>CM062807.1:976934906-978134906 GCA_031772625.1 Pinus tabuliformis
TCAAGATAGAAGGATTGTTCCCCGTATTCTATTTTCTCCACAGTCAGATTTAAGACATCTTCATAGTCCGAAACAAGAGAAAATGCCACAGAAATTGTCTTTCTCGCTATCTTTCTTCATATCTGAGTTCCTGTGTATCTTTGTGCTTCTCCTTAAGTTACTAATCGATATTCGAATGCAACCCATTCTCCTTTCTATATTCCTTTTAATGAGCCATTATTTTTCTTGTGTTATTGAAAAAAAATCTCTACAAGTTATCTCCACTAGCAGATTTTGATATCCAGTCTGTGACTATCTTTTGAATTATTTTTACTGATTGGCAGCTTTTTGTAATGCTTCAGTTTTGTTAGATGCTGCAAACTACTCTTGCTTCAAGATCCATTCCCAGATGTATCTGTTTATTTGAAGGTTTCCTCTATTTATGTCCATAATTTACCTGTTCTTACATAAAATACCTGAGTCGAGACATTTAACTTCTATAATAACAGCAACATAGTTATTTTCCTTATTAGTATTAGATGGCCTTCTCTGCTGCTCCAATTTCTACTTAGTGATCAAGTGGAGAACATCTTCAAAATCAGTCCATTGGATAGTTAGGAGATCATGTTTTTCAATGGAGTGCTCCTGAGAAATGACCTTACCAAAGAATCATTATCAATATAGCTCATCAAGGATTTCATAAGGATCCATTCATGAATAACTTCTGCAAGAATTCCTAATCATCATAAGCTCCTCGTAATTGTATGCATGGTCTCCTTTTGGCAGAATCCCATCATCAAACACTCGAAATATAAAGGATATCTTCATTAAATCAACAACATGTGTTGTTGGCTAGAGAGTTCAGGAGATTTTCAGATTGTATTTGCTTTCTTCTCCATACTTGTGTAACTTTCTTTTCTGGCATAGTTCTAGCTTGAGTAGGTTCCCAAGACAAGTTACAATCACGTGCCATATGAACAACGTTATGAAACTTAAAGCACTCTATATTGTTCATGAATAAGAATTCATGAATTCTTCTTGCAACATTGCTTCTCGAAGATTGTTGGGGACCATAATATTAATCTTTGTGATATGCCCTACAATATTTTTCCATGTGTCCAAAGTTTGTACAAGCATAAAAATAACCAAAAAATAAACTTTGGTACCTGGGAGATGGGATTTCCTTGATGTACTTCTAAAGTCTTTCTACCTTGAGGTCCTTTGATGATATTCATTTCTTCTTGCATCCTTGACACCATCTGCATTTCTTTCTTGGAATGGGATTTCCTTCTTTGTTGCCTTGACTCTTATCCTTGCCTTTGCTAGAACTAGGAGCATCAACATTCTTTTTGGCTTCCTCACATCCTTGTTGTTTGAAGCATTACCATTCTTGCTTAAGGATTCTCCTTCATAGCCAAGACTTGATTTATCAAATGGGGATATTTGATGGCTGAGCATGTCATCCAAGGCTTAAGATATATTCAAAAATTTGTCCATCCCTTCAACCTTTTTCCTGTGGGGGACAATCTCTTCTTCCAATCTTTCACAATCATTATTCTTCTTAGCAAGTTGTTTCTCAAACTCTTCCTTGACAAGTATTGCTTCATTTGCTTCTATTTTAAGGGAGATGATATATGATTTCATTCTGAATATTTCTTCATTTTCCTTAGCTAGACATTTCTTCCATGATCCTTGTAGCTTTACATGTTTCGGCCTTGAGAAGGTTGAGGTCGAATTTTAGTTTGAATATTTATTCATCCTTTGCTTTTAGTTGGAATATCATGGTGTTTTTCTCCTTTTCTGCTTCATCAACCTGTCCTTGTATGATTACCAATTCTTCAATTGTCTTCTCAGTTCCCTGTGCTTGTTTCCTTGCTTCTTCTAGTTATGATCTAAGGGAGGAGAACTCTTCCTTGTATTGACCAATCTCTGCTTCAAGTTTGTTCAAGCTCTTGTGCCTTTTTTCAAGGTGGCTTGACAAGTTATCTTCCTGTTTCTTTGCCTTATCCAATTGATTTATCATGGATATGACTTCTTCATGATGCTTTCTTTTGTTTTGAAGAAATTCCTCCTTAAGCTTAGCAGGATCTTCATCCCTTTCTTGTACTTGAAGTTTGATAAGGTCCACTTCCTTCCTTGTTTGGTCTTGGTCACCAGCTAGTGCTTTCTTCTTAAGTTCCTCATTTTCCTTTTTCAAATTGATAATCTCTTCCATGGCAGCCATAAGTTTAGTGAAGATATCTTCTTCAAAATATTTTTCATTCTCTTCATCTTCTAGGTCTTCTTTAGCCTTGATGTCACCATTCTTATTTTTAGCTTCCATGATGGGTTCTATATTTCCTTCTTACTTTCCATCATCTTCTTGACTAGTGGTCATGATCAATTCTCCTTTTGAGTGAAGGTCATGAAGTTTGTCCCACATACCCTTTGCTGACAAACACTTTTCTAAATTGTCCTTTATAGAATCTGGTAGCCCATTCAAGATTTCATTCCTTGCTTTTGCATTGTACTCCTTGGATTCTTCATCCACCATGCTCTCAACAATCACTGATTTCCAAACCTCAATGCCTTGATTCTTTAAGAAATTCCTCATTATTTCTTCCCATATATCAAATTTTCCATTGAACCATGGAGCCTTTACAAATCGATTGATTTCAACTTCGGTGGTTGAGGGAGACACATCTTTAGGAGGATTGGAAACCTTCTTCCTTGGCTTTGCCATTTATGTTCTAATTGACCAACCTTCAAGCTGTTAGGATTTTTGTGAAGGTACTAGCTCTGATACCAATTGTTGGAAATAATGGGCGGGGGGGTGAATCAATATTCCCTTTCAATTGTTACTTATACCATTTAAATCAATTATATTTAGAACACAAAATAATCAATATGAATAAATGTTTTTATTA
Source organism: Pinus tabuliformis (assembly GCA_031772625.1). Taxonomy (NCBI): domain Eukaryota; kingdom Viridiplantae; phylum Streptophyta; class Pinopsida; order Pinales; family Pinaceae; genus Pinus; species Pinus tabuliformis. Next base: position 976,937,792 of record CM062807.1, read on the forward strand.
ATGTAATATTTATAATGAATCAAGTACAATATAGAGGGCTCCAACCCTTGATGAAGACACTGATTTTCAATTCCCCAGGCTCCAACCTGTTTCCAAGCACCAACTTGGTCTTTTGTGAGGCTCCAACCTCCAAAGCTCCTACTCTATCTTGTCAAGGCAGCAACCTTGGATTTAGGAGCACCAACTCCAAGGACACCAATCCTTCCAATTCTGAGGCACCAACCCCAAGGGCTATGGCCCTATCCTGTCAAGGGATCAACGTTGGATTTCTCCAACACACTACTATATTTTGTCCAGATATGTTTGATAGTAATTCTCTGCTCCCAAAATCTTCTTCACTGAATTTTTTCAATCTACAGCTTCACTGCCACATCAATGACAACATGTCTTGAAATGAAGGAATCTTCACAACTCTTCATATTTCTGAAACAGGGTCTGCAAAGTTACCTCATGATGATTTCAAATGGGCATCATGATTTCCAATAATGTCTCCAAGATTTGTTGAAGCTTTTCAACAAGATATTTGGGCTAAGCCTCAATGTCTGCACAAAAACAATTCTTTGTTTCAAGCCTCTATTCTTATTGTCACAGTAACTGCTTCAGGAGTGACTGTCGCGGTATCTTACTTCCAAGGAACAAACTCACAAATATTTCAATGATGGTGTTGTCTACTGATCCCTTCAAATGATGACTGATGAAATCTTACTTTGTAGGTTCCAGGTCATAAAGATCTTCACAAAAATTGTTCTCCATGTTGCGGTATGTACTTCTTCTATGGATTAATTCATCATAGGTCTGATCCTTTCAAAGATTAACCCAATCAATAGAATTTATTTTCCTACTCGACCTTCTGCTTCCTTTCGTTTGTTCCTTCAAGTTCATTAGTTGTGAACTGTTTCTTCTTCTCTGTGATAGATGCCTGATTCACCTACTGCAAGTGAAGCATTTCAACTTGTGTGTATATATATATGAGTTTTTCGAATAAATGAAATGACACGTTCATTTGTGGAGGGGTCAACTTGTTCATGAGGTGGTATATTAAAATATATCGGAGGACCTTTTTAATATTCAACCAATTACAACATAGAATCATTATTGATGAAAATTACATAGAAACATAGCAAAAACCATATTATGTTGGGTAATGGGTGGTCCCACCTGCCACGTCATCACCTTACCCCCGCAATCACAACCTTCATGAAAATCGGAGGTCTTTCAAGTTATGCACATGCTCTGTCTTCTGATATAACATAGTTGATGCCCCTACTTCAACGAAGTGGATGCGATATTCAATAATAAAAAAATTGATAAGCCAACCAGGTCCACAATATTATTGCAATCGATGGTGTGGGGTCCACCACTCTATCGCAATCGGCGGTTTGCAATACTATCGCAATCGGCATTTTGGCCGTGTCAACCCTTAATACTTGTGATATCACTCCCGACAAGCCAAGCGCGATATAACATGATGGTGTATTCTAATGGAACGGTCGAGTCCTCATATATATATCGCAGCCTGCGGATTTGAACGGAACATCCCTTTATGGCTTGCGATTATGCAACGGATGCGATATTGTATAGGGTTGTTACCATAACCTGTTTCGGGTCCGCAGTGATATCGTTATCGCATATTTTGGTATGACATACCTTTAAGACTTTGTGATACCTTTCGATGTGGTGGACGTGATGTTGTATTACGGCATATTGTAATGGAACAACGGATCCGCAATACTCCTTCGATATCATTGTTGTATTAAGTGATCAAGTGCTCAGTATTTAGCTCAGAAATCAAATTTCTCATAATGGATCGAAACATGAAGGACCACGTCCATCTCGGAAAAATGATCCTAATGCAACTCGTTTCGTCGAAAACTGAGTTCGTATGAGAAAGTTATTGTGTTTTGATCTCCTTGCTAAACAGGCGAAATTTGCAAAAAAAAATGCCCAGTCACTGTACAGTCAGCAGTCTATACTACTGACGTGGCAAGTGACTAGGAATGGTCAAAGGTGGTCAACAGAAAATCACAAATGGACAAATGGCATCGTCTCATTAGGTTTCAGGTGGTGTGTTGGCACGTTTCTATTGGTTCGTTTTGGGCCAGTGAAAGAATGCCATGTGGCAAGCCCGAAGGCCGCCACGTGGCACCTCCCAACGGCCTAAACAGTGTTCAGTTCAACAAAATTTGGTGGAAGTCGGGTTTGAACCCACGACCTCTGGCACACAATCCACACTCCTTAACCAATTCCTCTACCAGGTGTTCCTTACCCCATTCGTTCACGACATATATTTAAATTTTATTAATGTTGGGCTTAGCGGTTAGGAGGGCCAGCCCGCAGGCCAGCGCTCCGCATGTGATTGCAACATTGCAAACTCTGGCGGTCACAGTTATGTTACCCGGCGGCTCGAACCCACCAACACTGCAATGGTCACATGTGATCGCAAAAACATAACGTGATTACAGTTATGAAACCAGGCGGATCTAGCATAGACAGTTACCCTGACGGTTTAATATATGTCATGTGAACACCACAACGTAGTTAAGGTTGCGGTTTATCTGGCAGACAGTTCACCAACTCTAACGGTTAGTGCTTCGCATGTGAACATGATGTTGTAACACCAAATGGTTTGTCCAACGGTTTCGATAAACACCAACATAACCGCAACATGTGTCCAGTTCCGATGGTTGTGGTTAGCACTAACTCCGCAGTTATCGCTAATTACAGATTAGTGGGCCACTAATACAAGATTATATTTAATTAAGCACATTTTAATAATAGTTAAGCTCGAGTTTAAAATGGCAGAGGTTTTGGCGGAGCCCCAAATTCGGGCATGCCTCCAAATTTAGCGTGCTAACTGGAGTCACTCCAGATTTAGCGGAACTTTTCTAGGAAAAGACTGACTGAGTCATAGAGAACGAAATTTTTGACCAAATTGAGCTTAGGAAGAGGTGTTCTTGGCTAATTTTGGATATTCGGAACACATTGGTGCAGGTATCAGGAGCCATAGAGCTTTTTAAAACAAAATTTTGCCACATTGAGCTAATACAGAGACCCAAGCCATGGAAGCTGGACCAAGGAGAGTAGCCCAAGAGGGGTGAACTCCTTCATCAAAACATTGTGTTAAATTGTCTCTTTGATGGTTTGTTTTACTTTGAATGTATGTTGTTCAATATTTGTTTTTGAAGCTATTTTTCTCATGAATGTCTTTTTAAACTTAAGGAAATTTACCTGATTACATACACAAACATCTAATGAAACCTCGATACAAGAAGAAAATAAGCAAGCATATGTTTAAAAATATGTAATTGATATTAGCACCAAAAAAAAAATCATTCAAAAACAGATCAAGTTGGTATCATAGCAAAGGTTGAATTGCTTGATTGCTTGAGTTCGTGTAATTAGGGTTTTAATGGTTGCAAAATTATGATGCTTACAAGGTTAAATTTGCAGAAAGGAGAAGGGAAGATATTGGTTGCAACTCCTGAGGTAATGCCCAGAAGAAGGAGAGCCACAAGGTCACAATCTCCACCACCCAAGGTTCCAATTCCAGCTGCACTTGAAACTCCTCAAGTTTTTCCTTCAACGGAGATTGAAGAGGTACAAGCAGCACCAGTTTCTGAGCCTGAATCCATAACCATTATGTCTGAAGAAAGAGAGCATGAAGGTCCTTATTCATAAGAGGAAGAATTCAAGAAATCTTTCTTCACTTTAATTGAGATGGTTGAAGTCCTATATGAATAGAGGAACACTAGAATGGTTGGAGAGAGTTCTAAACCTCCACATGGATAAGGAAGCTCAGAGGATAAAAATGATGAGAAGAAGGATTCCAAATGGAATGGTGGAAAGCCACCTCCATCTCCACCATCCTCATCATCTTCATCATCTCACACAGCATCATCTTCCACTACCACCACTGAAAATTCCCATACTCATTCAAAAACCCCAAAAGGAAAGACTCCTTTACTTAAATTGGACATAAAATTCGAACTTCCCATGTAAAATGGAGAGGTGAATGCAGAAAAGTTGGACAACTAGATTCGACAGTTGGAGGTATACTGCAGAATTCAGACCCTTCAAGATGATGACATAAAGATCCAGTTGGCTTCACTGAGGCTAGAAGGAGTTGCATTAGTTTGGTGGGAAGCAAAGAAAGAGAAAATGTGAATCCATGGTAAGATATCCATTACTTAGGTTGAATTTGTTTCTACAATTAAAAGACAGTTTTATCCTTTAGCATATATGCAAAAAGCCATTATGAGTTGGAAAAATTTTAGGCAGCTTAAAGGCCAAATAGTCCAAGATTATACACAGGAGTTTATAAAAAAGGCTTTGTCATTAGGAGTGAATCTGAATTCTCAAGATACACTGTTGAAATATATTGGGGGTTTATATTCCTATTTGAAACATATTATCATTATGTTCAATCCAAACAACTTGGATGAGGTATGTGTGCAATCTGTGCACCTTGAATCTAGAGGAAAGAACATTCAGGAAGAGGGTAGTAAGAGGAATCCATTCAAGGGTAAGGAGAAAGGTAAGGGTGGAAAATGGAAAGGAAAGAAGAACGTAAGTGTGAAGAAAGAAGGGATTAAAATCACATGCAAACATTGTTCCAAAGAGGGGCATGATGAAGCCCACTGTTGGAAATTGCATCCCAAATTAAGGCCTAAGAAACAAAACAATAAGGGAAAACAAAAGACAACCGCTACCACACAACATGACCTTGGTTCAGATTCTGGTGATGAGACCAAGATTTCAGCCATGGTTACAAAAGGAAAAGAAATTGTTGCAAGCACTAGTTCATCACATAGTCAAAACAACACTCCAAATGAAGAGTCAAGAATAGAGTTGTTTCATGTAAGAGTGATTTCAAATCATACAAATATTGATGCATTATTTGATAGTGGGTCATAATCAAACTTGATTTTAGAAGACTTGGTTAAAAATCTAAACCTTGAAATTGTACCTCATCATAAGCCATATCCATTGGGTTGGATAGTTAACAATGCAAACTTACAGGTTACAAGGAAGTGTTTATTCAAGTTCGCCATTACTGAAAAGTTCATTGATGAAGTTGAGTTAGATGTAGTTCCACTTGACACCTCAGGAATCATTTTGGGTATTTCGTATTTTGCATGATAGGAAAGCAGTATTTTATCTCCATGACAACAAATACATATTTCTCAAGAATGGGGTGGAGTACATAGTGAGAGCCCATCGCAAAAAGTTGAATATTTCAGTGGTTAGTGCAGGGCAGATGAAGAGAATAGTAAATGCAAGTAAAAATTGTGTGCTTCTCATGATCAAGAAAAATAATGCTATTGATTATGAATATTTTGAAGGTTGTGATGATAAATTGAAATCTAATTTGTTTTATGTGGTAAGTAAGCATGGCGAGATGTTTCAGGAACCAAAGGGGTTACCTCCCAAGAGGGGAATTCAGCATGAGATTCAGTTGCAACAGGATGTTCCACTTCCAAACATAGGCATGTATCGCATGTCGATTATGGAGAGCATGGAAATCAAAAAGAAAATTCAAGAATTGCTGAACAAAGGTATCATACGCCCATCTACTTCACCATGTGGTTCGCCCATTGTCTTGGTGCCAAAGAAGGATGGAACTTGGCACATGTGTGTGGATTTCCGTGCACTGAACAAAATCACAGTAAATAATCGTTATCCACTCCCAAGAATTGATGATTTGCTTGATCAGTTGAGGTATGCAAAGTATTTCACTAAGTTAGACTTACGAAGTGGTTATCATCAAGTTAGGATAGTTGAAGAAGACATTTGGAAAACTGCATTTAAAACTAAACAAGGATTGTTTGAGTGGCTTGTTATGCCTTTCGGTCTTACAAATGCTCCAACTACTTTCATGAGGGTAATGAATGATGTATTGAGACCATTTCTAGATGAATTTGTCATTGTCTACTTAGATGATATTCTCATATTCAGCAAGTCAAGAGATGAACATATCATGCATGTAAACAAAGTACTTGATGTCTTGAGAAAAGAACAGTTGTTTTTAAAGATGTCGAAGTGTGAATTTGGCAAGACTCATTTAGTGTATTTGGAACACATTGTTGGAGGAGGTGAGCTGAAGATCAACCCCTCTAAGGTTGAGGTCATTCTGGATTGGCCCAAGCCCAATACAGTTATAGAGGTAATAAGCTTTTTAGGGGCAGCACAATATTGGAGAAAGTTTATTGCTAATTTTTCTTCCATTGCAGCACCATTACATGCATGAACAACTGTCAAGAAAGTCTTCCCTTGGGGAGATGTACAACAGAAATAATTTGATGCTTTAAATAAAAAGATCAGTTCAACACTGGTATTGGCACTTCCGGATCTTAGAAACCCATTCTAGATTCAAACGGATGCAAGCGATTATACGATGGGAGCAATTCTATTACAGCATGGTAAGCCCACTTCATTTCATTCTGAAATCTTTAATGGAGCTGTAACTAACTATCCCACCTATGACAAGGAATTTTATGTATTGGTACAAAGTGTTCATAAATGGAAGCACTATTTGATGGAGAAGGAGACCATCATCCATACCGACCATCAACCATTGCAGTATTTACAGTCACAGTCAAAGTTGCAGCAGTCACGACATTTTAGATGGATGGGTTTTCTACAACAATTTCATTTGGTTATCAGGTATAAAAAGGGAATCTACAATAAGGTAGTTGATATGCTTTCAAGGCCTATTTTAAATTCATACGTTATACTCAAGCATAATTCTGTTTTGCATGAAAGTTACATAGAACAATATGCAAATGATAGTGACTTTCAAGAAGTATATGCAAGCTTGAGTCAAGGAAATCAAATTGAAGAGTTGGATTATCATGTACATAACAGTTTGTTGTATCACTTGGGAAAGTTGTGTATTCCACAGGGAGAAAGAAACAGTATCATAAGGGAGGCGCACACTTCATTGATTGCTAGACACTTTGGTGTAGGCAAGACAGTAGCGAATCTTCAAAGGTATTGTTATTGGCCACACATGTTGGATAATGTTTCTCGTTTCATAAGAGGATGTTCTTTATGTGCTACAAGTAAGCCTAGCAATAGGAAACTCGGTTCATACACTCCACTTTCGGTACCTTCACGTCCATGGGAGAGTGTCTCAATGGATTTTGTAGGAGGTCTTCCATTGTCAAGGAAAGGTCATGATTACTTGTATGTAGTTGTAGACAGGTTCAGCGAGACGTGCATACTAACACCATGTAAAAAGAAAATTACAACTGAACAAATAGCTCATCTTTTCTTCCAAAACATTTGGGTTCATTTTGGTCTTCCTACTTCTATTGTAAGTGATCGAGATTCTCGATTTGTTGGGAATTTTTTGTCAAATTTGTGGGACGTGATGGACACAAAGTTGAAGAAGAGAACAGCCTTTCATCCACAAATAGGTGGACAAACCAAGGTGGTCAACAGAATAGTTATTCATCTTCTTAGAGGATATTGCAGCAAACATCCCAAGTTGTGGGATGAACTGTTGCATTACATACAGCATGCATACAACAGGGAAAACCATTCTTCCACAAACACATCGCCATTTGAGGTCACAGTGACATTGATAAGGCAATGAAGTTCATAGAAAAAATTCAGTTGATACATCATACAGTGCAAGAACATCTTGAGAAACGTCAAAGCAGCTACAAAGCAAGGCATGACAAACACCGAGTTGATCACAAATTTCAAGTTGGCGACGAACTTTGGTTATATATTAGCAAAGAGAGACTTCAAGGGGAAGGTAAAAATCTTAAGCTAATCCGGTATGGTCCTTTTAAAATTCTGAAAAAGATTGGTAAAAATGCATTTAAGCTTGATTTGCCTCCTTATATGCAAATATACTCTTTGTTAATGTTGAGAATTTGAGATTGTTTGAGCCTCCTTTGATTGATGAGCAAGGAGAGCGTCTTCAGCTACCATCAATAGATAATTTCTAGCCAGAATATCTTAATGAACATCAGCAGGACCTCATATTTGACAAAAGAATCACAACTTCGAAAAGAGGGGATGTCGAATACCTTAGAGTGGGACTCAAGGGACAAAAGCCTTCTCAAGCCAAACGGTTGTAGATCAAGAAGGTAAGGGAGTTCTACCCTCACCTGCTGAACAATTGGTAGTATCTTTTGGAGTCCAAAAGGCTTCTAGTGGGGAGGAATGATCAAGTGCTCAGTATTTAGCTCAAAAACTAAAGTTCTCATAATGGCTCAAAACCTCAACGACCGTGACTGTCTCGGAAAAACGATCCTAACGCAACTCGTTTCTTCGAAAATTTAGTTCGTATGAGAAACTTATTGTTTTTTATCGCTTTTCTAAACAGGGGGAATTTGCAAATAAAATTCCCAGCCACTGCACAGTCAGCAGTCCATAATACTGACTTGGCAAGTGACTAGGCATGGTCAAATGTGGTCAATGGTGAATCACAGATGGACAAGTGGCATCATTTCATTGGGTTTCAGGTGGTGTGTTGTCATGTTTCTATTTGTTCATTTTGGGCCAATGAAATAATTTCATGTGGCAAGCCCGAAGGCCGCCACGTGGCACCACCTGACGACCTAAATAGAGTTCAGTTCAACAAAATTTGGTGGAAGTTGGGGTCAAACCCACGACCTTTGGCACACAGTCCACAAGCCTTAACCAACTCCTCTATTGGGTGTTCCTTACCCCATAGGTTCGTGACATATATTTAAAGTTTATTAATGTTGGGGTTGGCGGTTAGGAGGGCCAGCCCTCCGCATGTGATCGCAACGTTGAAAACTCTGGTGGTCACAGTTAAGTTACCCGGCGGCTCCAACCCACCAACAATGCAATAGTCACATGTGATCACAACAACGCAACGTGGTTATGGCTATGAAACCAGGCAGCTCTTGCATAGACCATTACCCTGGTGGTTTAACGTATGCCATGTGAACAGCACAACGCAGTTAAGGTTGCGGTTTATCGGGCAAACAGTTCACCAACTTCGACGGTTAGTGCTCCGCATGTGAACATGATGTTGTAACACCAAACGGTTTGTCCAATGGTTCCGATAAACTCCAACAAAACCGCAACATGTGTCTAATTCTGACGGTTGTGGTCAGCACTAACTCCGCAGTTATCACTAATGGCGGATTAGTGGGCCACTAATCCAGGATTATATTTAATTAAGTGCATTTTAACAATAGTTAAGCCTGAGTTTAAAACAGCGGAGGTTTTGGCGAAGCCCCCAAATTCGGGCCTGCCTCCAAATTTAGCGCGCTAACTGGAGTCATTCCAGATTTAGCGGAACTTTTCTAGGAAAAGATTGACTGAGTCATAGAGAAGGCAATTTTCGACCAAATTGAGCTTAGGAAGAGGTGTTATTGGCTAATTTGGACATTCTGAACACATTGGTGTAGGTATCAGGAGCCATAGAGCATTGTAAAACAACATCTTTCCACATTTAGCTAATACAGAGGCCTAAGCCATGGAAGATGGACCAAGGAGATGTAGCCCAGGAGGGGTGAACTCCTTCATCAAAATGTTGTGTTAAAGTGTCTCTTTGATGGTTTTTTGTACTTTGAATGTATGTTGTTCAGTATTTGTCTTTTAATCTATTTTTCTCATGAATGTATTTTTAAACTTAAGGAAATTTACTTGATTACATACACAAATAGCTAATGAAACCTCAGTGCAAGAAGTAATAAGCAAGCATATGTTTAGAAATTTGTAATTGATATTAGCACGAAAAAAAACTAATCATTCAAAAACATATCATTAAGACGTACTATATTAAGGCGGAGGTGTATTATATTAAGACGGATGCGATATTACATTAAACATGTGTTGATAGTCCTATCGGGTCCGTAATGCTCATATCACAATTGGGATATCAATGTCACAATAAATCCACCGATAAAGCATCGATACAATTTCTCTAATGCAATGTGGACTTTTCTTAAAAGGTTTCCATGGTTTGTTTCTCGAATTTTATTCTTAGTTCCTCTGATATATTAACTCCTCTGATATGTTAATTCCTCGATAACACTATTTTACTCCAATAAACTGCTTCCAATAAACTGCTTCTCTTCTCTTGCTGGATTTCAATGATTTCTTCCTCTTACTCTTTGGCTTCATGATGGATTTTGATGGCTTCTCCTCTTTGGCTTCTTGCTCCTGTTACTTCACATCATCATTTAGTATCCAGAATATTTCCATATTGACATCAAAGATAATCTAGATCAACAAAAAGGATCATTAAAAACATGAAACATCAACTTTCCTTGATGAGAATAAATAGAAAAACAATCCTCATTACAAAACATTGGTCGTTCCTCATTTCAATCTTGAGATCCTCTTCAAATGAAACAACAACAAAATGTTCATTTTGTTTACTAGTCATCTCAGGAAAAGCATTGTCTGTTCTTCGAATGTAACCTCAACATTTTGTGTGACAACAATGCCTAAAGGGCCTTCTTCATGCGATTTAAAAGAATATCAATCTTAATTATACAAAATTTCTAAATTTATGCTTTCAAGAGAAGTCCATTCAAAAACAGACCCTGTAACATCTGAGGGATCAAAAACAACCTGCTCCTCATGACTAATTTCTTGCACATGATCCTCTTGCAAATGTGAGAAACTACCAACATGAACTAGTTCACTGCTTGTATTTTGATCACACAAAAGATGACAAACTTGTAAATATTCATCTATCTCAGGAGAAGGAGCATGAATCTCTACATCAAGTTGTTGATCCACTTCATTTTCAGTCAAGGGATAAGCTATTGTTTGATGGAAATTGTTCTGAGTGTAAGGGAAGTTATGCTCTAATTTTTGTTCATGATGTTGAAAGGAGTTCTCATGCAATGCTTCTAGGATTTCTTCATCCATAAATTCCTCATCACCATACATGTTTTCCATATGTTCAATGAATTTTTCAACATGTGCACAACAGTTTTCAACCAACAACAAGGAAAGATAACTCTATTTAAAATGATCATAAAATACTAAATAAAAATCTTCAAGAGAATACAAGCTACCAGGGGGCAACTTATCATACCAAAACTTTGCATTTCCCTCCAAAGAAACCATGAACATTTTCATCAAAGAATCCTCATGCAAATTAACTCCAAGATTTCGTATAAGCATATTAATTCTAATCAAATGAAGAGTAGCATCACCGTCATCCTTACCTTTAAATCTTGGTAGATATGTCTGCCAATCTGTGGGAGGAATACGATTTGGAAAACCATGAATGCAATAGAGATCCATTAGAACACAACTAGCAAATTCGTGATCCGTCTTGAAGAAATGGATTCGCCTAGAAAATATTCAGGCTATTAAGTCTTTGGGAAGTGGAGTCACCATGGATGTTCTGAACTCTGGATTGTTTGACAATGGAGTCGCCAGGTGAATGAAACACAACTTGCTTATGTCTGATAATTGTTCACCATCAACAATCATATATGGAACTTGTCGTCCTCCCAAGGAAAATTTCACCTTTTCTCCCCAAAAAAAGTGCCAAATGTTATCACTTAGAAAAAAACCCCGGCTGTAGAGGTAAAAAACTAAGGTAACCTCTAACTTCTTTAGATTGAAAGATAGCCCCTCAATCTGGATAGGGGTCTCCCCTTAAAACTCTACTACTCGTTGTCACTAAGCAGCAGGTAATTTAACTCATTGTCCAAATTTAATTGGTAACATATGAACTTTGTTTAGAAGGAAAATAGCCAAGGACCATTACACAAAGTCTTTTAACATAAAATTGCTAGCTACAAGCTATATTAACAAGTTTAACAGAGGTAGGATAGCTTTAAATTTCTTAGAAAAACCATCATCAAGTTATGATAGAAGGCAATAGGAATAAATATCAAAAACAAATAACTTAGTGATTTATGTGAATGATATCTAAGTTGAAAACATATAAGTAATTTGGAAAATACAAATCTGAGCTTACAAACAGAGTTCAAATTCCAAACGTGGAAGACTTATGAATTAGATTGTGAACTAGAAGAAAAAGAATACACCAGAAAAATTGATAGAAACTTATCACACATGAATTTCTGTAAATTTGGACAAATAATATTGATCACGGCAATTTCTATTAATGTCAAAAATATACACACTATGCAAGGTTTCTGCAAAAAATTCCAACCTTGTACATTACAAATTTGATAGTCTTTATAGACTACTTACAAATTGTTCAAGATCCAAAAATAATGGATCTCAAACCTATTCATATATCTATATCTTACTAAATAAAACAATCAAGGAGATAGGATCTTACCCCAAGTCGAATTTATGAGGTGGCTCTCCAACTGATTGGGCATTTTTTCTAAAACTAGAAGAAAAAAAATCTAGCGAATTCCTAAAAAATAGGCTTCAAATATCCATTTGAAACTCTCAAACCATGATATATGTGTAAAAAATAAAAAATAATTCTTTTAATTGGTCCATTCCCTCCAAAACACTCTTTGTGTTTTCAAAAATTCATCCCGAGTTGTTCAAAAACTAATTTTTAAAACAATCTCTAAAACAGGAAAAAACTAAATTGAAAAATATGGAAAAATAGACCTCAAATATTCCTTCTAATATCTCAAACAATTACACCTCTGTAAAAAATGAAAGAGGTTATTTTAAATGAGCTTGTTACCAACAAAAACATATTTTTTATTTTTAAAATTTTGTTTCCATATGTTCATAATATACGCCCAAAGTTATTGTGTTTTACAGGAAAAAACAGAGTTTTGACACTGACAGATTAATTGTCAATGCTTGCTTGATCAAGTTCCCACTTCTTCACTGACGTGGAATCTATCAGCGCTTTTATTTTGACAAAAAAATATTAAATTTTACAGTTGTCATTGATACTCCAGCTTCCAATGCTTTTTATTCGACAAATTTAAAAATTGGTGTTGATAATCCATCTGTCAACGCCTTTATTTAACATTTTACAATTAGCGCTGACAACCCAACTGTCCACACCCTAAAAATTTTTGAATAATAAAAAATCACAATGTTGGATTTAAAATTATGAATTAAAACTAATATAACATTACTTATTCGAAGGACCAATAGACCCTATAGTGATACATTACGATACACTAGTTGTATAAGATTGTCTGAATACCCAGTGTTTCATGGAAAGACAAAGCATATAAACAACAAGTATCACTACGTTCGAAAGCTAGTACAATATGGTGTTTTGCAGCTACAGTATATCTCCATCAATGCGTAGGTAGCTTACATATTGACAAAATATCTTCTTAATAAGAATCTTGTGTATCTGAGAGACAAGTGTGGTTTGATTGATATATCCTCCCTGGTTGAGAGGGAGATATAGACACATCATTCATGTCTTCACTTGGGAAGACAAAATGGAGGATTGGGTAAGCATATGGCATATGATACTCTTTGAGGATGAGGTAGGGAATCCAAGATTATAGTAGTCGAGGACCGATATTCTTTGAGGACTAGCTATCCAAGATAAGAATAGTCCAAGGAAGGACATACTCTGTGAACACCTGGGTGGGGTATGTGCCTTGAGAGACAATGATGATAATGTCTATAAATTATTGGTCTCGTCATCATTATGCTCTGATCCTGTGGAGAGATAGAGTTGTTATTCAAGGTCTTTCTATGTGACAATGTTGTTTGTTATGATTCTAAACAAATGGGTTACCAATATGACTATTCTTATGAGATCTCTTTAGATTGAGAATGTCCATGTACCATTTATGAATACCTCCCTAGCTAAGAGGGAGTGTTGAAAAATGTGTAACTAGGTTCGATATTTATAAATATGAATTTTACTTTTGATTCTTGTATATTGTAAAATGAAAGAAAAAATATTATTATTATTATTGGAGCATGGGTTTCATGCTCAAGGTCTTTTATTTTAGAGGTCAATCACCCATTGAGTGCTTCTAAGATTTTTCCTAGGTCAATAAGTCAAAAGAGTCATTATCATAAGTTGAAGGCCCCATTGGGCACATTGTAACTTGTAAACAAAAATATTTTTTTCTTTAAAAGTGTCAAAATACCCTTCAAGACCAAGTCGGCCTAGCAATTGGGAAGTCAGCCTATTTGAGGAGCCACATCCACCTTTAGAAGCCTATATAAAGGAGGGAATGCGACCTTCTTGGAAGACATTCATCACTCAATCATCTAAGCGAAGAAGAAGCATAGTAAGGTAGCGAAGAAGGAAGAGGATGAAGAAGATTTGTTTATGGGCTATTTCTCTCTCACACATGCGAAGGAAGGCTAGGGTTCATGTCGTTGGATTCGGGTTTTTCTTCTGCAAGTTCGATCTTGAAGAAATAAGAGAAAGAAGGTTCGTAAAGCCCACATTAGGTCATCCTAAAGCACCAAAAGAAGGAGAAATCCAAGTGAAGTTCTGAAGAAGCCTTGGGAGGCCAGAATAAGCTCACACGTGTGGCAGCAGCTGTTGTTGGAGGGATGAAAATTTCAGACCTGCAGTAGAGGCCGAAATTCTGAAGCTGGGGGTCAAAGTTGTGTCGCTGGAAGAGAATTGATTGGGTTTAACTTGGACAAAGGAAGAACGTCATATGGAAGGGTTGGTCTTGGTCTAGAGGTCTTGGAATTCATCGATTGAAGAATTTATAAGAAGAGAAGAGATTTGTGGGTCTTCCTCTCAAATGGAGAGGTTTAGGCCCTGGATTATAGCCTACATTTTGTGTTCTTGTGTACTATTGTTCTTCTTAAAATGGTAGTTGGTTGATAATATACAAACATAATAATAAGTGAAAAAGTTAATAAGTAAGAAAAAGTAAAACGAGATCACAAGCAGTTATCAAGAAAAGAGAAATCATTCTAACTATTTCCCTATATATTTCTCAACAATTATGAGGTGAAGATAAAGTGCAAATGATTGAAAAAGTTTATAAATGTAGTTATCTATAGCAAAGAACAATCTATCCCTAAAAAATTAACAATCTGCCCTAAAAAATTAATACCTTCCTAGCATAGTTGTGCTCCCTCGACGAGTTTCTACTTCCTCGACATAATTCCACCTTCACGAATGTTGTCACCTTATCGTACCCTTCTTGGTGTGGTTCCTTTTTGTTGATGCGGTGCAGTTTGCATATATAAATTGTGTTGTGACTCTGTAGTCCAGAGTCTAGCTACTGGTATAGCACTACGTGTGCTTCGAGGGACCGACAAACCTGCACATTATTCGTTTTATCGAACACTTGACATGCAACTTTATAAGAAATCGACTAAATATGAGTTATTTCTTGTGATCCAACACTAGCTTATGTAGCATCATAGTAACCATAATTACAAAAACAATGAATGGACAAATTTTCATGGTAGGCTTGAGTATTAATGCGATTGAACAAAGGCAGGGCAGGTGGTATATCCCTTGAATAATTATCACTCCAAACTCCAAGAACCTTAGGAAGGAAGGTGTATAAATTCCTTGTAGATTCAAACTGCTTATGTAATATGCTAAAACAAAATACTTGAATCTACTCTACTCATCAACGGAAACAATTAGTTGATCGAGAAATCACAACATAAAAATGAGACAAGATTCAATCACATATGCTCAAAGATTTATCTAAGGGGAAATAAACTGCTAAAAACCCCTTCCTATCTGTATTACATTAGTCAGAAAATAGAGAAGAAATACAATGCTTGTTCAAGCCTAGACAATCTTTACACAAGTATAATCTTCTCACTACCTCACAAGCTGACTCTAGCCAATTCTACTACATGTCAAGCTCCTTTTTCCTTGTGTTGTTTCTCAAGGAATTACACCCCTATTAATTAGGGAAATCCCCATCCTGAATTGCGGAATTTCTATAGGCCCTTCTCTGACTGGATGCACCACCTATACGACTCGGAAAATTATACAATTGATAGCACGCTGCACTTGAACTTCGATTTCAACTGGGTAACTCGAATTTCATGCATGCATGAGTTAATTATGGTTGATTGATCAATTAACTGGTTGAACACTAAAGTTGCACCCCACTGCTAGACCTCCCACTAGTTCCTCCAACAGTTTGAATAGTTTAAATTACATTAACTCAGTTTAACTGAATTAAACTATTACAACTCAAATTAAACTCAACCTAGGCTTCTAAAATTTTGAAACCACTCTACATGACTCAAGTTAGGCCCTCAACTCGAATTAACTGAGCCAACTAAGTGAAACTGACTTAGTTAACTCATTCTTGTTGTCTTGTAATGTGGAATTACAATTTTATCCTAATTTAGTTCAAGGGAAAATTAAATCGGGAATTTCTTGTTTCCATTTTCAACACTCCCTCTCAACAAGAAAGGGATTTATCAGATACCCCAGTCTTATCTCTATGGAACTTGAATTTTCCTCTTGAAAATTCCTTTGTCAAAATATCGGCATCATGTTCCTCTGTAGGCATGTATTCCAACAACATGATCTGCCCTTGCACACAATCTCGTAGATGGTGATATCGGATGTCGATATGCTTGGATCGATAATGAAAAACTAGATTTTCAAAGAGTTTGATACAACTCTGGTTGTCACAGTAAATCACGGTGGGATCCATCATCTTACCAAAAAACCCAACAAGAATCTTCCTCATCTAGATAGCTTCACAAGTTGCTTGACTAGCATCCATGTACTCTGCTTCTGCTAAACTGAGTGCAACTAATCTTTGTTTCACGTTGTACTAAGACATTGTTGTTGACCCAATATTGAAGAATCCTCCTAAATTTCTCTTCCGATCTGATGGACTACCTGCCCAATCTGCATCTGTGAAGACTTGAAGCTTCACTCCCTCTGTCTATTTGTACCAAAGACCATACTACGTAGTGTCTCTGAGGTATCTCAACACATGTTTGGTTGTCTTCCAATATAGTTTGGTTGGCTTAACCATTACTTGACTAAGATGGTTAACTGCATAACACATGTTTGGTCATGTGTTCACCAAATACATAAGTGAACCCACAAGTTGGTTGTAAATAGTGGCCTCCACCTCCTCACTTGAAGTGGCATCCTTTTTCCTTCAACTTCTTGCTAGAGGAGTGTCCATGGATTTTCTACTCTTGGCATACTTGCCTTGAGAGACAAACAGTTCCCCATCTCCTATCCATACTTCCAAACCGAGGAAATAATGCATGAGTCCCAAGTCCTTCATCTTGAATTCTCTTGCAAGATCCTCTTTGCAAGACTTGATCATCTTCTCATCACCAGTTAAAATTAAATCATCAACATATAATACTATAATCAATAATTTACCTTAAACAACAATATGGTAAAGGTTTGCATCTACTTCACTTTTGGTGAAGCCCAACCTAGTGAAATAGTTGTCGATCTTGGTGTACCAAGCACGGGGTGCTTGTTACAATCCATACATCACTCGCTTGATTTTGCACACATGTGACTCTCTATCAAAGGTCTCATATCCTTACGACTGCTCAATGTACACCGCTTCCTCAATCACTCCATTGAGGAATGATGTCTTCACATCCATCTTATGTATATCCCATCCCATCTGCACTGCAAGTGCTAGAATTGATCTGATAGAAGAGTACCTTTCTACTGGAGCAAAGGTCTCCTCGTAATCAATTCTCTCCACCTGAGAGAACCCCTTGGCCACAAATTTGGCCTTGTGTTTCTTGATTCTTTTGTTTGTTGCTCGATTCACCTTTTAGATCCACCTCGAACCTACCATTGACTTGTTCTTTGGTCTTGGGACAACTTCCCAAACACTGTTTCTAACTATGGAATCATATTCCTCTACCATGGCATCAACCCATACTGGCTTCTGCACTACTTCCTCGAATGAGGATGGTTTTGTCTCAACTAGCTCACTCATCAAAGCCATGTAGCCAGTGTACCGATATGGTGACATCCTCTGCCTATGTTGTGATGTGGGTGCTCCCACATTCTCTCTAGCATCATGCAATAATATGTCAGCTTCCCTAGTGCGCTTCCTTCCATCTCTGGATGTCTCTGCATGAGTGGGTGCTTCCACTCTCTGCTCCTATGCTTGTGGCTGCTCCACAACATCCTGAGGTTCTTCCTTTGGAGCCAAAATCTCCTCATCTGCATGCAACTGAAGCTCCCTCTCAAGGGAACATCTCATGGCCTTCTCTTCATTGAACTTCACATCTCTACAAACAAGTGTCATCTTGTGAGATGGCAGATACACCCAATAGTTGTGAAGTGTGTCAGTGTACCCCACAAATATTCCCAACTCAATTGGGGGCTCTAGTTTTTTCCTTGCATCCTTGGAAACATGACAGTAAATTGATGAACCAAAGATCTTGAAGTGTGACAAATTTGGTTTCTTCCCTGAAAAATCTTCTTCTTGTCTACTCATCCCGAGAATCTGATGAGGACTCTCGTTTTGCACATATATCGTTGTGTTACATGCTTCAACCCACAAGTGCAACGGTAGGCCCTAATCATGCAACATCGCCCGTGCAACTACCACAATACTTTTTTTCTTCCTCTCCGCCACCCCATTCTGTTGTGGGTTATGGGGTGTTATTAACTCTGGTCAAATGCCTTCTATTTCACAGGAGTTCTTGAACTCATTCGACACATATTCACCACTGTTATCGCTCCTGAGAGCCTTCACTTTCCTGCCAATGTCTTTCTCAACAAGTGCTTAGAGTCACAAAATTTGGAGAATGTGTGATCTTTATTCTACATGAAGAAAATCCAACACTTACGTGAGAAATCATCTACAAATATAACATAATACATGTGCTTGGTCGTGGAGGTTGTCAATAAAGGTCCACACACATCTGAGTGAACTCTTTTAAGGATTGTTTGCACTCTACTGTCCTTATCATGAAAGGTGGATTTGGTGTACTTCCCCAGTGTACACCCTTTTCACGTATCTCACTGCTCTAGTGCAACCTTGGGAAGTCCTATAGAAATATGTTGCATGATCTTAAAGCTCCATGGTGCAAATGGCCAAGTCTCGTATACCATAATTCAATGATGTCTCAGCACTGCACCTTCTCTGCCTTCGTGCTCAAAGCAACATAGTCTTCTACATCCAATTTGTTGAGGTTATTCACCTAAACCTCAATCCACTTCACTTGTCCCGTGGAAATATGTCTAAGGAAAGCCTTCCATTTTATAAATATCACATCGTAGCCACAGTCTTCCAACATAGAAACTAAAACTAAATTCTTCTTCAAACTCAAAACATACATGACATCTTTTAATGTGAGAGGAGAACCAGATTCCCTCTGAAAAGTAACTATACTGATACCGGTTGCATTATACCTTCCATAATCTCCCATCTCAATGTGCATCTGGAGGTCCTTCTCCTCCAAGTCACTGAAAATTTCTTTGTTTCTTGTCATATGTAATGAGGCTCCACTATCTAGATACCACACACTACCCATCACCGATGTCACCAAGCATGCAATGAGTGTGAAATACAACTTGAATTGTGAAGTTAGAGCTTCACATGCCACTCCTCCTAAGGGCTTCTTGTCGGCCTCCTTGTGTGGAAACTCTGTGGCATAGTATCCCATCTCATGACAATGAAAGCATTTAAATCCCTGTCCTAAATTGCGCAATCCCTATAGGCCCTTCTCTGATTGTATGGACCACTTGTACAACTCGGAAATTTATACAGTTGATAGTACATTTCCCTTGAACTCCAATATCAATTGTGTAACTCAAATTTCATGCATACATGAATTAATTGTGGTTGATTTATCAGTTAACTGGTTGAACACTGAAGTTGCACCCCACTACTAGACCTCCTACTAGTTCCTCCAACAGTTGGAACTAGTTTAACTGACATTAACTCAGTTCAACTCAATTAAACTATTACAACTCAAATTAAACTCAACCTAGGATCCTAAAATTTTTTAACCACTCCACATGACTCAAGTTAGGCCCTCAACTCGAATTAATTGAGCAAACTAAGTGAAATTAACTTACTTAACTCATTCTTATTGTCTTGTGATGTGGAATTACAATTTTTTCCTAATTTAATTCAAGGGAAAATTAAATCAGGATTTTCTTGTTTCCATTTTCAACAAAAGAAAACAACACCCTCACCTCAACATGTAACGGAATGAACATTGTCATGTAGATAATTAACTTGAATGATAATGATTAGAGGTCAACCCATGAACAATAAACTCAACAAAACTTGAAACCTTGAAAATTTCTTAGTAGGTGTGTAATAAGAGTTACTATAGTTCAAAGGAACTTAAATTATATCCAAAATTTCCCCAAGTCTACTAGTTTGCACTGTTCGAATTGAGAGTGAAGTTTGATCTCCCAACATCGAGTCATGGCTAATAACCTCTCTGTTGATTTGTGTAGCTTGGGAGGTACTCCAAGCCATAGGGTTTAGGGTTTGGAGGGAAAAGCACCATAAGGGCAGCTTGTGGGCTTGGAACCCAAGTGTGGGGTTTTGCATGCATCGATGTTTGGACCAAAACCATGATGGGTTTGCAACATGTGATGGATGAGGACGATAGTGCTCGGCGAGACGATTCCAACGCAATGAGAATCATCCGATTTTGAGTTGTCGTTAGAGAGAAATGAATTTTTGAAGTTGACAAGTTATTTATTGGTTGTTAAGTCATGTAGGCTTGGTGTAAAGATGTGTCTCTTAGTAATTCATTGAAGCCCCTCATTCTGTATATAAATAGAGGGTGAAAACATGTGTTGTGATCATCCATTTTTGGCAATACATCTCAAGGTCAGCTCTGAAATTAGAGGCTAAGCCGCATCAAGAGAATTCCAAAGGGACGGCGTGGAGGAGCTAAAGGAGTAGCGTGGCATTTTTGTGGAGAGGCCGAGTTGTTGTAGGTTACAGTGGGCTGCTTTGAGGCTTTTTTAAGGGTTGTCTTGAGTGTGGATTGTTGGGCAGTGAAGGCTGCAAGGCTAGAGGAGAAAACAAAACTGTTGTAGGGTTGTTTGGTGGAGTTTTTGAGGGGGTCGAAAGCCTACAACAGTTTTTGTGCTCGGCCATAGGCCATAGCCAGCAGCTAGGTTGTCCTTGGTGTTGTGTTTGGGGTTGAAAAAGGCCAAAAGGAGTAGCGTAGGTGTGGAGGGCTTCTCTCTTGGAGGACCACAACTCTAAGTGGCTTGCTTTGTTGATTTGCATGGACGATAAGGGCTAAAGTGTGATTCCCTAACCAATGATGTAGTGACAGCAATGCAGCGAGGTGAATAGCAATGTTTTGGGAGGTGTATTGGGTCAAGTTTGTGATCGGATTGGATCATGATTGTAGCAGTCGTTGATGCCATGTGGATGACATTCCGTGGTGGTGAAATGTCTTCCTAGAAGTAGAATTAACAGTCACGTGATTGGGTGTCACTAATCTGATTGGAGGGTAGTATGTTGGCTACCAAAAGTATCCCTAGAGCAACAGACAAGAAGGACGTTGTTGGTGTGTGATTGGGTAAAGTTTGCAGCCTAATGAGCAGCACCTTGATGGACAAAAGTGGTTACTAGAAGGCAGATTGAAGCTCGGGAAATTGGCCATCCTAGAGAGCAGTTTGATGAGCTCGTGTACATGCAGCAGAAGTGACTTGCAGCATTGTTAGGAGGCATCCCTCTTGGAGTTTCGATGACATGTAGTGGCCTTGATGGACTAAGACACTACTAGTGAGCAGTACATGAGAAAAATATTGGCAGGACAAGATACGACATCAAAGTTGCGCAACAAAGTTTGACATTGTATCTTGTATACCAAAGACTGTTATTATTCAGATTTGGTTTAATATAACGAAGATTGGGATTATACAATATTGTACAATTTTGTTAAAAACCGTCTATATTTGTGCATATGTGATTTACTGCTTTATATTTCCACTGTGAAAAGTAGTTTATGGTTGAGATTCTTGGTTTGGTAGCGTCAGTGATTTTAAAACTCTAACCTAGACCCAAGGTCATGGAAATTCAACACTCCCAACCAAATTCATGATGGATCAATTGTAAAAAAAAAACTCATGTGTTCAATGAAATAACCAAGCATATTTGAAATATAAAGAGGAATAAGAGTAGTCATTGGGACATTACAACAAGCATACTTTTGTCACACATGAATCAAATATTAGTTGTTGTGAGTATCAAATGGGACAACCAATCACGGTTTTGTCAAGCATTTCCGTTGAATAATTTTGTGTGCATCTCAATCTCATATTTAATCATATAAAGTTTAACTCAATTACCTCGAGTAATGCATTGTAACTATAATTCCAATAGGAATCTCTCATAAACTAACAAAAATATCCCATAACCAAAATGACAGAAAAATTTCCATCCCCCTATATCCTGCAATTTGCACAAATTTGCTCCTTTGTGGCTAAATTTCATCCACAAACCTCCAATTTCTGACGTATAATAGCATTGATCGATATATCTGTGAGATAGTTATCAATGTGATTGTATGACTATCTTGATAAGAAAGTGTCCATGACATAACAGTATGGTTGTGACAGCGACCTTGATGTATATCTTTAACAGTGACCATTGGTGTATGACAGTGACACTCTATGACTTATATGCATGATGATGAATGATGCATAACAGCGATCTTTATAGGACAGTGTCCATGACATAATAATATGGTTGTGTAAGTGACCTTGATGTATATCATTAACAGTGGTCATTGGTGTATGATTTTGACACTCTATGACTTCTCTCCATGATGATGAATGATGCATAACAACAATCTTGATAGGACAGTGTCCATGACATAACAGTATGGTTGTGGCAGTGACCTTGATGATAGTGATAGCATGATGGATGTCAAATTTGACAGTGATATGATAGCAACTCTCTTAGACTTGTTTTGTTCAGTTCACAAACGAAGTTGTGAACTGACTTGGTAGGCCTTGGATGGCCTGATGTGATTGATGCATCTCATTCTTATTGTACTTTGTATCTCAGTTGCACAATTGATGAATATATAATAAAAGAATAATCTGGTTGGGTTTTGCCCTGGTCTCTAACCTAAATCATGGGGTCTCTATTGTGCATGTTTTTCTTCTATTCTTCCTTATGGTTCCACTACATTGTTGATGTTTATTTTTCGCTCTACGTAATTGTTAATGATGATATGATGTTATGATGTTATTAGGTGAATGTAAAGTGTAAATGATTGAAAAATACTATAAATGTAATTATCTATATCAAAGAACAATCTAGCCCTAAAAAATTAACAACCTACGTTAAAAAATTAAAACTTCCCTAGCATAGTTGTGCTCCCTCAACAAGTTTCTACTTCCTCGACATAATTCTACCTTCACGAACATTGTCACCTTATTGTTTTTTCCACCCTTCTTGGTGTGGTTCCTTTCTGTTAATGTGGTGTGGTTTGCATATATAAATTTTGTCGGGACTGTGTAGTCCAAAATTCTAGCTACTAGATAGCATTCTATGTGCTTCGAGGGACCGATAACCCTACATATTATTCATTTTATTGAACACTTGATATGCAACTTTTATAAGCAATCGGCTAAGCATGATTTATTTATCGTGATCCAACACCAGCATACATAGCATCATAATAACCATAATTACAAAAACAATGAATGGACAAATTTTCATGGTAGGCTTGAGTTTTAATGTGATTGAACAAGGGCAGGGCAGGTGGCAAATCCCTTGAATAATTATCACCCCAAACGCCAAGAGCCTTAGGAAGGAAGGAAACAACATCCTCACCTCAACATGTCAAGGCATGAACATTGTCATGTAGATAATTAACTTGAGTGATAATGATTAGAGGTCAACCCATGAACTATAAACTCGACAAACCTTGAAACCTTGAAAATTTCTTGGTAAGTGTGTAATAAGAGTTATTATAGTTCAAAGGAACTTAAATTATATACAAAATTTCCCCAAATACTCTAGTTTTCACTATTCGAATTGAGAGTGAAGGTTGATCTCCCAACATCAATCCATGGCTTATAACCTCCCAACCAAAGTCATGATGGATCAATTGTAAAAATGAGCTCATGTGTTATATGAACTGACCAAGCATAGTTTAGGTATAAAAGGGAATAAGAGCAGTGATTGGGGCATTACAACAAGCATACTTTTGTCACACAGGAATCAAATATTAGTTGTTGTGAGAATCAAATGGGACAACCAACCGCGGTTTTTGTCAAGCACTTTCATTGAATAATTTTGTGTGTATCTCAATCTCAAATTTAATCATATAAATTTGAACTTGATTACCTCGATTAACGCATTGTAACCATAATTCCATTGGGATTCTCTCATAAACTTATATAAATCTCCCATAACCGAAATGAAGGGAAACTTTTCATCCCCTTATATCTTGTAATTTGTACAAATTAGTCCTTTGTGGCTAAATTGTGTCCACAAACCTCCAATTTTTTACCTATAATAGCCCTTAAGCTCTACAAGGTACCCTTTTGTGGTACTTGTTCTCAAATTTTTGAGGTAATTTCCACCACTGTGAATTTTGCCATAGATTTGGTGATCAACCTATCATAATTTTCCCAATGTCCATTTTTAGCCCAAGCAATCCCAGTGTTGCATCCTGGGCTTTGTTACCGCTTTGTAACATCCCTAGCCCTCAGTCTGGCAATGCTACCACACAACCACAATCGAGTACTACACAATTCCAGCAAAAGCTCAAACCTCGGTACAATTTCTAAACCCTGGCTCACTGTCAAAGCCCCTATGACCACACCAGCCCACGGCTAGTCCTACGTGACCACTTAATACACTATGTATCTATCAATTTAATTATACTAGCGCTACCATGGTATGTACTTGCACCCTGCATTAATTCATTAAACTATAAATTACATATCTACATGCATTATCCATGCAATAACCAACAAACATACATCACATATTAATTATCCATCCATGCAATACCCAACCATTAGGTACCATGTATTAATTCAGCATTAAATCACACATTACATCAACAATTACATACATTAATTATTTCATGCACAACAAAATAATTATAAATACAAAACCTAGACTACGGTTTATGAGAAAACATGGCACATAAACAAAGTACAATCCTCATGAACAGTGATATGAACAAAAGACCAATTGGCTACAAGCCTTTTATATTCTACCCAGCCATAGACCATTTGATTCATAATATCTCAGCCGCAGGTCACCCCAAGGTGTGGCCTCAACTCCATGGGCAACAATTTGTACACCAAGTACTAGACAACAAGCATCAACCAAGGTACCAACCCCAACAGCCTCAACCTCCAACCATAGGCTCATGCTCCCTCCAACCTACGCCAAAGTGGTGCAGCCCTTCTCCACAACCAGTGACCCCTCGGCAGTTCCACCACCTTCTAAAGCGCCTTATAGCCAATCAAGGATGATCTTATCCCTACCACTTCCCAAATCTCTTATTTCTCCCCAAGGCTTCCAAGCCAAAACGAATAACACCCAATCAGTTACAAAGCCCACACTCAAGACTCACCACTTGTTCACCAAACCGAGTTCCACCAAAACTCCATGGCTATAAAGTGAATCTATCAATTCCACTCCCCAACCATAATCCACAACCACCAAGGCTCACAAAATGCATTGATAACTGATTATTAAATAATTATCTTTGAAAACAACATTTAACGCTTTTATATATGCATGGATTTCCCTTGCCATGTGGCACCCTCTAAAGGCACATGGGCCTTTATGCCTTCTTCACCAAGAAACATCACATCAAAATTATTGCGCTTTTTTCCTTAGAGTTGAGCACCCCCATACTCTTTTCTGTGGATTTGGTCTACAACCAATTGTTTATTTTATTAATAATGTGTAAATTTCATTATAATTCCTATTCTAAGCTCCCTAGACTCACAACCTCTAAAGGCACATATCCCTAAGCACATTAGCCTCAAAAATATATAAACATATTTACATCAACATGTAGGCCCCCAAAATATACCTCAACTCACTAGCCTATTAATCACATGTTTCCTACTCACCAACCTAAATATCATGATTCTCAAACCCATTACACAAGCACACCAACCTCAACGATACTCATATCTCAACCAACTAGCCTAACATGGGCATAATCACAAAGGCACACCAACCTCAATATCACATGTACATACATATGCATTACAAGGGTCAGGCAAGGGTATTACAAAAGGCCACAAAGATGTCGCATTAATCCACCAATACCTATTTCAACAATTCATTTAAGTGCCACTTGAAGGAGAGTTATGTGTGAGAGATAGTAAAGGGTCTCATTGAATCCTCGTTCACTTTGAGTCAACACACAAACACCAAATTTCCCATGATCCAATCAATTTGATTGACTAGTGACATGAGTTGACATTTAAGGAATGAACTCTAAAGTGACCTTGTTGTCAAGGACTAAGGTATGAATTTTCTACAAAGTGGCAAGGGACACTAGTCCATCTACTTCAATGTTGTTGCTTCTCAAAACATGATAGACACGAGGATGGGGAGATAAATAGGTAAGATGCCTTATCTAACTAAGCACCAAGATTAGTCTAACATCTCAAGAATTAGTTCCCTTTATCATGTGTCTAATGATTATTAGTGAATAGCCAATCATTGTTAATATTTTCAAGTAATATTAACAATAATCAATTGGAACAACTCTATTTTGCAATTAAACTATAATCAACATTCATTGCATTAGTTACTTGCAAATCTCAAGCATCTTTATATGAGTGGGGTATTTAATGTAGTGAATGTGCATATGCTTTGCTGTATTTAGAAAAAGTGGATTGCAAGGATATTCTTTAGACATTAAGAGGGATATATTTTTGGGTTTGTTGCATGGCGGCTAGAAATTGCAACATCATTCTTAGCAGACAAAAGGGTGGGTGCATAATTAGAGACCTTAGTGATTGAATGAAAGATTTGATATCTTTTTAGGATCTTAGTGGATATTAAGCTCATCTAGGGTAGGTTTTGTTAGACCATTAAACACTTGGGGTTTGGTTGTATGGTAACTAGATTGGATAGATTCTTAGTCCAAAGCACTTTTTAGAGAAAGTATGTTGGCTCGTCTCTTCATATTTGGGATTAGAAACTAAAAGTCACCAAGATGGTGCTTAAACAATGGGCCAAAACTTTTTATTCCCTTCTTGACGTAGAAAAAGGAGAAACTAGAGAATGTTCAAACTAGATTAGGACTTCAATTGTGGAGACAAACATCTTGTTGGACCTAGAGGTCTTTGATAGCAAGCCAGTGCCATTGTTGGCCCCATTGTTGTTGGCTATTAGACTTTGGCATTCTTGACATCATTGACCTCTAGCCTCAGAATTATTCACTTTGATATAACCAAGGGCCTTTGATTTGGTTATATACATTTTCTTGTGGTTGTCCTATTGTTGTATCCTTCTTTACTTCATTTTATCCTAGTTTTAGCTTTGGCATTTTCTAGGAGTTGTGTGTGCATTCCCACATTGTACTTGTATTGGATGTATCCTTTAGTCCCATTGACCTACTTTTGTGGTCATTTGTTGAACATTAATAAAATTATCTTATCTTGTTAATTTATTAGAGCAAGAGTAAGTCGCCCAAGAGTTGCTATGAAAAGAAAATGAGACTTTCCACAAATATCAAGAAGTCGTTTGGGTTCAAGAAATTAAACGGATATTGAAATCAAGAGTGGCATGGAATAGGAACACGATGTTCTTCCTAAAGCAAACTATATCCATGCTTTGGAAAATTATTGTTAAATAGATCTTTATCTCTAGAGGGGAATTACTTAAATCCTTTGAAGTTTCCCTCAATCATTTTAGTGAACTATGCAAGAAAAGGATGGGGTGAGTTGCAAGTTGCCACCTATGTTAGAAAACATTCCCTCTATGATATATGCTTGGATTGTATTATATCAGGGATTAATTCCCCTCTAGAGATAAAGATCTATTTAACAATAATTTTCCAAAGCATGGATATAGTTTGCTTTAGGAAGAACATCGTGTTCCTATTCCATGCCACTCTTGATTTCAATCTCCGTTTCATTTCTTGAACCCAAACGACTTCTTGATATTTGTGGAAAGTCTCATTTTCTTTTCATAGCAACTCTTGGGCGACTTACTCTTGCTCTAATAAATTAACAAGATAAGATAATTTTATTAATGTTCAACAAATGACCACAAAAGTAGGTCAATGGGACTAAAGGATACATCCAATACAAGTACAATGTGGGAATGCACACACAACTCCTAGAAAATGCCAAAGCTAAAACTAGGATAAAATGAAGTAAAGAAGGATACAACAATAGGACAACCACAAGAAAATGTATATAACCAAATCAAAGGCCCTTGGTTATATCAAAGTGAATAATTCTGAGGCTAGAGGTCAATGATGTCAAGAATGCCAAAGTCTAATAGCCAACAACAATGGGGCCAACAATGGCACTGGCTTGCTATCAAAGACCTCTAGGTCCAACAAGATGTTTGTCTCCACAATTGAAGTCCTAATCTAGTTTGAACATTCTCTAGTTTCTCCTTTTTCTACGTCAAGAAGGGAATAAAAAGTTTTGGCCCATTGTTTAAGCACCATCTTGGTGACTTTTAGTTTCTAATCCCAAATATGAAGAGACGAGCCAACATACTTTCTCTAAAAAAGTGCTTTGGACTAAGAATCTATCCAATCTAGTTACCATACAACCAAACCCCAAGTGTTTAATGGTCTAACAAAACCTACCCTAGATGAGCTTAATATCCACTAAGATCCTAAAAAGATATCAAATCTTTCATTCAATCACTAAGGTCTCTAATTATGCACCCACCCTTTTGTCTTTTTAGCTAAGAATGATGTTGCAATTTCTAGCCGCCATGCAACAAACCCAAAAATATATCCCTCTTAATGTCTAAAGAGTATCCTTGCAATCCACTTTTTCTAAATACAGCAAAGCATATGCACATTCACTACATTAAATACCCCACTCATATATAGATGCTTGAGATTTGCAAGTAACTAATGCAATGAATGTTGATTATAGTTTAATTGCAAAATAGAGTTGTTCCAATTATGCAAATACCTCCAAAGGCCCATCTTGCACTTTCCACTTAACCTTCAATATTTTTCCAAAGTTATTTACTCTTGATCAAGGCCTCATCAACCTCAAGCTTGGGCTCCTAAAGTTGGAGAACAATAATGTTTCTTATAGAACCAAACCCATTAACAATTCTAATTTGTTCTCGTTGCCTAATCCCCTGCACTTCTAATAAATCATATTCACCATTTACCTATGGATTTTTGACACACCATGATTTGGTTCAAGCCACTCTAGCTCCTTGTGTTTCTCTTCATTAATATATTGTCAATGGTATATTGTTGCCCCAAATATTTATTTTGCGAAGAGTTGCCCCAAATATTTGTTGCTTCCTCTCTTTTTCCTTTTTGCAACTTTCTACCCACCTTCTTGGGAGATTTTCCTTCTTTGACTTGTTCATCATTTTCCTCATCAAACCTCCCCTCCTCATGCTAGGAACTTCAATGGCTAAGAGTTGCAAATGAAAATAAATTATCATTTTTATCTTTTTATGAATGTAGTGTTGGAAATCAAAAAGGCGGAAAGATTTTCTTTATGTAGATAATTACTTGTGATGTTCTTATGTTTTTATTATGTTCCTCTTTTATCTTTTAGTTCATCAATCAATTACGAGAACAAAGATCACAAACACCAGATGTAGGTCGACAACCAAGGCAAAACCCCTATCTAGAGGAAAACCTCAACAACTCTTCCTTAATAATTTCACGAGATGATGCAAGACTCTTGACCTAGAAACATACTTCCTCCACACCAAGTCATCTATTTCTTCCTTTTGTAGATGATAACCCTTTCAACAATAACTTCAACCTAGCAATAACAACTTGTAGCAACAATAGAACTTTGATCTAGTAGAACTTCGACCCAGCAACAACTTTGACCCAACAGTTAGCCTAGTAACAACCTCAACCCAACAATTAGACTTCGATATAGCAATTCTCCTTCTTCTCTTGGAATTTCACACTAATTATGCCTCCTCTTTGATATCGAAATTGTGTGAGAGATGTCTCCAAATGAATTTGAACTGGTCCAATATATAAGCTTCTAGTGAGGTCAAATTACCATGTTTGAGGCCAACCTGATCTCCTTGAGGCTAACTTGGTGTGGAGGTAACAAATGACTTATTTGATTCAATAATAATTCTTTTTACTTCAAAAGCCCAAGAAAGGTCTCTTTAAATGGACAATGACTCTAATGACTCAATATAAAACCTAGAAGTCCTAAATGGGGACTTTGACCTAAAACATGATGACCCAAGCATGAAACCCATGCTTTAATAAGCTATAATAATAATAATAAAATATTATTTTCCATTCTTTTGATAAACACATTTCATTGTGACTCAAATACAATTTATGAAAACCGAACCTAGTTACATTCTTCAACACTCCCTCTTAACTAGGGAGATATTCATACATACATATTACAAGTACATGGAAGATCTCAAAACACATGAACCACAAAGAGTTTAGGCACTTATAATGTCACAAACTAGATTCTTAACCAAGGCAACCTATCCAAGTGGGACTAAGATGGACTAAAGCTTTCAGCTTCTCTAAGTACCATTAGGCTTACTAATCATCAACCCAAATATCTAGGTGCATAACAAGGTCAAAGCTCTATGACCAATGCCACCCTCCCTACTACTTCAGGAACTAGACATCAACACATATGCCAACCAAATGTCCTCCTAGGACATTTACACACTCAATGCCTCAACACATCAAATCTCTCTAAGCTCAAGCATGTTTTTCAAAAACCTTAAGAGATTTACCTTAATAGTGATAACCCCTTAATTAGTAACAACCTTTCAAATACTCATGAGTAAACAAAAACCTTCAAGGTCTTCTAACTTCTTGATGCTACCTCACAATTCATCACAGTAGGCCTTCAAGGCTTCCCAAACAAATCTTGACAAAGGTTTCCTCAATCATTCAACTTCCTTTCCTACTTCACATGCAACAACCAAACCCTGCTTTCCTTCTTTCAGCAGCACCTCAATATGCATTCTCCCATTCTCTTCTTCAAAATATACATCATGACTATAATATGTCCTCCCTCTCAACTTGGGAGATATCCTTCCTTATATCTAGGCTCCTTAACTTAAGGAGATCAACTTCTTTCTATAACATCAAAAAATCTTTCATGGCTTCCATCCTTAATAGAATCATCTTGATCATCATCATTTCATGTAACTTTCTTCATCATGTTTATCAATCAGATCAACTTTACTTACAAATATCTTCATCATCTTGAAGATTATGTACATGCACAACTTAGATAGCAAGTACAACTAAATACACATAGAAGCAAGAAATTAACCATATCATAATCATATAGTAATGGAAGCATTAGACTTTAGACATCAAATACCAAAAATTAATTATGTTCATAATCAATAAGAGAGACATGCTTTTATACTTCAACTTATTTTGGTCAAGTTGTGTTAGGTTATAACTTCTAGATCACATCAAGATATCAATCTCATTATATCTAGGGCCTCAATATTTCTTCCATAGATATGACATACTCTACAATAATATATTGCAAACCCTAAAATCAATTCAAACAAGTACAATCACAATGCATCTAACAACTTTAGAATTCATATGTTAGACTTCTACTAGGATTTAATGCAAACCTTAGATTCCATTCATGAGACACTAAGTCTTAAATGACAACAATCAAAAACAATCATAACAAGGTTTCAACAATGTGACCAACTTCTACTAGGGTTTGTTGTAAACCCTAGATTTTATCACCATAATGAAAATAACATCACCATATCCTAAAATATCAAACTTCTACTAAGGCTTAGTTACAAATATTAGAACTTTATCAACAATTTTGATTAAGGCATATATCTAAGATTTCATAATCATGCACAAGCATATCACAATAATATCCATCATGTAAACCTAAGACATAAATACTAATACATTTAAATTAAGACATATCACAATAATATCCATCATGTAAACCTAAGACATAAATACTAATACATTTAAATTAAGACATATAACAATCTCAATTAGATTAGGGTTTTAATCATATAGACAAACATTTACTTAAGGATTCATTCCTATGAGCTAACTCTTGATACATAAGGGTTATTCATTCCTATGAGCTAACTCTTGATACATAAGGGTTTTACTTACAAACCCTAATTTACCAAAACTTCAAGGTAAATTATCGTCCAACCCTAAAGGACTAGGGTTTCCATAACAATAAACATGACATTACCATCAAAACCCCAAACATAAAAAGAATAGTATTTTCTAGGTTTCATTAATAACCCTAAATAGACTAAGGTTTTTCATATTAACATTCCCTTAGGTTAGGGTTTTATAAAAAAAACTTTTAGGGTTCTACAAACATAATGATTTTAATGAGGGTAGATTCAATCTAATGATTAATATTCCAAACAAGAACCTTTACAATTTAAAGGTCCTAGACATAACACTTGTTAGTAATGTAAAGCAAATTGCTTAAAATGAATGAGTATACCTTTATAACAAAAAGAAACAAAACTTATAGTTTAAGACATACTTTTGAATTCAAACAAACCTTATAAGACATTAATTCCAATAGAATTTCTATGCTTTGTCTTGTAAAGTCTTTTTCATAACCTTTGAGTATATCAACTAGTTTTTCCTAAACAAGGAAAAATATAAAAGAAATGTTATTAGCATCTAGTGTAAACACATCTAGATAATAAAAAGAAAACCAAATATAAAAAATAATACGAGTAAGATACCTATCTTTGGAAAATGATGAGAGCTCCCTCTTAATCCAATCTCAAGGGATACCTATAACTTTAACAAAACAATTCAACAATGTTTTTCCATAGCATGTTAAACCTATAAGTGCTAGAAATCAAAATACAAAAACAATTCAAAAACCTAGAGTAGAAAGATAAAGTCCCTAAGAGTCCATAGCAAATAACTTTTTGATTTCAGATTCTTCCCTCTTGTTTTTCTTTGGGGGGTCCTTCATTAACAATATTTGCATATTCCCTTTCTCTCTTTTTATTTCTTGGATTCTCAAGACAATCACTTTTATAATGACCCATCTTGTGACAATTGTAGCATTCAATTTTGGATAGCTCTATCTTCCTTCTAGGTCCTTTAGACTTCTTGAGTGATTATTTGTTCTTGTGATGAATGGAATAGGCATTTGATACTCTCTTCATTTTCCTTGTTGCTTACTAGAAAAGTTTTGACTTCTTGACTACATGCATCCCATAGTTGTTTGAATGTAGGAGTTTCCTTCCAACTATTAAAACCTTATAAGAAGGCACTCCATGATATTGGTAATCCTAGAAATGTAGTGATTACAAACTCCTTTTCTAGTACAATCTCATCAATTGTTTGGAGTTCATCTCTTAATCTAGCTATTCTCACAAAGAAAAATGCCAGTGTCTTCCTTTGTCATCTTTATAAATCTTAATTCATCTTTAAAACTTGCTATTTGACCAAAATTCTTAATAGTAAATAATTTGGATAATGCCTCATACATCTCTTGAGCAAAGTCTATGTTAGATATATAGGGGATGAAGTTATCCTTTATTCCATCCACCATTAATGCCATGGCCAATATTTATGTTTCCATGAACTTTGCCTTTTCTACATCACTTGACTCATTAGTAGGCTTCTTTACCTTTTCCCTTAACTAAATCCAAAACTTTATTCTTCTTGAAAATGAGGTCTATCATCTTCTTCCATGTTATGTAGTTAGATTCTCCTTCTAATTTGTTTTCTCCCTTTATTGAATTAGACATTGTTCTTGAAGATGGTAGTTTTGACTTCTTATATGATCCTTTTGATAAAAACTTTTTAAAAACTCTTTATTCTCCTTTCAATAAATCTTTAAGTTGATTTTCCTTCTTCACCTTAGCTCTAATACCATGTTGAAAAATCAAAAACACAAAAAAAAAATTCTTTATGTAAATAATTATTTGTGATATTTTTATGTTTTCATTATGTTCCTCTTATCTTTTAATTCATAAAAGAATTACCAAAACAATAGCACAAAAATCACAAACACCAAATGTAAGCAAACATCCAAAGCAAAACCCTTATGTAAGGAAAAACCCAATCAACAACTCTTCCTTAATAATTTCACAAGATGATCCAAGGCTTTTGACCTAGACTTCCACCACACCAAATCAACCTTTTTTTTCATTCTATAAATATAACCCTTTCAACAATAACTTCAACCTAGCAATAACAACATTAGCACCAACAAAACTTCTATCCAATAGAACTTCAACCCAATAATAACCCCATAACAACTTCAACCTAATAGTTAGCCTAGCAACGACTTCAACCCAACAATTAGCCCAACAACTTCAACCTAGCAATTAGATTTCAATCTAACAACAATACTTCAACCCTTTTATAATAGACCAAAAAATCCACATGTGAAAAAGAGATGACCCAAAAACTTCAATATTGTCTTTTTTAGCAATTCTCCTTCTCTTGGAATTTCACACTTTTTCTACTTCTTTGATATTGAACTTATGTGAGAAATATCTCCAAATGAATTTGAATTTCTCCCATATATAAGCTTCTAGTGAAGTCGAATTACCATGTTTGAAACCAACTAGATCTCCTTGAAGCCAACTTGGTGTGAAAGTGACAAACAACTTATTTGACTCAGTAATAAATCTTTTTATACGATTCAAAAACCCAAGAAGGGTTTCTTTATATGGACAATGACTATAGTGACTCAATATAAATCATAGAAATCATCAATGGAATCATTGACTTAAAACATGATGACCCAAGCATAAAACCCATGTTTTAATAACCCATAATAATAATAATAATAATAAATTCATTGTGACTTAAATACAATTTATGAAGACCAAACCTAACTACATTTTTCAACATGTATATCCTCATTATGATCAAAAATGTTGCTTCCTACCACTAGCAATGACACAAAGCCTATTGTTCTTCCGTAATTGGAGTAATTATGAATGATCTAAAATTAAACAAGAGAATTCCAATTGTTTCCATAGTAAAAATATGTTATCCATGAGTGAAAAGTTCATAAAAAAATTGTTAAGGCTAGTTGCAATTCCTTTTGAAACATTTAAGTTACCATTGGTGTCATTTTAAAAGACCTTAGATGGACCTACTAAGGATGGTTATTTTGAAGCCCTTCATAATCCAAAGAATTGAGTAGCTACAATCAAAGATGATACATGTTTAGGCTATGTGACATTACCTAATTGCTTATTGTTAGCCTATTTTTTAATATATTGCCATCAATTCTCCTTTTCTTGAGGTCATCACTCTACTACTACACTTTTTGGGCAAATTTTAACAAAATACCCATGTTCATGGCAATGCTTACACTTAAATATGAATTGCTCAATCCATTGGTTAAATATATTTCCAATCATACAATATTAGCAAAATCACTTCTAACAAACCCTTATCCAAATCAATTTCAACACATATACACAAAAGCAAACATTCCATCTCTTGGTTCAACTTTGTCAATGTAAATTTGCAAAGTATTCCCTGTACTCCTCAAAACTTCATTCTAATAACAATTTTATTCAACTTTGTCAATGTAAATTCATAAGATATTCCCTATACTCCTCAAAACAACTTCATTCTAATAGTGAAACAAGAAATAAAACAATCTTATTCAAACCAAAACAACAAAGGGGATGTCATTTTCAAAATCAAAGTTTAAGATCCATATATTCAATAACCCATAGCAAAATTCCCAAATGTGGGTGTTTGAGGTGGCATTAACTATGAAGGGACAAGGGTGGGGCAAGGTAGATCAACACATGCCCACCCAATACAAAGAGTTAAATATAGGTAAGGTGGTTAGCTCTTGGCATGCACGCAAAGCAAGGCTCATCAACACTCATTCCAACTGCTCTGGTTCATACTTCATGACTACAACAATGGTTCTCCCCTCCGCACACTCTGGCCTACATCAAAAGGCAGCATTCTTCAATGCTATAGTAATGGATGGAGCATCTCGAGGCATGCCAAAAAAGATTAAGGCCAAGCTATGTCTTGAGTATGCAATGAAGTCATTTATGTTGTTTCATTTTGTTCATTCCCTCGCCTTTGGCCTCATTTTTTATTTTCGACGGTTTGAGGTGAGCTCTATTATTCCTGAGGTCTCTCAACACTTGCAAGGGAAAGTTACTCTAGTGCTTGGCTCAACCCTCCTAGCAAAGCAACTCCTACTCTCTCTCTCTCGTTCCTCTCCTAGGTTTCAAGTTGTTGTTTCATTGTCTTTGTCTCATCAATTCATTATCTAGTCTCAAGCCTCATCTTTGGTTTCGAGTTGTGGGTTTCAAGCTATTGTTTCGTAGTCTTTGTCTCATCGACTCTTTATCCGGTCTCAAGCCTTGTCTCTAGTTTTGAGTTATGGGTTGTTGGCCCTATCATTCCTAAGGCCTCCCAAATTTTGCTTAGAAAGAATAATTCAACACTCAACTCAACTTTTTCAATGAAGGGGCTCCAACTTTTCCACTATCTCCCTTCTTGGACTTTGGGTCTCTATTGCTCTATCTACCTGGCTATTGCTCTGCCTTACTAGCATCCCACCACCACTCTCTCTCAAATGCCTCAACTGCACCAAAGAATGGGGTGCCAAAGAAGCCAACCCAAGCATGCACCTACTAACTCGTCCTCTAATTCACCTTCTCTCGCCAGTGAGCTATTTGCAAGCTACTACCCCAACACCCGCAATGGGAAAAGGCAACTCCATTCTTCTAGCTACCACCCTAGGCTTCCTTCCTCATCTAACTCTACAATCTTCTCCTTTAATAGCTCTCTAAATCACCCAAAGATAATTGCACATATCTCAATGGTCTTCCATGAGACTAATCAAACAAAGGATTCTAATTCTCATCTAGGAGGTTCGAGGGCAATTTCTGCTCCATCCCTCCAAATGGGAATTGGAAATGCACCTCAACAAAATTTTAATGTACAAGTATGCAACATTCAAGATGCAATGATGGTGCCAATTAACCCTAGTCGCTCTAATTAGAACATGGCTCAAGCAAGGGATTTGCCAAATTATGGTTGGTGCCATATTGAAGAAGAGCCTTCAAATGACTAGTGCACTTACCCCAACTTCATCTTCATGCAATGCAATCTTTCCCACTGGGCAAATTTGTAATGCAAACAATTTTGTGGTTTTCTAGTGTTTTTTGGCATTTTTGTTAATTATGCATTATCAAGAGAATATTAACCCAATCCCCTACATGGGTCCTGAAATCCATCTCAACTATGAACTCACTACCAACAATCAATGTTCTCATCTACTTTTCTTGACATGCCTCTCTTCAACACAAAGTTTTGACTTTGGCCACATTGTAATTGCACCTCCTTACTTTGTTAATAGATTAATCTTATTTAGAGAAACAAAAAAAAAAAAAAAATTTAAAATAAAATAATTGAAATTAACCCATAACAAAACATGAGACCCCTACCTTAGTTTCAAAGTAAAGGTATAAAACCCTCTACAATAAAATTAATGAGTTTTCCTTCAATCAAACAACTATCTTTTCTATATCCAAATCAACATGGCCTTAAGAAAGGGCCAAACACTAATTAACTAAAACCTTTTCCAAAAGTTTCATAGCCATTTTTTAAGAGTTAGATGAAGAAAGGAACCTCTAGATTACTTCCAACCTTTTAACAAATCAAGGGGAGTTCTTAATAGATTTGATCAAAGAAAAGACTAGTACACAAAATGTATCAATCTCAAAGATACAAGGTGGGGCAGCCAACTTCTTGCTAAATCCATAAAGAGTATACACAATATATGGGTCTGCATATGCACACATGCATGATGAAAGATGTTTCCGCTAAAAGCACATCTTACATCAAATAATCACAATGCAACACAAAAATGAAAAGTGAGCCAAACAAGCCCAAAAAGCGAGCAAAATAAGCCCAAAAGACTAACAGATTTGCACCACAATGGACAATTTTCTGCAAGAACATAAGCAAACTATCCACTCTGAAACAGAAACATGCCATTAGGAAAAAAGGTGTACCTTTTGTGCAAGACTACAAACAGACATTGAAATGAATCATTTGCAAAGGAGTAGACACACAATAGAGTATTGAAAATGTCGGGGAAAGACGTGTACCTTTTGTGAAGGACTTCAAACAGACATTGAAATGAATCATTTGCGAAGTACATAAACACACGAGTATTGAAAATGTCAAGGAAAGACGTTGTGCAAGACTTCAAACAGACATTGAAATGAATCATTTGCAAAGGACTTCAAGAGAGTATTGAAAATGCCGAGGAAAGACGTTGTGCAAGACTTCAAACAGACATTGAAATGAATCATCTGCAAAGGACTTAAACACACAAGAGAGTTGAAAATGTCGGGGACAGGGACGGGGAATCAATAAAGATTCCTACTTGCTCATTGACTAGTTCTATCTCAAATAAAGTGGCTG
The DNA here is from genome assembly GCA_031772625.1 of Pinus tabuliformis. NCBI lineage: Eukaryota > Viridiplantae > Streptophyta > Pinopsida > Pinales > Pinaceae > Pinus > Pinus tabuliformis. The sequence goes on from CM062807.1 coordinate 976,976,231, forward strand.
CAAATTCCAACTGGTAAGAACTGATGGGATCATCCGACTGATAGAATGCTTCTACTATGATTTACAATGATTTTCCAATGATTACACATGGTGTGATACAATTATCTGGTAGCAATGATTTTCCAAGGTTTTGATACAACCTCTACCCAAATAACTCATGAAATTAGGCTACCATTAAAGGGGAGATGGAAAACCTGCAAAGCATATACTAAAAATGTTTATGAAAATTAAAGAATTAATTAACAAAAAATAAAATTAAAGAAACCAGGCAATTGATTATGAAAAGCCATAGTAATTCTAACAAAGATTGTGAGTAACTTTCAAACATGTGCGAAGCAAGGGCATATTCCCTATTGAATCTTCTCATTATTTGTTTTTGGAATATGCAATTGAGCAGAGAACCAACATTTGAGACGAGTGTTTCTACATTGGAGGGGGGCTTATCTAAACATGAATTCAGAGGTACGCATGTGTATAATCTTGGAAAGACCTTTGGCCTCATAGAAGACAATTTTCTGATATGTTAAGGTTACTTCTTAGGAAGTAACATTACTGCGATCGGTGGTAGTATAGAGATTAAAAAGTTGTATTTGTGTTACAAAGTACATGCTTTATGACCTATTGTGGCATAACACTGCATATTACAACTCTACAAATGTACAAACTCTCTTCAACATAACAAGATCAACACATATCAACTCTTAAAAGCAACATGAGACTACTGAGAAGGCTCAAATATTCAAAAGGCATTTTTCTTTTAGCCCTGCACCTTGCCAAGTTACTAATAAAAGTCATATTTGGCAGATCCTGGCTTGTTTATCGCAGAATCAACTACACAGACAGTATCTTCAAATTTTGTCGTGGAGAAACAAACAAACAAAAATGTGTCAGAACAATGAAAAATCTGGTGACCAATTACCCATCCAAGTATATTCACAAGTCAATGCATTTCTTGTATGATATCATGCCAACATCTTCTAATTATATTTCATAAAATATAATGGAATGATCAAATGAAAATTGGCCAATGATTTAATCATCATGAATTTTAATATTAATTGCATATGCTTAGACCTCCGTAAATATCAATAATAGACCAATTCCATAAATAAATACAAGCAATTAGTTAAGAAAACAAAGAAATAAGAATAGCACTTTGATGTAATATTAGTTAAACGATAACACATTCGGCATTCATTTGCTATGCACTTTAAAATGTGAGAAAAACTTATACTACCTCAAATCATTTGCATTTACGTGTATTGTCAACCCATAGCCAACAGAGAATGTGGGGCATAACAAGACCTAATGTGCACACCACATCAATTTCCATGCAATACTCTAGTTTACCAAAAAAGCAGCATATCCATTAACCATGTGTTATACACTTCAGATCATGAAATTTCAATGTGCCTACCTCAAATCATATCATTTATGTGCAATGTCAACCCATAGCCCACATAGGAAGTAGAACATTTCAGACCATGGCACCCCATGCCACATCAATATACATTAGTCATGTGACCCCAATTAGATGCGATTTTAGAGATTAGACACCTCATGACATTTGATCAAAACTCCGTACATGCCCCAAAGCATCCACTACAATATTACACTCATGAAGCACCCACAAAATTATCTTCTTAAATTAATCAAGTCCAGCAATTTATGGACACACTTACTCCTCTTCAGTTTCACCATCCCCACTGGACTTAGCCCCCTCGTCATCATCACCACCATCACCATCAGATTTTGCTGCTTCATCCTCACACTCACCACTAGACTTAGTTGCTTCATCCTACATTTTTACAAACATGTATCATCTTCATTACCCATATATAAAAACCAGATAAAGAGGAGAAACAACATACATATCAATTGCACAAATGAAATGATCCAAGTTATTGATCTCTAAATACAAATACACATAAATGAGCAAAACTAACCTTGAGATCTTGTTGATATTTAGACATAGCTTTGTCATACTCTGCCTTTAGTTCAGCAGCCTTTTCCAGGTATGGCTTCTTCTCCTGCAATAGTATGGCATAAAATACTAATTTACAAGCAGAGCCAGCAAAAAAGACTTATTAGACAAAACAAAACAAGAGGCCACCAATAGGGTCATAAAGATTGTAACCTCGTCTGACATAGACTTCCATTTCACGCCCCCTTCCTTCCCAACCTGCTTTCAAAAAATCCATAATCAAATAGTTAATTTCAACAACATATGCAAATAACTTTACGACCATATCTACAAAACACACCAAATGAGTAATCCATTTATAGGATTCAAAAATCGCAAGTTTAAAAATAAACTAGATGTTAAAAACAAACTGAAAAAAAATAAACAAAACACGGACACAATACCTGGGCAGCACCTTTGGCATCGGGATTAGCCTCCTTATAGGTCTTCCTAAAATCATCCCTGCCACCAAAAACTGAATCATCAAATACAGCACAAGCAAAACCACATGCAAAGACTAAAACCATCACAGCATTTACAAGTTTTACAGCAATTACATGAACACAAAAAATGCTGTAGCGGGCTTCTTTGGCTGATTAGGGTCCTTAATTTTCTTCGCCTTTGTGCGTTTCTTTGGCTTCTCCTCCGACTTTTTCTTTGTTTTTTTCCTGTTCACAAATCCACATAGTAGGTCAGAGCAGCATCATACCTCGGAAGAAATTCAATAGAGAAAAGAAAAATGGCAAAAGGCAAGGTTTCAGATAGTACGCTTCGGGTGCTTTCTGGGCATCTGCATGTTTGGCTTCTTTGGAGACATCTGCTACATAAGAAAAATCAAAATCAAAAAGGATACAAGAACAAACCCAACAATCCCTAGTGAAAATAAGGTATAAAGTCAAAACTAACATAACCCTAACCAAAACAAGGCACAAAATCAAGATCGCTATAAACCCTCGACAAAATAAAGGGCAAAACCAAAATCAACACAAACCCTAAACAAATCAGACAGAACCAAAACTAACACAAACCCTCGACCAAAAATTCACAACCAATATTAACAAACCCTAGACAAAATAAGGTTTAGTGACTGAATCCTGCCGAAAGGAACAGCAAACTTTCTTACCAAAGTTAGACCATATCTTATCTTCAAGTTTGCAATCGTGCATGTCGGAAAGTGCCACAGGAACGTCTTTGTTGCAGACATCACTGGATTAGAAATCCATTATTAAACCATCAAATCAATCAAATGAAACCCTGGAAAATACATAAAAACGAATTGAACAAGGGAAAGAGAGAACCAACCATTTAATGAAACCACTGCCATCTCTGGCTCGCTTCAAATTAGCCGGATCAACGTCTACTCTTTTTCTCTGCCTCGGAGGATTAGTTTTTGAAGATGAATTGGTGGCCATTCTTCTTGTGAATGGTATCAAGCAATGCAAGGAAATCGCGCAAGGAAATCGCGCTGATGAAATGCCTGGGAATGTACAGATAGATGAAGTGATTTGAGGAATATGAAGAAGACTTATATCCCGGCAAGGGTATATTGGGGATTTCAAATTTTATGTTGCGGGAAGATTTGCTCAAACCCCAAATTCAAATTTCCCGGGGGGCTGTTGAACTTGTCGATCCGCTAACTCGCTAACTCTTAATGCTGTCCGTCGATAAGGTTAGTGGAATCAACGGTTCGTATTGCCCTCGCTTTTTTTATTCGTAGCGCGCTCGCTTTGACGCAGACATTGTTATTAATTTTTATTATTTTTGTTGTTTCATAGTGTTAAAATTCCCAAAGATTTTAGCGAGCCAGTGAGTTTGAGTTGTTTTATTAGAGCGTGGTCTTTTAAAAAAATCTATAAATTAGCTTTGAAAATAATAAAAAATTAGAGTATAGTTTTTAAAAAAAATTACAATTAGCTTTGAAAATAATTAATAAAATTATTATAAAATTGGGTAAAAAAAATAAAAATCTAAATTATATTGAATAAATTTCCCAAAATTTATATAACACTGAATTTTTTTTTACTATAAAAAATAATTCAAACACTCCAATATTCTGCTCTCTTTTTTTAATTGCCAAATTAAAATTTTATTATTATCATAATTCATTGAAAAAACAAAATCATTAAATATATATTTTAATATTTAAATTTATTAATTAAAATTATTAAAATAATAAAAATATGTATAAATTTTAAAAAAGACTTTTAAAATAAATATTTTATATAAAAAAATTAACCAAAAAAATCAATATTGTGAACGGTAATGTTTCCATGCATTTTTAACATAGTTTTTAAAAAGACGTATATATTATTTTTTAAGGCATAAGTTATAATGATGGGTAAGTAAGGAATTAAGTAAATAAGTTAAATTAGAATCATCGGTAAATAAAGAATTTAAGTAAATAGGTTTGTATTTAGTTATTTTAATAATAAATTTGAGTGGTCTATTTTTTTTTAACTTTAACGAGTATGATTTTTTTTTTTATTATTTATGAGGAATAAAGAGAGTGGGGCTTTGCCAGAGCAGCCCTGATTACATCATACTTGTACAGCTGAAACTGCTATTCTATCTGAACTTTAGCAAGGGATTTCTACGAATCTGTCCTCGTTTATGAACAACAACCCTTTATCCAATGCGCTCCCTTTGTTGGCCATCGAATCCGCATCACTATTTGAGCTTCTAAGTATATGATAGAATTTGTAGGAAGCAAAGACAGAGAGGACTCTTTTCAGTCTTTCCAACGTTCTGTTAAGGCCTGCATTTCTGAATTGCTCTTCAGCGTTCAACTTCTTTATGAGAATCTCCGAGTCTCCAAATACCTGTATATCTTTGATCCCTTTCTCTCTAGCAATTTGACATGCTTTGAGAAGGCTGAGCAGCTCTGCTTGATTGTTGGTCTTCAGGCCAAGACCCCAGTAGAAAGTGTCACGGGAAACCCCATCTGGGGAATAGATGATCCCTCCGGCACCCGAGGGGCCGGGGTTTCCTTTGGAAGCCCCATCAAAGAAGATTGTGTGGGATTTTTGAGCTCTCCACCAGTGCTGAAATGGTTCATCAGAGTCTCTCTTTTTCCAGATTGGATGCTCTGTTTGAGGAGAGAGAAGGTTCTTTCTGCTTTGAAGTTCAAGAGATCTGAGCCACCTCTTCTCAACCGGCTGGAGTGTTGTGTCCTCTTTGTGATACTGCTGCTGAGCCGCTTCTAGGAGGAGAGTTCTGGCTTTTGCTGCTACTTGCAAGGGAGTGTGATTCAGGTCATTAAAAATCTTCTAGTTACGAGCCAACCAAATCTGCCAACAGACAAACTTGGGCAGGGCATTCCAGACTTTGCACCAGAGCGATTTATGAGGAATACGATGTGGGTAAAGATGACTCCATTCTGCGAAAAGATCCAGGACAGAGATCTGAGCGGGAGAGTTTATGCGAAAATCTTGGAGCATGAGATCCCAAACTTCCTTTGCGAACAGGAAATCAATGAATAGATGTTGGGCTGTCTCAGCGTTACACCTGCAAAGAGCGCACCAGTGTGGGCCAGCAAACTTTCTTTTTGCCAGATTGTCACCGGTTAGTATCTTATTATGTATCAATGTCCAGAAGAAAAAGTTGACTTTTGGGGGAGCTAGGGATTCCCATACATTTTTCCAAAACGCGGCACTATGCTTGTTGTTTCCTGTTGTCTGAAACGCTTTATAACCTTCTGCTGTTGAATATTCCCCAGAATGACCCCAGCCCCATCGGTCTTGCATTGAGCGATGTATCGGAGCTGCATCTTCCATCAGATCAAGAAATGTGTTTAATTGAGTTTGCAGATGGGCAGGGGGATCGGGGATTGCCCAACCGGTCCATTCGTCTCTTTGATCCCAAGTGGAAATATAAAAAATGCTTAGCTTGCCAACTGATACTAGCCAGTCCCTTAAATCGGAGATCTCCTCATTATCAATTAGTGGATTTCGCCCCATTATACGATCATGCCAGAGATGTGTGTGCTTACCGTTCCCTGGAATTCTGTAAGCATTTTGACTGAAGAAATTGCTACTCTTATAACAGAGTTTCCATAGCAGCGTACTGTTGGTTGTATATCCCAGCTGGAGGTTTCTGAATTCAGCTTTTTTAGTGTATTTTGATCTCAATATGGCACTAACAGGATGGTTTGGTTCTTTAATCATCTTCCACAAGATTTTACTGCCAAGGGCAAGGTTGACCAGGGAGGGGTCGCGAATTTGCAATCCTCCTTCGTCGATGGATCTTTTGACAGTATCCCAGTTTCCCAGGTGTTGTTTCTTATCATTGCCCCTGCCTCCTTGCCAGAGGAAGTCTCTGAGGAAAGAGGAGATTTGATCCATGACATTTCTGGGGGCGAGCAAGAATGCTGCTTGGTAAATTATTAAGGAAGACAGCTGAGATTTTATTAAAATGACCTTACCTCCTTTTGTTAACCAGTATCCTCCCCATTTCGATATCTTGGTTTTGAATTTGCATATTATGTCGCTCCAAAGCGACCTCTTGTTCACTCCTGAGATTATGGGAAGCCCAAGATATCTGATTCTGTCCCATTGGGAGTGCCCTTTGAATCCAAGAATATTAGCTATAATGTTGAGCTCCTGTTGATCAGTATTCCAGCTAAAGACTTCGCTTTTTCTTTCATTTACCAAAGCTCCTGAGACTTTGCAATAGTTTCTGATGACCGTGTCGAAGGCCTTTGCTATTCTGGTTGAGGCACCCCCCAAAAGAATCGAGTCATCTGCAAAGAGTGCATGATTCAGGGGGTTTACTCTGTTGGTGGGTTTGAGGCCCGGAAGGGATCCTGACAGTCTTTCAGCTTCGAGTTTTCGACTTAACGATTCAGCCATTAAGATGTATAGAAAGGGGGAGAGCGGGCATCCCTGCCTGATGCCTCTCTTGGCTTTGAAGAAGTTGGCAGGCCTGCCATTTATGAGGGGGGCTATCCATGGGTTATTCGTGCAAGCTTTTATGAGGTTAACGAACTGAGTAGAAAAGCCAAAGGAGAGCAAAACTTTGCTGAGGAATGTTCTGTTGACTCTGTCAAACGCATTCGCCATGTCTAACTTTATGAGCATACCTTTCTCTTTTCTCTGCTTGCTTGAATGTATGGTCTCCTGCACTTGGATGACGTTGTCCAGAATGTGTCTACCTTCCACGAAGCCTCCTTGGGAACTAGAGATAATTCGAGGGAGCAAGGGCTTTATTCTGTTGGCCAACAGCTTTGCCAAGATCTTATAGGAGGCATTACATAACGAAATTGGCCTGAATCTGGCAAAAGTTTCCGGGTTGGAGTCTTTGGGAATCAGAGCTAAATAGGTTGAGTTGGTGCTGCCACCTACTTTAGCTTTTTTCATGAATCCCCTTATCATCTTTTGAAGATCATTTTTTATGATGTCCCAGCATACTTTGTAGAAATGAATGGTGAATCCGTCCGGTCCGGGGGCCTTGTCGGAATCCATAGACCAAATGACTTTGATTATCTCTTCCTCTGAAACAGGTTTGCAAAGATCAGAGTTTTCCTCCGGAGAGATTAAGGAAGGGATGTGGGTGAGGAATTCTGCTTCATCCGCTTCTTCACCTTGAGCATCCAGATTGTAAAGATTTTGAAAGTGTATTTCAGCTGCTTCTTTGACTTGTTGAAAACCCTTGCAGGTTTGGCCCGTCGATGTCTTAATTTCTGCTATATAGTTCCTTGACAATCTGGCCCGGTACTGCCGATGGAAGAAAGAGGTATTGCGATCCCCAGCTTTTAGCCACAGACTTCTAGACTTTAATCTCCAGTATTCTTCCTCTTTTCTGAAGGATTGGTAGGCTGCTCTCTGCGCTTTTGTTTCCATGTCCAGTAGATCTTCATTAATGTTTTTGCTTTCCATGTCGTTTTGTAGGGAGTGCAAAGCCTGGACTGCTGCAACTCTTTGGGAGATGGGGTTGGGGACTGGTTTCTTGATCCAATCCTTCAAAGCTTTTTTGGTGAGTTTCAGCTTTTGCTCCCAAACGAAGCTTGGTGAACCTGTAATGGAGGAGGCCCAAGCTGTTTTCACCGTCTCAAAGAAGCCCTCCCTTTCGATCCATTGAGGAGAAAAACGAAATGGAATGGGACCCAAATCCTCTTTGTCTTCTAAACAGAGCTGATTTGGCTTGTGATCAGAGGACAGCTTGGGCAAAATTTTTGTTGTTATGATTTTCTTATTCATGAGGAGAGAGGTTTGCACTAGAAATCGGTCCAAACGGGCTGAAATGTGATCTGTTCCAGTTCGATTGTTTGACCAGGTGAATAGACCTTGTATTGGGTTAAAATCTTGCAGATCCCATTGCTGAGCAAGCTCTTCCACTACGCCCACCATGGGATCCTTGGAATTGGTACCTCCTCTTTTTTCTTTGGCTCTCAAAACGATGTTGAGATCTCCAGCAAGAATGATATTGTTGGGAATTTCCTGCTCTAGAAACGCTGCCAGAGAGTTCCAGCAGTCTCTTTTTTCGGAGTAATTGACAGGGACATAAAGATTGACAAGAGAGATAGGCAACTTACTTGCAAGGTGGATTATTTCTGTGAATATCCAATGTAGGGTCTCGTGAGAGTTGATCAGCTGGAATTTATCTTCGTTCCAGAGAGTTGCCAGTCCTCCCGAAGAGCCTCGAGCGCTGACAGCTATGCCTGAGCTTTTCTTCCATTTTGACTTGCTGATTTCTAGCAGAGCTTGTCCTGCTATCTTTGTCTCTTGGAGCAAGAGGATGTCTGCAGGTTCCAACTTTAATAGGTCCTTTACTGCTTCTATTTTTGCGGGGTTCCCCAGTCCTCTGCAATTCCAAGAGACTAGCTTCATTATTTACCTGTGAGCGGGGTGGAGCCACCCTTGGATGACCTGGGCCTGCTATTTCTTCCGATTGTCATTTCTATTGTGGACTGGCTCCCTTGTGTTTTGAGCCTTTCTGCTTCTTCTTCTCTTTTTTCCTTGCGGGATTTCCTTCCGGCTCTTTTTGTTGGTCGCTCAAAGAATTCTTCCTCTGAGGACTCTGAGCTTTCGACTGCCTTTTTCTTTGTGGCTTCTGCATAGGTGGGTTTAGAGGGGCTGCCTTGGGTAGCTTCAATCTGGATATCGACCCCTCCCTCTTTGCTTGTAGGAGGGGCTTCCACATGATCCTCTTTTTCCTGAGCTTTGTTCGGTGGATCGGTCTGTGCTTCCTCCGTTCCTTTTGCGATTTCTCCCGCTTCCTGAGATGGATTGGTGATGTTCCTATCTCCTGTTGCTGCGCTTTTTCCTGCATCTTTCTTTGCATGGGCTGTTCTCTGGACTAGGGTCCATTGATCCCCGATATGTTTTTCAGATTGCTCCTCTACTTTCTTCTTACAATGCTTTGCAAAGTGACCGTGACCATGACAGTGTCTGCATTTAAAGGGGAGCTGTTCATAGTCGAGCTCTTGGATGTGCGTCCAACCTGCCACCGAGAGCTTGATCGCTTCAGGCAATCCTTCCTCAAGGTCCACTTCGACACAGATACGGGCGCAAGAATATTGGTCTCTTCTTACAGCCTGATCTATATATTTGCCTAGCGCGTTCCCGATGGTCTGGAACGATTTTTGATTCCAGCAATGAAGAGGCAGATGAGGGAGCCTCACCCACACCGGCACAGCAGATGGGACGTCTTGGGAGGGATCGAAGTCTGGAGTCCATTTATTTAAATACAGGCCCTGCGGCCCCATGAAGTAGGGGCCATTTCTGAATATTAAGCTTCTGTCTTCCGTGTTTTCAAATACAAAAACAAAGTACCCTTTTCCCACAAAGTAGCTCTTAACTCCATCTTTTATCAGAGGTTTCCAGTTTCTTTGAGTCCATTCCTCCACGGATTTGGGGGAAGGCCATAAGCCTGTATCCTCCTCTGGCAGGGCAACTGAAGGAATCGTATCCATTCTTTTGATAAATTTCTGCTGGGTTGCAGAAGGAGGGCGTTTTGTCCCGGAAGCAATCAAATTTCTGAAGGCAGAGACTTCAGGGGGCGGATCAGCAGGGGGGGCAGAGCCCTCAGGGATCTCCATCTGGCTGCGAGGGGAAGGGCGAGGCTGTGCGCAAGGGCGCAGCAGCCAGGGCGGCGCTGAATGGCTCCCAGAACCCTAGCTTGCAGAGCGCAGGGGAGGGCAGCGCGCGATTGATCGTACCGAGTGGTCTATTTTATTGATGGATTTTTCAAGCATTTAGAAGATCAAGTATTTTGAGGTATAATTATTTTTCAAGTTTTACATTTTAAAAGATGTTTGCATTGTGAGGAATTTGATTTCTCTAAACGTAGATTAAGATAAATCTAGTATGCATTATGTATTAACTTTATGGTGAGTGTAAATTAGACATCTCCTTCATTCCAATAAAATATATGTTTATGCATTTTTTAATGTATAAATAGAATTTTGTATTCTTTAAAATGCACTTTTAAATGCATAAACGAATTTGTTGCTTTGAAAATCCACTTCAACACTGGGATTGTGTAAACCATATAGGTTAAACTTGCAATTCCAACAAATCTTTACCATATTTTAAACAAAGTTCTAGGATTGTGTAAACCGCACATGTTAAAATTGCAATTCCAACAAATCTTTACTATATTTTAAACAACGTTGAATGAAAAATATACCTGGAAAAGTGTCAAAATATCAAATAGTTAAACTGCACTAAATGTTTTAACAGTAGGAAGAAAAAAAAAAAAATTTAAGTTGCACTCTATCTATTCTAAGTTTTGGAGGATTTTCCGATATATTTTCATATCTAATTTGTTCATAATATGGCAAGGATTTCTTGGGATCACAAGTTTGAGTTGCAAACTTTCAACGTGTTGAATTCATATATATAGTCAAAAATATATTTTAAACAACAAAAATCACATAATTTCGACCAAAAATTCCAAAAATAGTGTCTGCATTAAGTTAATATTAAAATATTTTATTTTTAATTACTTTGTGTAATATATACATTGTTGATATTGAAATATTTTATAGAGCATTGAAATATCCTATTTCTAATTCACATTATTCTTATTAAAATATGTTTTTGTTATTAATAAATCTTTAAATACATGTTTCCCTTGTATTGGGAAGTAGCTCTCTACATATATAGGAATATTTTACTTAACCTTGAATATTGAAATATTTTATTTATAATTTGCATTGGTAAAAAAAAAATATTACTATTTTTTAAGTGTATATATCAACTTCATCAATTACAACACAACAATGCAACACAACACAATGAGAGTGACATTATTGATGTTTTATAATGCTCCTAATCAAAACTAACCAAACATGTGTACTTAATTTTATTTTTATTTTAAGGGGTGGTAGGAGGGGGAGGAGGACTTGAGTTACTCATGGGGTCTTGGTTGTATGACAAATAATCAAGCAGAGATATATGGTCTCTACCGGGGACATTTTTTAGTCAAAGAACATCAAGTGGACACACTTACGGTTATGGGAGATTCTCTCATAATCCTGCATCATCTAGTCAAAGGCTCTCTCCCAAAAGAGAAATCTATGGAAAACATCATGAAAAGAATTAGGAAAATTGGGGAAGATATCTCATCCAAAGCATATTTCCATGTCCTAAGAGACTTCAACAGAGAAGCAGACAAGTATGTTATCAAGAGGTGTAAATTGAAGATAGGTGAATTAAAGATTAGTGGTCAAATAAGTCTACTATAATTCCCTAATGGTCGATGAAGTCTATTAAAAAAATTAGTTAAATTGATTGATACAAGAAAATATAAAAATGGAAAATTGGTGGGGGCCAAGTGACTTCGTGGCAACCTCGAGGAAACACAGAAACACATGCATGCAGACAGTCGTGAAAGATTTCATAATCGATTAGTAGCATTATATGTTGTAATTTTTGTGTTTTGTTGGGGCATTTTTGTAAGGTATTCACCTTAAAAAACATGTATTTTTGTTGCTTAAATATATGCTCCTCAAGAAAATCATGTATTCTTGTTGGGAAGGAGAAAACAATTGGAAAATTTTAACGAATTAGCACTGAATGCTTGAAGTATTTGCACAAATGCATAATTATACAATACAAATACTCGTGTGTATATATGTGTGTGTGTATTTATATTTATTTATTTATGTGTTTATTTATTTATTTATCTTTTTCTTTTAAAAGGGATACTTGTCAACTAAGGTTTGAGTATGGAAAGAATTACACATCTCTTTCAAACTAGGATGTGGAATGCACCTCTTGAAATAATAATTCAATGGTTTAATATCTTAAATTCTCTTCTTGTCAATAAGGTTTATCTTAGGTGATTAGGAAAAATCATTGTCGTCTTCCGGCTATATTTGATTTGCATAAATGACATGTTAAATTCATATTAAATATATTATATAAAAGGGATGGGAGGAAGGGGGGGGAATATTACTAAATCCCGAAAGAAACATTGTGGATAAATTCTCGTGAGGACTTGTTAGGAAATCCAATAACCAGGCATAAATGTATGGACTCTACTTGCGGATAATGCTAGCGCAAAGACATGGAATCCAGGACATTATCATTTTAAGTGACTCTTATCTAAGTATTTGATCAATGAGAAGGGGCACTACTCCAAAAGATAACACATTAAGCCTCATGTTCCATCGAATCAAAAGTCTTCTTCTTTCCTTCTCCAACTCCTCTTTCTTCCATATCCTTCGAGATCTAAACCCTGAAATGGATCTTCAAGCCAACAAGGCTTGCGTCTTGGGTGAGGACAAGCATAAATCAATGGTTTTAATGAGCATGTCCCTATCCCTTGATGTGCATATGATTAGCTCCCTAATGCCCATTAGTCCTACCCTTCTCCCCCTTCAATTAATGTGCCCCCTCCCCTCCCTTATCCCCTTGTCACCTATGATTTATTGAACCAAAGTAAGAATTCCTATGTCAGCGTTCTAACATTTCCAAATTATATCGTCTGCCAACCCAACATAAACCATATGGTCAACGGATGTAGGCACGGCTCATTTAATGGTTGCAAGGTGGATTAGATTTACCCTTAATTTTGATCTCTGGGAATGTTGTGATAATATCTCTGCAAGCATGCCTAATTTAATTTCACTAGTGTGAATTAGACCTACTCTCAATCCTGAGCTTATGGCCTGCAAGAAATGTGTCTCTCCGGACTGATTTCTAATGATTATTCTGTACTGGGACACTAGAAGCAATGATGTGGAGTTGAAAGCTCGAATGCGACTTTTAGGGTGCAATGAGCATAAATTTGGTAGCAGGAGCTCATCCAAATTCATAGTTTTCAAATTGAGTGGGCTTCAAATCCTTAATTCTCTGTGGATTTTGCAGTGGAGAGTCCTTGTGATAAGGGTGGCATCCAGGCGTTGGCACCTTTGGAAGCTCAACAATGAGCTTCGTGCTTTCTTCCATTGTGTGAGTCAAGTGTGGAACCAACACCATTGTTGTCGGGTGGTTTGGCATCTCAGCCTCTCTAGGTTGGAGGTAAGCATTGTGTTGGGTCCTTCATTTTAGGAACATACTTTTTACATATTTTGACCAAGTCTGACTGGAAGGCAGTTACGCAGAAGGTCACCGAGGGAAAGAAAAGGAATCAGGTAAGATTAGGCAAACATCGAAGTTGACAAGAAAAAAGCATGGAAAAGTGCAAGCAAAGCAGAGTTCACAAAGACTATTGAAGAGAGATAAGTGCACAAGAAGGATAAATTGAAGTCGAGTTGCAGAAGTCACCGGAGAGGAATGAGCGTGGTATCCAAGGGGACAACTGGAAGTTCAAGCGAGCGGGGTTGCAGAATAAGTATATAAAAGCTAAAGGAAGGATAACAGAAAAAAGGGAAGCAAATACCTTATACCGAGATGTTGTCATTGTGTGGAATGAAGCCTTAGTTTGTTTGTCTCTCATCTTTCTCTGAACCTCTGGTTTTGTCATAAGGGTTGTGGTATTGGAATGTAATGGCGCATAATCTATTAATAAAATGGGAGTTGCGGGATTGTTCTACATCTCTAAGTGTATTGAATCGTATGGGCCCCTTTTGAATTTTCTTTTCACGTGTCTAAATGCTCTCTGTCTTCCTAGTTACATTGTAAATCTATACTTTCCACAGTATGCATGTTTGTGAATAATACTTTCTGGTGTAAGTGTGTGTATTGAATTGTCTGTTGTGTTACTCTTTGATGCTTGTTCACAGACCCTTTCCTATCTAAGTCTCGACATGCCGCGGGTGAGATGCCTTACTTTTTACTAAGTAAGGTGAAATTTTTGGCATTTTGCTAGACTATAGCGGATCTCTTTTTTGGCCCCTGAGGTTGAACCCAGGGTCTCTATTCATTAAAATTTTGAGCCAACAAATGGTTCCATTGTCGAGACCTGAAGTTTCCTTAAGGGACCTAAAACATGGTGTCATGGATTTCTAAAGGAGATCTTCAAGTTTGGTGGCACGAACAGGTGGATCGCTTTATTTCCCAATAGGCACAACTTTGTTATAAGGGTGTGAAGCAAGTGAAGGAAGAAGTTTTGTACACTGATCCTACAAGTGATCAGTACGAGATATTATGGTGTAAGTTCTTAGAAGATATTTATAATTGGTTGCGAAGGTTGCAGGTAAAAAGGGGGACGGGCAATCGGCGCATATTTTCCTGTACCTGAACTTTTGTTGATCTAGTCGAGCTACGTTTCCTTAATACAAAGCTAACTCGGGCCATCGATTTATGGATACAAGCTACGTTAGAAAGATACATTATTGAGTTTGTCGCGGAAGGTCATATGTCCTTTTCCAAGGTTGAGGATATGTTTAGATTGGGGTTGCAGTAAAGGTTATTGAAAGAGATCCCCCTTTGGGTTAAGGTCTTGTTGGTGGAAGAAAACCTGATCCTATTCCAAGGCCAGTCAACGGCTGCTTAAAGCCCTGGTACTAAGGGTGGGGTATAAGGGGAGCAATCTTGTCTGATTGTGGGAGATTAAAATGTTGATAAATGGACATCGATGATTCGCAGAAGGCTAGATACCTACAGGTGTAGAAGAGGGCGCAAATAGTTAAGGAATGGTGGGATAAATCTTTGCATGAGACCCATAGGTGACAACTACACCAAATAGGAGGGGTGTTGAGTAGTTCAGAATCACGAGAAGGAGGGCCCAGTCAGTTGAAGTTGTGGCATGAGGAGGACAATGATAGGTGGGTCCTAGCCCAATAGAAGGGGTCAGGCCCATTGTTGAGGGACAGACGGGAAGAGGTAGCTTAGGTCTCCACATGCCATGAGGGATGAAGATGTCAGATGTATTAGGGCCTACAAACCAAATGGTAGGCCTAGATGAAGATATGTATTTCATGATGAGGAAATTGTTTTATGAAGATGACGCGTCCCCTGAGAGTAACAGCTCATTGCATAACAACATAGGTAACACTTCCCCTAACCTCCCCCTAGTACTTTATCAAAACCCTATTCAATTTCTCTTAAAGTTAGTCAAAGTCATAAAGGTTCATAAAGTATATAACACTTATACGGTTGGTATTGTTGGTGGCAACGGTAGTTGTCGTTGCTCAAGTTCTTCAGGACCTTTGCAACCCAGTTCTCCAGAGTTCATACTTGAATCGCCCATTCAAACATAGATGGCTAGCAACATGGTGTGTTCTTTCACTAGATATCCTGAGTCCTCTAGACGCGAGAATGAGGATGTCGAGCAACATTGGTATTTGTGTGAGGCTATGTGTAGATCTCATCAGACTCCAGATGTTACCAAACTCATTAAGTTTCAAAACACCCTCGAGGAGATAGCCATTAGTTGGTTCATTAAGTGGTTCTCTCTACATCAAAATCCTACAATAGATGAGGTTTTGATCTAAATGGGAAAGTTAGTGTTTGTTGTGCTAAATTCCAATTCAGAATATAAAAAAAGTGCTTGAGTATTATGAGGTAAATTGCAAGTTAACCACGAGTTTTTTTTATGTCTTTATATGTAATTCATGAGCTTAAAACGTGAATTAAAACACTGAACAATGACGTAACAATAGACAAAACATCACCATAACAGTAATACACTCAGCAATTGATGAAGGATTTCACCCCTCCTGGGCTACGTCTCCTTCGTCCAACTTCTAATGGCTTGACCCAATCTCATTATGCTCAAAAGACTTCAGTGATAAAGAGTACATAAAGTGTGTTGACATAAAGAGTGGCTCGTTTCCCCTTTAAGGAAACATTCTCCTGCAAAGAACTCTCACTCTAAAAACATGACAACCTACAGTTAGTCATGAAACAATCAACAAGAAAAGGACTCGCAAATCAAGACCCCATACTCCATCTGACTATGAGCATAACAAGTACAACAATTCACTTGAATTACTAAAAGAGAACTTTCCTCAACAAGACATAATGAGAAAAGACAAACGTGGAGCT
This sequence comes from Pinus tabuliformis, assembly GCA_031772625.1. Classification (NCBI taxonomy): domain Eukaryota; kingdom Viridiplantae; phylum Streptophyta; class Pinopsida; order Pinales; family Pinaceae; genus Pinus; species Pinus tabuliformis. Next base: position 976,992,569 of record CM062807.1, read on the forward strand.
CAAAAGACTACTTGAAGTTGTTGAGGAACAGAAGCAAAAGATGTGCCTCATGTTGCAGAATGTTGTGGAGGAACAGACTAATGAATGTTCTACTACCAGAGAAGCAAAGAGTCCTTCCAATACTAAGCAAGCTTGTGTCCATGGTACATAGGAGGCGTCCTCCATTTGACAAAAAACACATATACGTTTATCCTCTTGACAAGAGCCATAAGTTGCATTCTTGCCATGTCCACAAGCTTGTTTAGTATTGGAGGGACTCTTTGTTGATCTAGTAGTAGAACATTCAGGAGGCCCAGCCAGAGGCTGCCACGTGGCACCTCGGTGGCCACAAATTGTTTTTTGAAGGTTGATTGACATTGTCGAGTTTCAAACCCACGACTTCATTTCCACAAACCACAACATATACCAACCCGCTATACGTGAGACTTGTTATGTCATGGCGAAGTTATTGTATTTAAGGTTTATAGGTGGAACATTTGGCATGGGGACCGAGCTAGGGCCCAGCCCTAGCCACCCCCACACCATGGGACCACGGGCAGGAGGATCGGGGGTTGGACCCTAGCCCAACCCACATGGTAACATAACCCTGTCACATTGAATGTAACCATGACCGTCTGCGTTTACGCCACACACATGTACCACCGCCCATCGCATTAAATAATGACGCCACCATTAACCACGTACGCATAGCCTTAACGCTAACTGCTTGGTATATCCGCCATGAAATAACAAGTCTCACATATAGCAGATTAGTATATGTTGTGGTTTGTGGAAATGAGGTTGTGGGTTTGAAACTCGGCGGTGTCAATCGACCTTCAAACAAATTTTTGTGGCCACCAAGGTGCCATGTGGAAGCCTCTGGTTGGGCCATGTGGCGGCCTCGGGTTGGTCCACATAACCTCACCTTCAACCAATAATATACAACCCAGTCAGTGCCTCCAACCTGCCACATGGCGAGTTGCCATTGGCTCTTTTGAAACCCATTCATGTGCCAAATCAACAGGCCCAGTTAGTATGCCACATCAGTAGTACAAACTACTAACTGGGCAACCCTACACAAAATTTTCCCTATTTCTCAAGACGATCAGAACACGACAATTTTTTCATACGACGTCCGTTTGACACGTCGTTGGAATTGTGGCGACAAGCACTACGCAATGGTGCTATCAACAAATAATTTTTGAGGCAGTGAAATTTTGAGCCTTTTAGGATCCATCTGGACTTGATATGAATAGGAAAGTTAGTGTTTGTTGTGCTAAATTCCAATTCAGAATATAAACATAGTGCTTGAGGATTATGATGTAAATTGCAAGTTAACCATGAGTTTTGCTATGTCTTTATATGTAATTCATGAGCTTAAAACACGAATTAAAACACTGAACAACAGATAAAATATCACCATAACAGTAATACACTCAACAATTGATGAAGGAGTTCACCCCTCCTGGGCTACGTCTCCTTGGTCCAGCTTCCAATGTCTTGAACCAATCTCATTATGCTCAAAAGACTTCAGTGATAAAGAGTACATAAAGTGTGCTGACATAAAGAGTGACTAGCTTCCCCTTCAAGGAAACATTCTCCTGCAAAGAACTCTCACTATAGTCAATCATGAAACAATCAACAAGAAAAGGGCTCTCAAATCAAGACCTCATACTCCATATGACTATGAGCACAACAAGTACACCAATTCACTTGAAGTACTAAAAGAGAACTTTCCTCAACAAGACATAATGAGAAAAGAGAAACATGAGCTACACCATAAATGTTACATCTATTGTAGAAAACATATGAAGGCTAGAAAACCCCTACAAGGTCCTCTCCATTTTCAAAAGCCTTCAAAAACTGATTCAACCCACTGATTGATCCTAGCACCCATAAACTCAAATCTGCAAAAATTCTTTTTAGAAGTGCTCCAATGGTTGTAAAACTCGTTCCATTAGCTTCAGAAGACCCAAAAATGTCTTTCTAGCCTCATCCTTCTCCTGAAAAGACCAAAAACTCCACAAGTTATGAGTTCCCCTAGCTTGGTTGCTATTTGCTCTACAAATTCCCCAAAATCTGGCACCGGTCCTACAATTTCGCCCCAAATTGTGCTAATTGAGTGCCATTTTGCCCAAAATTCGGCGCATTTTGTCGACGCCTTAATTCGGCCTCTAATGCCTTAACTCTGAAATTTTTGGGTCATGTGGAGGACACGTGCTCAGGGGTTAAGGCCAATGACCCGCCCCCACAGGCCAAGCACCCCCCCCCCCCTGTCGGCCAGGCCCCCACTCCGCTTCCTGCGGTCCCATGCTCGCCATACATCCCGGGGCTAACCCCCATGGCTGGCTCCTCTTCGCCTGGCCCTTGGTCGCATTAGTGGTCACATTGCTGCCACACGTCCTGGGGTGGTCCCTTAACTCCTCCACTCGACGGTGTTGGGCTCAGTCACAAGGCGCGGTTAGGGTTGGCAGTCTATTTAGGCTCGACGGTTAAGGCTAAAGATGGTGGTTAAGGCTGAAGATGGCGGTTAAGGCTGGAGATGGCGATCAAGGTAGAAGAGTTTACATGGGTGGCAGATATACCGGGCGATTAGCATTAAGGCTACAGGTACATGGTTAATGGTGGCGGCATTGTTTAATGCCACCGGTCGTGGTACATGTGCATGACATAAGCGCTGACGGTCATGATTACATTCAATGCAACGGGGTTATATTACCACATGTGTCGGGCTAGGGTCCAGCCCCCGACCCTCCTCCCCGTGATCCCGTGGCGCGGGGGTGGCCAAGGGCTAGGCCCTAGCCCGGCCCCCATGCCAAATGCGCCACCTATAAACCTTAAATACAATAACTCTGCCATGACATAACAAGTCTCACGTATAGTAGATTGGTATATGTTATGGTTTGTGGAAATGAGGTCGTGGGTTCGAAACTCAGCAATGTAAATTAGACTTCAAACAATTTTTTTCGACCACCGAGGTGCCACGTGGCAACCTCTAGTTGGTCCACATAACCTCACCTTCCATCAATCATATGAAACCCAGTCAGCGCCTCCAACCTACCATGTGGTAAGCTACCATTGGATCTTTTGAAACCCATTCATGTGTCAAATCAGCAGGCCCAGTCAGTATGCCATGTCAGCAATATGGACTGCTCGTTGGGCAACCTTGCACAAAAGTTTGCTTGTTTCCCAAAACGATCAGAACGCGATAACTTTTTCATACGACGTCCATTTGACGTGCCATTTGCGCCGTTGGAATCGTAGAGACGAGCACTACACAATGGTACTATCAAAAATTAATTTTGAGACAGTAAAATTTTGAGCTTTTTAGGATCCATCTGGATCAGGTTCAGCAGGAATTTGTTCAAGAATTCAAACTTCCACAAACTAACCAACGTGGGTTGTTTGAGCTATGGGATATTAAGTAGCAAGAATGGGAGACCATGTGGGAGATGATGAAAAGGTTTAACAATGCTCTTGGAAAGCTAAGTTACCGCATCGATCCCAATCACCAATGGGATTGGTTCATTAAAGCCTTGTTGTCGCTCACTCGGACACTACTGACTCAACAGATTATCTGTAATTCCCTACTTAATCTTATCATGCAAATTTTATTAGTGTTTAAATTACCTGAAAATATTGACTTATAATTATCGGGAAATATTGGTATATACCTACATTTGTGAAACTGTAATTTTATTTACTGATATAAATTTTATTATTGTTATTATTCAATTCCCAACTTGTTTTCTCAAATTTAATTTTGATAGGATATGGTCTCCTTCTATTTATTCCAAGTTAAATATCCATATCCTATCCCCAAAATGTCTTCTCAAATCTACTTTGAACAATATATGGTAAGAAAAGTCAAGGATACTAAATGAAAGGATGAGGGGGTAGTCATGACATTAATGATAGGTGGTTGAGGTGGATGGGAGGAAGAGGCATAAAAGGGGAGAGACGATGAGAGGAAAGGGGGGAATCCTTGGTCTTGGCTTTGGTTTTGGAGGATTTTGTTTTGGAGGAGGAATGTGGAGAAGGAGAAGGGAGAGAATGGAGAGATAAATGAGGGAATACAAACTTGGATCTGGAGAGTGTTTGTTAAACTTGGACACACTACATCTGGTTGGACTTGGGCTCGGAGGGCTAGGGAACCTGTGGAGGTTCCTTGGGCTAGGAAATACTTCCTAGTTGGCTGGGAGGCAAATCCAGTCGGGTAGTCAAGAGGAGCATCCCAACAGAGTCAGGAGCTCAGGAGCATCTCAACTAAGCTATTGGAACAGGTATTCCTTTGTTTATTGATTACTTATGTAAATGGTTGCAATGAAATTCTTACTTATTTAATTTGTGGTAAATAAATTTTAATGGTATATTATCATCAAATAAATGTTTAGATATAAATAAGTTATTTCCCATCATGTTCTATTTAAAATTAGAGAAATTTAGATTTTAGTTAGAGGACCTTAGGAGGGAACCTCACATTATCGACACTCTACAAGATGCGTTTGAACAAGCAAATAGGATCAAGGTTTGGTAGGGTATCCTTACGGCATCGATGGGGATCTATTTCCAACAATCTTGCTCTTATGTGTTTGCAACACTAGATTGTTGACTTGACTGAGAAGCTAAGAGACATGCACCCGACACGACTTGTGCGACCTCAAGTGTAGTGTACGAATTTCCATATTAAAGGACATCACGCCACAAAGTACCTGAGAATGCGGGGGAAGTACATCCTCCATGTTGGCGGGTCCGTCTACATCCTTGCCTGCCATTTGAATTGCATAAATTAGTATGCAAGGTTTATATTAAGGCTGCACTCAGTTTCACGTTTTTCCCAACCAACAAGGTACATCTTCAACTAAATACTGTGAAATCTGTCAAATATATGGACATCTTCCTCATCTCTTCCCGATATTATAGAAATAATTGAATGTCCCAAATAATGTCTTCTATGAATTTTGTGGCTCACCAACTCACCACATTGATCAATGTAAGGCCCTAGATGCTCTAGTTGACCAGTTGGATTGTTTTGCCTTTAGAATCAACGAAGCTCCTCGAGGGCGATGTTATAGAAATTTTTGTGCCTTACAGCCTCGAGCATGAAATGTCCATAATCTAAGGGATCCAAAGTCCCTAAACATGTTGTTCCTACCCCTAGAGGAATAAGGCAAACCAACCACAGCAATTCACAGAAGTTCTCCACCTGAAAACACTCAAAAACAAGCCAATTCTGGATCATGTCAACTGCTCCACTGAGCATCTGCGCTGAATGTCAACTGCTCCACTGAGCATCTGCGCTGAATGTCAACTGCTCCACTGTCTACCTACGTTGAATGTCAACTCCAACAAAGGCTACCTGCGCTGAGCGTAATTGGACAAGTGGCAGGCTCATTCCTCGATGTGTCAATGCCCAGGAAGCTTCCAAAATGACACTTGCATCAAGGAATTCGACTGGTGATGAGTAAGAGGTTCCAAATCTCCAAGTGGAAGCAAGAACCTCCAAGTGGACTCAAGAACTGAAAGAGGGAGAGGACACTAGTCAGATCTCAAGCTGACTCATCCTCTCTCCAAATATCTATATATGGATCTCACCTCCATGGGATCTGGAGGCTGGAATTTTGTGAATGTAAAGAATTGCTGTTGGTTTGAGACTGGATCATTGGGTGCTTAATGCTTTGAAGGGAGCTGAAGAAGGAATTCCATTCTGCTGGGAAGGAGATGCTGGATTGGAGCCCTATGGGTTGTATCTCTTCCTGAACCCTGTTACTTATCAATAAAGCTATCTTGGTTTGCTCCTATATACTGGTGTATTTGTATGATTGCATTAGTGTATTTGATTTACTTCTAATTCTGAATCATTTATGAATATGAATATATTTCTTTGTGTTATGTTCTTCTCTTGTCGCAAGTAGCTGTTCTCTTGTCACAGGTAGCTGTTCTCTTGTGATCTCGTGGAATCAAGTAGCTGTTCTCTTGAGCAAGCGAGGAGGCAAGTAGCTGTGAATGTCCAAAGAGAAGAGGATCTAGATCGAGGGACAAACGGAAGACAACGGTAAGTCTATCGATCTCCTCTCTTTCATATTTCATAAAGGAAGAAACCAGTGTAGCTGTATTCGTTTGTTGCTAAGGCACTGTCACACCTTAGGTGGATAGGGTCGTCCTGCATAGGCATTTTTCCCCACAACAAATTGGCGACTCCGCTGGGGACGAACTTGTTTATTCATTTCATTTGTGTTTCCGTCATTTGTTTACTTCATAGACTTGACAGCAACTATTGAACTGCATCTTTCCCGGATGCAAAGTAGAAAGTTGTTGTTTTGATCCAGTTGCTGGACTTGTCTATGATATAAACTAGATCCACAAATGATTTGCTGATCCTTTGTGATAGTCTTTAGTACCCTTTCAAAGCATCCCTCTGTTTATACCTTGCTTGTGTTTCTGATTTGGCCTGAAACAGTTGATTTTTGAGCATTTTATGACCCAGAACCCAAGGGAAACGAGAGTTTCTCCTTCAGCGCAACTGCTGTGAAGGCAGTCTGCATTTCAACGCAGGTCCCGTGTGGGCTACCTGCGCTGAATATCAACTCCACAGTGTTGGACTTGCGCTGAACTAGTTTAGCCTTGTGCAGCTGGGGTTCTCTGTCCTCTGTTGCCCTGTTTTGATCTCTGTTTTTTGCAGCCTTTAACCAGCATAGGTACCAGTCTAATAACTCCTTTTCTTTGCTTAGATTCCGCCTCTTTTTTGTACAAAAAGACTGTGAATGTTTTTATGTGTTTGTGGAGTCATTTACAGTTTTCCTTTGCATGAGTAAAGTGGTCATCCTGTAGCCTTTGATTCAGATCTGATTGATTGTGATCTTAGAAGAGAGTTCATTGGCTGTTTGCAGATTGATTATAGATTTACTTTTGCTTATTGGTTTGAATTTGTCTCTTTTAAGTGTCAAAACAAGTCTTTATTTCGAAAGTAGCAAAGTGATTGTAATCTCTTCTACCCTTGTTGTTCTCGAAAGAGTGAACTTGTTTGTATTGATCATTTTAAAAGCAAATTCAAAGATGTACAAAAAGCTTTCTTTGTAGGCATTTATACTAAGAAAGTGGAAAACAAACACCTGCATTGTGCATTTGCATTTGATAAGTTTGCATGTTGGATTTAGGAAAAGTGCATTAGAGTGTGTTGATTTCTCTTTGAGAAAAGATAGTTCCTTTTCCCTTAGTAGCTAGGATTTTCAAAGTTGAAAAGATTATAAAGCTTGCTTATCATCTTTAGACTGCATTTAGGAATTTGTATCATACATCTCGTGGTGAACCTTGAAAGGCAAACTTTAAAAAGATCAACCTAAAATAAACTGAATGAACCTAACAACGCTTTGTAACATAACGCACAACATAGAGGTCTAGGCTAGAGACGTGTTCCGGCGTCGTTAAGCCTAGTGACTGTCGATCTCGAAGAAGGTGGGTGATTCCTCCTGAGAGACGGTAGCGCTAATACGGATTTGTGCTCCCACGTACCGTCGCGTATATATTGGGAGACCCCTATAGGCATATATCTTTTATCCTTAGGAAGCCGTGTCGGCCGCCCTACTAATCGCAATGCAGTGAACACAGCATTCACGAAGATCGATCGCCCGTACCCTAAAAAGTATTCTGCGGTTTTGCGAAAAGTTTGGCACACCCTCTGCCTAGATCTCCAGAGCAGTTTCTTTTGGCCTTTTTCAGACTCTATAACAGAAAAAGTCCATCCGAGCATTTGTCACTTCGGGCTCGTTAAAACATCAAAGGAGACTAGAGTCATCTTTAGCTTTTTCTCGACTCTTTAAAAGTGAAAAAGCAAGTTGTGTCTAAAGCGTCGTTAACAATTTATTTTAAACGGAACAATCACCCTTTAATCCTGCGTTGATCTTTAGGTTGAAAGGATGGAGCACACCAACCAAGGAGTTCCCCTTGGTGGAAATCCTAGTCCCTTCTCCTCTTGGGGAGATGTTGGTGCGCCCCACATGGCCACATTGTCGCTTCCAGGACTGACAATTGGCCTACCATTATGGCTCTTTTCAACCAATGTCGTTTAGAATACCACCATTCCTGAACAGTCGAGTCAACCGTTAGATCAGACAAGAGTTACCTCCCAGCCTTCCACTTCATCTTCCTCCCCTCCTTCCTCTTCGCTTGACGGAACTGGTAAATCAAAAAACCGTGTTCCTAAGGAGAAGAAGGAGAAGAAGAAGAAAGAAAAGAAGAAGAAGGAGCCTAAGGCGACTGGGGGCAAACAAGTATCATCTAACAAAAATCCACACACAGCACTCGTAAGGCCTAAATCGCCATGCGTCATATGCAAGGGAGACCACTTCCATAGAGATTGTCCCTGTATCCCCCGGATACTAAGAGACTGGTCCCCCCGTTTGCACAATTCGGTAGCATCGACCTCTGATAGCCATGTCGACTGCTCACCGTCAACTAGTGGGAGTGAAGCCCCAGGATAGAGCGGGAAAGCTAAATTTCCCTGCAGACTGTGTGAAGGCGATCACGCCATCCACCGTTGTCCCTTCTTAGACAAGGCAAAAAGAGTTCTCGAAGATCGCCCGATTTTACGAGCGCAACTTCCTCCTGGATATCAAAAACTCTTGCCAAGTCCCTCGCTAGTTGAGAATCCGACTGACCTGCCCAGGTGGTCAGCCGAAGCACCTGTCATTGAAGATGAACCGTCTGGATCCATGCCTGACGAAAGTCAAAAGGTTGATACGGCAGTTGACCCAGTTTTGCCTTCAGAGGCTCTATCTTCGAATGACACCGTCACAGAGGAGAATCAAGACGACACCGTCCAGATTCTCTTCATCAGCACTAACTCTGATGATCAAGGGGGCAATGCCACCATTCCTTTATCGCAGGAAGGAAGTTCATCAGAGCGCTACCCGGCCGTATATTTGGTCCCACCACCAAGCAACCTAGTTGTGTCCTTTGACTGGAACCAACTAGGCAGACCCCGGTTGCCAGCCAGTATACCATTCAGAATTATTTGTCAAATATACAGAATGGTAATGGCTGGCACTATCATTGATGAGGGGGCATCTGTGAGTATCCTTTCCTCTATTGCTTGGAAAGCGCTTGGTTCGCCGACGCTTTTGCCTGAGATGAGAAATCTATCGGGCTTTGATAAAGGAACCAGTCGACCTTTAGGGATCCTCCCCAATGTGCCTATAACATTGAAAGGGAAGACCGTTCAAATGAACGTGATGGTCGTTCAAGGACCCTTGGATTATAACCTACTCCTTGGACGAGACTATATATATTGCATGGGAGCTGTAGTCTCCTCACTCTTTAGAGTAATGTGTTTTCCGCATGAAGGAAGAATGGTCAAGCTCGTGGACCAACTTTTGTTTCCCGGATCACGCATTGCAAATAGTCATGTACCATCCCTAATGGTCTATTCACGCAAGAAGTGTCTCAACCCACGGTCCGTCCTCCTGATGAGTGCGAGTAATCCAGGAGGATATGACTGGAACCCAGGGGGCATGCGTCCTGGCCTGCTTCGGCAGGAAAACTTTGGGTATAGGGTAGGTTTCCACGGGAGAATATGACTAGTCCGTACCCCGTTCGTGGATGGAAGAGGGGTTGTTCTAGAATAAGATTCTTTTGTCAAAGTTACGTGTTTGGCACCAGTCATTCACCCTTGTCTATTTCGGTAGACATTGCCGAGGAAGTGTTTTGTTTGAAAGAGTAACGAGACAATCTTTGGGTAACCTGAAAGAGGTAAGCCTCTCTCGATTAAAAAAAATGTTTTGGTGAAGGGTAAGTAGAGGTAACCTTGAAACTCTGTTTTATACCTGGGGGCATGCAAACCTTTCGGAGTGCAAGCAAGGGGCAACTATTTATTTTTTAAAATTTTTAGGACCTCTAACCCTTTAAACTCGTAGGATTATTCGTTTCCAAACTTGCATAAAGAAAGGATGGGGAGCAAAGCTTAGTGAGATGAAGCTCCATAAAAAATAGAATCTTGATGAGACACTCTTATATTATGACTGGGTAATCGAGCAGTTTTAGCATAAAGTTCATGCTCGTTAAAAAATAAACGCAAGATCCGAGCAGTTTTAACGCGGTCTTCATGCTCGTTAAAAAATAAATAAAAGTAGTGAGCAATGTTTCCTCCAATGTTTAAGCTCATTTTTAAATAAAAAATGAACCTATCCCGGTAAATAACCGCCGTGAATGTAATTTTATCAGCCGTTAAAGCCTTGGTCGTGTTTGCACCTGCCACCTCCACTTTTCATTTGGCCGATCGTTCACCTCCATATGATTATTTACCCATTTTGAGGAACAGCTGTGAAGAGTGATTTCACCTAGCCATCCTTGTGACACTGCCGTGATTGGAAAATTCCAACCTGTACCTGGAATCTGCTGCTATCCCTGTTTATCACTCGTTCCTCAAAAGACGAGTCTTCTTTAAGCTCTTTTCAATTGACTCGTAAAATATGAAAAGATTGCCGAGTCTTGGCCTTCCAGCTCGTTAAAGGACCGGAAGTGCTATCCCTCCTCTAGATTTTAATCTTTTTGGACCTGAGGGATTATTGCACAAAAAGATCGAGCGCTTGTTTTGTTCGGCTCGTTAAAACTATCGAAAACTCATCCCTTCTGTATTGTTTTATACTTTTTCGGACTTAAGGGATTAGATGACGAAAAAGGAATTTTGGATTTGACTTTATGCATCTTTTCAGACTCTCTAAAAATGAAAAGAACCGAGTTATCCTTGTCGTTAGACTCGTTAAAATTTTTAAATAGCGACAAACTTGTCTTTAGACGAGAACGAGTTTCCCTATCGCTAGGCTCGTTAAAACATAGCGATGGGCTTGCCCGAAGGGCAGGTTATAGAACAAGCATATGTTATCCTCCTCAAGCTTGACAAAAATAAAGAGGTACTGGTCAGCAATGACTGGGGAAAAATTGGGAGAAAACTAAAGAGAACTTTGATGGTAGCAGGTCGCTCTTGAACATGACACTTTTCCTCCGTACCACAATCGGGTTGGGTTGTCTCATTCACCGGTCACATCACCATGGTCTCGCCATACCATCCATATTTTGGGTAATGCTACCAATCCATCGCATCAGTGTCGCCATATGTTCAAGAGAAGTCGTTCAGAAAGAATCAACCGGGTCCCATCCACTGCCATACACTATCCTTCATCTATTTCATGACCGCCACCCTGAATCATATGTCACAGATCGTTTTCACCTCCATTAAAATCATTAGCTCCGTTCCGTGTCACTGATGTGGGATTCATTAAGGCCCTCCTTTGACGGATCGCTTCTTGTCGACATCAGCTCATTATCCAAGAAGTTGATCTAGGAACAACCCCTTCAGTACTTTGAAGCTTGCATGCCTCAATGGCAAGTTTCTCACTTCCGGCGACAGGTATACATCAATGACCTTCGACCAGAAGATTTCGCGTGGTGTTCGACGCCAAGTCCTTTATTCACACCACGTGAATTGTACTGCAGTACCTTGAGGGTCATTCTCATTATCGGTGATTCCTCTCGCGCTTGTTAACGGTTTACATCATTGACCGGTAATCAAGCGATGTCTTTCCATGTTTGACTTCAGCGCAATTCTCACATGGATTGACTTGTACTTAGAGTGAAGATCGAACGAGTTTGAAGACCCCGGATCTAGTTTCATCCATCCGGGCTGCGATATATATTCAGGAAAAAATAAAGACATTTGAGATGTACATCATTGCAGCAGATGATCATCCTACTCAAAGGATGATAATTTCGCCAAAATTATCAGTCTACCATCAGACGATCGTCTGTTCTATGTACAAAAATGAATTTATAAAGCTGAGCATGGGAATGCCCGCCTCAGCTAGATCATGAAAGCAGTATGAATCATAATGTATTGTATTGTATCTTATTACAAGTCTCCTCCCAGCAGATGGATGAACTTCAGACCCTCCTGGATAAAGCATTTCACCCGATAAACGACCTCATACTTTAGGGGGCAACTGTTATAGACATTTTTGTGCCTTACAGCCTCGAGCATGAAATGTCCATAATCTAAGGGATCCAAAGTCCCTAAACATGTTGTTCCTACCCCTAGAGGAACAAGGCAAACCAACCACAGCAATTCACAGAAGTTCTCCACCTAAAAACACTCAAAAACAAGCCAATTCTGGATCATGTCAACTGCTCCACTGAGCATCTGCGCTGAATGTCAACTGCTCCACTGTCTACCTGCGTTGAATGTCAACTCCAACAAAGGCTACCTGCGCTGAGCGTAATTGGACAAGTGGCAGGCTCATTCCTCAATGTGTCAATGCCCATGAAGCTTCCAAAATGACACTTGCATCAAGGAATTCGACTGGTGATGAGTAAGAGGTTCCAAATCTCCAAGTGGAAGCAAGAACCTCCAAGTGGACTCAAGAACTGAAAGAGGGAGAGGACACTAGTCAGATCTCAAGCTGACTCATCCTCTCTCCAAATATCTATATATGGATCTCACCTCCATGGGATCTGGAGGCTGGAATTTTGTGAATGTAAAGAATTGCTGTTGGTTTAAGACTGGATCATTGGGTGCTTAATGCTTTGAAGGGAGCTGAAGAAGGAATTCCATTCTGCTGGGAAGGAGATGCTGGATTGGAGCCCTATGGGTTGTATCTCTTCCTGAACCCTGTTACTTATCAATAAAGCTATCTTGGTTTGCTCCTATATACTGGTGTATTTGTATGATTGCATTAGTGTATTTGATTTACTTCTAATCCTGAATCATTTATGAATATGAATATATGTCTTTGTGTTATGTTCTTCTCTTGTCGCAAGTAGCTGTTCTCTTGTCACAGGTAGCTGTTCTCTTGTGATCTCGTGGAATCAAGTAGCTGTTCTCTTGAGCAAGCGAGGAGGCAAGTAGCTGTGAACGTCCAAAGAGAAGAGGATCTAGATCGAGGGACAAATGGAAGACAACGGTAAGTCTATCGATCTCCTCTCTTTCATATTTCATAAAGGAAGAAACCAGTGTAGCTGTATTCGTTTGTTGCTAAGGCACTATCACACCTTAGGTGGATAGGATCGTCCTGCATAGGCATTTTTCCCCACAACAGGCGAGGAGGTGGAGGAACAATGGGGGGGTTGAACTGGAGGAAGAGTTTTGATGCACTGCTACAATTGTGACTAGGAGGGGCATGTTGTTCGAGATTGCCTGCTACCTAGAAGGCCTTAGTGTTCTTAGTGCAGAGTCAACAAGCATGCAATAGAGGACTTCCCTGAATAATTACCAGATGGGAGGAGTGCAACTGGCATAGAGGAGAAAACATGATTAATGCAGAACCGTAGGAGCCTAAACTATATATGATGTCAAATATCAAGATAGTTACTCGAGGAGGCAAGAATATTGGAGCTGACTCTGGTGTTGTCGAGCGACCAATGATAATCAAGCCTGCTCCGCTAAAGTGATATTACAACTCTAACCAGCAGAAGCAATATTATAGAGATGCTACAAATATTTTCAAATAGCTGATACCGACCAGTAAACCATAGGAGGAACAACCAGAACTATCGAATCCCAGAAGCCCAACGCCCCCATAAGACATCTCTTGACCTGTGATGGAATGGTTCAAACTATTTTTTTAGATTATGAGTGATGAACAAATGTCAGGACAATTGCGGAAGAATCTTAGGGTTGTTGTTAAAGACGATGAGCTATTGGAGGGGCTTGTCTATGCAAATATGCCTAAGAGGCACTCTAGATAGGTTCAATGAAACAAGAAAGGACAGGGAGGGAATTTTTTGTTGATGCTCAGATTGCGGGGTTCTAGATCAAGGATTCTATGTTAGATTTGGGCTCGGACGTTAACATCCTACCAAGGAAGATATGGGAATCCCTCGGAAGACCCAAAATAGTGTTCTCCCCAATTCAGCTGTGTATGGCTAATCAATATTGCATCATCCCAATCAGATGCTTGGAGGATGTGAAGGTGGATATCGCAGGGGTGAAGACATATGCAGATTTTGAAGTCATAGACATCATGGGAGACAAAGACCCTTACCCTGCATTGATGGGGATAGATTGGGCTTGCAAAAACTATGTTGTTATTGATCTGAAAAGGGAGATAATGACTTTTGAGGTAGACGGGGTTAGGGTGATACAACCCATAGATCCTTATCAAGGTCCCAAATTTACTGATCTAGTAGACGACAAAGAAGCACCTAACTTATTGGATCAATTATATCGGCTCACAGTAGGAAAGAGAGAAGACCATATCAATCCTATAAAATATGAGTCTATTAGCTGGAGGAGTGTCAAGAGCTCAGAGGTTGGTTCAGATGTTGGGTTGGATTAGAAATAGGGAGGTCATGAGATAGACTCCATACAATGCACAATTGTTTGTAGTGTCCACTAGATTGGTATAGAGGTTCAAGGCTTCCCTACTTTTAATTGTATGGTATTTGTCTTTGATTTTGTCACTAAAGATGATTTGAAGATTGAGGAGACACACAAGATACCCTTACTAGATGTTGCCCTTCAAACGATGCCCGTAAGATGGTGGGGAGCTCATTGCGACCATTTACAAAGGTGGGAATCAGTCAAGTCTGCATTCATATGTTGATTTGCGTACTCAGAGGGTGAGTCAGCCAATTTTTCTAAATATGAGGGATACATTGACCCTCAACAACATATTTAGAAATGCAGAGATAAGTGGTCTAGAGAGGGAATTTTTGAGAATTTATGGGTGCATCGGTTCGTTAATACCTTAGGGACATTCCCCCAAGCTTGGTATCTTAAGGAAGAGATAAAAATGCAAACTAATGGGTGGGACCACATGACAACCAAGTTTGCATGTGATTTCTCCATTGCAGCCAAAGATGAGAGGGTTGCGGTTGCCTTCAGAGCAGTTAATAAGGTCATGTTCCCATCATGAGAGCCTACTGAGGATCACAATGACCAGGACATATTCAACCACATCTATGAATCAGGGTTACATGAAGTTATGGCTTGCGGGGAGTTGAATCTAAAACCCAGCGATGATGATTTAGAAGGGTTGAGGCACTTAACCTTCAAGGAGTCTGAAGGGGAATGAGACATAGAGGATGGACCTGTTACCAACAGATCACGTCTACAACCTCTGAAATTGCAGAAGCACAACATTGGGACCGAAGAGAAACCTAAGTTGGCCTCCATCAACGACTATTGGGACGAGCAAACCACTATGGAGATATTTGATATTTTAAAGGAATATGAGGATATTTTCCCTATGTCAGTTGCAAAGCTCAAAGGAATAAAAGGGGATTTGGGAGAAATGAGATTATGTTAACGCTAGACAGAAAACCGGTAAAACATCGACAATATAGGCTAAACCCAAGAGTCAAGGAGAAGGTAAAGAAGGAAAATCGACAAGATGCTAGCAGTCCTTATCTTCCCTATTGAAGAAGTTGAGTGGGTTAGTTCCATTATCATATAGAATAAGAAGGACTCAGATGGAATTTGGGTTTGTGTAGACTATCAGAGCCTTAACAACGCTGGTATCCATGATCCATTTCCTACTCCTTTCAACAATGAGGTCTTGGATAACGTTGCAGGTAATGAATCTTATTCCTTCACTGATGGTTTTTTCGGCTATCACCAAGTTCATATTATAGAAGAAGATAAGACGAAAACTACCTTTACGACTAAATGGGGCTCTTATGCTTATCATGTCGTGTCATTTGGGATAAAGAATGCACCTGCGATGTTCTCGAGGATTTTGATAGTTGGATTCTGCAATTATATTCATAAGTTCCTTGAGGTTTATATGGACGATTGGATAGTATATAACTTATTGAAGAAGCACTCCAGCTTACTCAGGGTCATGTTTTATCGTTGTAGGCAATTACAAATTTCTTTGAACTTAAAGAAGTGTATTTTTGTTGTCCCCTTTGGAATATTGTTGGGGCATATAGTTTGCAAGGAGGGAGTATGTGTAGACCCTGCCAAGTTGCAGTAATATTGAGTATGTTGTCATAGACCAATGTCAAACAGTTGAGATCGACTCTGGGACACACAAGATACTGTCGCGGGTTCATTTGTAACTATGCCTTAATCACTTCACCATTGGAAAAGATGTTAAAGAAATCTAAGAATTTTGCTTGGAGCATTGACTGTGATGTTGCCTTTGATAAACTGAAGGAGAAGCTTTCAAGTGTGCCAATATTGGTTTACCCAAATTGGAATAAAGAATTGCATGTCCACTTAGATGCGTTAGGGATCGCTTTGGGAGCTATCTTGGCCTGGGCTTGAGACAATAATTTGGATCACCCAATTTATTTTGCCAGAAAACTTTCTACTGCGGAGAAGAAATACACCACTACTGAATGGGACGATCTTACAATGGTGTATTTATTGCAAAAATTTAGACACTATTTTTTGGGTGATCCCTTTAAATTATTTACTAACCACATTGTGCTGAAGTATTTGGTAAATAGGTCTGTCCTAGAAGAGAGTATTTGCAGATGGCTCTTGCTATTTCAAGAGTTTACATTCGAATTCATTGTGAAGCCAGGACAGATAAATGTGGGACCTGACCATCTTTACCGGTTGGAGTCGGGTGAACCAGGAGGGTTAGTGGATGACCAACTACCATACGTAGATTTGTTTTGGGTTGAATCCATCCCAGATTACTTGGAAGACATTGCATTGTTCTTGTCCACTGTAAAATGGCCTAATGAGTATACAACAACCCAAAGGAGGCATATAGCATTTCAAACCACGAATTACCAACTTATCATAGGCCAATTGTATAAAATGGGATTAGATCAGATACTACGACATTGTGTCCTTGACCATGAGAAGGAGGACGTGTTATGGGAGTGTCATTCAGGAGTCACAGGAGGACATGGAGGCGGGAAGTCTATCGCAAGGAAAGTATTGCAAGTAGGGCTCTAGTGGCCCACACTATTCGAGGATGTGAAAGAGGATGCCAAGAAATGTGATGTCTGCCAACAAGTGGGTTGACCATCACGCAGGGATGGGCTTCCCTTGCATCTTGTATGCGCACTCCAAGATTTTGAGAAGTGGGTTACTAATTTTATGGGGCCCATTAATTCTCTAGCGTGATACTCTCATGCTCGATATATTATTGTTGCTACTAACTGCCTAACTCGTTGGGCCAATGTTGTAGATGTTAAAGATTGCACTGTTGATATCATCGCATGGTTCATCTTTGAAAATATCATCACTCGATTTCGGTGTCCTCAAAGCCTCACTAGCGACCAAGGGACTTATTTCATCAATGAGATGATCATCGCATTGCTGTGGAATTTAATGATTCAATATCATAAGAGAAATCCCTATCATCCGCATACAAACAGTACCGTCGAAGCTTTCAACAAGATCCTGAAGAAGGGGCTCACCAAGATATGTTCTGCCAACATGGATGATTGCGATGAGAGGGTGCCAACTACCTTATGGGCTTACCATACCACTGTTAAACAATTACATAAATATACTCCATTCTATCTCATTTATGGTAGAGAAATTTTGGTACTTACCAATTTATTATTCCCAATCTCTTCGTCGCACATGCTACTCAAATGACAAAGGACGAGTAACTTACTGAGTGGCTAAATGAGCTATGGGAGTTAAATGAACCAATATTCCTAGCATATTTTCACCAAAATGTTAATAAGGACTGAAAAAAGGCATGGCATGGCCAACACATCAAGAAAAAGTCCTTCACGGTTGGAAATCATGTTCTCCTCTAAGACAATAAGTTTTTGAAGCATCCCAGGAAGCTCCAAATGCATTGGTTGGGTTTGTTCCGTGTTGCGGAAGTACAAGACCCTAGCATTGTTAAGCTTGCACAACTGAATGGGGTTCTGTTGCCAAGATGGGTGAACGATACACGCCTGAAGCCCTTCCATGGCCCACAAAATTCTCAATCACTTGGTTAATCTCCAAAAGAGGATAGTAGTTAGGTTTAGGGTCGAGTCAATTAGGTAGGTTTAAGGTAGAGAAAGTTATGTCAGTTGATTAGTTGTGGAATAAAAGTACTTGTGTCTAGTTTGTTAGTCTAATTAGGTGTAGATCTCCACCACTGATTGTGGTCGAGGAATCACACATGTCAGTTGTCTTGCCAATCATAATATATAATAATTTATAGAGTCTTTTCGAATTTCAATTTAAATCTTTCCTGTAATATGCTTGACACATTTTGGTTATCCGTTTTTTTGTTTTGTCATCATTTCTTGGTGATTGGTCATGATTATCACCCATATTTTGATTTTTTGTGTCATCCACCTCAAGTATGCATCACAATCGCCATTATTACCACAATATGAATCGAGTATAGCAAGTTGTCGTATTTATTAGTTAAATGGTTTAATCATAGACGTCATGTCAAGTCTTTCTATACATTATGCATGGCAATGTTGAAATCTCTATTGTAAAAAGGTTAGATGGTCGAGTTGCTCACTCTGGCTCTGATGTCAAATTCTTCTGGTTCTTAGCTCAAGTTTTGGCCTCTTGTGAACATTGTTTATAAACGACGAGTTGCATCCATGACTCGAGTGTCCAAAGTAGTTGTCCTTGCAAGTCCATTGGATCCTCAAGTTACAGAAATTGAAGACCTCCTTAGTAAATATGAGAAGGCTTCGTTGGTAGACAACAACTTATCTTATTCCTTCCATTTCCTTACGTTCAAGTGCGAAGTATTCACGGAGCTTGCGACTAGACAAGATGGTAGCCATTCTTCTCAATTGAAGGTGGACTTCCAAGCATTGCAGTGGTACACATTGATGAATTTGACAAACTTTCCTATCTTCAGTACCTCAGGTGCGACTATGCGGTGCAAAAATTTTCTTATCAGTCGACTACATGGGGATCCTTATGGCTTGACCGGGGTACTCGATACATGGCAACGATATCCATAGGTTGATGGGGTTATCTTCCACAGGTGCCAGTGTTTCTTTTGCATTTCAAGTCACCTCCAAGCACAGTAAGAAGACTGGGGATAATGTTTTTTATAATAAATATGTTACTCAATGCTAAGGCAAAGGGGCCATAATCTAGATGATCAACTAACCTTTAATAAATTTTGCATGTCATTTGATAGCGGGGAAGATTATGTGCCACTACACCAAGGGTGAATGTACCTTAGATACTCTTTCGATGGTCGAATCTTGCGACAAAGGAGATGAGTTTAATTGGTGCAATTATTTGTTGAATGAACTATTTGAAATCTGCAAAGACACTTATAAGTGAGTCACTTACTTAATTTTTGAGAACTTAGTCATCGCCCTTGTCATGATGAAGTGGTGTCCTCCTAAAGAAAGAGGACTTTCTCCAGTTTCCGACGATCATCCGTTGGCCCTAGCGTATGCCCCATGGAGGACATCAAGGGACCCCAACAATAAAGAAATCAATGAAGCATCCTTTGCTAGATGGTATGCAAAAATGGTTTGTGTCATAGTAAATGTCCCTCAGATCCCCCACTCATTCCTTGATAAATATTTAAATGTTATACGGTTTGGTGTTTTCCATGGCACCACCTAGATTCGGCCTAAGGTTGTCAACCTAGAGACGTTCCAAATGCAGTCGCTACCTTTTTGTCTCTCAAAGCAAGCATTCCATAGTGAAGTCCTATCCTGGTCAGGTATCGAGTGTGAGATATGGGACAACAAAGTTGTCTATTCTTTTGAAGGAATGTTGCCATGTCTGTTGCCTGGCAAAAGTCCATTCGCCTCCCGAAAGCAGGCCACTGAAGATATACTCACCGCCTACCTTTCTCTTCTCAATTTCCTATTGTTAGTTTGTCAAGTGCTCCCACTATTAGACCGCTAGTTGTCTGCCTTCCCATGGTGGACCCTACTTCTGTCACCAAGCCCAAAATGCAAGACACCTTTCATTTTGCTAATTTATTTCCCTCGGTACCTTGGCATAATACCTATATTCCTCCACCCCAAATTGTCGACCTCATGGAATAAGAACCTCACTCCCTTACTAGCACTCAAATCGTCAAAGAACGTCCACATTCCATGCTTGCCACTTCAATGATGTCCCACAATCCCTCACCCTGCATGCCTCCCCTCTCAGCAACCATCTTTGATCTCCCTCAGACTGGTAATCCCTTTTCCACAAAAACCGAAACGGAGATCGACTTTATTGTTCAGGAAATCATAGTGACCACCCCCGATGCCATGGACATGGGTACTAGGCCTATGAATATGGCCACATGGCATATCCTATAGACCTTTCTTCCAATTCCAGGCCCTGAACCGACGAACACTCAACCCATCCACCCTAGTCCATAACTCGACAAATGCAAGGAAGTTATCAACATCCTCACCTAGACCTCTGACCCTATCTCCCCCTCACCATCACCAATTTTTCCTGAAGCCCACACCAACATCCATGTTGAGATGGACCCACAACATGAAACATCTCTATAAGGGCACCCCAAAATGTATATAGCTAGTAGAAAACCCATGCAGACATGATTTCCTTTTGCTTGTGACATGTCGCCCGATTATCTCCAAAGTTGGTTGTCTCAACTGTTTACCTTCATCCAATTTGTTGCTTAACAAGTCGAAGCACTCCACAATAGCCTAGTTGTTGAACACGAGAAGAAACAACAACAAATTCTTTCCCTAACAATTGAGCGAGATTGACTCCTCCATGAAAAACAAGCATTACAACAACAAGTCAAAGATATCAACGCTAAATTTCATATGCTTGGTCCATTATCTCTGAAGTGGTACTGAATGCACTATAATAACTTTCATTTTGTACCCTCTCTACTTGTTGCAACCACATTGGAGTCGCATGTAATGAACTTGTTTCTCTAAACCACGAGCTAAAGCACATTATTGCAACTTCCCAGACAACACTCCCTAACCCATCCACTTAGTATGCCACAGAAATTGAGCAGAGAATCGTTGACGATGCTTCAATTAAGGCCTCCCTTCATCATATTACTGGCGAAGAGCAAGAAATCTTCAAGAAGGTACATGATTGGTCCAGTTTTCTCGCCAAGGTTAAGAATCAACATGCCTATGAGTTGCGTCAACAAGCCCAACAATTGTTTAACCAAGCCCTACTCACAACTAACCTTGACCAATAGAAGGATTTGTTAGGAAAATCTGATTCGTTGGAGAAGCAGATCCAATAGATTGAAGATGACTCTCGCACCACCAAGGTTTTGTTGCACGACCTCAAACCACCTACACAGAATCATTTCCAGAATATCTAGTAGCTCAACACTAAAGTTGAGAACTAATGGAAAGCCCTCATGACCACCCAACCTTAACACCCCACTATCGACCTTACCACGTTGTTTCTTGATCAAGCTACTATTATGTTGGATTCCTGATGGTCTGCAATTGATGAATACTCCAAATTCAAAAATGATTCTCTACAATACGTGCCTGAGTTGGGTCCTTCGTTTGAAGGTGAATGCGCAACATGAGAAGTAGTGGCCCAAGAAGAAGCAACACAGGTAGGGGCACAACAACAACAAGGAGAAATGATAGTGTCAGCCAAGGATTGACTCAGGGACGAGTTAATCGATTGTGGTCAGGTCTTGTTGGGTACTTTGTTTTGGGAATATAATTTTGAAATATTTTGACCAATTTTGATTGGAAGGCGGTTGCACAGAAGGTTGTCGAGGGAAAGAAAAGGAATCAGGCAAACACTGAAGTTGACATGAGAAAAGTGTGAAAAATTGCAAGCAAAGCAGAGTTCACAAAGACTATTGGAGAGAGATAAGCATGCAAGGATTAGTTGAAGCTGAGTTGTAGAAGTCGCAAAAGAGGAATGAGTGTGATATCCAAGGGGACAACTGGCAGTTCAGGTGAGCGACGTTGCGGAAAAAAACTATAAAAACTAAAGGAAGGATAACATGAAAAAGGGAAGCGAAGACCCTATAACGAGATGTTGTTGCTACGTGGAACGAAGCCTTAGTATGTTTGTCTCTCATATTTCTCTGAACTGAGATATGTAATGTGACCTCTAGTTTTGCTGTAAGGGTTGTGGTATAATAATGTAATGATGCATAATTTATTAATAAAATGGGAGTTGTAGGATTGTT
Organism: Pinus tabuliformis; assembly: GCA_031772625.1. Lineage (NCBI taxonomy): Eukaryota > Viridiplantae > Streptophyta > Pinopsida > Pinales > Pinaceae > Pinus > Pinus tabuliformis. The sequence goes on from CM062807.1 coordinate 977,014,591, forward strand.
ATACATCTCTGAGAGTGTTGAATTGTATGGGCCCCTTTTAAATTTTATTTTCTCATGGATCTGGATGCTCTCTGTCTTCCTAGCTACATTGTAAATATGTACTTTCCACATGATGCATGTTTGTGAATACAAATTTCTGGTATAAGTGTGAGTATTGAACTGTCTGCTGCGTTAGTCTTTGATGCATGTTCATGGACCCTTCCCTATCTAAGTCTTGGCACGCCTCAAGTGAGACTTCTTACTTTTTACTAAGGTGAAAATGTCCACATTCTGCTAGACTATATCAAATCTCTTTGTTGGCCCCTGAGGTTGAACCCCGAGTCTCTATTCATTAAAATTTTAAGCCAACACATTGTAATCTTCATTCTCCTTGACCATTATTCAAATTGTGTTCCGTGTAGGCTCCTTCTCTATCTTAGGAATTTCCCTTGTTCTTGTTGTTATGGTTCAACTGAGTGTGGCTTTACCCTCCTCTTTGGACTCCATTCCTTAAGTGGTCTTCCTGTCTCATTTTATGCCTTCTGGTTGTTTGGCTGAGGATCATTGATTTTCAAGAGTTATCTTGGTAACCTATGGACATACTCTTCTGTTTATCCCGTTGTTAAAGAAAATTTTTATCGACGTTGACAACATTGTGTCCTATCCATCGAAACTAGCTCTCTATCCTCAGATTCATCAGCCTCTATGGTGTGTGAACACTGTAAAAAGTAACATGCAACCATCAACAATGAGCTTTATGATCTGCATGTGATGTTATACTAGCAAAGGTCCTCAGAATGTACCACCTATGAAATAATAGAGGCTCTTCAGTAGAGGATCTTGTGCCTTGACGACAAATTCGATGCACTCTACAATATCATATTAGACCTTAAGTTGCAAAGCATTTAATCGGACAACCACATCGTAGAGCCTCCCCAGGACATTAATCTCAATCGACCAACAAACTCTTCTGATTGAATAGCTTTGTAATGTTGGGCTTTAAATGCATATGTTTTTTGTCTTAATTTTTCCGCATATACTCCTCTTAGCAAATAAGAGTACTAATAGGATATGTATTTTTTGGTGTAATCTAGGAGAGGGTGTAGAAATTTGGTGATAGAATTGGAATTGCTCAACAAATTTTAATCTAAATCAAGAGACACAATTCTACTCTACTAATCTGTGGAATTCAACTCACAATCTAGAATAACAATCTTAGACATGAAATAAGAAATAAGACACATGCACAATATTTTTTCTAGGGGAACACAACTGGGAAAAACCCCTTAAGCCTCTTTGCATTAATTAGATGAATAAATATGTATTACAATTGCTAGCTCAGTGTGAGATCAACCTCCAAGTGAATAACCTATCTCTCTTCTCAATGAGAAGCTCTAACCCAGACTTAGTCAATTTCTGCCTCTGCTTGAGCCCCTATTTCCTTGCGCAATTCCTATAGAATTAGGGGCCTATTTTTAAGGAATTATTCCTCCAATTGTTTGCTTAGTTCCTAAGGTTTGATCATCTACCTGCATGCAACACTTGTACACTCAAAATGGTTTACAACTTCTTGTTACACTACCTTGGAATCTCCACCACAGCTGGGAACTCGAATTCTATGCATGCACAAGTTATTTTAGGTTGATTGATCAATTAACTGGATGATCACTAAGTTAGATTTTTGTCGCACTGCACAACTGACCTTCCACTAGTTCCTTCAATTGTTAGAACTAGTTTAACTGAACTCAACTAGACATAATTGAACCGAATCACTCAAATTTAGCAATTACACATGCTTAAATGAACTCCAAGCCCTCTAAATCAAATTTTCTGAGCTAACTAAGTGACAAGAGCCATGTCACACAAATTAATTACATCCAAGTTGTCTAATGATGTGGAAGTTCAAAATTTCTCACTAAGGAAAAATCAAATTGAGACTTTCTTGTTGCACTTCTCAACAATCCCTCTTAGCAAGAAAGGTATTATCAACCACCCTTATCCTGCACCTATTATTATTTTTACTGTTTTTTAATTAAATAAATATTATATTATATATATGATTATTTTAATTCCACTCTTTGTTATATTAATTTTACTCTACTTTTACCTTTTACATGCCTTTTCTACTCTAAAACACCTCTCAAAACCATAACTAAAACTCTCAAAACAATAACTAAAAATATTGTTGCATAAATTTGTGAACAATGTAACTCGAACTTCCCTCTTGAAAAAGCCTTTGTCAAAATGTTAGCATCTCGTTCCTTTGTCGGAATGTATTGTAGCAACATTATCTGCCTCTACACACAGTCCCATAAACAATGATACCAAATATCTCTCTACTTGTATTGATCAAGAAACATCAGATTCTCATAGAGCTTAATGTAACATTTATTATCATAATAGATCTTAGTTGGGTCCATATGGTGAAGTAAAATTATAAGTGCGGACACGAACGAATTCCTCTAGCCCGATAATGGGTCTAGCCACAACAGATACATTCTATGGAAGATTTCCTTAGGTTAAAATCAATCAATAGGGCCTACCTCTTGGTCACTTATCATGCTTGATGATGTCTTCATTTGCTCGCTCCAGCAATCTCTCGCTTCCTTCTTCAAGCTCCTAAAACAAGTAAACAACAACAACACACAAACATAATAATAGAAAAATTGCAATTCAACCTACTTAATGGGTCAAGAAGCATTAAGACACGAATATGTAATATTACAAAACATGTAGGAAATCAATCGATAGTTGCATATATTAATATCAAAGAGAGATTACAACCATTCGTCTTAACATCGCAATCTTCCTCTGACAAGACCGGGTTCCCAGACACTTCTTCTAACATTCCATGATGGCTTCAAACAACAATAGTTTAAAGGCTCTTCCCTTTAGGCTTCACTCCAAACCAAACAAACTTTTCCCTCACACAACTAGATGGCTACAACTAGTAATAGCTTGCTTGTCTAATCAAAATAGTATACTCACACTCAGCCAATACTCTAACTGTGACTAATTTGTGCTTGGGAAGAAGGGAGGTTTATATAGGAAATATGGATGGGATATGGAACCTATTTTCATGGAAGAAGGACTTATCCCTTCAGGTAGTTCCAGCATTATAGGGGAAAGGAGCCCAAACTGTCATCCTCGACCCCATCCGGCCAAAGCATTTACCGAACTTCTGTTACAGAGCTTCTAGATCTGGAAGCTTCGGCTAATTTAAAAAGCTTTCCATAACAGGATCGGCGTGACTGGAACACGGCTCAGTCGCACCGGTCAACGGGAGGAATAGTGCTAATCTTTGCACATTGGCGCGGGGGAGACAAAGGTCATAAGCACCGGCCTTGTAAACTGGGCAAAACAGAAGTTTCAGGGGAAATGGTGCAAAAGGGAAATGATATGCTCATGAAGAGGGACAATATGGGAGTTTCTTCATGAAGGCAAAGAATGCGGGGTTCACTGTAGAGGTCCTCAAGGATCAAGGAACGAAGAGTACAGGGACAGTGACAAAATGTTGTGTAAAATATGCCCCCTAAAGCGTGAAGGCCGAGCTTAAGTGAGGGATGAAATGATTTATAAATCAGTGTGGGGAACCAGTCTGCTGTCAGAAAACCTACAAGCAAGTACAGATACATATACATGAACTGAGATCTCTGTCTAATGGTACATGAATCGTGGCATGGACGTAGCCATCCAGAGAATGATCATGTAAATGGATCTAGGTATGGGCGCAACCATCCGTCAAATAGGATCATAATGAAACCAAGGTATGGTCTCAACCATCCAATAATGAGAAGGATCACATATGATAACTTATGGTCTGATTGCAGCTAGCCATCTTAAAGAGACATGCATATCATCATAAACCATGTCACACCACTTCACAACCTGGACGTGTGTGATCTGAGTCCAGGGTCTTGCGCTCCAACACGACCCCATCAAAGTACAGATCCTAGCATGCGAATAGATGTGTTGATGTCGAACATGCTAAAAAGTCGCTTGATTACCAGTCAATGATGTAAATTGTTAACAAGTGCGAGAGAAGCCACCAATCATGACAATGGTCCTCAAGGTACTATCAACACAATTCACTGAATATGAATAGAGGGACAAAGTCGAACACTTGTGAAATCACTCGATCGAAAGCCAATGATGTGAACTTTTCATCAAGTGCGAAGAAATTGCCATTAGGGCATGCAAGCTCTAAGGTATTGGAAGGGAGTCTCTCAGTAAACTTCCCAGATAATGAGTTGAATTCAACGGAAAGTGAACGTGTCAAAGGAGGGCCATAATGAAATCCCACATCATCGACCTGAGACGAGAGGATGCAAAATGATTTTGGATGATACATAGAACCAGGGGTAAGTGTAACTGCAGAAGGACAACCCTTGAACATATTGACGACACAACTAGAAGTTTGGCAGCTTTTGGATCCATAGGACCGGTGGTCATGATGACGCGACAGAGATAAAATGGAAGGCAAAATGAACGGCCCAAACCCAGGAAGGTCAACGATGAAAAGGAGGATGTCCCAACCCGACACGAAGCAAAGAGTGTCATGTTCAAGAGTGAGCTACCGACACGACTGATAGATTTCCAAATTCTCCCCCCACCATTTCTAGAGAGTACCCCAATTATTTTTTGATCGCAAGCTTGAAGGGGATAGGATATGCTTGCACTATAAGTTCATCCTTTGGACAAATCTGACCTAGTAAGTTTAACGAGCCCTAGGAAGGAGAAGCTCATGTTCGTCATGGTGACGAATCCAATGTCGTTTAATAGTTTAACAAGTCCGACAAAGGTGTAACTCGGTATCTTTTCCACGTTTAGAGAGTTTGAAAAAGACACGTAAAAGAAAAATCCACATGGTCCCTTTTTGTACATTTGTGTCTCTTGAGCCCAAAAAGGTAGAAAGCAATACTTGAGAGAACCGCTTGACCATTTCATTCAAGGAGTACCTTTTTCGTAAATAGTGCAACCTAGCCCGAAAAATGGGAAAACTTATACCGGGCGCATGACGTTTCACATCCATTAACGAGTTCGAAACAACAAGGACTCGACCATCTTTTCTCTTTTAAATGGTCAAAAAAGAGCTGAAAGCAGACCCCCCATTTTTATTCTCTTTAGCGAGTCAAAAAGGGAAAAATACTCGACAATCTTTTCATTTGAGTTTTATGAGTTGAGAAAAGAGCTCAAAGGTGACTCGTCCTAGAGGAACAAGTGGTATAAAGGGTAGCAACTGGTTCTGGTAATGGTAGAACTGCTCAAAACATGTAATGGTCAAGAGGCTGGCTAACAAAACCACACATTGTTGCGGTCCCTCAGGAAAGGAAAAACAACCAAGTGAAAGCATATGATCAGCCAAAGAGATGGTGGCGATGGAATGAAATGACCAAGGCTCATCTAGCAGAAACCAACTGATTAAAACGGCAATCACGAGATGTAAATCAGGCATGGGTTCATTTTTACACAAGCTTGAACCATGGAGAACTTTGCTTGGATTCAGTTTCATGTTTACACAAGCTTGAAACGAAAAAACTATGTTTGCTATAAGTTTGGATGCCCCCAACATAATGAATCAATCGAGGTACATGCCCCCCAAGCTTCATTTCAATGAACTAGGTGGATGGAATGAAGGTTCACTTTCGAGATCTTGGAAAGACTCGACTGGGATTTTACGAGATCTTAATCAAAGACTCGATTTGGAAAAGGGAGTTGCTTCATTTTTTAATGAGGTTGACACAGTGAAATAACTATCCTTAAGACCCTTGTTTCATTTTTTAACGAGCTTGACATAAGACAAAGAAATATGCTCACACCCTTTGTTTCATTGTTTAACGAGGTTGACATAGAAAAAGAACTATCCTCGTACATATGTTCATGAACCATACGAGAACATGGCTCCCAAGAGGTCTTCACTAGACAGAAGAACCACGCTCTGGGAGGAATACATGTGAATTGGTACCATAGATAGATCGGGTTCCAAATTCCCCCAGTACATAATGTACTATATTATCTTTGTGATCATCAGCAGATGTGGAGACAGAACGTGTAGCCACATAATTGACCTATGGCAGAGAGGGTATTGCTTGAAAACAAGAGCCGATAGAGGACGATGGTTGCAAAGGAGGCGCTTGGTGACCAACGAACTTCAGTTGATCAATAGTCACAATTCTCCCTTCGTGTGGAAAACAAACCACATGGAAAAGTGAAGAAACAAGAGCTCCCATGACATAAACATAGTCGCGTCCAAGGAGAAGATTGAAATCTAACGGACCTTGGACTACCATCACGTCTATATAGGGCGTCTTTCCTCCCAAAGTAATAGGGAACTTCAGAAGGACCCCCAAGGGTTGACTGGCTCCTTTGTTGAAAGCCAACAGATTCTAGGTGACAGGCATGAGATGTGGGGAACCCAAAGCTTGCCAAGTAGTAGAAGACATGTTGCTAAAAGACACGCCTTCATCTAAAAATGGATAAACTTATATTGGGCGCATGACGTTTTGCATCCATTAATGAGTTCGAAATGATAAGGGATCGACCATATTTTCGCTTTTAAAGGGTTGGAAAAGAGTTGAAAGCAGACCCCCCATTTTTATTCTCTTTAACGAGTCAAAAAGGGAAAAAATACTCGGCGATCTTTTCATACAAGTTTAACGATTCGAGAAAAGAGCTGAAATGTGACTCATCGCCATCGATGAACATCCATCACGTGTTGCTACACAAGTAAGGCAAATTGTATTATCGAGTCCTTGAGGTAAAATAGGTCAAAAATATTTACCAAACCTGATATTTTCATGAAAAAAATGAAAAAGGGGGAAAAGTAAATATATGTTTACCATTTACCACCTTTGCAGTGAAGAGTTTTTACCCACTTTTGCCCTAGTTTTTCTTCGAAGCAAATTACAGGAGATCCGAGAGGTCAATCGACGAGCCGTTAGTTCCAGTTAGTAGCCGAAGCTCTAAGCTCCATTTTCATGCTATTCATTTCTATTTTTAGCCATTTTTTAGGATTTTTACGAAGGTTTTTGAGAAAAAATTTGCCGAGCACAGGATCGTGCCGGGTGAGGGTTATTTGCATAACCATCCACGCTGATCGGTGCGACTGTTTCTAAAACAGGCGCACCGACGCCATGGATAGGGGAAAACCATTTTTTTCCTCAAGAATTGACCATTAAAACTTGAATTTTATGTGTCAAAATAGATGATTGACTCAATTAAATGGCTTTTGCAGGAGAGAACTTGCCGAAAATGGTGGATTGGAAGGAAAGAGAACACGAAGATGTTGACACCTGTTAGCTACCTATACCAATAGGTTTCATATTTCATGATTGGCTGTGAAAAGGTCCAAATATGCTCTGCTTTGATGATTTAAAGATCACATATTTCCGAGAGAACCCAAGCTGTGCTTATAGCTTGGTAAGGACTTAAATTTTGATGGATGGTCCAACAGTCTAATCTGGATCATGTCATGTTTTAAATTTTTCAGTTGTAGAATAGAGAAAGGAGTCTGTCCAAACTGTTTAATCTTGGCAGACAAGTAGCTTAGGTAGAGAAAAAAGGCTCCCAACAGCTTAATCTGGGACCTTGGAAGAAATAAGGGTAGAAGTAGATAGAAAAACAAAAGAAAAGCCAAAGAAAAGAAAAGGCAAGTAAGGGTCTGCAAGTCCAAGTGCACCCTCTAAGAAGAAATAGAAAATGCTAGGCAAATAGATGGGTAGGCAGTTGGGGTTGCAGAAGGGCCATTTCTTATCAGATGCATGTGTGCTAACTTTGTTTACCAAAGCAAAATCAATGAATTGAGAAAGTGTCATTCTTCATCAAGTTGCAACAAGCATGAAGCATGTCTAACCTCCCTTCCTCCCCTTTTCATGTCATTTACTAACATTCCCTCATCAGTTGAGATTCATGGAAGAATTATGGTTTCATGGTGGTTCTTAATCTTTTTAGAAGCCACATTTCTTGTCTAAACTCTTTTCATTTTGATCTACTCCCTAAACTAAGTAAGTTTCAAATAAACTTAGTGATTTCCCCCCCCCCTCATTCACATCTTCCCCCCATATTAACTCTAACTTTACTATGTAAATCCCCTATATTACCTTTTCCCCTACTAGTATTAACACCATGGTGTATAAACCCCAAATTTTGTATAAATATCCCTCCCCTTGGCATTATAGCCAATAAGTTCTCTATCAGGGATCAAATGGCATCTGGTCACTTTGATGAACCTAAATTTAACCCCCTCCCCTCCTCTGAGTTCATTTGGCCCCTACAAAGCTTCATTTGCCTAAGAAAATCTCATAAACGACCTTGTTTTACCTATACCAGCTTCATTTGCAAAATAACTCAAACACCTACTTTATTCGCTTATCCTAAGTATCGGGGCCGCATTATTGTGCGTTGAAAAACCTTATAAACCCCCCCTTCTTACCCATAAACCCTTTCGAAATGATGAAATAACCCAAAAACCCACCTTTTGCCGCTTAAACCAAAGTTCCGCCCGTGTTGTACATTTCCGAAATACATTGAAAAAACATTTGGAAATACCCTATCCTAATGTTTTCCGCCTAGCGCTGATCCCAAAAACAAATAATAAATTATACTCCGCCCGCGTCCGTATCCACCGATGACATCGCCCTCCCGTCCACCGTCGGATCGGACCTGTGGGATCCGACGGCCCTCATTGATATCGGAGCGCCCCCCACGACAGACGATTAGCGCCCGAGAAAATGACGAACGGATACGTCATGGCGCGGCCACGCGTCACCCTTTCAGGTCTCTCGGAGCGGCCTCTGACAAAACCAGGGCCGTATCCTAACCGCTCCGAGAAACCGTAACCGCTCCGAGGAACCGTAACCGCTCCGAAAAATCGTAATGGCTAGTGCACTTACCGCCCGGTTGCTGGTTCCATGTCATGCCCACGTCATCGCCACCCTGCCATCGCATCAGTACTCTTGTCCTCCCCTGTGCCAGCGTGTCTGCCACCGCATCATCCCCATGGACCAATAGTAGCTCGCCACGTCACCTGATGACGTCATGTTGACGTCATCCGACCCTGACCCCACTTATGACGTCATGCTGACGTCATCATAAAAACGCGCCAAAATTTCCAAAAAATCAATATTACAGCCAAAATTTCGCGTTTTTTGCACTTTTTCTACAAAAAACGACTGTTGCTCCTGCATGCAATTTCCACGTCCAACCGCGCACCTTTGCTGAAACCAACTCGGAGACGTCCAGCGCGCCATTGCCACAGTCATCCGTGACCATTGCTCGCTCTTTACCAGGTATTCTCCATTAAAATCCTTCATATACCTACTCTGTTTGTGATTTCCCTCGAAAGAGCTTAAGCGACATAAAACTCTCAAAATTCACCGGTGAATCTTGGTGCCTAGCCCCCATTTACCACTGTGAGCTCGAAAAACAATAGCCGAGCCTTGTTTACCCGTATTTTCACTGAAACCGGTACTCTGTTCACGCAAACGTGAAAGTACTCACTCAAACTGTATTCACCTGCTAAGAAAGACAGATTTAGACCTCTCATTGGTCTCATTTACACTTCAAACAGTATTTCAATTGCTGTGTGCCCACTTCACCCTCTGGTCCCTGAAATTTACACTTTCACTGCAAGTAATCACCTCTGTGTCATTCTGCCTACTTCAACCAGTTCACCTACAAAGTCAGAAGCTTAATAGACCATGGAAACTCCAATTGCACTGAACATCAAGCCTCTCAATGCCCCTCACAGGGAGTTAGAATGGAAAGCTCTGGGAGATATGGATTATCAAATGTTAGACTGGTTTCCATTAGGCTCCAAATACAATATTCAGATGCTAAATGAGTTGAAAGCCCAACACCTTAGTGGAGCTGATATCCTAGGGATTTGGGACTCAAACTTGCCCATCTACAACCTCCCCCAGGTAAATTCTATGCCTGAATTGATCCACAGATGCCAGGAGTGCTATGATCCATGCCAAAGAGCTGTTCTCAGCCCTACAGGCTCAATTCTGTTCCATATCACCCCAGAGAGCATAAATGAGATGCTGCATTTCCACACTGCAAAACCATTGACCCCCCTCTACATGCAGAACTTGATAAAGAAGGGGAATAAGTTGTCAAATGACCAGATCATCAAAATCAACCAGCTGTTTGTACAATCAGGCTCTGAAACCATCAGAACTTCTCCTATTGGGTATGCTTACTTAAATGAATTGGGCAAAATGCTAGTGGATTTGATCAGCTATGTCCTAGGGTTCAAGGGAATGGAGGATGTGGATGAAATTATAATGGCAATGCTGCCTATATTCTCTCCTGGAAAGCCTCCAGCTGTACATTATGACTATGCTACATACATTGCAGATAGGATCCATGACCAGCTGATGAATCTGCAAAGGGAAAGACTGTTCAGATATACTTCCTATATTTATCATCTATTCTTGTTCAATCAACCAGGCAGCTTCCTCATTCCCCTAAAACAAGTTAATGCCCAGGGGAATCCAAGGTCAGTTGTGTTTTGGACCTCTGTTTTTCATTGCACCTATGTGTCACCATACACATACTGTGAGTTCATAGACTTATTCATACATCCAGCTATGACATTATTGTATGGTGTTCCTCCTCCAAGGTTAACTGATGACATGAGGAGAATTCTCCATCTAAACAAAACCTACAGCATTGGTAATTGGTACCTTTACCGAGACCACACAGTCATCAGAGTGTATGGCTGTGAGTTGAAGCCTTTTAGGCTGCCAAAGTATGTCCCCATGAGGCTTTTTGCCCTCGAATACTTCAGGCAATTTGGGAATGCAGACTACCTCCACTTCCAAAGTAAGAACAAGAAGGCACAGTTGAAGGTAAGGAGCCAGCTGGGCCCCTTCCTATATAACAAAAAAGAAGAAGGATGGAAAGAGGCAAACAGTATCCTAGAGGCCCTCAAACTGCAAACTAGCTTTGAGTGGATACCCTATGACCCCAATCATTTTGTTTCCCTCAGGAGGATAAGATACAAATTGGGTACCTATTCACATGTGAGACAGCCTGAGATTGAGCAGTATGCCAATGCATTAAGCTGGGAAGAGGGCACCCTAGAAGAGGAAATCACTAGTGAAGAGCTGCTAGAAAGAGAGGCCAGAAATATTCAAAAGGAAACTGACTTAGAAACTTGTGGACAGGTCCCCCTCTCATATAAAAGACAACTTGGAGCGGCTGCCTCATCCTCAACAACACATCAGCAAGCTGCCGTGAATACTCCACAGACAGCCAACAAAGGCAAAGAAAAGCAGGTGGAACAACCACCTCCTATGACTGAAGAGCAAATGGAAACCCTAGTGCAGCAACAAGAAGAAATGGAGCAGCAGGGAGAAGGGCAGCAGCAAGAAGAACAGCAACAACAGGAATTGCATCAAGAAGAAGGGCCACATGAGAGACAGCAGCCCTTACAACAAGAAAGAGTAGTTGATACTCCAACTTCCACTCAGCAACAGGCTCAAAACATAGTGCCTCCTAGGCCAGAAACTACCTTTGATGCCTCGGTCCTCCAAACTCCACAGAAGGAGGACATAAACAGAAAAAGGGATAGAGAAAGTCCCCTGACATCATCTATAAACCAGGGAGAGAAAAGGCAAAGGTTGAATGACTTTTCTGAGGATGACATAGCAATAAGGCAAGCATTGGGCATGGGCCCACCCAGCAGAGAAGCTTCAGCCAGTTCCTTCCAGCAGGAACAGGACAGAACTATGGGAGGAGAGGTCAGCTCCTCCAGCCAGCAAAGAGAAGGAGAAAGGAGCATCAAGCAGCAATTTATAGACATCAAAAGGAGGAGTGACCCTATCAAGATACAGCTGTACAACCATTTATTGAAAATGGCTCCCACCAATCAACAAAGACTGATGTCTGCCTTTGATGTAAGTGAAGGCAAGATGATCATGAGCCACTTCACGCCAACCACTCTGCAGCCACAGTCCTCTTCAAATTACTTGAGGACTAATCTTGAAATCATGGCCAAGGACATCCACCCAATGGATAAGATTGAACTACACAAACAAACAGGTGAGATGGTCTATGCTTCCTTGGCAGACAAGACCTTGGACAACTACAGGCTAGCGAATAGCCTAAATAATACAGCTTCTCAGCTTGAGTTGGAGAGGGCCTCCTCTCAAGCAAAGGACAACAGGATCAGGGCCCTAGAAGATATCATCATAGAGATTGGGAATGATCCCAAAGATATCAAGGGCATACAAGAGATATTGAAGCTGAGGGATGCAGATATGGCAGCTCTAAGGAGAAAGATCAAGCTCCCAGCCACAATTCACCCTCAGACAGATGAAGTGGCCCAACAAAGGCATGATAAAGATGCCACAGATATGCTCATATCTCTCTACAAGCAGCTCCTCCAAACACAAGAACAGCTGGGAGAATCAGAGGCTGCACAGGCAGCATTACAAGCATCTCTGAAACAGAGAGAAGAAGGGCAGACCTCTCAGCCTCCTCCTCAAATTATAAACCTTGAGGAAGCTGCCCCAACCACTGTTCCTCCTCCTCAACAGACTGAACAGACAGCAACATCTACTTCAGCACCTCCACCAACAGAGCAGGCCCCTAGCTTGGACATGCAAAAGCTAAAAAATGAGATTCAAGCCCTGGAAGCTCAAATGGCAGAGCTGAATGAGACCAGGGATAAATTGGCCAAGGTGAATGACAGATATGATAAATCCAAGCAAGCTGTGGCAGAGAAGGGCAGGGAGGTGAAAGCCCTCAAAGAAAGGATAAAAGAGCTAGAAAACGAGCTCAGATTAGATAAAGTTATAGCTGGACTTAAGGCAATGCTATGGGCCAACATTGGCCAGTCTATTACTGACCAATGGCAGTATATAGAGACAATCCATGAGCAGCTAGAGCTCATCCCAAAAGCACAAGCTGAAATTCACAAGTCAAGGGCTGCTCTAGGCAACATGCCTGAAGTTGCCACCAGGATGATCAATGTGCTGAATAATAGAACAAGTACTCAGCTGGCAAACATGGGAATTCCCAATAGAACTGAGACCATTCAGTTGATCAAAAGGGTTCTCACATTGAGAAATTTGGTGAGCCATTCAGTGAGCCATTCACCAAATTTTGTTTTTAAAATATGAATTGTTATGCAAAGCACAGTTTAACAAAATCAGCATGCATTAAAGATTAAAGCTGAGCCAACTCAGCAAAAATTTTGGCCAACAAAGCAAGAGTAGGAAACCACAGCTGGCAGAGCCGAGAAGATACAGCGCAGCAAAAAAGTAAAGACACATTTTCCAGCATTAAAGCAAAGCGGTTCAACCGACTCAATGACCTCCAAAGGTCAAATTATCCTCTGACAGACTTAAAGAGCAGTTATGCTGCATTCAAAGCTGTAATAACTTCTTTTCTACTTCTCTGTACGAAGTAATGAAGATATTTTCTCTCTCAGATGACTCAATGCCTGAGATATTTTGTATAAACACTTCTATAAAGTCCCCTTCGCATGAGTTTGCGAAGGGTTGTTGTTGATTTCTCCTGAAGAAGTTCTTATGCTGTAATCCTTTCAGAAGTTTAATAAAGAAAGTGATGGAATTTCTCGGATTACTGAAGTGTTGAAATGCGTTCTGGTGTCTGTTGAAAACTGCTGGATTCCTGTGTATTACACAATACAATAAGTCTCTGTAACTCTCTCTGTTATGTTTTTTGATTTGTTAAAATCCATATATGTTTCTAATTTTTGAATATTTAGCAACAAGGAAAAAGAATAACCTTCGGGATTTATTCAAGAAATACCCTGAGTTCAATCTGTGTTGTTAATGAATGTTTTCTTCAGTTGTAATCTTGATAAGTGTAATTCTTAATTGCTGCACTTTCAGAATACACCTTTCACAGTGACCTTTGTCTCAGGAATTCAATTTTGCTCCTGAGCAACGTGTTTCACTTTCACATCACCAGCTTAATAGAGAATTCTTAATTGCTTTCTGTTGGCTGACATGCCTCACCATTCAAGTTAAATTTGTTTGTCTGTGATACACAATTGGCCCTGCAGTTTGAACACCACCAATCCTGCACTTCAAAGCATTTCACAACTCCAGACTCCATTGCCCAATGATATATTACTCTCTAAACACTACATCTTAAGCCCTGAAAGAAATCCTTCAACCAAAACATAAACCAAAACCTGAGCATAATACCTAGCCTAAAACACCATCATAACAGAGACAAATCATAAAGAGAGAGCCCTCTCTGATTACAGTTTGGCTAGAAACTGTGATCCAAAGATTGGTTAGTGGTTACCCCGGCCGTATTCCCTTGGGAGTCATAGGGAACAACCTGGGTGTTAACATAAATGGCGACTCCGCTGGGGAGTGCTTGAGATTTTTTTTTTACTATCTATCTTCCATAGCTACTATCAAGCCTGAAATCAGTCAAGAGGCCTTTAAACTGTTTCTGTATCACATTGACAGCTTTAGGGAGGAGCTTTTTAGGGAATCTTCATCTTAGCTTTGAAATATATATAGCCATTCCAAAATCTTCATCCAGTCCTTGCAGACATAAAAAGTTCCTGTAAAAATCCTAAAAAACAGTTAGAAACTGGCTCCTAAGAAAAATCCACGGCATACTAGGGAAAATCCTGACCCTAATCCACCCATCATTGTTGATAATCCAAATACCATCCCTAGAAACATTAGGAGGCAGCAAAGGTAGGAACAGCCTGCTGATCTAACTTCAGATTCAGATCATCCCAACCTTATCTCTACCCCATGCAAGGTCCTTTTTCGGTCTACCCCTAGTTCCCCTAGTTCACCATCCACATCTCAAAGTCCTCCTCTCACATCTTCATCCGCTGCACATATCCCCTTAACCAACACTCTAGGTTCACCCCTACTTGTTACCCCTGTGGTACCCACTGTTCCTATTATCCCAGCTGCCCCTGTTAATCCTCTACACCCTGTAAATATGGCCAACAGATATGCACCCTTGCAGATACCAGCTAATGCTGCAGCTCTACCCCAAGATTACCAAACCAAAATTTCATATTTTGACTCCAATGGCCCTCTGACAGCTGCCCAGCATGCCAAGAGGATGCAAGACCATTTTGAGACCTATGAAATAGATGATGACAGTGTCAGAATGAGGATGTTTGTTCAAAGCCTAACTGGGGATGTAAGAACTTGGTTTAGATCCCTGAATGCAAACTCCATTACAACTCCTGATGAACTGTATCAAGCCTTTACTAGTAGATGGGAGAAGAAGAAAGATCCTTTGCACATACTTGGGGAATATGACACTATCAAAAGAGGTCCCCAAGAGACTGTTTTGGAGTATTGTGCAAGATTTAACAATGTATATAACTCAATTCCACAAAATTTAAGACCTCCTCCTGATTTAGCCTTGTACAAATTCCCTGATGGTTTTGACCCTGACATGGCCTATCAGTTGAAGGAAAGAGACTCTCAATCCCTTGAAGAGGCCCAAAGGGTTGCTGTCACAGTGGAAGCCAACCTAATTGCCAAAAGAAACAGGGCAAGGTTGGAAAAGAGGACTGCTTTCAAAGAGGAACCCTCTGCCTTTGATCAAAAACTGGATGCAATACTCAATGGAATGAAAAGATTGGGTGATAGAGTGGAATCGGTTGAAAGAAAATCATCATGGGAAGCACCACAAAATAACCCTCCTAGGAATCCAAATTTTAGGAGAACTCAAAACCCAAATGTCGGCAAGACCAGTGCTGACCAAGACATAAGACCCCCTTTCCAAGAAAACTATGCAGAAACTTCCACATCAATAGAGCCCAATGAAGATCCTGAGATTAACTTGACGGGTCTAGATGGTGAAAGTCAAGTTTTCTTAACACAAGAAGATCATGAGGATGATGAAATCAAACTGTTCCAAACTAAATCAGGTGAATCCTTTGACTTCAAACAAGGCTACGACACTGCTGTTTATGAAGTCCATAAACAATACAAGGTGAGGAGCAGAACTGTGAATGTTAACCAGCCTGAAAAGGAAAAGGATAATCAGCAGCCTGAAAGAGTCATAGTCACAGAACCTAATGACAAAATAAATTCACCTGTAGAAGAAGTGATTATTGAAGAGATCACTGAACCACTGTCCTCAAAACAGCAGCCTGTGGCTACTTCACCCTCTCAGCCTAATTTGAATGTTACTCCCCAAGAGATGAGTAAAAGAGGCAAGCTCCAAAGTCAAGATAAAAATCACGAAGAAGATTTAATAAACAAGGAAAAGACTGTTATCCATAACCCCAAAATCCAATCTGAAAAACCCTTTGACTTAGAAACTGAAATTGGCAAGATAGTTGTTCCTCTCTTAGAATTAGCCAAGCATGACATCTATAAATTACAAATTAAGAAGTCCCTGCAACTCACTAGCAACAAAGATGATGTCAATGTGCTGGATGACACCCCAGAACTCCTGTTTGGCCCAGAAGTGGATGGAAAAACAGTAGTCACAGGGGTATTACCTTTCTATGTCAGTTTACATATTCATGATAAAATATTACATAATGCAATGTTTGACTCAGGTGCCTCTCACAATCTCATGCCAAAAGCAGTCATGGAAAGATTGAATCTAGACATAACAAGACCATACAAGGACCTGTTTTCCTTTGATTCCAGCCAAGTCAAGTGTCTAGGTCTCATAAAAGATTTATGTGTATCTCTGGTCCAATACCCAAACAAGACAATCCTAATGGATGTGGTAGTTGCTGATATTCCACCTAAGTATGGGATGCTGTTATCAAGATCATGGGGAGCTAAACTCCAAGGTTCCCTGCAATTAGACATGTCATATGCCACCATCTCTGTTTTTGGGCAACCAAAAAGACTGTACAGAGAAACACTAATGAAATACATGGTCAGTAGTGAAGAAAAGCCTCAAAACTTTCCTATATATGCCGTCCATTCAGACATAGACTCATACATTCTCTTCAATGACACCACAACTCCCTCAAAAGGTGAGGTTGACACCAAGATACTCATACAAGAGGAAGACTCAAATGAAAGAATTATCACCTATGAGACAACAGTCAATCAAACACTAGATACTGCTGCTGTTCTAAATCTCAAACATACCCAATCAAAGGATGAAACTGTCCTAGAAGACAAGCTAGATGAAAAACCACAACTTCTACTCACATTGCCAGCCCATGAACAGATCATCAAATCTCCTTCCCAACAGGATATTCTATGGTTCCTTGAATTTGATGGCTCTGTCAACAAATTAGGGGCAGGAGCTGGAGTTTGGGTACACAATAAAGAAAACAGTCATGCAGAAGGCAGAGCCTATAGATTGAATTTCAGATGTACTAACAACATGGCAGAATATGAAGCTCTTTTACTAGGCCTCAAGTTAGTAAAGTTCTTACAAGCTGCCAGGGTTTCAATCATGGGTGATTCAGATTTAGTTATCCAACAAGTGAAGGGAAATTTTGTCACCAATGACAAAAGACTAAGGACTTACAGGTCAGCTGTGGCTGAGATACTAAATTTTTTCTCTGAATTCCAAATTACTAAGATTCCTAGACATGCTCATAGTTTAGCCACCTTTGCAAGTACCTGCAAGCTGCCTTTTGAGCCCCATCACTGTTTTACAGCTGAGGTAAAACACAGACCCTCCATTCCAAACAATGTTAATGATTGGCAAGTATTTGAGGATGACAAGCAAATAAACCAGTTTTTAACTTTGCAACAAGAATTTGCAGGATTAAATATTGACACTGAGACAGCAAGTCAATCACAAATACTTGATGGAGCAAGTCAATCACAAATACTTGATGGACCAAGTCAATCACAAATACTTGATGGAGCAAGTCCATCACAAATACAGTTTCAACAGATTACTCACCCAATATCACCCAGAACAGCAAAACAAATACTAAATCCAACTATTTTCAACATAGACAACATTCAGCAAATTCAATCAAACAATTGTGAGGAAGTAGCCAATGCTGAAACTGAAATCATAGAGTTGAAAGACAATTTTCTACCAACAGGCCTAACTCCCCTAGAAGACATCTTTGACTCAAATGATATTCCCAGAAAACCAAAAATGCAGCCATTGAAGAATGCAACATAGGTACACTTGACAAACCCAAAATAATTAAATTGTCTGCTTCTTTACCTCCTGACCAAAAGCCTAAATACATTGACCTCTTTAAAGAGTTCCAGGATGTCTTTGCATGGAGTTATGAGGACCTAAAATCCTATGACACCTCTGTTATCCAGCATACAATCCCTCTCAAGCCTGATCAAAAGCCCTTCAAACAAAAATTGAGGAGAATCAATCCTATGCTTCTCCCAGCAATGGAACAAGAGGTACAGAAAATGTTCAAGGCTGGCATCATAGCACCAATCAGATTCTCTGAATGGATCTCCAACTTAGTCCCTACAAGAAAGAAGACTGGTGAAATTAGGCTGTGTGTGGACCTAAGAAATCTGAACCAAGTATCCCTCAAAGACAACTATCCCTTACCCAAGATGGATCACATTCTCCAAAGAGTGGTAGGGGCCTCAAGGATCTCATTACTGGATGGATTTTCAGGCTTCAATCAAATCTTGGTGCACCCTGATGACCAAGACAAAACTGCATTTACAACCCCATGGGGAACCTTCAAATATGTAAAGATGCCTTTTGGATTGAAAAATGCAGGGGCAACTTTTCAAAGAGCCATGGATATTGCCTTTGCCAAGGAGATTCATGACTTTTTAGTCATTTACCTAGATGACCTTACACCTTTCTCAAAATCAGACCAAGAACATATAAAACATCTGAGACAGATCTTCCTAAAATGCAGAAAATATGGAATTTCCTTGAATCCCAAGAAATCCCTGTTTGGTTTGGAGGAAGGTAAGCTGTTGGGCCACATCATTTCTAAAGATGGCATTAGAATTGACCCAGATAGGATACAGGCTATCCTACAAATGCCCCACCCAAGAAATGTCAAAGAGTTGCAAGGATTCTTGGGAAAAATCAATTTCTTGAGAAGGTTTATCCCAAACTTAGCAGAACTAATCAGATTATTAAATAACATGCTAAAGAAAGATTCAAAAGTCAAATGGACTGTTGAAGCCAACCAAGCCTTTGAAGGTATAAAATTGGCCCTTACCCAAACCCCAGTGTTGACCAATCCTCAGTTTGACAGAGAATTCATCATTTTCTCTTTTGCCTCCCAGCATACTATTGCTGCTGTTTTATTGCAAAAAGATGACCAAGGAAATGAAAAGCCAATTGCTTTCTTTAGCAAAGCTCTTAGAGATGCACCTTTAAAATATCAAATCATGGAAAAACAAGCTTATTCTTTGGTCAAAGCCATTAAAGACTTTAGGATTTACATCCTTTATTCCCATGTTATAGCATATGTGCCAAGTCCTATTGTCAAAGACATTCTCACCCAAGAAAATTTAGAGGGCAGAAGAGGAAAGTGGATTGCCAACATCTTGGAATTTGACATTGAGATAAAACCTACAAAATTAATAAAAGGGCAAGGCTTGGCCAAATTAATGACAGAAGCAAATTTCCAAGCCTTAGACATTAACCAGCTGGACAGTGAACCGAAGCTGGCGACTCCAAAGATCAATGTAGCCTTTGAACAATCCCCTTGGTACTCTGATATATGTTATATATTGCAAAACCTGTGTGCTCCCCCAGGATTGTCCAGAACTAAGTGTAGGTTCTTGAAAATGAAAGCTTCTAAATTTTGTGTTATGGATGGGAATTTACTGTGGAAAAACGATGAAGGAATATTGCTAAACTGCCTAATTAAGAATGAAACTGACAATGTCATGAAGGAATTTCATGCAGGTGACTGTGGTGGACACTTGTACTGGAAGTCCACTGTGGATAAAATACTAAGGGCTGGGTACTACTGGCCCACCATGTTCTCTGATATCAAGAAATTCACCACCTCATGTCATAAATGTCAAGTGTTTGATGGAAAGAGACAGTTGCTGCCCCTTCCCTTGAGGCCTATTGCAACAGAGAGACCTTTTCAACAATGGGGATTGGACTTCATTGGGGAAATTCATCCCTCATCTTCAGGCCAACACAGATGGATTTTAACAGCAACAGACTACTTCACTAAGTGGATTGAAGCTGCCCCATGCAGACAAGCAAATGATTCAATAATTATTCAGTTCTTGGAGAACAACATATTGGCTAGATTTGGCTGTCCTGACAAAATAATAACAGACAATGCCGCTGCTTTCAGATCCAAGAAAATGGTGAACTTCTGCCATAAATTTCACATCACTCTGGGCCATTCCACTGCATACTATCCCCAAGGAAATGGCCTTGCTGAGTCATCAAATAAAAGTCTGGTAAATATCATAAAGAAAGTACTTGAAGAGAACAAAAAGAATTGGCATAAGAAGCTTGTGAATGCCCTATGGGCAGATAGACTAACAACCAAAAGATCAATTGGGACCAGCCCATATGAGTTGGTTTATGGATTAGAGGCCAAGTTCCCCTCATTAGGAGTGCCTGTTATGAAGCTTCTTCAAGAAAGCCAAGCTGAACCAAATGATATGCAAAGAAGAATCAATCAAATCATATGTCTGCAGCAAACTAGAGACCAAGTTTTCAGCAGAGTTCAAGTTCTACAAGAAAAATTAAAGAAGGCCTTTGATAGAAGAACTAAGGCAGAAGATTTCAACATTGGTGACAAAGTCCTCAAGTGGGATGCAAGAAGAGAAGACAAAGGAAAGCATGGAAAATTTGATTCCTTATGGAGAGGACCATTTGCTGTCCAAGCAGTGCAAGGTAACAACACTTACTTCCTAAAAAGTCTCAATGAAACTGACTTGGATGAAGGTCCTGTGAATGGCAGGATGCTGAAGCATTATTTTGACTATTACCCATGAGTACAGCCTGAGGTTCCCTTGTATATATGCAGATGTAGATATTATTTTCTGCTTAGATTGTAAAAATGCAGTTTTCCTAGTTTATTGACTGTCAGCAAAAGGTAAATAGAATCAGAGGTCTACCAAGAAGAGAAGCACACAATTTTGGCACTTCAAAGCAGCAAACTTCAAGATTGGCAAGAGCAGTCAAGGAGCAAGGCTATCTGACCTGCTGTTCTTGGTCTTTCAAATGAAACACCATCCCCATGTGGAGCCACTGTTAGCTACCTATACCAATAGGTTTCATATTTCATGATTGGCTGTGAAAAGGTCCAAATATGCTCTGCTTTGATGATTCAAAGATCACATATTTCCGAGAGAACCCACGCTGTGCTTATAGCTTGGTAAGGACTTAAATTTTGATGGATGGTCCAACAGTCTAATCTGGATCATGTCATGTTTTAAATTTTTCAGTTGTAGAATAGAGAAAGGAGTCTGTCCAAACTGTTTAATCTTGGCAGACAAGTAGCTTAGGTAGAGAAAAAAGGCTCCCAACAGCTTAATCTGGGACCTTGGAAGAAATAAGGGTAGAAGTAGATAGAAAAACAAAAGAAAAGCCAAAGAAAAGAAAAGGCAAGTAAGGGTCTGCAAGTCCAAGTGCACCCTCTAAGAAGAAATAGAAAATGCTAGGCAAATACATGGGTAGGCAGTTGGGGTTGCAGAAGGGCCATTTCTTATCAGATGCATGTGTGCTAACTTTGTTTACCAAAGCAAAATCAATGAATTGAGAAAGTGTCATTCTTCATCAAGTTGCAGCAAGCAGGAAGCATGTCTAACCTCCCTTCCTCCCCTTTTCATGTCATTTACTAACATTCCCTCATCAGTTGAGATTCATGGAAGAATTATGGTTTCATGGTGGTTCTTAATCTTTTTAGAAGCCACATTTCTTGTCTAAACTCTTTTCATTTTGATCTACTCCCTAAACTAAGTAAGTTTCAAATAAACTTAGTGATTTCCCCCCCTCATTCACATCTTCCCCCCATATTAACTCTAACTTTACTATGTAAATCCCCTATATTACCTTTTCCCCTACTAGTATTAACACCATGGTGTATAAACCCCAAATTTTGTATAAATATCCCTCCCCTTGGCATTATAGCCAATAAGTTCTCTATTAGGGATCAAATGGCATTTGGTCACTTTGATGAACCTAAATTTAACCCCCTCCCCTCCTCTGAGTTCATTTGGCCCCTACAAAGCTTCATTTGCCTAAGAAAATCTCATAAACGACCTTGTTTTACCTATACCAGCTTCATTTGCAAAATAACTCAAACACCTACTTTATTCGCTTATCCTAAGTATCGGGGCCGCATTATTGTGCGTTGAAAAACCTTATAAACCCCCCCTTCTTACCCATAAACCCTTTCAAAATGATGAAATAACCCAAAAACCCACCTTTTGCCGCTTAAACCAAAGTTCCGCCCGTGTTGTACATTTCCGAAATACATTGAAAAAACATTTGGAAATACCCTATCCTAATGTTTTCCGCCTAGCGCTGATCCCAAAAACAAATAATAAATTATACTCCGCCCGCGTCCGTATCCACCGATCACATCGCCCTCCCGTCCACCGTCGGATCGGACCTGTGGGATCCGACGGCCCTCATTGATATCGGAGCGCCCCCCACGACAGACGATTAGCGCCCGAGAAAATGACGAACGGATACGTCATGGCGCGGCCACGCGTCACCCTTTCAGGTCTCTCGGAGCGGCCTCTGACAAAACCAGGGCCGTATCCTAACCGCTCCAAGAAACCGTAACCGCTCCGAGGAACCGTAACCGCTCCGAAAAACCGTAACGGCTAGTGCACTTACCGCCCGGTTGCTGGTTCCACGTCATCGCCACCCTGCCATCGCATCAGTACTCTTGTCCTCCCCTGTGCCAGCGTGTCTGCCACCGCATCATCCCCATGGACCAATAGTAGCTCGCCACGTCACCTGATGACGTCATGCTGACGTCATCCGGCCCTGACCCCACTTATGACGTCATGCTGACGTCATCATAAAAACGCGCCAAAATTTCCAAAAAATCAATATTATAGCCAAAATTTCGCGTTTTTTGCACTTTTTCTACAAAAAACGACTGTTGCTCCTGCATGCAATTTCCACGTCCAACCGCGCACCTTTGCTGAAACCAACTCGGAGACGTCCAGCGCGCCATTGCCACAGTCATCCGTGACCATTGCTCGCTCTTTACCAGGTATTCTCCATTAAAATCCTTCATATACCTACTCTGTCTGTGATTTCCCTCGAAAGAGCTTAAGCAACATAAAACTCTCAAAATTCACCGGTGAATCTTGGTGCCTAGCCCCCATTTACCACTGTGAGCTCGAAAAACAATAGCCGAGCCTTGTTTACCCGTATTTTCACTGAAAACGGTACTCTGTTCACGCAAACGTGAAAGTACTCACTCAAACTGTATTCACCTGCTGAGAAAGACAGATTTAGACCTCTCATTGGTCTCATTTACACTTCAAACAGTATTTCAATTGCTGTGTGCCCACTTCACCCTCTGGTCCCTGAAATTCACACTTTCACTGCAAGTAATCACCTCTGTGTCGTTCTGCCTACTTCAACCAGTTCACCTACAAAGTCAGAAGCTTAATAGACCATGGAAACTCCAATTGCACTGAACATCAAGCCTCTCAATGCCCCTCACAGGGAGTTAGAATGGAAAGCTCTGGGAGATATGGATTATCAAATGTTAGACTGGTTTCCATTAGGCTCCAAATACAATATTCAGATGCTAAATGAGTTGAAAGCCCAACACCTTAGTGGAGCTGATATCCTAGGGATTTGGGACTCAAACTTGCCCATCTACAACCTCCCCCAGGTAAATTCTATGCCTGAATTGATCCACAGATGCCAAGAGTGCTATGATCCATGCCAAAGAGCTGTTCTCAGCCCTACAAGCTCAATTCTGTTCCATATCACCCCAGAGAGCATAAATGAGATGTTGCATTTCCACACTGCAAAACCATTGACCCCCCTCTACATGCAGAACTTGATAAAGAAGGGGAATAAGTTGTCAAATGACCAGATCATCAAAATCAACCAGCTGTTTGTACAATCAGGCTCTGAAACCATCAGAACTTCTCCTATTGGGTATGCTTACTTAAATGAATTGGGCAAAATGCTAGTGGATTTGATCAGCTATGTCCTAGGGTTCAAGGGAATGGAGGATGTGGATGAAATTATAATGGCAATGCTGTCTATATTCTCTCCTGGAAAGCCTCCAGCTGTACATTATGACTATGCTACATACATTGCAGATAGGATCCATGACCAGCTGATGAATCTGCAAAGGGAAAGACTGTTCAGATATACTTCCTATATTTATCATCTATTCTTGTTCAATCAACCAGGCAGCTTCCTCATTCCCCTAAAACAAGTTAATGCCCAGGGGAATCCAAGGTCAGTTGTGTTTTGGACCTCTGTTTTTCATTGCACCTCTGTGTCACCATACACATACTGTGAGTTCATAGACTTATTCATACATCCAGCTATGACATTATTGTATGGTGTTCCTCCTCCAAGGTTAACTGATGACATGAGGAGAATTCTCCATCTAAACAAAACCTACAGCATTGGTAATTGGTACCTTTACCGAGACCACACAGTCATCAGAGTGTATGGCTGTGAGTTGAAGCCTTTTAGGCTGCCAAAGTATGTCCCCATGAGGCTTTTTGCCCTCGAATACTTCAGGCAATTTGGGAATGCAGACTACCTCCACTTCCAAAGTAAGAACAAGAAGGCACAGTTGAAGGTAAGGAGCCAGCTGGGCCCCTTCCTATATAACAAAAAAGAAGAAGGATGGAA
Source organism: Pinus tabuliformis (assembly GCA_031772625.1). Classification (NCBI taxonomy): domain Eukaryota; kingdom Viridiplantae; phylum Streptophyta; class Pinopsida; order Pinales; family Pinaceae; genus Pinus; species Pinus tabuliformis. The sequence continues at coordinate 977,039,299 of CM062807.1, forward strand.
AGAGGCAAACAGTATCCTAGAGGCCCTCAAACTGCAAACTAGCTTTGAGTGGATACCCTATGACCCCAATCATTTTGTTTCCCTCAGGAGGATAAGATACAAATTGGGTACCTATTCACATGTGAGACAGCCTGAGATTGAGCAGTATGCCAATGCATTAAGCTGGGAAGAGGGCACCCTAGAAGAGGAAATCACTAGTGAAGAGCTGCTAGAAAGAGAGGCCAGAAATATTCAAAAGGAAACTGACTTAGAAACTTGTGGACAGGTCCCCCTCTCATATAAAAGACAACTTGGAGCGGCTGCCTCATCCTCAACAACACATCAGCAAGCTGCCGTGAATACTCCACAGACAGCCAACAAAGGCAAAGAAAAGCAGGTGGAACAACCACCTCCTATGACTGAAGAGCAAATGGAAACCCTAGTGCAGCAACAAGAAGAAATGGAGCAGCAGGGAGAAGGGCAGCAGCAAGAAGAACAGCAACAACAGGAATTGCATCAAGAAGAAGGGCCACATGAGAGACAGCAGCCCTTACAACAAGAAAGAGTAGTTGATACTCCAACTTCCACTCAGCAACAGGCTCAAAACATAGTGCCTCCTAGGCCAGAAACTACCTTTGATGCCTCGGTCCTCCAAACTCCACAGAAGGAGGACATAAACAGAAAAAGGGATAGAGAAAGTCCCCTGACATCATCTATAAACCAGGGAGAGAAAAGGCAAAGGTTGAATGACTTTTCTGAGGATGACATAGCAATAAGGCAAGCATTGGGCATGGGCCCACCCAGCAGAGAAGCTTCAGCCAGTTCCTTCCAGCAGGAACAGGACAGAACTATGGGAGGAGAGGTCAGCTCCTCCAGCCAGCAAAGAGAAGGAGAAAGGAGCATCAAGCAGCAATTTATAGACATCAAAAGGAGGAGTGACCCTATCAAGATACAGTTGTACAACCATTTATTGAAAATGGCTCCCACCAATCAACAAAGACTGATGTCTGCCTTTGATGTAAGTGAAGGCAAGATGATCATGAGCCACTTCACGCCAACCACTCTGCAGCCACAGTCCTCTTCAAATTACTTGAGGACTAATCTTGAAATCATGGCCAAGGACATCCACCCAATGGATAAGATTGAACTACACAAACAAACAGGTGAGATGGTCTATGCTTCATTGGCAGACAAGACCTTGGACAACTACAGGCTAGCGAATAGCCTAAATAATACAGCTTCTCAGCTTGAGTTGGAGAGGGCCTCCTCTCAAGCAAAGGACAACAGGATCAGGGCCCTAGAAGATATCATCATAGAGATTGGGCATGATCCCAAAGATATCAAGGGCATACAAGAGATATTGAAGCTGAGGGATGCAGATATGGCAGCTCTAAGGAGAAAGATCAAGCTCCCAGCCACAATTCACCCTCAGACAGATGAAGTGGCCCAACAAAGGCATGATAAAGATGCCACAGATCTGCTCATATCTCTCTACAAGCAGCTCCTCCAAACACAAGAACAGCTGGGAGAATCAGAGGCTGCACAGGCAGCATTACAAGCATCTCTGAAACAAAGAGAAGAAGGGCAGACCTCTCAGCCTCCTCCTCAAATTATAAACCTTGAGGAAGCTGCCCCAACCACTGTTCCTCCTCCTCAATAGACTGAACAGACAGCAACATCTACTTCAGCACCTCCACCAACAGAGCAGGCCCCTAGCTTGGACATGCAAAAGCTAAAAAATGAGATTCAAGCCCTGGAAGCTCAAATGGCATAGCTGAATGAGACCAGGGATAAATTGGCCGAGGTGAATGACAGATATGATAAATCCAAGCAAGCTGTGGCAGAGAAGGGCAGGGAGGTGAAAGCCCTCAAAGACAGGATAAAAGAGCTAGAAAATGAGCTCAGATTAGATAAAGTTATAGCTGGACTTAAGGCAATGCTATGGGCCAACATTGGCCAGTCTATTACTGACCAATGGCAGTATATAGAGACAATCCATGAGCAGCTAGAGCTCATCCCAAAAGCACAAGCTGAAATTCACAAGTCAAGGGCTGCTCTAGGCAACATGCCTGAAGTTGCCACCAGGATGATCAATGTGCTGAATAATAGAACAAGTACTCAGCTGGCAAACATGGGAATTCCCAATAGAACTGAGACCATTCAGTTGATCAAAAGGGTTCTCACATTGAGAAATTTGGTGCAGACATTGGAGAGAAGAACCCAGGACATGCAGACCGAGGTGAAAAGGTTCATGGATAAATTCCTGGTGCTGCAAAACAGAGGACTCCCTAGCTTACTGAACAGCGCAGGGAGATTGCTCATTCATGAGAAGTATGCCAAAAGAGTGAATGCATTTGCCACAAACGAAATCCATGAGAAGCCCAGCAGCTCAGAAGAAACAGGGCCAGCTACAGGACAGACTATCTACAACAAGGTAGAAAGTCTATTTTTTATAATGAATGAGATCAATCACCTGTTTGATGTGGCACCCAATTTTTACAAGTATACAGAGGCAGAGGAGACTATGGATGCAATTCTCAGGCATCAACTCCCTACACAAGACTGGTGGACAAATACAATACAGAAAATTTTATAAACAGTGAGCCATTCACCAAATTTTGTTTTTAAAATATGAATTGTTATGCAAAGCACAGTTTAACAAAATCAGCATGCATTAAAGATTAAAGCTGAGCCAACTCAGCAAAAATTTTGGCCAACAAAGCAAGAGTAGGAAACCACAGCTGGCAGAGCCGAGAAGATACAGCGCAGCAAAAAAGTAAAGACACATTTTCCAGCATTAAAGCAAAGCGGTTCAACCGACTCAATGACCTCCAAAGGTCAAATTATCCTCTGACAGACTTAAAGAGCAGTTATGCTGCATTCAAAGCTGTAATAACTTCTTTTCTACTTCTCTGTACGAAGTAATGAAGATATTTTCTCTCTCAGATGACTCAATGCCTGAGATATTTTGTATAAACACTTCTATAAAGTCCCCTTCGCATGAGTTTGCGAAGGGTTGTTGTTGATTTCTCCTGAAGAAGTTCTTATGCTGTAATCCTTTCAGAAGTTTAATAAAGAAAGTGATGGAATTTCTCGGATTACTGAAGTGTTGAAATGCGTTCTGGTGTCTGTTGAAAACTGCTGGATTCCTGTGTATTACACAATACAATAAGTCTCTGTAACTCTCTCTGTTATGTTTTTTGATTTGTTAAAATCCATATATGTTTCTAATTTTTGAATATTTAGCAACAAGGAAAAAGAATAACCTTCGGGATTTATTCAAGAAATACCCTGAGTTCAATCTGTGTTGTTAATGAATGTTTTCTTCAGTTGTAATCTTGATAAGTGTAATTCTTAATTGCTGCACTTTCAGAATACACCTTTCACAGTGACCTTTGTCTCAGGAATTCAATTTTGCTCCTGAGCAACGTGTTTCACTTTCACATCACCAGCTTAATAGAGAATTCTTAATTGCTTTCTGTTGGCTGACATGCCTCACCATTCAAGTTAAATTTGTTTGTCTGTGATACACAATTGGCCCTGCAGTTTGAACACCACCAATCCTGCACTTCAAAGCATTTCACAACTCCAGACTCCATTGCCCAATGATATATTACTCTCTAAACACTACATCTTAAGCCCTGAAAGAAATCCTTCAACCAAAACATAAACCAAAACCTGAGCATAATACCTAGCCTAAAACACCATCATAACAGAGACAAATCATAAAGAGAGAGCCCTCTCTGATTACAGTTTGGCTAGAAACTGTGATCCAAAGATTGGTTAGTGGTTACCCCGGCCGTATTCCCTTGGGAGTCATAGGGAACAACCTGGGTGTTAACAACACCTAGGCATTGAATGATCCAATTTGCCTGGAGGCTTTGATGGCTTATGAGCTCCTCAAATTTTTCCTTACACTAGGGATGTGGGCCCAACTCGAGTTGCTTCGATACTTGATAAGCCTTTAGGACACCAATCACGAGATTTTTGTCATTGGGGACTAGGAGCTGTAGTTGACAACTTCAGATATCTACTTCATCACTGGACTGTCTTGCAGAGGTGAGCCAGTGAACTTGTATGGGTCACGTCCAATCAGGGCAAGCATATCTTCCCTGCTTTCCAAACATTGTCCTAAGGCCCTGTAATCTAAGAGTGGGAAGATAGAGATTTCCAGTGTGCGGGATCTGGCACTGAGGGTGCTTCTGTTGACTATCAACAAAGTGGCGGGGTCCTAGGCGAAACATGAGACTAACAAGTCGAATTTCCTTTATGCTATTGACTGCACAACTCTTATGATCTTCAACTGGGCAAAGGCCATGAAGATGAACATCAAGCACTAGTTTTCCAAGTCCAAGGCGGGGAACTTGAAGCAATTAGGATTCAGATCAGTACTTGTGACCTTCTTTCTAGAACGAGTGCCATTGTTCCGATATCAGTTGACCAAGGTTGATCCTCCTACGCCATGCGATCTGCGGGTGGCCCGCTGGAGTTGTCTGATGCCCAGGATTACTAGGGGTCAGCATATGTCATACCGACCGACATTTTTCTCATGGCTACGACGACAGACCGGTTCCCTGCACTGATTAGCATTTCATCCATCACTCCAGCTCAGCCTTCACGCTTTAGGGGGCATATGTTACACAACATTTTGTCACTGTCGCTGTACTCCCCGTTCCTTGATCCTGGAGGACCTCTACAGTGAACTTCGCATGCTTTGCATTCATGGAGAAACTCCCATTATGTCCCTCTTCATGAGCAGATCATTCCCCTTTTGAACCATTTCCCCTGAAACCGTTGTTTTGCCCAGTTTACAAGGCCGACGCTAATGATCTTTGTCTCCCCCGTGCCGATGTGCAGAGATTAGCACTATTCCCTGCGCCGACGGTGTGACTAAGTTGTGTTCCAGTTGCGCAGGTCCTGTTATCGAAAGTTTTTTAAATTAGAGCCGAAGCTTCCATCTCTAGAAGCTTTGTAGCGGAAGTCTGGTAAATGGGTTGGCTGAATGGGGTCGAGGATGACAGTTTGGGCTCCTTTGCCCTATAATAATGGAACTACCTCAAGGGATAAGTCCTTCTCCCATGAGAAGAGGATCCATCTCCCATCCATATTTCCTATATAAACCTTCCTTCTTCCCAAGCACAAACTAGTCAGAGTTAGAGTGTTGGCTGAGCGTGAGTATACTATTTTGATTAGACAAGCAAGCTATTACTAGTTGTAGCCATCTAGTTGTGTGAGGGAGAAGTGTGTTTGGTTTGGAGTGAAGCCTAAAGGGAAGAGCCTTTAAACTATTGTTTGAAGCCATCATGGAATGCTAGCAGAAGTGTGTGGGAACCCGGTCTTGTCAGAGGAAGATTGCGACGTCAAAACAAATGGTTGTAATCTCTCTTTGATATTAGTATATGCAACTGTTGATTGATTTCCTACATGTTTTGTAATATTACATATTCGTGTCTTAATGCTTCTTGACCCGTTAAGTAGGTTGAATTTTAATTTATCTATTATTATGTTTGTGTGTTGTTGTTGTTTACTTGTTTCAGGAGCTTGAAGAAGGAAGCGAGAGATTGCTGGAGCAAGCAAGAGAGGACATCATCAAGCAGGATAAGTGACCAAGAGGTAGGCCCTCTTGATTGATTATAACCCAAGGAAATCTTCCATAGAATGTATTTGTTGTGGCTAGACCCATTATCAGGCTAGAGGAATTCGTTTTGTCCGCACTTATAATTTTACTTCACCACACCCCCTCAGTGAAGACCATTGGATCTACATGTACATGCTTGTCTGATTTCTGCTTCGTTCTAGGCCCGGAAGTGGTCTCTTTGGTCTGCTTCTGTAGTTTAAAGGGAGTGCTCTGCTCCTTGCCCCCACCTCCTTCAACGTCAGAATCCTCCTTGTCCTCAGAGTGCTGAGAAGTCGAATCCTCAACCTCTTGTTGATAGTGATGGACCCGCCAACATGTCAAGGGATCTCCCCGATAAGAAGTTCCAATTAGACCTCAGGCCGTTTGGTGTAGGAGTCCCAGCAGTGGGTCGTACGGTATTGCCTTGACCGCTATTTCCCATAGAGGCAAGTAAGAGATCCCTGTTGGTAGCAAGGGTGTGACAGTTGTGGCGAGTCAAGGAAGGTGAATGAATGGTTCTAACACACAGAAAGGGGGGTGAGTGCACCCCTTGGAAACCTGTGATAGCATGCAACTTGGAAGGGAACACACGAACAAAGATGCATCACAAACTGGAAAGCAAATTAGCAACCAATCCAAAGTGATGGTTAAACCAATTAGCACATTTCAGTAAGATTCATACATACTTATACAGAATAGTCCATACATGCATGTGTAAGAAAACAGATACATATATCATTTAGAGTAAACAAGATAGTTGGAATACAATACGACATATGTATGAAATGTGCTGGCTTTGTTATATTAAGAAGTGTAAGTTCCAGTCATACAATACATCCATGTCCAACCACTAGTTCTAATAGTGGAACGTTACAGTCACAACCGCCTGCTCCTCCAAAGAGATATACTAGCTCTGCACAGTGGAGAAGCCAAGGCTCATTACAATACTGTCCAAGCTCTCTCTAAGATACTCCTATCAGAAGCTTGGCTGACTAAAAGCCTCTACAATGAGTTATGAGGGACTATATATAGAAAAGGGTGGGGTGGCCCTTGACATTCCCCTTTGTGATAGTTCATCTACCCTCATGACTCTTCATCTACTCTATGATTGTTACATCCAACTATCGACACTTGAACTTACACTTGACAAGACATTACATACAATCTGCACATGTACCCATGTGAGAAAAAATAGGCTTGAGCAAGCCATGCAAGACATCATTATGACTCGGACAACTGTGAGAAGACCAGCTCTTCGAAATCCTCATGGTGGTCGACAATAGCGAACTGATGCCAAGCTTGGTAGTTTGCGATGGTGTCCGGGTACTCTAAGGTGACATCCTTCTAGAAACGAACTCTTACCTCCATAGCATCCGGGTACACTGCTCGAGCTCCTCTGTACAACTCGTCTGATAACATAAGCATCATTGTCTTGAGTGCGGACGAACCAACAACATACTTGTGCATGGTGTCTGCACTGATCGCCAAGTCTGGGCCGGTGGTTGTGCGCATGAACTCGTCAAAGTACGAGTCAAGCTCCAGTCAAACCTATGCCTTTTTCTTCACTTGGGTGAGTGTCACAATAGATAGGATTGCATGTGTGCGCAAAACAACATCCATACTCCTGAATACCCGTGCATGGGAAGCCTGTAGACTAGTGATGAGCTGCTGGAGATTTTCATAGTTCCGAATCTGACTCTGGATGCGTGCCTTCAACTCAACCTCTCTGGGTTTCATCATCTCAGGCAAGTGTAGTGGGGCTCCCTTGTATCTCATTTCCCATGCTTGCATGTAATCAATAGCAACATGCACGTTCGACAAGATACGTGCTCTCCTAGCACATCGTTGCTGCCAACTGTTGAAATGGACAACTACCTTATGCACGGTACCAAATTTGGAATACAACGCCCGCATGACTATGTCAAGGGACAATACTTCATCTAGTATTTCCTTCTTCAACTCTGTTCGGGCAGATGCTGTAACCAATTCTCCTCCCTGCTTGGTTGTCTGTAACTCCTTAGCCATTCGCTCGTTCTCAGCTATCAAGAAGCGAACACTCGAGCTAGTGGCTTCGACATATGCTCTGGTAGCATCGGCCAATGTTGCTGGATGTTTGTGCACGTCAGACATGATCACTCATTCCTCAAACTGCATAGGAGATGTGTGATCTTCCGAAGTCAACACTCTACGAGATTACACTACTCTATGTTGGGATTCATCGAATGAGATGCTTCACATCTCCTCTTCCGGATTGTCTCCAAGGATCTCAGTATCTCCTTGGCTGCTTGGGACTTGCTCCACTCCTGGATGCGGTGAAGCTAGTGGGTCGACCTCTTGGTGGTGAGGCATGAGGTCAATGTCTTGCTCTAACTCTTATTGCTCCATGTTCGTATCCATCTGCTCAAGTGCTTGTTCAATCTCTTGAGAAAATTCTTGCTCCTACGATGGCTCACCCTGTCTACCTAATGCCAGCTGTTTGGATGAGTCGACTACCTGTATGGGCACAGTTTCATCTCTATGTACATGTTGTGCCCCCTGTTGTACCTGTTCTTGCTGTGCTTCCTTCTCCAGTCTGCACAGCTCCTGTTCCTTCTGGAGTTGCTCCTTCAACTCATGCAACTCCTTCTCTATTTCCCCCATTCTTTATTTTTCTCTCTTCCTTTTCACGTTCCTCTTATCACGTTGTTGCCTCTTCACCTCTATTTCTAGCTGCTTTCTACACAAGTGGGTCTGCTCGGAACTTGCAGCTTTGTTCCTCCTCCGTGTTGTTGACAATATTCCTCTTGCACTTGTCGCGCACTGGTATGTTTACCTTTGCTACTGATGTTCTTTGGGATGTTGCTTCACGCTGCTTCATTAACCATTCCACAGCGAGGCTGACCTGTTAATTAGGTCTAGAGAAGTTATGACAATATCTCCATGGGTCTTCCTCCACCTAATGACATGCCCCATGGATCCAAGTAAACTGTACTCTCGTGAAGTGGTCTTTCACAAGACAATGCGGGTCATACGGGTTGAAGCTATGGGCGTCAAATGGATATTTCTTAATCTCATCTACTTCGACATCTGCATGCTTGAAATTCTGTATCTCGTATAACCCGATCCGCAATGGAAGAGTGGGCCAAGGTGCCTTCTTCTTTATGTGCAGCCTAGCTAACAATCTTGGCGAGATGTGATATGATACTTCCTCCATGACAAGCTTGTCCAAGGCAAACTTCGGTAGAACATGTGGAGGCTTCTTTGCGTTGTACATCCGTATGAAGGTTCCGAATGGTGAGGCATACCAATCTGTTATATTGATCAGTGCCTCCATTGCTGCCTTCGACATGCAGGGTGGATCTTGTTCAAATATCATCTTGTACACCGGGGTGACGAAATGATCGGACAACTGTGTGATAAATCCTTTGAAGCCGCATTCAGACAACATCTTACAATAAGTGTTCATAGAGGTCTCTGCTGATGTCCATGCCCACTCCAAGCCTGAGAACTCCTGACGGGCACAGATTGCATCCAAGATGTAAGCGAACATGTAGATTCTCGCCTTCTAGCCTTTAGGCAGCTATCAAGCTCTTGTTATCCATTCCTTCAGCTGGTGATCAAACATGTCAGACAAGTTGCATGCTTTGCCCTCTCTAGCCAGTTGGTCCAATGCAATCACCCAACACTGCGGGAAGGTTTCCATGCTCTCTTGGCCATACAAGTGACATGCAAATATGACCAAGTATTGATACACCTTCCACAATATCTTCGTCTTGTAGACCTAGTTGGGTGTCATACTGGATTTGGCCGGCTCCTTCACCCAGTTCTTTAAGATATCTCTGGAGTTGGCATTGCTACTGGGTATGCTGAAGGGTGTCTCCATGGTGATCACTGGCTTCGACATATGATACATCTGTTCATAATCATGTGTCGTGAAGCTCGCAATCTTCGTCTCGCTGACACTGCTCAATGTCATCGTCTCAGGGTCAGTGTGCGAGACAATCTAATGTATCATGTCTGTGCATGGGAACACGGGATACCTGCATGCAATCTAGTACAAGTCGGACTTGTGGATGTTCACATAGACTTGTCAGTCTTCGAGATCTTCCCAAAATGTGCTTGCAAATGCATCATTGACCTCTTGCCATTTCATCTTGATGTCCTTGTCTACAATTAGCTTGATGTCTTCATAGATTGGCAAACTTGTAGACACTCGCTCAACTGTTGCTCCAGTTGCACTTTCGTCAGTGTCCTTTGATCATGCCCTCTTGGAGGCCATTGATCCTGAACTGCTGAGATGCAGACGAAGACTTGCTAGATTTGGAGACACAACGACATTCATGGAAAGAAATCTCTCAGCTAAAACCAAAGAAAACTTGAGGAACGACATGCAACATACCTGGGGATTGACTGGCAAGGATTACGCAATTTTTCTTGGGAGGCCAGGAGACTGCCTGCCAGAACTGCACAAAAGGCAGTCCGAGCTGCTAGGAGGCTGGTTAGCTGCTGGAATTGCGCAATGCGCAATCTAGACTGGCCTGTTGGCTGCTGGAATTGCGCAATGCGAAATCTAGACTGGCCTGTTGGCTGCTGGAATTGCGTAATGCACAATTTTTGTTGGCAATGGTTGCAGGCCCACTGAATGCATTGCGCAATTTTTTGGGCCAACAGTCACTGCCTCTCATAATTGCGCAATGCAAGACTAGAGGACAGTCACTGGGTAGAAATGCACATTTTCTAAGAGGAAGGCAGAGCCTTCCCTCTCAGGATTACACAATGTTGTCTTGGTGAGGCAGAGTCCGGGCCAAGGTTGCCTAGGCGCACCGACGGACAATTGAAAGCAAATGTGAATGTGAATGCATGATGATACTGAGTGTAAGTAGGAGTGAATGATCATGCATGCAAATAGTGAATGAAAGATTCATAAAATGAAACAACATGCATATGTGTGAAGCGAGACGCCGAATCGACGACCGTTCATGCAAAACAGTGTTATGCATGCGACATCAATGAGATGCTAACAAAAAATGAAATGGTGATAGTACAAGCTAATATGCATGCAAACGACAACAAGCGTTCACATAAATCAAGCAGACAACACTCACACAAGCCAAAACACAAAAAGCGACAGAAATGCTGCAAAAGACAAGTTAAGAGGACTTACCCATAAATAGCTGAGCTAGATGTGTCGAAGACTCCTAGATGTGTTGTGGGATGTCAAAGCTCCAAGATTGAGGTGAATAAGTGAGCTTTGAAGAGTCGAATAAATAAGTTTGAGGCTCATGACGCGCATGCCACAAATCTAGGAAAAAGCGACACTTGGAGGAAATATTCTAAAACGATCTTTGCATGTAACCTCAAGTTGCTAAAAATAGCTCCCTAGAATCTAGGAATGCTTTTTGCATATTGCTTTTTGCTATTTCGGGAAAAAGCAGCCCATGCATGCAAGTCAAGTCTTCTTGGTCCCAGGAGGAACTGTAAACCCAATGGCACATGCAACAACCTACTTGACTGAGGGGAAAATTTTCACATTTTTGGGAGGGAGCTGGGCTAGCTACCCAGAAGGATGGTGCAATTTTTGGGCTGAGCAGTTGACTGTTGCCTAGAATTGCGCAATTTTTCCAAGGTTAACAGGTAGAATTGCGCAATTCTAGAGCCCAACAGGCTGCCAGCAAGGATTGCACAATTTCTCGAGGGAAGTTTCATTCCCCTCCAAAATTGCACAATTTCTTGAGGGAGATGCTCATCCTACATCTAGACCAAGTTTGGAGAAACATCTTGTGAAGGGGATGCAATAAGCTGTCATGCACAGGCTGGCAATCTGCTTAGAAAACCACTGAAGCTTATGTACTTGATAGTGCAAGACATGGTGTTGAGGATGGTGGGTAGGGAGGCTCCAAAACAAAGCTAAGGTAAATTTTTGGAGGGTGGTTTTAGCCGCTACAACACCTCCATTGTGGCCTCCTTTACGGCGCGCTCCTTGTCAACAACTACTTTAGCAGCGGCTGCCTTGGCAACAACTTCCTTCTTTTTCTGTGCTGCTTTCTCTCTAGTTGCAGCCCGCTTAGTCTCTATATTTTTCTACGTTTTTGTGGCATGCGCGGAGGAAATTTCCCCAACCTTGCTTACACTTGCACTGAGATTTGATGGCTACATCCACTCACCAGGCCATGTTCCCACAATCTCTTGCACATCGGCCTCATTGACTAGGTACGGTAACTTGTACTAGACCTTCTTAGGATCTCGCCTCGCGCAGATGGATATGTTGTGAAAATCTTCTTTAAACTCCGTGTAGGCCTCCAACTGCTCAAACAGGGTAGGTGACACCCTTAGCCTCTGGCTGATCACCGTGCGAATGTCCATCTCGAGTAGTACCCAGAATATCTATGTTTCCATGACCCTCTCCGGGTCCTTTGCTGTCCGCAGCGAAGCGAACTCTGTTGCCTCTGGTAAATCAACGTCCTGTGGAGGGAACTGACTGTCTTGTGGCAGTCTCCATGCAACTAGGGAAATTAACAATAGTAGTCAGGCATAGTGGAATTCCTTGTCGTCGTCCTGTGCTTCGCGACAATTCAACAAAAACTCCTTACATAGGTATTATGCCCAATTGTACTGGACCCCCTTCACGCTTTATGCATCCAATGAAATGACTGGCGTCGACACCTCATTCACGCGACACTTTCTCATGACCTTGCAAGCCAAAATTTGAGTGGCAAACTACACTGCCTTATCTGTGATAGAACGGATAGAGTATCCATGCGAATTCTTCACTAAGCCAAACTCGCTCTTCATTCTGTCTGAGAGTTTCTTTTCCTTACTCTTGCCTCTAAATTCCTTGGCTGGATTGACCTCTTGATAGGGCAACCTTGTGATGCAGTGGATCAACGTGTTTGTATAGGGGATGGGTTCTCCCATCCAGAGGCACACATCATGAATCAATGTAAGCAATTTGCATATGCACACCATGTTGATAATGGTTATGCTAAAATGCAGTACCCATAGCATGTTTAACAACCCAGCCTTTTCAACCCCCCCGACCCACTTCATAGGCTCTAGTCGCGTGACCCTGGTTTCCTCATAATATATCTTCACCAAATATTTGTTTGTCACCAACATTAGAAATTTTTCATGATCAGCTAGATCCCAATCCTCCATTTTGAGTGTAGAAATGCACCCTAAGAGCGCGCCTTCAAATGGCACTTTCTCTGGCAATAGCAGTGTAGAGATCATGAACTTAGTGTTATCAAGATCCTTTGGCACCTTCAATTTGCCCTTTTACAAAGGGATATACTTCGAGAACCAAGTGATAGGCTCTCCCTTCTCAGCATCCAACTCTTCCACTCCTTCGCAAAGCTCTTCTTCATCCATATCCAGGGGCTCATGTGGCTGTTTAGACCTGTCCATCTTCCCTTTTTGTCGAACCTCCATAGGGTTCTTCCTCGGTGATTGCCTCACCGGTACAACCTGTGGTTTCTTCTACTTTTCCTTAGCTGCATATGGTTAACGCCTAGGCAACCTTGATGCTGTAGGCACAGATGGTGTAGCTTCCATCTCCGATGCAATTTCAGGGGTCACAACTTCAACGGGATTAGCCATTTTCTCAAGGATGATCTTATGATTCCAATCAGACGAGTTTGCGAACTTCAACCATGAAAGAAGTTCCTCCTAATCCTCCTTAGACATACAGGAATATTTCTGGTAGAAAATTCTCTGAAAGAAAAGTGTTGTAATGCAGGTCAACATGCCAGATGTATAGGAGATTTCAAATTCAGTTCCGACTGTTCCCTCCAATTTCTGATCATAAATGCATCTTTGGCAGTAGTTTTCCAAAGATTTGCGCCATAAATGTAGCCTACCTGATCCTCCTAATGAGATTTTCACCATCCAATCAGCTACAGTGCATCCAATGACTATTTTTGGACCCATCTGTGCAGTACCAACCTCCATGGCGCAGCTCCTCCTGGCACACTTCTGAATTCTCTCGCGCATCCCCCTTACTTTGTTTTCCCAGTCTTTGGGCAGTGTAGTTTATAGTCCCGTACTTCCTTGCAGCTGCCTGGAGTACTAAGACTGCCCTACTATCATGTAGTCATCATGCAGGGGTAGGATCCCCTTGATACAACTTCAAACGACTTCCATTGACCCGTCTTGGAAATAATTCCCTATTCAGCTTTGCGAGCTTAATTGTTCCACCATCTGTAATTTCCTTGACTACATAGGGTCCCAACTAGTTCATTTGAAACTTCCCAGGGAACTTCATGAACTTTCTATCATATAGTAGTACTAGATCATTCACCTTGAAGGTGCACAACTTAATATGTCGATCATGCCAGGCCTTCTCGCGCTCCTTTTGCACCTGTTGGTGAAATCCTGCTAGAAATTAGTCTTCTTCTAATTCCAACAACTGCGCAAGGCGTTCCTCCATAGTCTCATGATATGCCATATCAATAAATGTTGCAATCCACAAACTCGACACAATATACTCCATGGGCATCACAACCTCCATCCCATAGACCAACTTGAACGGAGTTTGGCTTGTCAACATTTTACATGTCATCCTATATTCCCATAGGACCATTGGTATGCGCACATCCCAATCGTTCCTCTGCGCGTTGCAGACCTTTGTCAATGAATTTTCCATAATTTTACTGAATGCTTCAACCGCACTATTTACCTGAGGATGATAGGGCATACTCTTTTGATGATAAATCTAAAATTCTTAGAGCATCGCGACAATAGTTTCATTTAGAAAGTGTGTACCCCTATCACTAATCAGTATCTTAGGACACCCAAACCTTGTCAAGACATACTCAAACATGAACTTTGTGCCTATAGCAGCACTACAGTCCTTCATCGGTTGTGCTTCTACCCATCTTGTCAAATAATCCATCACAGTAATAATGTACCGCATGTCTGTCTTTTTCCCTAGTGGTTGTATTGGACCCACAAAGTCAATTGCCCATTTGTCAAACACCTGTAATGAAGTATGAGGATTTAAGGGAATTCACCCCTTCGCGATGCCTTCCCCGTCCTTTGACAAGCATCGCAAACCCTGCAATACACCTTAGAATCCTTATGTATAGTCGGTCACCACAATCCTACGCGCAAAATCTTCAGCGCATTGCTCGGCTTGCATAGTGTCCTCTCGCCACTCCTCCAAGTGCTTCGACGATGATGCTCAATCGTTCAAATTTCGGAACATACCGGCACAATATTTCATCAATGCCCATCTTATATAAGTGTCCCGCAATCACAAAAAAGTCAGTTGCGTGGACCACCAGTTCCTTTTTCTGCTGAGTAGAATATCCTTTCGGGGTTGTTCCAGTGGTTAGAAACTGGATTATATCAGCAAAATGATCATCAACGAACATACAATGAAGAGTTGCGCATCTGGCAACCCTTCCTCCAAATTAGTTGGTTCTTCGCCTGTCTCAATTCTGGATAGATGATCTGGTCCTGCGTTCAACCACCCAGGCTTCCCAATCACCTCAAAGTCATATTCCTGAAACAACAATAACCACCTACAGATCTTTCCCCCCAACACAGGCTTGTTGACTAGGTACTTGAGAGCGAAGTGATCTGTATACATTTTGAAATGTGTGCCTAACAAGTAATGTCGAAACTTCTGTAGTGCGTAGACCATCGCCAATCCTTCACGATCTATAGTTGAATAGTTCTTCTCAGCCTTTGACAATTTCCTCCTTGTGAAGGTTATAGGATGATCAATTTCACCTTCCCCTGGTTGGGTTAATACCGCACCCAACATAATACAAGAGGCATCCACATGTACATGAAACTCTTTATTCCAATCTAGAAACACCAAAATGGGCGCAGTCACCATATTTTCCTTTAAAACATCTAAATTGCGCTGACACTCCTCATCCCAGCAGAAAGTCACGTCCTTCTTCAATAATTTCTCCATTGGTGCAGTTATATGTGCATACGCTTTGATAAACTTTTAATAGTAGCCAATGTGCCCCAGGGTTGCACGCAGCTGCTTTACATTCTTCGGAGCTTCTAAATTGATAGTCACATCTATGTTCTCAGGGTTTACCATTAATCCTTACTTACAGACTACATGGCCTAGCAATATCCCATAAGGCACACAATAGATACATTTCTTCGGATTAATGGTAATCTGGTATCTACGAAAAATATCCAACATAAGGCATAGACTTGTAACGTGGTGCTTTACCAATACAAACATAGTCCAGTCATCAAAATACACTTCTAAGAATTTGTGGATGAACTCTTTAAAAGCTGCAATTACAACCCTTGAGAAAATCGCAGGCACATTCTTCAGTCCGAATGGCATCACTATGTAATGGAAGCATCCCCACTCTGTAGCGAAGGTCGTCTTGCTGCGATCCTCCACCGTGATCTCAAACTGATGGTACCCTAAGAACCCATCAGTGAACGAATAAGCTTCCTGTCTGCCAACATTCTCCAAAACTTCATCTATAAATGGTTTTGGAAACGGGTCATGAACGTATGCATCATTGAGTTTTCTCAGGTCTACGCATATTTTGATTTCACCCTACTGCTTGTTCTCTTGAACAACCATAGGGCTCACCCAATCAGATTCTTCTACTGGCTCAATAATTCCAGTTTCTAGTATTTTGTCTAGCTCTTTGCGCACCTTCTCCTTATACTTAGGATTTAGACGGTAAGGTCTCTGTTTTACGGGCTTCACATCGGGCTTTAAGGTGATCTTCATCACTCCTAGATCCCCTACTATTCCTTTCAGGTCCGAGAACTTGGTAGGAAATAAGTCCCGGTGCTCACGCAAGAGCTTCACAACTTTATCAACTGTATCTTCATCCCAATAATCGCCTATCTTTGCAAACTTATTTTGCGCATCAGACCTAATGTTTATTATCCTGGTCTTCAAAGGTTTTGATATATCAGGGTTCGCTGCTTTAGGGCTTTCATCCTCGCGTTGTCCTTCTGTGTGAAAAATTTTAATTTTTCACGGATCTTCTTCTTCTTCTTCTGAAGTCGCATTGTAGCATTCCAGTGCATGGCACAGTTGGGTACTATAGTTCGGTTGAATCCATTCTACCAGCTCTTCAAGAATTCTAAAGATAACGACCTTAATTTCCTGGAGAGCTTCATCAATGCACTCAAATCCATCCTCAAAGTTGAAGTTTAATAAGAAACTATCCCTTAAGATTTCCCATTCGTTCGTCCCATGGCATAACTTCGTTTCCAAGTACCAATTCATTGGTATAGTATCTAAGGTGTGACAGAAGATATGCACCCATTTCGGTTGTGGCTCTTCTCCCCAAGTTTTATTCCACTGTGCCAAGTGTTTATGGGGATCATCCTTTTCGTTGTATTTTTCAGTCATACGGGTGTTAACGTATCCAAACCTTAGCCTCATCATTCACTTGTATTCCTTCCAGCCAGTGAAGCTATCCTTATGCGTACCCCACCAATAGGTAGGCATAGCACGCACTACCAATTATAGCAACTGGAAACAATGTTCTTCCAGCACCTCTCTTTCAAACTTATCCATAAATAAAATAACATCATCTAAGTCATCATAATGCGGAGGATTTCTTACCTCTGTAGATACACACCGTAGAGATTTTGTCATCATATTGCAATGTAGCGTGGAAACTTCATGCAATCTATTATGCCAGTGTTCGAGCTCTTCATATGAATATGAGGTACAAGATTTATCTCAATCCCATGCAATCTGCTCATATGCAATAGGATTGATCCAATATTCGTCACACACAGTAATTTTGTATATTTTATCCAAGTCATCGTCCTCCACATAGTCGCGGACCAGTTCAGTGTAACGTGTTCCTTCAGCGGTGTCCAGTGGCACGATAACCCTAAGCACCTTCTTTTCAAATGTAGTTCTTCACTTCTTTACATTAATTAAGACATCCATGTCAAAGGCCCAATAAATTCCTAGTAGTGCAGGGTAAGGATTGTTGTCATCCACTATTTCAATTACTTCAAAATCGGACAGAGTGCTTGCTCCTTCAATAACGACTATTACCCCATACAGTCACCCCATAGGAATGATATTTTGTTGATTGGTCATGTGTAGTTGTATATGATACCATTGTAGCGCAAGTCTCCCCATCCTCTCTTATGTCTGCTTAGGTAGTACATACACATCAGAACCCAAATCCAGGATGACTTGATCCATTTCATACTCTCCAATCCACGTGGTCATCCTCATCTTGCGTCCTGTCCGCTTCTTATGTTTACCCAGCTTCCTTACATCGCGTTGTTCTGAAGGAATCTTAATTGTTCCTGTACAATTATCAATTAGCTCCTAGAGCCCTTTTACTGCCTTCTTATCCTGCAACAACTTCATACAAGTTTTTAGAAAAAGTAGCCAATAGTGAGGGATCCACATCCTGTATTTCACTATTTCCAACCGCTTTTTCCTGACTCTCCGACGTAGAAGCCTCAACAAAGTTCTTCTTAGCTTCCATGAAAGTTTCTTTAGCCCTGTTGAGATCAAATCCAACTTTCTTTTCAACAGCCTTATGCACCCATCCTTCGTTCTTTGACTACATTCCTTTATCTTCTCCTATGGGCATACCACTTTGTGTCACGATATCAATGTTATGGTCCTTTTTGCGGGGCTCTTCCCTCATCATCTGTATGTTTTGTGTATGTTGTTGTGTCTTTTTCTCCTACATCTTGGCAATCATCACTAAGCAATCTTCTATCACATGGTCAAACTGTCTGCAATATTGACAAGATGGATGTGTAGGATTCTGACAGTCACGTGCAAAATATCTTTCTTCACCACAGTTATAACAAATGATTTTTCCACAACCTCTGTCAGTCCCTCCTCCTCTTCCTCTTCCACAGCCCTGAAATCTCCCACACCCTGATCCTGAGGCCGATTTTCCGCCTACATTTGATAAGTAGGGGTCCTTTCCATCATCAATTCGTAACTTCGACAGTTTCGCTCATCATGCCTAATCGATTTATAGAAGGTACAAAACAATTGTTGCGGTGTCCGTACAATTTTTTTCAAAAGGTGACAATTATAAGTCACGTGCTTTCCAACTATATGGCAAATAACGCACCATAATGGCACTCTTGCGCTTGGACCCACGATGTTTTCAAGCTTCAGAGACACAGGACCTCCTCCAAACAAGTATTCTGATAAATAGGGTAGTGATCCTTATCATGTCCTTTGTCCTTGCATTTTATATACCAGACTTCAGCGTGCACCTTTGACTGAGCATCCTTTCCTATCTTCAAACTCTGCAACTCCATGTGCAGACTTGCTAGCTATGACTGAATATGTTTCACTCCTACATTCCTATCATGTACTGGCAAGGCTTCTAACCTCATCGCGATCTCCATAGCCTCCGCTTGCGTTCATATCTTCTGTTGTGACAATCATAATCTTCGATGAGGCAATAGGAAGGCAATGTACCAGTCTCTGTGTTGATCATTCGTGATCTTCATATTAGCCTACCGGATCAGGCATTTAAGCCTTTGATCAAAATCCCACGAGGACTCATTTACCCTCTGTTGTATTTCCTTGAACTCGATTACATACTATGCCTGAGACTTAGGCTTCTTAAACTCGTTATTCAATGCTTGTTGAGTCTCTGCCAACGTTGCGCCAGGGATATCTTCATATAACTTGATATACCAAGTCAGAGCCTGATCCTGCAGTGTTGTGACCAACTGTGCTTTCTTTATATTATCATCAATAATCTGATGCGTTGTACACACAACATTTGCAACAAACCAGAATTGTTCGGGGTCTTCGCTTCCCACCCCTTTGAATATTGGCATTTTCATTGTGCTTGCCATGCTGAATGGTTGGTGCATGTGTGGGGGTGGAGGTGAAGGTGTAGGTGTATGCGGTGGAGGTGGAGTGGATGGGTGAGGTATCCTCGAGATACACTGACTTACTATCTGTAGCACACTTCGCGGTTTATTCATAATAGTTTCTTCGTCATCGCTGGAAGAGGATCCTAACAACGAACTATACTCAGAGCCTGATTCTCCATTCCTTCTAAAGGGTTTTCCGCTTCGCGTAGTCCCAAACATCAAGGTAATGGCATAACCCTTTTTTCACACAACAACATCTTAATCCAAGTCTTCAGGGATTTTAAATACTTACGTCGTGGTCCCTTGAAGAACCCGCGCTCTGCTTCGTTATAGCTAATGGTCGTGCCAATCGCGAGCTTAGTGACGAGTCCTCCTAAGATAGGATCAATCCAGCGATCAACAACCACGCGATGTTATTTTCTGAAGCTTTCAGGCACTTCACCAACTCTGGAGTCCACACAATAGGGTTGTCAAGCCTCCACGTACCCTAATTGTTCGCTAATCTAGATAGCCACTCATGCAATTTGCAAGGGAAGAAACATAAAAAGGCTTTGGTTTCATCTGTGTATAGGTATCTATTCAACCACTGTTCCTTGGATAACTGTGGGTTTCTATTCTCCTGAGCTACAAACGCATGCAACTTCCTATCGAGCCACTTTTCGATTTCCTTCTTAGTAGGGAACCAATTATTCGACATCACACATTCCTCAGATAGATCCTGATCCCAGCAACGGAACCATTTGTTGGCTTGATGGGGCCTGACCCAGGTTCAGGGTTATCTATGCCAACCAACAAAACCCTAATTGCTGGCCCTTTCGGCACCAACCTGCATAATGCAAGCTGCAGTCTCACCCAAAGTAGTATTGGGGGATTCTAGAACCAGGTTTCTACATCCAGAGGCATATGTGATGGTTTCCTAGAGTCCCTATGGCTTAGATCTACCTTCGCGCACCTTTAAGCCTCCCAAACAGATGAACGACATAATAGACACCAAACACTCAAACACCAAATAAACAACATAGTCAAACATTCAAACACCAAATAGACGACATAAGAAAACTCATACCTTAACGTATCTCAGGGGATACTATCTTGTACGCACAATCAATCTAGATTAGCACGATATAACTTCACAACATATCAACTCAAACATAAATAATGTCATTATATCCATACGAATAACCAGCTAACATGTTCACATCATAAGCTCATAAACAATTGCCATTCATGCATAGCAATCACATATGCATAGTCAGTCTAGATTAGTACAACACACTATCACAAATAAGTCGACTCATACCTGAATGTCATAACCCTAACCATTTGCATAGACCAATCCAACTTAGTATGATACATATAACATCAATATCTTTATGTAAAAACCCTAATCATCAAGTTAATAATATATAACAACAACAAGTTATATATCATGTTAATCAACAACATATAACCTAATCATTAAGTTAACTATCATATAACAACAACAACTTATAACATACTCAACAATAACATATAACATAATCATCAAGCTATCTAACCTAAAACAACAATAGCAAGGCATACAACCACATGTTACTATCATGCATGACTATTTGACACATGTGCATATGACTGCACTAATCAACTAGCATCTTTCATACATATAAGCATAACATCAATAGAATGAAAGGAATACACATAACCATAATGCATATAACAATATTTAACCTACATACCTGCATGCCCAACTTACAACCTATAGGAATACATGCTCTTGCCTCGAGGTCCAATGCTACAACTTCACTTTGATGATCTGTGTCTTCTCCTCTATCTCAGCCAACACATGAGCATCATAACATACCAATATCATCATGATGACCTAAAATGCATACAAAGACCTCATGGACAACAACCTTCACCATGAAAATGCATGCAGAACAACATACAGACACCGACATGCATAACAAATGCATATACAACCATACACTCACGACGACACATTCCACAACAACACCATCAACCTTCACATGGTGACATCACTATAATTATGATCAACACCATGAAAATGAAACAAGCACATGGACTACAAGCATAAGGAACACATATGCAACCAACATGAATGCATGACTAACACACATCCCATCCAGTCTGAGGGCTGAACCATGCTCTGATACCACTTTGTAACACCCTCCTCCCAGATCTACCCAAGTAACTATCCAACTGTGGTAAACATGTGATGAGAGGCTACTATGATGGGATTTGCCCTCCTAGGTAACCTTAAGGAAGTGGAATCGATAGAAACACACCATACAGGCCTTCCACATTAGTAACAGAACTCCAAAGAGGCATCCCAACCTCTCAGGTAACCAGCCCATGGGTCCCACCGAGTTTTTAGACCAATTAACCCCCATACGCTCCCATGATATGGACATGCATGCATCCAAAAGACTGTGGACGCTCCACCAAAAACCTGTTAAAATCTTGCCAACTAATCCTCAGAAGCCTTTTTATCAATGAGGCCTCTATTTTCTTCATTTTCCATTATTTTCTTTCAATTTCCTCCTCACATGCAACCTATGACCTTTCACCTTCCATTTCTCCTAATTTCCTTTATTTTCATAAATAAATGTCAATCAATGCCTCATGTCTTTCCAAAGCCTTTGTCGTTGCCTTTGTCAATTTCCTTAGCCATAATAAACTAAATGAACACCCACTAGAATGTTTTTCCCACCATTCAAATTGGAATACATGTCCCATGACCATGGTCTTATAATTTTTTACATGGATTTTTAACTAGGGTTGTTACACCATTAAAAAAAAAAACTTTGAAATATAAAACTTTGATGGCACAAAGCCATCTCATCGGGCTCATCCACCTCGACGATTATTTTTTGGAATTTCTTTTAAATCCCCCTCCACCTACCCCCCCAAAATCGAACCTCTGATGACTTACTTCTTACACCTCCCACTTAACATACATATAATAAAGTCTCCTCTTCATAATCTTTCCGGGACATAGGAGACATATCAATATCAGAGCTCCTTTTTAATTGTCCCTTTCGAAATTCTAACTTCGATAAAGCTTCTACGAAACTTCACACACTTTATGCCTCCCATTCACCATATATTATAATGGTCCCTCCTCCTATATACTTTAGTTTTCAGTTAGGCCCATTCGTTGGAGCCAATAACCACTTTAGTCCATGGTAATGGAATCAAATAGCCACTTAAATAATGACATGTGTCCCATTTTTAGTTTTTTAATATTAATTTAATTTTTTCAATTATTATTATTATTATTTTTTATAATTTCTAATTGTAATATAATATTTAATCTCCCGGATCCGGGTGTCTGATTGTTGTACAGGTACGTGGGTAGCAGCATGGGTGGGCGCGTGGCTCATCTCCACCGCCTCTTGGCCTCTCACGACACCGAGCTTTATTTCCCCTGAGCTCAAATTTAATGCTGCTTTATTGCAGCCTGTCCCTCCTCTCCGGCCTATTTATTTCCTGATTATGGCGCCCTTAAGTCATCTCATTTGCGCTCCTCCTTTGCGCTCCAGTCCCTCCTTTGCAGTTGCAGAGAATCGTTCTCGCACCATCACCGGGGCTTGTTGGGCTCTGGTTCGATGGGTGGATTTTTGGTTGGGGCTTCAAGCTTCTCACCGCCACACTTGCAATTACGCTAGCTAATTGTCCTCTGCTCTCCCATTCGCCCATCTGGGTGCTGAAGCTAAGCTTGTTCTAATCCTTTGTTGCTTCCATAGTTTAGTAGGCTGCCACGATCTTCCTGTTCTTCCAGTTATGTCAAAACTTCGCCAGAGGATGAGCTGCAGGAGAGGCAGCTCACGGGGGCAAACGGGCCGCCAGGCCTCCTCCTCCACGACGGATTCCTCGACCTTTTGTTCGGACTTCCGCATGGACCGGTATCCGGATACAAGGAGTGGACGGGGAAGGGGTAGAGGACTGCACAATTTGGCAGCGAGCTCTTTCAATTCTGCGACTAATACTGCTAGGCTTCAGTTCCCCTGCACTCATGGCAATTTCTCCTTCATGGCCTCTGTTACCATAGAGCTTAGCGAGATTAGTGCTGGTCAGGAAGTTGTTTCCCCTGGGGTGACTACGGAAAGGCTGGCGGAAGAAAGATATGGCTCCATTCAGATGAACTACGAGCAGAGCAAGGCCTCAGGCTCAGGCAAAGGTATGGTATCCCCGATCATGAATCATCAGGCGGGCCCGAGTGTCCCTATCGATAGCGGCTCTACAAGCAAAGAGGGCCACCCCTCTGAGGACGAAGAAGATTACAAGTATGGATGCCGCATCATCGAAGAGCAGCCCGATACCTCTCATGACGTTTAAACAGGTTTGTGCTCTATGGTTTTTTGGAACTCAGTATGCTCGAGGACATTCATTAATCACCTTCTTCACAGTCATGATAAGCGCTCCAGCTCTTAACGCCGGTTTCCCCTGCGAGGGGGGCACTCTGCCAGCCTATGGTTTCTGGTCTCGGTTGCAGTCTCAGTTGCTTCAGAAGTTTGTACTCAAATTTTGTTCCAAGCAGAGTCTCTCGGTTCATTTGCCATGGACTAGTCATCCGGTTACGGTTTCTGTATGGCCCTGGTTTAATTTTCAGTTCCAAGCACAACAATGGGGTTTTTTTTGCTTTTTTGTAATAGTCATGGTCAGTTTACTTGCAGTCCTTCAGTGCAATATTCAACAAGGTATTTTTTTGAGATTTTGATTAGCCATGCTTTGTAACATGCCGCATCTTCAGGCTAGCTTTCACGAGGCCATGGCCTCGGTGTAACAATATTTTGTATCAATATAGAAGTAGACATATTCATATATATATATATATATATATATATATATATATATATATATATATCAATAATATAATTTTTAATTAATTAATTATAATTGTAATTTTTTAATTAATCAAATATAATAATTGCCAAAGTCACTTTGGCCCATGGTAATGGAACCAAATAGCCACTTAAATAATGTCACGTGTCCCCTTTTTTTTAATATAATATTTAATTAATAATTTAATTTTTAATTAATTAATTGTAATTTTAATTGTAATTCTTAAAAATTAGAATATAATTAATTAATTTAATCATTTTAATTAAAATTATATATAATTAATTTAATAATTGTAACTAATTAACTTTAGTTATACAAATTTTTTTTTTTGGATGAAGCAAGAGCCGGTCCTTCTATTGATTAAGATTTTTAATTAAATTTGCCTAATTTTCATCCACGCATGTATTTTTCTAAAACTATGACAATTTTGACACTTCAACTTTGGAGGCTCCGATGATGGCTCATTAGAAAGATAAAATAATGGAGATTATTTCTGAAGTGGTTGCATGACCAAATTTGGTCATTAACTGGGCCAAAAAATTAGTAGAAATTTAAGCTCCGAATTCAAAATCAAAACTAATTTTATGAGTTTAGTTTTTGCATTTTCATCTGCCCAAAGCCTCTATTGATTATAGATCCATTCGATTCTGCCTTCTTTGGCCAACAAAATTTTTACAAGGATCGATGGGAAGCTCTTATTTTTATTTATTTACTTATTTATTTGAATTTTGATTGGAGAGGTTTGTTTTCCCAAATTTTGTAATTCATGTTTTTATTTGTAATTTAATTTATTTTTTATTGGTTTTTGGCAAAGAGAGCAGTTGACGAGATGAAGCAAAGAAGATTTGGAGCAATGAGAAGGGACCAATAAGGAATAAGATGCAAGATTGGCAATAACAACTTCAACAGTTCTCCATTTTTAGTTTTCATTTTTGTAGTTAAATAGCAGTTATGAGAATGAGAATAGGGGGGTTCCAGATCTGAAACTTGGGGAGAAATTCTCTGCAAAGAGAAGGTTTTTTGCACTACTGTAGGAGGGATTTTTGTTGTTTTTGTAGAGAATTAGCTAGTTTGGACCAGAATTGTGGGGATTAAAAGATATGTATTTCATCTCTAAAAATTTCATGCTATCATGAAATTTTGTGAGAATTTCATGTACTCAAAGGCTTTGATCAAATCTTTAACTCTTGTACACTATTTTCAGAGATAGACGATGATTGATCGTCTGCATTTAATAAAATTTGATGCAATTATTGATCCAGATAAGTATATTTTTTTGAAGTTTTTCACTATTCATTCTTGTTTAAATCATTTGAAAGCTATATTTTAATGATGGATCTAATTTCTATAAATGAATTTGAATAGATAACATGACATACTTGTTAACTATTTAGCAAATGCATGTCAAGTTTATCTTGGTTTTAATAATGATTGTTTTATTAGAACTTGTTAGGATATTTTGACACATAGGAAATAATTAAGTACAACTTGGTCTAGTGTATAGTTAGGTAAACTGTGTTTCTTTAGTATGTACTTTTTGTAACTTACAATCCGACGATCACGATATGTTCTAGACATGAAGTGATCTGACGGTTCATTCTCTCCTCGGTATTATCGACACTTGATCCGTGGCTTGACACCTGATTGGTCCATGATCTCTATTTAAAGAGCATGGAGGGTCATTTGTTAGGTGACCGTTAATGAGAGTAGCTTATGTAAATTTTATTTATTTTACATTAATAAATTGTTTGAAGTGGCCACGGGCTCAAGGCGTGGACTGTTTCCCTCTTTGAGGGTTTTAACCACGTCAAGACTACTGGTGTACTGATTTGTGATATGTTTGTGAGCGGTGTCTTTTGGTGTTATATCCAAGGAACTTACCCTATAAATTCGTACATGGTATCAGAGCTATTCGAGGGCCGCATTCGTTGGTGATCCAAAGCTAAAGCCGGTACAACTGCATCTGACTATCGTTTCCTATATCTACTATTTCTTACTAGTTTCAGGCTGAGCGGACTGCTCTATTGTGTTAGGAGCATCTGTTTCAGTGAGTAGCCACTTTCATTTCACGCGAAAAGGTTTCTAGTAGCCCTAGCTACGTCATTTTTAAGATCTTGAGGTATACAACCTTTATTTGTAGTTATAATTATTTATGTCTCTGTTTATTTCGGTTTATAGTCCTCTATATTTTTTAATTACCGGATCTATACCTTTCATTTTTGTGTATGTTCTTTTCCCCGCAACTCTGTGCAATCTGGGCAAACTAGAAACAAAAAGAAATGATTTTTCTCATGTGTATGCTCTTTTCCGCTGCGCCTTAGTGTGATCTCGAAAAATCAAAAACATTGAGAAAAATATTTAGTTTTCAGCCAAATCTAACTTTAAGCTGTAAGGCTTGGATTACTTTTGCTTGTTTGTTTTGGGTTGTGTGGTTGTTATTTTGTTTTGTAGGCAAAAAGAGGTTTTCCAAGTAAGCAAACACCAAAACTTCAAAAAAACAATCCTTCCTCCTTTCAAAAAATTACTAGCCTGTTAAACTAGTTAACTTGTTAAACACACACATGGCAGAAAGAGTATGAAAGATAAAACATGAGAGTACATTTTTTATTAACAAAATATATACATTTATAGTAAATGGTTTGACCGTTGGGTTCCACATCCCAAGGTCTCTTGGACTTCCTTAGTCTATTTCGCTTCCACACTAACCCATAGAGGATTAGGTGTCCAACATTCCCCCCCCCCCCTTAATCCGAAGGGTTATGTATGAGTCCAAGAAGAGTGCTGTAATAAAAAATGTGCAAAAAATGCATGGCAGCACTAGGCTGAATGTGCTGTTTGAAATGTTGGTATAAGGGCGGTGGTTTAAGGATGACCACCAACACTGGAATGCTTAGTGCAGTTCCCGGAACTCTTCCAAGTCTGGCATGAAGCTCAAGTCTTCTACTAGAGGAAGTGCTCCTGATGTTTTGAAGAGGGAAATATTCAACCAATAAAGGGAGGTCTCACTCTGCATAAAAGGGAGAATCTCAACCTGAAAAGGGAGGTCTCAACTTGTGATGGTTTAAGGATTACCACCAACTCTGGAATGCTTAATACAATTCCTGAAACTCTTCCAAAACTGGCAAGAAGATGAAGTCTTCTGCTAGAGGAAGTGTCCCTAATTCTATTCCTGGAACTCTTTCGAAACTGGCAAGAAGCCAAAGTCTTCTGCTAGAGGAAGTGTCCCAAATTACCAACTGAAGGCATGCTCATGGGCATCTTTGTCTCTGGCTACAACTCTGAAACTGGTGTGGCAGGTTGTGGCTCAGGCTCGCTTGATGTAACTTTGAAGCTTGTAGATGACCATAATTTCCCCTCCTGTCAGATACAAGGTGAGATGGTGGAGAAAACTAAACTGCAAGACTGTTCAATACTCTAGAACAAGTTCTGACATGTGACTGGAATATCTTCTTGGCTGTTGATGCCCATTTCCAAGAAGCGATCCATCCAAGATTAATATTTTTTCTTGCAGGAGGTTTGTTTCTAAAGCATCTGTTTGAAGAATGACTGGTTTTATGACAGTGCTTACATGGATGAAGATCAAAACAACGATCTTTTAGATGGCCAACTCGATCATAGTGTTGGCATTTCACAATCTGTTGTGGCTGCTGTGAAAGAGGGGCAGAATCTGGAATAGCTGGAGGTGAACTGTCATGAGGAGCAGGCAAACTGTCATGAATGAATCCAACACTTTGAAATTGGATTAGTTTGGAGTAGTCTGGAATATGAAAGGACAAGTCCTTGTCATATCCAAGACCAGTTCTGTGCTTGTTATGGACAAGCTCGTCCTAAGGTCTGATGATGGGCTTGGGAAGTGCAAACTGAACTTCTGCATCTGCATGTAACCTTGCTGCTTTATTGGGTACTCAATCTGAATGAACTGTAACATTATTTCTTGTTGTTTATGGGAGTCTGTTTCAATCTTCTGAACAGAAACAGGTTCAGAATGATGACTCCACTGTTGTAATTCTTCCTGCTGTAGTTGAGATTCAAGCTGCAAAAAATCAATTTTGTCTTGTACATTTTGCAAGAAAGTTTGAATGTTAAAAAGAGTTTCCTTTCTGACTTTAACCATCCCATCAACAGTGGAAAAGATTAGACTATTCAATAACTGTAATGTATCATCAATTTGCTCCATTTAATGACAATGTTGCACAGATATCTCACAGAATGCCAAATAACCGCAACTTTAAAGAATATAAACAGCCCCCAATGCTTATGAACATTAAACTCTGTCGTTCCAATTAATCCTCCAACATATTCACTTTCAAAGTAGAAATGATGGCTATCAAAACTTCAACAACTATAGCACCATGTCATGGACAAGACTTGAATGCTCATATATATAAATGCTTTGAATAGGGTACGAACCAATATTCTCTGATCTTGCCACTTTCTTCAAAGAAAACAATCTGCCCTCAATACTCATATATCACACAGAATTTATGGAGAGCTAACAATGCATATGCTGCAGATACAATTGTCTGACTTTCATATAAATTAATTGTATGGACCGACTCTCAACTTCATGTATGAATAGTCTGAATCATGTATATATGAATGGACCCTCAAAATGATTTAAGGCATATATAAATGGTTTTATCTTCAAAGCGCATGTCTAAATGGTTCAACATAAGAATTGAATGTCCCTCAAAGCAGAGACACCAATATACCAATATAAGCAATCAACTCTTCAACGCAAATGTATCACTACTCAAGCATACAATACAATACATTCAACATAATATACTAAATGTTGCATATGCTCCAACATAATACATTCAATGCACCATTCATCACACAAAGACCATCATACTTTTACCAAAATCTGATTGCTTAGGCTCATAATGGGTCTGGAAAGAAATTCAACAGTCTTCAACTTATCAATAGCGTTAATGTATATAACCTGGCTGCGGGCTTCTTGCTGAATCATTCTCTTTACAGGAAGAATTTATTTTCTTCTGATTTAACTAACGGCAAAAGAACCTTGATTTGGCCTGTAATTCTGCCTAAAGGTGTTGGAGACTCGAAAAATTTGTTCCTGAAGTGTTTCAGATGATTTTTATTTTTATTTTTTTTTAGATTTGAAGTTGAAAGGAAGTGAAAATGTTCGGAGCTCACGCCTCCAAGAAGAGCGATGGCACCCGGTATTATAAAATCTTGGGAGTGCCAAAGGATGCTTCGCAGGCTGAATTAAAAAAAGTGTACAGAAAGACCGCCATGAAAAACCATCCCGACAAGGGCGGAGATTCCAAAAAGTTCAAGGAACTTACTCAGGCATATGAAGTGCTGAGTGATCCTGAGAACTTACTCAGGCGTATGAAGTGTTGAGTGATCCTGAGAACCTACTCAGGCATATGAAGTGCTGAGTGATACTCCGAGCATATTATTTTTCTATCTCCTCTGCAATCCGGCAAACTCAAAATCAAAATCTCAAATACACAGAACTTGTGATATCTCATTTAAACTGCGATATCATCGATTCGAGTTGGTTTGGACATCGTAATGGTGATATCGGTGTCTTCACTTCAACATTTACACCCATGAAAAATACAATATCACGTTGTCCTAAAAAGACAGTTATGAAGCTGGTCGTGGATTGTGAGACTGACAAAGTTCTTGGGGCATCAATGTGCCCGATTCTCCAAATAAGTTCATGCAAATTAACAGTCTTCAAAAAATGTTTAACTTAGTGAAAAAGGTTTAACTCACAGGCAGTATAAACATCTGGGTAGCACAACTAACAATGCCAACTCTGATATTATATACTGCAACGCCAAGATGCGTGTGACAGCAACGCCGAGCTTGAACGCGTGAGATTCGCTTGGATTCTCAATAGATGAATATCACCACATAGAAACGCATTGAACACCACTTATATTGCAACATTGGAATGAGAATCATGTGTGCCATCACCACATTGGACCGAGCATGCCATCAACTCACAGTCAACATATATGCAATTTCAAACTTTTAATCCACGGAAAATCCAGTCGATTGAGCATGAAGTTTGTCACGGGGAGAAGATAGGGGCTCTTGACAATCACATTCTTTAATTTAGAGCAGGAATCTGGAGAGTAGCAGTAGGTTAACGCAATGTTTAAGGCACTTAGGGTAGAGAGAGTATGCAACAGAGAATAATGGCAAGACTTTAGTTGGGGAATGCTGTTGTTGGGAAAAGTATCTACTCAAAACGCCCCTATCCCACTAAGGTGTGACAGTGCCTTAGCAACAAACAAGGAAAACTACTTTCGTATTCTTCTTTATGAACTGTAAATGAAGAGGAATAGGATGAACTAACCTGTATCTTGCGCTAGTCCTTTGATCCAATCTCTCTCCTCTTTGACAGCTTCCAGCTACCTGCTCCCTTACTTTCCCAGCTTCACCAAGTTCCTGCAAGATCACAGAAGAGGAAAACTACACAAAGACATAGATTTACATTCATAAATAGCTTAGGATCAGATTTAAGCTAAACATGCAAATATAACAAAACATCATTGATACACAAGCATGTAGGAGAAACTCAAATAGTTTTATTGATATAACAAGAAGATCCAGGAGGAGATACAACCAAGTGAGTCCCGATCCAGCATCAACCTCCCAGCAAAGGAATCCCTTCTTCACCTCCAACAAAGCATAAATCACCCAATGCACTGATCTCTATCTCAAAACCAACAGCAATTCTCTGCAATGTACAAAATTCTAGCCTCTGGATCTCTGGGATGAGGGATCCATATATAGATGCATGCAAAGAGGATGAGTCAGCTTATGATTTGACTTGTGGCTTCTCTCTGTCAGTTCTTGCTCCCACTTGGAGACTGAGAGCCTCTTACTCATCCTTGGTCGAACTCAGTGAGGCAAGTGTCATTGGGGAAGATTCTGGAAGCTTCCATTGTCTGTCCACCTCGCGGAATGACACTGCCATTTGTCATTTCCCGCTCAGCGCACCCTGGTAGTGCATTTAGGTGCGTTGCAACGCACCTAGCTAGTGTACTGGGGTGCTATGCAACGCAGGTAGCTAGTGGAGCAACTGAAATGATCCTGATTTGACTGATTCTGAGCAGTTTCTGGTGGAGAACTTCTGGGAGAAGCTGTAATTGGTTGACCTTGTTCCTTTAGGGGCAGGAACAACACTTTTAGGGACTTAGGATCCCTTGGTTTATGGACATTTCATGCTTAGAACTGTAAGGCACAAAAATGTCTATAACAGTTGCCCCCTAAAGTATGAGGCCGTTTATCGGGTGAAATGCTTTATTAGGAGGATCCGAAGTTCTTTCAATGCTGGGAGGAGACCTGTAATAAGATACAATACAATACATTATCTTCATACTGTTTTCATGATCTAGCTAAGGCGGGCATTCCCATGCTCAGCTTTATAAATTCATTTTTATGTACACAGGACAGACAATCGTCTGATGGTAGACTGATGATTTTGATGAAGTCATCATCCTTCTGGTACGATGATTATCTGTGCTGCAATGCTGTACATGTCAATGTCTTTATTTTTCCTGAATATATATCGCAGCCAGGATGGATGAAACTAGATCCGGGGTCTTCAATCTCGTCCGATCTTCACTCGAAGTACAAGTCGATCCATGTGAGAAATGTTTTGAAGTCGAACATGGAAAGACATCGCTTGATTACCAGTCGATGATGTAAACTGTTAACAAGCGTGAGAGGAATCACCGATAATGATGATGACCCTCAAGGTACTGCAGTACAATTCACGTGGTGTGAATAAAGGACTTGGTGTCGAACACCACGCAAAATCTTTCGGTCGAAGGTCATTGATGTATACCTGTCGCCGGAAGTGAGAAACTTGCCATTGAGGCATGCAAGCTTGAAAGTACTGAATGGGGTGTTCCTAGATCAACTTCTTGGATAATGAGCTGGTGTCGACAAGAAGCGACCCGTCAAAGGAGGGCCTTGATGAATCCCACATCAATGACACGGAACGGAGAAAATGATTTTGATGGAGGTGAAAACGATCTGATGATATATGGTTCAAGATGGCGGTCATGAAGGAATGAAGTATAATGTATAGTAGTGGATGGAACACGGGTGACTTCTCTGGATGACTTCTCTTGAACATGTCGGCGACACTTATGTGATGGATTGGTAGCATTTACCCCAAATGTGGATGGTATGGCGTGACCATGGTGATGTGACCGGTGAATGAAACAACCCAACCCGACTCAGGCACGGAGTGGAAGTGTCATGTTCAAGAGCGACTTGCTACCAATAAAGATCCTTTGAGTTTCTTCCCAATTTTTCCCCAGTCATTGCTGACCAGTACCTCTTTATTTTTTGTCAAGCTTGAGGAGGATAACATATGCTTGTTCTATAATTTGCCCTTCGGGCAAACCCATCGCTATGTTTTAACGAGCCTAGTGATAGTGAAACTCGTTCTCGTCTAAAGACAAGTTTGTCGCTATTAATCTTTTTAACGAGTTTAACGACAAAGATAACTTGGTCCTTTTCATTTTTAGAGAGTCTGAAAAGGTACGTAAAGGTAACTCCGAAATTCCTTTTTCGTCATCTAATCCCTTAAGTCCGAAAAAAGTATAAAACAATACAGAAGGGATGAATTTTCGATAGTTTTAACGAGCCGAACAAAACAAGCGCTCGATCTTTTTGTGCAATAATCCCTCAGGTCCAAAAAGATTAAAATCTAGAGGAGGGATAGCACTTCCTGTCGCTTTAACGAGCTGGAAGGCCAAAACTCGGCAATCTTTTCATATTTTACGAGTCAGTTGAAAAGAGCTTAAAGAAGACTCGTCTTTTGAGGAACGAGTGATAAAATGGGTAGCAACTGATTCCAGGTAATGGTTGGAATTTTCCAATCACGGAAGTGTCACAAGGATGGCTAGTGAAATCACTCTTCGCAGCTGTTCCTCAAAATGGGTAAACAATCAAATGGAGGTGAATGATCGGCCAATAAAAAGTGGAGGTGACGGTGCAAACACGACTAAGGCTTTAATGGCTAAAATGCTTCATTCACGGTGGTTATTTACCGGGGAATAGTTCATTTTTTAACGAGCATAAACGCGGGTGGAAACATTTGCTCGGTCCGGGTTTATTTTTTAACGAGCTTGAACCTCGCGGTAAACACTGCTCGAGGCGGGTTTATTTTTTAACGAGCTTGAACCCTGCGGTAACACTGCTCGTTATAAGTTTGCATGCCCCCAGCATAATAACGCAAATCAAGGTGCATGCCCCCTAAGCTTCATTGCATTCAACTTGGTGGTTGGAATGAAGGTTTACCTTTGAGAAAGGGGATTTGTTTCATTTTTTAATGAGGTTGACACAGTAAAAGAACCATCCTCAAGACTCCTTGTTTCATTTTTTAACGAGGTCGACACGAGATAAGAACTGTCCTCGGAGTCCAAATCCATTAGATATAGAAGGTTTCATATTCCACTGTGGCCACTTCCGCCAGATTACTCGGAGGCGGTAGGGCAAAAGTACCCATTAAGGTAGGGTCTTTTAGGAGACCTACTTCGATATTTTGGAGCGAATGATTGCTTCCATGGATCATTGGAATGCTTCCAGTAACTTGAGAACCATTGGGTAGGAAGTTTTGCTGATCGACGATTGTAATCCCTCCTTGAAAGGGAAATGCAATCTTTCTGAAATAGGTCGACACAACAGCTGCCATGGCATATATCCATGGTCTTCCTCGTAGGATGTTGTAATCAAGATTCCCATCTATGACTTCAACATCTATTTCTACTGTTTTCCCTCCTAGTTCAACTTTCAAGTTATTTAGGATACCATATGGGGTATATGTCCTTCCGTCAAATGCTTTTAACGTCGTCGCAGACCGCGACAAGGTTGGAGATCCTAAAGTTTTCCAGCAACTCATCGACATAATACATGTAGATGCCCCCTCATCAATAATTGTTCGATGAACAGTTTTGTTGAGGGCTTTCACTTGAATAAGGAAAGCTAGTTGAGCTGGTAACTGAGGGTCATATCCTTTATGATTAAAGGTCACAAGATTGGAATCCATTGGGTCAATCCCACCTATTGCTGATAATAAAGCTTGCTCTTGGGAGAGGCAATTTTGCGGTACCTCAAGTGTCGACATAGCGGACGGCTATTGGGCCAGGTCCTCTATTATATTATAATTCTGTGCTATTTTTGCACGAGGATTAAATGTCGATTTGTGCACTACTCCCTTTGGCGACTTTAACATTTGTTCAGGAATGATGGGTGGCACAAATTTGGTCAAAGTTGTTGTCGAACTACTAGGTTGTTCATTAGCCTTGTTATTCGACACCTGTGGATTCCCGTAATCTTTATTCCTTGCCAAAGCATCATTTTGCTACTTTGAGATAGACAACATAAGCACTTGGGATCGGGAAGCATTTTGATTAGCAACCAGTTTGGTTCCCGGGCTTGGAAACGGATCAGTCAATACTGCTGAGGTTTTTGAACTCTTAAAGAGTTTCTTAACTTCAGCTTTATGTGGACAATCTCTCGTCCGATGATCCTCATCGCATATATGACACCCCGCAGGGGGTTTCCTTTGCCCATAAGGGTTTGTAGAAGGCTTTTCAGGAGATGACTCATCCTGCTTCCTTTTTCTCCCTTTCTTTTTCTTCTTGCCCCCTGGTTGCTTCAGTTGTTTTCCCTTGTCAGTCGACACGGCATTTACTTCCGAGGCAAGAAGTTCCTCATTTGCATTTTGACTAGAAATCTTACAGGCCTTTTTAGATGTAGCCTTTGTCGATTTCGTGTCTGTCGTGCCAATCACGCCATCGATGGCATGAGAGTCATTGTTTGATTTAGGAGGAGGAGGAATTGAGAATTCCGGTCTAGGGGCATCAGGTATTTTATCGTAGAGCGTGCCGGACTGAGTGTAAATCAAGTCCAAATATTGCGCACGAGCGATAACTTGCTCTTCTGTGACGACTCCCCCTTTTGCCACATCTTCCGTGATGGAAGGCAGTAATGAATTAATAAACCATTCAGCTAAAAGCTGATCAGGAACATACGCTTTCACCATTCTACGACGATGTCGCCATTCATGTATATGATCAGATATGTGAGTGGCCGTCGTTTGTTTGAAGTTGGTAAGAAGTTCGGTTCCCGTTTCGTACCTTATCGGTAACTGAAAATGGGTTAAAAAGGTTGTGGCTAGGGTACTAAAGTTGTTGAATGAAGCTCTAGGCAATTCGATATACCATTTTGCTGCCGGACCAGTTAACGTCCTCTGAAAAAGGCGAAGTCTTATCGAATCATCATTTAGGGTGTTTGATGAACACCATAGATGAAATGTCATCACGTGATTCGATGGATCTTCACCCGGATTTCCATTAAATTTAGGAATATCTGATGGAAGTTTATGCGGAATCGCTGGCCACCAAGGGGCGTAAGCAATTGGATCATTTGTTAACCGGTTTAAATCAGGTAACTCTAAGGTTGCCAGGTGAAGCATACCCAGGGTAAGATGGGATTGCCTGAGCAGTTGGTCTTTGCGTGCCAGCATAATGCATTTGATGCTGGTATGACTGATACGGTTGGTGGACATGACCATTGTAAAATGGTTGATTTTGACCGTTTTGAATGTACGGCTGTCCACTGTTCGCAAAGATCTACTGCTCAAAACCTTGGTATACTTGTTGGAATTGTGGTTGTTGGTATTGCACTAGCCACGGTTGTGAAGCCATGTGCTGTTGCGTTGTACTAACCGTTGGACCAAGGTGTGGGGTAATTGTACCCGTCTGGACCTGTGTCGCCCCACTAGTTGGCGATTGTGGTTGAGTCACAGGGTCAAGGGGCTGTTGCATTACAACCTGAGAAATCTGAGGTTGGCATACAACAGGCAGCGTTTGAACTTGTGACACCGTCACAATAGCTGGTGTAGTCGGGATGTTCGACATAGGTACACATTGTTGCATTGAATACACAACTCTTGGTTGTTGAGGTAGCATAGGTACCCAACCACTTGAGGTGATTCCAGTGTAACCTGAATATTGTCGTGAACTCCCATAAGGATATCCTCCCGGAGGGGGTAATGAAAGGGCATACTGCCCCCCATACGGTGGTAATCCGGAACTCAAGGGGATTGTCTGCCCTTGGGGACTGGATTTCCCAAATTGACCTCCAAATGGATCAATTTGTTGAGACTCAACATAAGAGTTACCGGATATTATTCCGGAGGAACAAACAGGAACTGACCATACTGTCGTAATAGCCCCTGAGTGGGCTCCTTCTAGCGGCTGAGAGCTAGTCGGGACAGATGGTATGCCGGCGAACATTGTCGGAGTGACGGCAGGGAGTTCTGCTGTCGCTGTGTCAGACGACACAGTCCTAGATGTTGACGGTTGTTCAGACATTTGGAGTCTATCCAAAAGATTACCTAGCGATTCTACAGGAACTTCCACTGGTGGTAGACCAACTTCTGATGAAGAAGGATATAGAGTGACCCCGACTCCAAAGTGCGTTAGAGTATTTGTTTGAGGATCTTCTACAATTTCTTCAATCACAATCAAACCAGGTGGAAGGGGAAGACCGTCAGGTCCGTAAAATATTTCTGGTGCCGAAGAAGGGGTAGAATCGACAGCGACAGATGTTTGAAGAGCAAGACTCTCCGAACCGGTTATAGATGGAACTGGTTCGGTAACACAAGTGTTTACTCTCAGACTAGGATCAGTATCACTGTCCCTCTGTGGCTGTTGAACTTCTTCTGTAGAGGCAGGGATCCCAGAAATGTTTGGAGTAACCGGAATCTCTGATGTCGTTGGAACACTTGTTCTAACTTTAATAGGAGATTTGGAACCGGTTAAACGAGTTCGCTTTGTCCGTACTGGTTTCGATTCCGGAGACAAAGACGGTTGACTCGTAAGTCTCCGCGAACGACGGGGTTTCAATTGACTTTCTTCCACGATTGCGGATTACTCGATCAACTAAAATACAAAAGGGGAAGTATGTTTCCGAATTAAATGAATTTTAGACGCTTTAGACACAACTTGTTTTTTCAGTTTTTAAGAGTCGAGAAAAAACAAAAGATGACTCTAGTCTCCTTCGATTTTTAATGAGCCTGAAGTGACAAGTGCTCAGATGGACCTTTTCCGTTAAGGAGTCTGAAAAGGAACGAAAGGGACTGCTCTGGAGATCTAGGTAGAGGGAGTACCAAACCGATCACAAAACTGCAGAATACGTTTTACGGTACGGCAGTCAATCTTCCCGAATGCTGTGTTCGGTGCATTGCGATCAGTAGGGCGGCTGACACGACTTCCTATGGATAAAAGGGTTTAAGCCTATAGGGGTCTCCTAATATATACTCGACGGTACGTGGGAGCACAATCCATACTGGCACTTATCGTCTCACAGTGGAGGAATCACCCAACCATCAGTGAGGACAACAATTACCAGGCTTTACGACGCTGGAACACGTCTCTAGCCTAGACCTCTATGTTGTGCGTTAAGTTCCAAAGCGTTGTTAGATTCATTCAATTTATTTTAAGTTGATCTTTCTTAGAAGTTTGCCTTTTTGGATCACCACGAGATGTAGATGTAATTCCTAAATGCAATCTAAAGATGATAAGCAAATCTTTTATCTCTTTTCAACAATGAAAATCCTAGCTACAAGGGGAAAAGAAAGACACAATCTTTTCTCAAAGAGCAAAGAGCACACTGTAAATGCACTTTTCCTAAATCAAGCCAAATAGACTATCAATATGCAAATGCACATATGCATGTATTTGTTTTCACTTTCTTAATATTGATGCCTAAAAAGAAAGTTGATGTACAAATCTGAATTTGCTTTCAAGTGAAAAACACAAACAAGCTTCTTTTCGAAATCAAAAGGTAGAGAAGATTACGACACTTTATGATTTTTAAATAAACACTCGTTTCGACACTAGAAAGAGACAAATTCAAACCAAAGGCAAAAGTAAAAAGTATAATCGACTGTCAACAGCAAATAAACTTTCTCCTAAGATCAAAATCGACACTTACGACATATCTAAATCAAAGGACGACAGTATGACTATTCTACTTTTTCA
The DNA here is from genome assembly GCA_031772625.1 of Pinus tabuliformis. Lineage (NCBI taxonomy): Eukaryota > Viridiplantae > Streptophyta > Pinopsida > Pinales > Pinaceae > Pinus > Pinus tabuliformis. Next base: position 977,077,600 of record CM062807.1, read on the forward strand.
ATGGAAAACTGTAAATGATGTAACAAACACACAAAGAACATCTACAGCCTTTTTGTACAAAGGAGGCGGAGTTAAGGCAAAGAAAAGGGGTTTTCAGACAGGTACACACACTGATCACAGGCTGCAAGAATCAGAGACAAAACTGGACAAAATGAAGCAAAGAACCTCAGCTGCACAGGGCAAAGGCTGATCAGCGCACCTGTTGCATAGAGAAACTGAATTGCAGCGCAGGTAGCCCTCTCGGGAACTGCGTTGAAATGCAGAGTCTCTTCATAGTGCCTGCGCTGGGGCAGAAACGAGACTTCTATCCGGGTTCTGGGTCACGGTTTGCAGTTTAATCTATGGTTTTTGGCCGAGTAAAAGCAATCAGTAAGGTACAATCAGAGGGATGATTTAAAGGAGGACTAAGAGCTATCACAAAGGGCAATCAGATCATTTGTGGATCAGCTGTTCAAATCATAAACAAATCCAGTGAGTGGATTGAAGTAGCAGCTACTTTGCATTTGATAATGGCAAATGCAGTTCGATTGCTACTTCTGTGTTTATGAAACAAACAACAAGAGAAACACAAACAAACTAACTAGACACGCTCCCCAGCGGAGTCGCCATTTTGTTGTTGGGAAAAGTATCTACTCAGAACGCCCCTATCCCACTAAGGTGTGACAGTGCCTTAGCAACAAACAAGGAAAACTACTTTCGTATTCTTCTTTATGAACTGTAAATGAAGAGGAATAGGATGAAATAACCTGTATCTTGCGCTAGTCCTTTGATCCAATCTCTCTCCTCTTTGACAGCTTCCAGCTACCTGCTCCCTTACTTGCCCAGCTTCACCAAGTTCCTGCAAGATCACAGAAGAGGAAAACTACACAAAGACATAGATTTACATTCATAAATAGCTTAGGATCAGATTTAAGCTAAACATGCAAATATAACAAAACATCATTGATACACAAGCATGTAGGAGAAACTCAAATAGTTTTATTGATATAACAAGAAGATCCAGGAGGAGATACAACCAAGTGAGTCCCGATCCAGCATCAACCTCCCAGCAAAGGAATCCCTTCTTCACCTCCAACAAAGCATAAATCACCCAATGCACTGATCTCTATCTCAAAACCAACAACAATTCTCTGCAATGTACAAAATTCTAGCCTCTGGATCTCTGGGATGAGGGATCCATATATAGATGCATGCAAAGATGATGAGTCAGCTGATGATTTGACTTGTGGCTTCTCTCTGTCAGTTCTTGCTTCCACTTGGAGACTGAGAGCCTCTTACTCATCCTTGGTCGAACTTAGTGAGGCAAGTGTCATTGGGGAAGATTCTGGAAGCTTCCATTGTCTGTCCACCTCGCGGAATGACACTGCCATTTGTCATTTCCCGCTCAGCGCACCCTGGTAGTGCATTTAGGTGCGTTGCAACGCACCTAGCTAGTGTACTGGGGTGCTATGCAACGCAGGTAGCTAGTGGAGCAGTTGAAATGATCCTGATTTTACTGATTCTGAGCAGTTTCTGGTGAAGAACTTCTGGGAGAAGCTGTAATTGGTTGACCTTGTTCCTTTAGGGGCAGGAACAACACTTTTAGGGACTTAGGATCCCTTGGTTTATGGAAATTTCATGCTTAGATCTGTAAGGCACAAAAATGTCTATAACAAATGCAGATTCAGAAAATGGTCTGCGTGTTGGCTACAGTGTGCATGATGGAATTGGCGAAGTGGAGGTATGCTGATTCAAAACAATGTAAAACCACATCGTTTCCCACAGACGGCGCCAAGGGCAGAGTGTTCTTGGTGTGCCCGAAGCAGTAAAGTTTGCACAAAGGCGGTGGTAAGTGAACAGTATGGTAGCTGTAGTGGTTGCGCAGAGGCGGTGGTAAGTGAACAGTATGGTAGTTGTAGTGGTTGCGCAGAGGCGGTGGAGTTATGAAATGTAAAAAATTGAGAGTGGGAGCAGGAGCAGACTGATATGGGAAACGTGTGAAGCCAGGAAGCAACCGCATCACACCACCTTTGGCTTCAATTTACTAACCACAACACACCATTCAACATAGCAAAAATTTCCTCAATGCAACAAATCGATTTTTCAACAGTAGAATAAAATGCACAGAAGATGTGGCAGAGATGAGCAAATGACTAACCATAGCAGTGAAGATTGTTACCCTAAATCGCAGGTATGAGAGAGGAGTGCTATTAGCCCACACAAATGCAATATTCTCACCAGGAGCGCCAAAGAGCAGCGCTATTAGATTGTCAGAACCAGCAGGAGCGACGCTTTTATGAAAGGAAGAACATAGGCAGAATAGGGATTTATAAAGTAGAGGGAAGCCAAAAATGGCCCTGGAGAAATGACAGAGGTTGCAGCTAGAATTTAGTTGAGAAAATATTCATGAAATGCAGAACTGATAGCAGAAATGACCTGCACAGAAAGGCCATAAAACAAATGGCTCAAAGTAATTATGTAGGGCAGGAATACGCTTGCTCTGATACCATGTTAAACACACACATGGCAGAAAGAGTATGAAATATAAAACATGAGAGTACATTTTTTATTAATAAAACATATACATTTATAGTACATGGTTTGACCGTTGGGTTCCACATCCCAAGGTTTCTTGGACTTCCTTAGTCTATTCCGCTTCCACACTAACCCATAGAGGATTAGGTGTCCAACATAACTTGGTCCAAAGTTACTTTATGAGAATAGATGTCTTGGGAAGTCTTTCTATTTTTTGAGTTACTTTTTCAAAAAACACATGTAGTTTATGTTTTAAAGTTACTTTATTTAAAAGTGTGCTCACCCATTATAAGAAATGAGTCTCTTATAATTCTAAAGTCACTTTATCTTTTATTAAAGTTACAATTTAGTGGATAGTTCATAGAGTACCATTGTAAAAGTGATTTTCATTTATTTATAAAAGTGGGTCACATAAAGTAATCTGTTTTTTAAGTGAGCTAACTAGATTAAGTTTGGGAAGAGGAGGATTTTTTATATATAACATTATCATTAAATTCCCAACATTCACGTAGTTTGTCGGCATCTTCAACAACTTTTCTTCAAAAAGTCATAACTTCTTCATCTGGAAGCCGTTTTCGGAGTCATATTTTTTAATCAACCTAATTTTTCGAGATATTTCCATTGGAACACTTAAAGCTTCAGTTTCTTTTAAAATGGAAATTTCATGCATAGTTATTATTGACAGCACCAACTACTTCCAATGGTTATCATACATTGCGGATTTACTTATAAGTAAAGGTTTTTATAGAATAGCCTCACGCCAAGAGTCTAAGCCTAAAGATGAAAACAAACAAGAAAAATGGAAAATAAGCAAGATCAAGCACATGGGTTGATAGGGATGTCTATTTCTCCGGACCTTAGATTCCATATCGCATAAATTGATACCCCCGATGAAGAAATGAAACAACTCAATAAATTTTTTAGAATTAAAAATGAAATTAGAGCCCATTAACTCGGAAATGAGTTGCTTACGTTGGACTCCAATAATTTTTCTTCCATTGAAGATTTTTTGTCCAAGTTCAATACCCTTAGACTTATCTTGGAAGGCGTTAAGGTTAATAAATAAGATGGTAGCCTTATCTATTCCATTCTTACTAAGTTAGGACCAACCTACTTTACGTTTCTTTTCACCTTCCATTCTACTAGAGAAGCCTTTATTTCTCAAGGACAATACTATAAGTCCCCTCTTTTTATGCCTTTTGTGATTCTTTAATAAGACGATAAGAAAAAATCTTACATCTTGGTCTTCTTAATACTGGAAACTCTTACAAGAAAGCCTTATCAGACCAACAACAACCAAGTTCAAAGAATCCTAAGAAGCATCATCCTAAAAAAAATGGTCCTAAACCAAACAAGGGTCCTAAGCAATTTCAGTCTCACAACGAAAAATTAACTCAACAAAATGATAAGACAACTAAAAACAAAGGGAAGAAGACTGATAGACATTGAAACTTTTGTAATCGTGATGGCCACTTAGAATCCAAATGCTTTAAGAAGATGGAAGCCTTGGAAGTAGCAATGAAGAAGCATAACATCCATTTGGAGCACTCTTCAACTTCAACTTCATCTTCAGGAATAACACTTTTTTCATGTGGTTGTCAAGCATCTCGGTATGGTTATGCACTAAATGTATATTCTTCTTCTCGTTCTCGTGAGTGGCTCATTGATTATGGATATTCTTATCATGAGGCAAAAAACAAAGCCATGTTTTCTTCTTTAAATGATTATAACACCAAAAATATATATGTTGGCGATGATAGATCTCTTAGCATTGTAGGGACTATAACTATTCGTCTAGACAATGGTCAATTTAATGATTTATTATGTGTTCCCATCTTATCCTGAAACATTCTATCTATATATCAGATAAATCATTCAGGTGAAGGTAAAATTGTTGAATTTTCACCTCATGATGTTGTAATTAAGGACCTAAGAGATCCTAGACAGATATTAGCTACTGGAATTGCTAGTGATTCTACAAGGTTGTATATGTTTAACACCTTTGGGTTATCAACTCTTCCCTCAGTATTTGTTGCTCATAATGATGAAGTGAGCAAACTTTGGCATGAGTGATTTGGTCACTTAAACTATCGCTCCCTTCAAAATATATGTAAAGAAAATATGGTGACAATTCTTCCTATGGTATCTTGAAGAGATGGTGTTTGTTCCGAATGTGTACTCGAGAAACATCATCAAGATAGTTTTGAAAAGCGTGCCTCTTGGCACGCCTCATCCCCTTTACAGCTTATGCATAGTGATTTATGTGGTCCACTTCCAGTTGTTTCATTCTCTGGCTACAAGTATTTCTTAACTTTCATTGATGATTTCTCCAGACACACTTGGGTATACTTCTTGAAACTCAAGGGTGAAATCTTTACATGTTCTTGGCCTTTGTTGAGAAACAATCTTGACATCAAATTATTAAGCTAAGATCTCATAATGGCGGAGAATATGTTAACAACAAATTCATCAACTTTTGCACTCAGCATGGAATTCAATTGCAACATACTATTCCATATACTCCACAGCAAAATGGTGTAACTGAAAGGAAGAATCACACCTTATAGGAAATGGTTAATTGTATGCTTCAATATAAAAGACTTAGTATTAATTTTTTGGCAGAAGCAATTAACTGTGCAAATTAAATAGTAAATCGCACTCCTACTAATGTTTTAAAGAATATCACTTCAGAAGAAGCATGGAGCTCAATTAAACCATATGTAAGTCACTTTCGTGTTTTTGGAAGTGAAGCATGGGCCCATATTCCAGATGAGAAACATAAAGCCTTAGAACATAAGAGTGAAAAATGTATTTTTGTTGGATATTCTGAAGATGTCAAAGGATATAGACTTCTTCAACCTAAATCCAAAAATGTTATCATTAGAAGAGATGTGAATTTTGCTGAAAATATATCGGTCTACGAGCCTAGTTCAACGGATGTGACACCTCTATCTATCCCTTCTACTTCTGAAAATATTTCTTCTTCAGATGATGACAGCGAGGATGACAATCCCCCCCCACCTTCTCAGGATCCTCCTTCAGCTTCTTAACTTCCAAAATAGGTTCGCGCTACTCGAGATGCAACAGGTGCTCTTGCAGGTGATCCTATAGATTAGCGTCGTACAAGTTCTCAGTTTGATAAAGCCTCTTCTTTACTAGCTCAAGCTTCAACGAATTATGATCCTTACACCTTTGCAGAAGCTTCAAGCCATCTAGATTGGGACACAACTATGAATAAAGAATATTGTTCATTATTGGAAAATGATACATGTGACCTTGTTCCTCTTCCAAAGGGACAAAATCTTATTAGATGCAAATGGGTTTACAGAACCAAGTTTGGACTAGATGGAAAAGTTGATAAACATAAAGCTCGTCTTGTTGCTAAGGGTTTTTCACAAGTTAAAGGCATTGACTATACTAAAACCTTCTCCCTTGTTGCCAAAATAAACTCTATCCAATTTGTTCTTCCCTTGATGCCTCTTTCAAATGGGAAGCCGATCAGATGGATGTTAAATCCGCCTTCTTGCATGGGGACTTGCATGAAGAAATCAATATGGAACAACCTCCTGGCTTTATACAAACAGACTCTAGCCTTGTATGTCGGCTTAAGAAATCCCTTTATGGTCTCAAGCAAGCCCCTCAGGCTTGGTATGCCAAAATGAATAACTTTCTTTTATATACTGGCTTGTCTAGGTGTCATTATGACAATATTGTCTACACCAAGAAAGTGAGTAAGTCTCTTATAATTCTTATTCTTTATGTTGATTATCTTATCCTTATTGGTAGTGATCCAAACCTTATAAACCATGTGAAGTCCAGCCTTAAAAAGCAATTTGAAATGACAGACTTAGGACACTTGCATTATTTTCTTAGTCTTCAAGTCTTGCAATCCAAAGAAGGTATTTCCCTTTCCCATTCCAAGTATTCCTATGATCTTCTACGCCACTTTCACATGGAAGACTGTAAGCCAACTCCTTCTCCCTTTCCGTATGGAGCCAAACTTTTAGTCACTTGTACTTCCCCTGAAGTTGATGCTACCTTATATCGTCAGCATGTTGGGAAAGTTTTGTATCTGACCCATACATGTCCTGACCTTTCCTTTGTTGTTGGCCTTGTTGCTCAGTTTATGAAAAACCCACATGAAATTCATTAGAAAGCAACTAAAGGAATACTTCGTTATGTTTGAGGTAAAGTTCAGTTTTGGATTCATTACAGTGCAGAAGAATCTCCTCTATTGGTTGGTTTCACTGATTTTTATTGTGTTGGTGACCCTGATGATCAGAAGTCTATTGCAGGTTATGTCTTCACTCTTGGTTTTGGATCTATTACATGGGTTTGCAAGAAACATATTACCATTTCTCTTTCTTCAGTAGAAGCAGAGTATCATGGTGTCGTTGAAGCTAGTAAGGAAGCCCCGTGGCTTCGTCAGATCATGTCAGAGTTTGGTTTTTAGGAGCAACATCCGACTACACTTTGGTGTGATAATCAAAGTGCCATTCAACTATGTAAAATCTAGTCCAACATCAGCGCATCAAACACATTGAAATATACATGCACTTGATCAGAAATCTCATGCATGACCATGTTCTTGAAGTGAAATATTGTTCAACCGATGATAAAGTTGCATACATCTTTACAAAGGCTCTCACAGAGGGGAAATTTAATAAACCTCAATTTATGGTTGGAGTTCAGGAAGCTGTCACTAAGGGGGGATAAGCTCTAATGCCTCCTTCCTTCTCCTATTGTATCCTCTTTGTACATCCTTCAATCCTATCCCAAGTTGTTCTTAAGGGGGGATGTTAGGATATTTCGACACATAGGAAATAATTAAATACAACTTGGTCTAGTGTATAGTTAGGTAAAGTGTGTTTCTTTAGTATGTACCTTTTGTAACTTACAATCCGACAGTCATGATATGTTCTAGACATGAAGTGATTTGACGGTTCATTCTCTCATCTGTATTACCGACACTTGATCTGTGGCTTAACACCTGATTGGTTCATGATCTCTATTTAAAGAGTATGGAGGGTCATTTGTTAAGTGACCGTTCATGAGAGAAGCTTATGTAAATTTTATTTCTTTTACATTAATAAATTGCCTGAAGTGGCCGCGTTGGCTCATATCGTGAACTATTTCCCTCTTTGAGGGTTTTAACCATGTCAAGAATACTGGTGTACTGATCTGTGATCTGTTTGTGAGCGGTGTCCTTTGGTGATCTATCTAAGGAACTTACCCTGTAAATTCCTACGTAACTATTTCCTTAATGCAATCATATATGTTTTTGTTTGAATCCATTTTATTTGAATTTGGATTATGTGCACCAGATATCTGATGATTATTCATCAGATAGCTGAATACATATACTTGCTTGAACTATTAATAATTCTTGGAACTATTTCCTTGGCTTATTGACTTCATTTTTATTCCAAATTCAAATTTGGTCCAAATCCCCTTTTACCTTTCTCTTGGTTGAGAGGGGTGTTGGGACTCAGAAATGTCGTAATTTCATCCACGTTTCCCTTCACTATTCCTTAAATTTCATCATCCCATTAACCTTTGATCATATCATTTTCATAAATACATTTGGGTTTCACCTTCTTATTTTCCACTTTATTCATTTTTGTATTATAAGTGAATTTATGATTAAATATTAGAAAATATACATGTTTTCATATATATCTCAAGAATATGTGAGCTTTGTAATGTGTAGGAGATATGTGAAGGATTAATTCCAAGAGACTTCTCGAATATCTCCTCCACCATTTTAAGGAGATAATTATTCAAGCCTATTCCTAAGAAGAAGATCATGGAGGATTTGGTTGGCATATCTTATCTAAGATATGTGAGAGATGTGTGGAGGATTTGAAGTGATCATATCTTGTAATAATGAGAAAGTAGTTGAGAGTGGTTGAGAGAATAGTGGATCTGTCATTATGAGATGGTTATCTGCTTCATGTATATAAGAGAGTTCTCTCTCTTCATTTCAGTAGTTTTTGAGTTTTGAGAGATAGTCTTGTAATTTGGAGAAGGGAATTCTTAGGTTTGATTCATATTCTTTTATTGTTACACTTTCATGATTTGTCATTTGATCCTAGTAATGTAATTTGAGATAGCTTTATTGTTGTGAGCTCACATATGTTGTTTGTCATTCAACTCTTCACATGTTGTATTGCTTTTACCTTATGAAATTTCATGCTTTCCTAGTTAGTGTTTCAATGCTTTTCTAGATTAATTTGATTTCAGTAATTTAAATTAGATTAGTTCCACTTCGGTCTTGCATATATAGTGCATGTGCTTCGTAAGCCTACGAACCTCGGGTTGACAAATTAAATAGTTGGAAAAATACTACAACAGAATTAAACGACAATATTTTCACCCAACAAGGGGGACTAATCCTTCTTTCAATCGAGATAGATTTAGGATTTATTTTATGTTACTTGCATATTTGATTAGATATGCATTTAGTTTTAATTATTGCATTCTATAAGTTCTCTTACACAGGGGAAAACTTTAGAGTGGCTTGGTTGAGCCATAAATTCAACTTAAGGTCACTTTCTTGCATGAGCTCTGCAAGAGGGCATATCTAATGTCTCTTTTCTATTGGCAAGTAATAAACATACTATAAGCTAACAAAAAAGGGGAGAGAGTAACTAGACCCAATTGAACTAGTCATAACCACCATTCCAAATGGAAAAGGAACTTATTTAAGGTCCCGACCGGGTGGTTTCCCTTACATGTCGAGGTCATTTTTGACCATCAACACCATGGGAATTTTATTTATATATATATATATATATATATATATATATATATATATATATATATAGAGAGAGAGAGAGAGAGAGAGAGAGAGAGAGAGAGAGAGAGATTAACATAAATGAATACAAGATCATCAGGGCATTTTGTTGGTATCTAAATTCCCTCTGTTGAGGTGTAGCACGAAATCCATTATACTGAACAAAAATTGAATTTTATTCTATTAAACAATGAAAGGAAATCTAACTACAAAATTTAAAGCACAACTATTCTATAAAACTTGGAATTGGAAATTATTCTAGAAAGCAGTGACAAACAATGATATGTTGACAAAATTTCAAGTGCAAGAGCCTCCATGTCTTATCAAAATGATGAATAGAACAAACATGAAAATGAAAGCAATTCTTGGAAAATACTTCATGGAAAGTGTTTTTTGGATTTTAAAGTTTATATTGAGTACTCAACCTGTAACAGACAAAAAAAAAGAAAGTAAGCAAACTATATTGAAAACTGAGTATTCAAACATCTAAAGAGATTAAAAAATAAATCGAAGCAAATAATGTGAAAATGAGATTAAAATAACAACTATACTATCTCACAACTCCACAAAGGGGCCTCCTGGTGACTGTGAGGAATTATAAACTCAGATCACTTAATTCAAATCACCAATTTCATTAAGAGTTGCGCCATATCAGAGATTACATTCATTGGGGGAAGAAAAAGAGTTCTTCTTCTTCAAATAGTTGCAACAATTACAAGTTAATATTCATAATTGACATTTGATCCCCCCCCCCATCAAAGAGACTGCACTTTATAGAGTTTTTTAGCAACAAGAAACTCAAAATTCCATTGCATGAATTTTGTCCATGAGATTTCAATAAATCAGTTTGAAAATAAAATAAAATATAATTTAAAGGTTTCTAGGATCAAAGATAAGTCCATATCTGATCACACTTATCTCCTTTCCATGAATTTTCTAAATAATAGCTCGTTCCAATCCTTTTGGTGACTGGGCGTTGACTGTGAAATTACCAAACCGTTTGCTCATGCAATCTGCAAAATAGGGTTCCAAAGAACCCCAAAAATCTCTCAAATGGTAACGGATTTTAGAAATCTTCTCATTTAGAACCTAATTGGGCCCGTGCTGAAAAAAAAATCATGTTTTCGTTTTCCGAAATTCATTTTAATTTGCTCAGAAAATGTGTTTGAAGTTTACTGGTCAAAACTGCTGCGTTTTTCCTTTGATCTTTTGCTGGAAGTCCACACATGCGAGTTGGGTGGAGTTTGACCAATACAAATCCATATTGGAGCTTATAGAAACCAAGTCCAAGTGTCATATTTCCTTCTAGAGTGGCGCTACTACCTCAACCATGGAGATAGTTATGAAAATTTGATTAAACTGCAGAAACTTGAATTGGCCAAACTTTCATTAGTAAACCATTCATAATTCTTCTTAATCTATTAAAAATAAAGGAAAACTATGTTAATTAACCAATTAGACATATATAGGCAAATCATGAAGAATTATGGTAAAAATGGTGGCAAGTGAGTGAAATGGTGCTGTTATCACTGAAAATGCTGTTGCCAAAAAATTTTTAGCCTAGCTTAAAGACTGGGTGTTTTCGCAGCGCCTGAATTCTTTTTTAGCAGTTTCGCAGCGCTACCTGTTTAAGTGGTTTCGTAGCGTGCTACGGAATTGGGGATTTGTTCGAGTTTTCAGTGGAGGCCCAAATCCTAGCATGCCTATTGTACACTGGCTACAACTGTTGTGGATGAGGTTGATGTGCTTAAAAGGTCTAATGTCAGATCTTTCAGATAAGATTGAAGATATCAAGGCAATGATGTCAGCTCCACCGTTGCCTGAGGTTCTTCAGGCTCTTTATAATGAAAAGAACGTTTCTCAGGATAAAAATGCTTCCTAATTGCTAGTCACTTGAAAGAAGGAAATGCATCTAAAGTTTTGGAACTCTTGAATTCCTTGTTTCTATTTTACTGCAAAATATGGTACCCAAGGTTGAATGTTTTTCCTATGTATTGTGCTCGGTGTTTCCAATGAATACCTTACAGTTTGTATAGTCACTGCTGCACCGAAAGGATAAAAGGGACCTGAACAGAACGCACTGGGAAATCTATTAGTACTATTTTTGATATTAGGACTATTTGGAGTATCTGCTGCTGGTTGGCTATGGTTAATAGGTAAAGGCTGGTAAATCCTGTTGTCATTCAACTTCAAGTTCTTGAGTTGAAAGTATTAGTCTCGGCCTAAAAGATCAAGACATAGTCAGTCAAACTTCATTCAAAAATATTCCTCAACCGAAAGAGTTCAAATAAGGTCGGGGTGAAATTAATGTTTAGATTATTAAAAATTTGCTCTATATTTGAACTGGGGATGGCTCTTTCTCATTCTCTTATATATATATGGGCGTTTATAGTTGTGTTACCTCATCTGCACCTATATATTTTTTCCTGAAGTGGGAAGATACAAATCTCTCAACAAATGCAATGTTAATGAAGGAGTTTTTCCCAAATGATATGTGTCAACACACGGGTCTATATGGGAGCACCGCTTTCATATTATGGCTGAGGACTATACAAATGGGCCGGTGGAGATTTCTTTCCGCTGTGGGTGAAACCGATTATGGGCAGGTGGCAAATTCATTAAATAACATTTATGTCTTGGGCGCAAGTGCTTGATGAAGTGCCAGAGAGAGACGTAGTTCATTATCTTCGTGGCCTGGCTTCACAAGAAATCTTTTTCTACGCAAACGGGTGGCAGAGAAGGTTTGATAGTTGCTGCTGTTGTAATGAAGCACATAATAAAGGATTGGGATGTATTTTCGTCTTTTGTCTTGGCAATGTTCGGAAGTTCTTATCACAGATCATTGAGAATTCAAAAAAGGCCATTAATAAGCCCTTTCTTGTGATTAACTCTTGATCTATTGCCTTCTCAGCTGCAACAACAATCACAGAACAATTCACTATTCAAGTTTCGATCTCGTGATCTACTTTGGTGAGTATAGTACTGCTAACCATTCGAAGCTAACGGCTGTCATTTAATAAAGAAAATATAATCAAGAGTTCTTTGTTATTCCGGAGGTTTGAAACCACTGCTCAGTCTATAACCTCCTGAGATTCTAAGCTGAGGTTATCGAAATTTAGAGCTAAAGCTACAGAATCGAAGAGTGATGTACCGAAGGCCGTTCGGAGAGGATTATTGAAATTGATGTATGAAAGGTGGGTAAGAAATGAGCATATCGAGCCTAAATCTGGCTGAGGCATTGACAATGGATGGAAGAAAGAAGCCTTTGATATTGGCTAGCACCGATGGAGTTGTTAATTCCGTCTTGCTTTCTGGAGAACATGATGGTGAGTCAGATGCCCTAGCAGATTCGTTACCTAATTATTCGAGATTTTGCTCCATGCCTCTCTCTGCAGGGTTTCTGCATCTCCTTAGGGATGTGAAAAATGGTTCTGAATTAAAGGGCAGTTTACAAGAATTGTTGTGCAAGCATGGTGGGAAGGAAGCACCTTACGATGATGCAGCTATTGTGGGATTGGCATCAAGTACAGAAAGGGAGTTGTTTGATGCGATGGATGCAAATCTAGATAAAACACCAACTGCATATCCTGATGCTACCTTTGACAGCATGGGTGTGGCTGCAGATAATCTTTTACTTCCAATGATGACTCACAAGATGAGATGATCAAGATGCAGGATCCAACGGTTTCAGGAAGTGGTAATGAACCATTAGATTCTACCATAAGGCATAAGAAAGGAAGATGTTCAATTGAAGATGATAGGGAGCATGACATAATTAGTGTACTTCGTGAGAATTGTCAGAATATACAAGCGGTTATTCGCAAAACAACTCAAGCACAGATATGCTCCAGCCAGCTAGACAGGGACATGTATTGGAAGGGTATTGAGGTAAATAAACAAGTGCAACTACAAACCAGTGAGCTCGATAGAGAGCTCAAGAGAAAGCAAGGTCAGGATTTAATAGATGTTCTTGGAGGACTTGTAAATGTTGTGAATCGCCTGGTAGACACAATTCAGAACAAGAGCTCTCAACAATTGAATGGACCATGAACCTTTAGGGACATACAAATGAGTTTTGATTTGTCTGAAATGTCTGTAAGCACTTTTAGAATTCCAGAAAATTTTCAATCAATCTTCAATCATGTCTTGGCTTGATGATGTTCAAGATCTTGCAGAACCTTGTATCCAAAGGTTGCTAGATATCATCTACCAGTTTTTCAACATGAGGTTTCTCCTTTGTTTTATCCATCAATCAATGGCGGTTATCCTTCCCAGACCTTTTGCAGCCCTGGATGGACGTCGATTCCAACATTCAACTCAGATAATATTTTTTATGGTCATCAATTTTAACAGCCAGGCTCTATTTATCAACACGTACCTTATCCAGAGAACCAATATTGGTTTTTTCTTTCAGGGGTTCCTCCAACAGAGGCAATTATGCCAGTGTTAGAAGATTTGGGAATACATGGATCCTATGCCAATAGCATTCAGTTTGGAAACAACAAGTCCAAGTCCTTTGGTAGCAGACTTGTTTTTAATTTTTATTTAATGCCTCCGAATAGTTCTTATGTCAAAGGTTTTATGCCTACCGCTTTAAACAATTCCGTTCTGGTGGATACTGCCACTCATTATGATAGTATGAGACCAGCTATGGCACCATGGATGGATCCAAGAAATACAGGGGACCCTCAGCATTTGAGCTCCTGTTCTGTTGCTAAGAACATTGGTTGGTCAACTTTTCAAGATGATGCCTGTGCATGAAGCAGAATTTTCTATGATAAGCATATTTCTGCTTTCGATTTGTTTTGATAGTAATGTCTTCATTGTATTTAAGCGCTAGCCAAAGGAAAATCTTGTCAATAATAACCCTCCCTTTTGAAAGAAAGATAGAGATTACAAAGAACAGATCTATGAAGGCAAAAATGAAGACAGTACAGAGTGTGGCTGTGAGACTGCACTAAAGGAAGAATAGATGAACCCTAAAGGTAGGGTAGCATGTGAAATGTTTTAAGCAGTACCATCATCATGACAGAGCAAATCAAGCAAAAAACTTCACCAGCTGCCCTTGCACTAACTGTAAATGTGTTAAACGCTGTGCAGAAAGGTTGAGGCTATTAACCATACTCATTTACAGGTTGTTCTCATAACCTTGTCCAAAGCATCAATTAGGCATGGTGAATTTTTAAAGGCAGGGAAGAAGACTGTGTTTTTGAAATCACACAGCAGTTTCGTAGCGCGCTACGAAACTGCTGTAGGTGATGATTTTAAGCGCAGAGCAGCTAGTGTGATACTGTGAGCGGGAGTTGAGGAAGAGAAACACCTGTCTATCAATACCACCTACAGCACATCAGAAACATGGCAGCATTTCATACCTGGGGTTATTAAAAGATTTGAGAACATACTGCTACACTTTCGGAGAATGTTGGGAGACAGAGACCGTTAAAATAGAGCACATCTTTTGGTCAATTAATGAGCCATCAGCGCTTTTAAGCATCCAAAGTCAGCATTCCTTGCATCCGTAGCTCAGCCATCTCAGCCTAACTGAAGGAGGACAGCTGTCAAAGATCCGAGAAGAATCAAGCATACGAGGAGAATGGAATTAGTGTTTTAGTTTGATTAGGATTGTGTGTAATTACAGTTCAGCACTTTGTAATTAATGCATTAGTTAAATAGCATGTAGGAGTAGTTAATAGGGCCTTCGAGCTCCCTCTAGAAAGGGAGGAATGTATTCCTATAAATGGATGAAATTAGGATGTAATAGTTGTTGGACATTTTATACAAAAACAGAGTTATTTGGGCCAATGTAAAGACTTGTTACAGTAATAGTAAAACAGTGGTTGTTTCTTCTCAAGATTCTCAATGGATTATTTTGTTCAAATATGATGGTGGTGTTTTCTCTTATATGTTCTTTTACAGCCTTGTTATAACATAATCACTCAGAATTCATTTCTAATGCTCTGACTTCCTGTATGTTTGGCAAGCTGTGGTTTATGTGAAATATGTTTGAACATCTAATGCAAAGAGCCTTGACTTCCATGAAATGACTGTGCTTTGTTTATTAAATGTGTGAGACTCCATAGCCCAATGAAGACCAATTTGATATGTGTTCAACCAGCTTTTGTTTTCATGAATGAGTGAAGAGTTAGCCATCTGCTGTTGTGATTGATTTCTATCAAAAGTCTGTGAGAGAGCCCTCTCTGACTAGGAAGGCTAATTCCTAGTCTAAAGTCTGGTTGAAAGAGTTACATAAAATCTTACTTGGTTGCAGCCCTTAGTAGTGATTTTGTGATAACAGGTGCAATGGATGGTTGGACGTAATGACACAATGAATGACAATGACAAGTGAGAATGATGACAAAGCAGTGACCCAACATCTCCCCCACACTGAGATATTTGCATGTCCTCATGCAAATAACAAAACTTGATCAACATATTTGTTTCAGAATGTACCCTTTGGGAATGACTTAGCTTTCTTACACAATTTCTTAGCAAACTTGAATAGTTGTATAGTATGCTTTGTCACTTAAATTTGTTACATATTCTACCACTGACCAAGGCATTGATTGAGTTATTAGAGTGATAAGAGTGTTTATTTGTTGTGTTGAATGGTGGATATCATTTCTCAACCTTTTTGCTACATTCTCCATCTTCTAGTTTTGCTAGGCCACTACTCAAAGTTCATCAACCTATGATTTCACTTCAGTATTTGGAGGCTGCTAGAAAATGTCAAATTGTGCAACTTAACACATTTCAACTTGTTCAATGAAGAAACATTCAAAAACAATAGAATATGGACATCCAACTTAGAAATATGGTTCTTGTAACATTGTTGCTCATGTAACACTTGTATGCAAAAATGACAGTATTGATGTGAATGGATGGATGGAGTGGCTTTATGAAGTCAAAAAAAGGCTCAAAACCAATTCAATATGGTGAAAAAAACAAATGAATTCTTCACCCTTATAGACGACTCATCATTTGAAAAACGAGATATCATGAGATATATTAGGTTTTAATGGGTTATGATAGATTCAGAAAGGCCATACAACATAAGTGAGATATATTTTCAATGTCCATATATTCTATGTTTTGTAGTTTACTTCAAAGAAACAAATAAAATGTTGCCTTTTTTTCTTTTGACAAGATCTTTACAAAACTGGTCTTTGATGTAAGTGGCCTTGATGTTGTTGATCATCATGTTGCTGAAAGTTTTTTATACTTGATATGTAATGTTGGACTTAATGTTCAAGTGTATAAATGTGTCTCTTGCCAAAAACCTCAAACCATTCCAATACTTCATTCTCAAAGGTAAATGCAATATATAGTACAACTAAATTATAATACCCATGAAATGATCCAGTAGCCCTCATTTGAAAATTAGAAGATAATTAATGAAGCACATCATTCAACTACGCATTTAACTTTATGCAATACCTCAAGTCTTCAAAGTAATCAAATCTTGGTCCTCCAGACTTGTTGCTTGATTGCTTTCAATTGCTAGAAAAAGTATCTTGATGTTGGGATCTCTTATAACTTTTGAGGTGACAACCTGCCTTAACGCCCCATGAAAATAAATTTGTATTCACTTGAATAATTTCCAAGCCTCTTCTAGGCATCTTACAAAACCATAAGCATAGGTTGTATTATGCTTTCATATTCTTTATTTTACTAGCCTTATTAATTCCATAATCAACTTTTAACGAGAAAAACTTGCCACTTCTTAAAATTGTCTTCATTTCCCAACTTTTGAATTCATTTATTGTAGCCTTGTATGTCGAGTTTATATTGCTTTCATAAATATTTCTTTTCAAAAAGAGGAAAATTTAATCAAAATGAGTAAAAGTGAAAGGGATGGTTGATGGTATGAGTGATCTGCAAAATGAAAGATATGGAGGCTAATAATGGTTGATGGAAAAGTGGTTATTCATAATATCTTTCTAAATTTTTAATAAACTACAAATCCTTATGCAAATTTTTACCTCAAGTTTACCTTTTGAAGAACTTGAAATGCTGAACTAGGGGTTGTAGATATTGGAATAAAACCATTCTACCAGCAAATAAATTCTTGAATCTTGAGCTTTTGAAAATTTTGAAAATGACTCATCATGCCATCCAATATTACACAAAAACATATGCCACAAACTTATTTTAAGGCCAACGTGAGTGCTTCAAAAGGGAAATGATGTATTTTTACCTTTTTTACCACCATATGCCTTCATAATACACTTTTGATGAATAAAAGGAGTTGTTGTGCAAAAATACCAAATTCTGTCCTAATTTGTGCATAGTGGTAAAAATTGAAAATCTGTCTTAAAAACCCACTTGAAATGTCATGGAAAATTTCCCTTTTTTGGAATTCTGCCCTCATCTTACTCAATTTATCATACTCTAAGAAAACCCAGTATCTCATAATTTGTTTTATTTCTGCTCCAATTTCTTGTAATCTTTGTGCCAAAACTGCCCCTCGAAAACACTGCTATAACAATAGCTGTAGAAATTGCAACTTTCCAAAGTTGGCTTTGTTTTTCTTTGGAAAATTGTTTTCTCTGAGTCTAATATGCCAATTTGGGTTGTGTGATGTATGTTGAAATAGAAACCATGAAACATAATTCATGATGACTTGAAATTAATGTAACTTTCTCGGAAAATGAAATGAAATGAAGAAGAGTTGTAGTAGTGCTTCATCATGTTGTTGTTGAATTACAAAAAGATGAACATGCTGACACAAAAATGCTAATAAAATATATTGCTGCAAGTTGTTGTTGATTCCATAAAACCATATAGTCTTCATCAAAACCAAAATTCATGTTACAATTCTTACCATGCGAATGAATGTGCCAAAGTCGAGCATGGAAATAAATGATTGGATTATCAATCAATGATGAAAATCGTTAACCAATGTGAGACAACTCACCAATAATGTAAATGAGTGTCAAGGTACCTGAGTGCATCTTGACAAGGACGAATGAATGTGTTGAAGTTGAGTCACCTACAAGATCTGACAATCAAGAGACATTGTTGTATTCCCATTGTTGTCAACAAGGAGGCTTGCTATTGATGTGTGCAAGTTCCAAGGAACTCTAAATAATCTTTGATCTTGGTCCCAGATAAGGTGTTGAAGTCGATGGGACAAGATCTATTGGAAGGTGGGCCTTAAGGAATCCCACATCAGCCAACTCGAGCATAGAACCAAAAATGATTTGAAGAACCATAATAAAAGATTGAAACCATCATGAAATTGCAAAAAAATTATTCTGAACTTTGCTCGCGAGTTTCCTGGTTTGCAAGCAAACCTCGGGTCCAATTGCGCTAGCAAGCTAGTTTTCAAAATAAGACTTATTATTATTATATGTCCTACTATACTTGAAAAATAAATCTCGTTCAAGTATATGAATACTTCCAATGGAACCATGTGTGTAACAAGATGATAGATAAACTCATATGCAGGTTTGAAAGATACTCTTTGATATGTACCAGTATATGAGGGACCAGTTGTCTTGATTAAGATGATCTCGAAAAATATTGAAGAATTGATCACTAGGATCTGATGACTGTCTTGAACCAAGATTCAATGTAATATTGTCTTCCTTGGCTTCCTACTATCATGCCATGGAAGTCTTTAGAAATGTGATCCCCATTCATAGAATCTGGTGATAGGAAGGCATGAAACTTTTCAATATCAGGTTCCAACAACTTCTCTTCTTCAACGGGCATCCGTGATTATTTGAACTTAGCCAAATCTTCTTCTTTCGGTTGTTGTTCTTTAATGGCAGCTGAAGAATCATTTTGCAATACCTCAACATTGTAAGTGGATTGAGGTGTTTTATTATTGGGGATCTAAAATGGTTGTGCAGGTAGTTGAGTGGGAATGGACCTTTGGGGTGATTGTGTGGTTGATAATGAGAAAGGTTTAACTGATGGTGAACCTAGTGTTGTGGTGGAGGTGAATGGTAATAATGGATAACATTGATATTGGTATTGAGGATAGTGAGGAAAAGATTGAGGATACAATGGAATTCTTTTGTAAGGCCCTTGCCAACCTTGTTTCCAAGATTGGTTTTGAGGCTGGGATTGAGACGGCCAAGGTTGCCAAGGTAAGGGTGTTTTCCAGTTACTTTGAGATTGTTGTGCATAACGTGAATTAAGATCTTGTATCATACTAGATTGATGAGTCTGCTATGGTCTTCTTGAAGCTACATAATAGGATTGTTCCAATGTTTGATTTTCTCCTTGGTAAACTGCATTTAACCCTGGTCATGATGGAGTATGTGATCCTACACATATTTCACAATTTTTAATGTTATCAAGTGGAAATTCATGAAAATCATGTTTCTTTCTACATTTAGGGCAAAATAGAAATGAAGCAACAATCTCAACTTTTTGCTTGTTTTCCATTCTTAGCACATCAATTTGTTCATTTAAATTACTAAGAATGTCTAACAAATTGTTAAGTTCAGTTTGAATTACCAATCCTAATGTCGACTTACTTACCCTTTCCATAATTGGATCCTAAGGGGATATTCCATACTTTACTTTTCCTCTTGATATGTTCTTGCATAGTTCACAAGTCTCTTGAAATGACAATTGAGAGACATCTCCTTTGTCGATCAAGTTAAGAAGATCAATCCATTCGTCCCTTATATCATTTAGTAGGAGAGCTTTTAATGTGTCTGATCCTAAATTAAGCAATTCATATCTTTTGACATTATAAATATATCTCTACACTAAATCTTCTAGGCTTTCATCCTCTTTTTGGTTCATCTTAAAGACTTCATTTCTAAGGTCATGGTGTATGCAATAATCTTTATATTTTTCCAAAAATACTCTTTTCATATCATCCCATGTCCTTATAGAATTTGTTCCTAAATTCATGAACCATCTAAGAGCTCTAGCATTCAACGTTGTCGAAAAGAAATTCAATTTTTGAATGTGTAATGAGTAGCCATAAGATCTACAAATTATTTCAAATTCGAAAAGAAAGGTTTCTGGGTCTTCTGATCTCATACCTTTGAAGTTAGGAAGTACGGATGGAGGGATGTTCTTCATATGAACATTGATATTAGTTTCTTGAATGGGAAATCCAAAAGGATCTTCCTCATTGTCATCATCTCCATCCATTTCTTCAACCTCTTTTTTTCACCTCTTCTTCTACCTGCAAAAATATGAATTCATGATGTGAAAGATGATGTGCCTCTTACTGCACCACGTGATTTAGTGGGGGTGGTAGGTGATTGAAGTCTTTTTGAATTTTTCTTTTAATGAATTTACCTCTAGGATGTACTAAAATGAAATTAATCTTATGCAACTAAATGGATGCAACTAAGAATGAGATGCAATTGAAAGCTAACACCTATGTATACTTCCCCGACAACGATGCCAAAATGTTGGGTAATTTAATTGACTCTTAAATTACTTGCATTTATATGTCAATCCGGGTACGTGAGCTTGCGAAGTATACATGCATTGTATGTGCTAGGATATCTACTTTCAATTCAAAGAAACTAATCTAATTTCACATGAGGATTTAAACTTGTTTATGACTAAGTTTTGATAAGCATATGCACATGTTTTGTCTTAAAAGGCCAATGAATTCAAACTCAAAACTTCAAAATTTAAATGAACTTTTAAAGCAAACTATACTATCAAAACTTCGAGATCTATTCTAATTGGACAAGAAATTAAAATCTATTATACTGAACAAAAATTGAAATCTATTCTATTAAACAGTGAATGGAAATCTAACTATAAAATTAAAAGAACAACTATTCTACAAAACTTGGAATTGGAAACTATTCTAAAAAGCAATGAAAAACAATGATATGTTGACAAAATTTCAAGTGCAAGAGCCTCCATGTCTTATCAAAATGATGACTAGAACAAACATGAAAATGAAAGCAATTCTTGGAAAATAATTCAAGGAAAGTGTTTTTGGATTTTTAAGTTTATATTGAGTACTCGACCTATAACAGACTGGAAAAAAAATAAGTAAGAAAACTATATTGAAAACAAAGAATTCAAACATCTAAAGAGATTAAAAACTAACTTGAAGCAAATACTGAAAAATGAGATTAGAATGACAACTCTATTATCTCACAACTCCACAGGGGACCCTCCTGGTGAGTGTGAGGAATTATAAACTCAGATGACTTGATTCAAATCACCAATTTTATTAAGAGTTGCGCCACATCAAAAATTACATTCACTGGGAAAAAAATTGAGTTCTTCTTCTTCAAATAGTAGCAAAAATTACAATTTAATATTCGTCATTGACATCTGATCCCCCCCCAATCAAATAGGCTACAATTTATAGAGTTTTGAAGCAACAAGAAACTCAAAATTTCATTGCATGAATTATGGCCATGAGATCTCAGTAAATCAGTTTGAAAATAAAATAATATATTTTGAAGGTTTCTAGGATCAAAGATCAGTCCACATCTGATGACACTTATCTCCTTTCCATGAATTTGCTAAATAACAGCTCATTCCAATCCTTTTGGTGATTGGGCGTTGACTGTGAAATTATCAAACTGTTTGCTCACACAATCAGAAAAATAGGGCTCCAAAGAACCCCAAAATTATCTCAAATCATAACGAATTTGAGAAAACAACTCATGAAGAACCTAATTTGGCTTGTGCTCGAAAAAAAACCCACGTTTTCGTTTTCCGAAATTCATTTTCATTTGCTCAGAAAACAAGTTTGAAGTTGACTAGTCAAAACTGTTGCGTTTTTCCTTTGATCTTTTGCTGGAGGTCCACACATGCGAGATGGGTGGAGTTTGACCAATACAAATCCATATTGGAGCTTCTAGAAACCAAGTCCAACTGTCAGATTTCGTTCTAGAGTGGAGCTACTACCTCAACCATGGAGATAGCTACGAAAACTTGATTAAATTGCAGAAACTTGAATTGGCCAAACTGTCATTAGTAAACCATGCATAATTCTTCTTAATCTATTAAAAATAAATGAAAATGATGTTAATTAACCACTTAGACATATAGAGGCACAACATGAATAATTATGGTAAAAATGGTGGCAAGTGAGTGAAATGGTGCAATGGATGGTTGGGAATAATGGCTTAATGTATGACACGGACAAGTGAGAATGATGACAAATCAGTGACCCAACAATAATCCAGTTGAGTTCAGTTAAACTACTTGTGGAAGGTTAGTTGTGCAATGGGACAATAGTATGACTCAATGATCATCCAATTAATTGATCAATCAACCTAAAATAACTAGTGCATGCAGAGAATTTGAGTTCCCAGTTGTGGTAGGAAAATGACCAAACCTTGGGAATTGTGCAATCAATTGGAGGAAAATTCCTAAAAAATAGGGGCTAATTATCTAGTAATTGTGCAAGGAAATAGGGGCTCAAGCAAAGGCATAAATTGACTAAATCTGGGTCAGAGCTTCTCATTGAGCAGAGAGATAGGTTATTCACTTGCAGGTTGAGCTTACACTGAGCTATCAATTTTAATACATCACTATTTAGCGAATTAATGCAAAGAGGCTTGAGGAGTTTTTCCTAGTTGGGTTGCCCCAGAAAAAATATTGTGCATGTGTATTATTTCTTATTGCATGTCTGAGATTTTTGTTCTAGACCGTGAATTGAATTTCATAGATTAGTAGAGTAGAATTGTGTCTCTTGATTTAGATTAAAATTTCTTGAGCAGTTGCAATTCTATCACCAAATTTCTATATGGTATCAAAGTGGGATTCAAATTAGAACATGAATTTTGAAGTTGTTCCTAAAGAGGTTTGAATTTGCAGCTTTAGTGTAGTAGGATCTCTTCAAAGTTGGGAATATGACCTTCAATTGGCTGAGATTAGAGTATGCCTTGGAAGGTGGCTTAAGTTTCATTTCACAGAAGGATCACATGGAGGCGGTGCTTGATGACAACAAATTGCTAAAATATGTCAAGACAGACATTGCAAAACCAACAGCAACACATGCCGAGAACATAGCCCATTGGAAGAAATATGTAGCCAAGGCGAGGAGAATAATCTTGGAAGGAGTTTGAGACCACATTGCCTCAAATATCCATGGGAAAGAAACTCCTTTCACAATGTGGTAGACAATGAAATATCTATTCCATAAGAACAATGACCATAGTAAACTAGCCCTCGAAGACAAACTTCAAAATGTTAAGATGTAGAAGAATGACATTATTCTGCGGTATCTCGGCAAATTTACCCAAGTTCATGGAGAGCTTTGAGGGGTTGGTGTGAATGTTGTAGAAGATGGCCTAGTAAGCCTATCTCTTCTATGCCTTCCCAAAATCTGGCATAGATACTAAGACTCGGTGAGTGGGAGGGAGATATTACCAAATTGGGAACTGATCTGAATTTGAAACTACTTGAAATTTGTTTGCAAGGTATTCAATTCGGAATTAAACATGTTTAAAAGATTTCCATTTCTTGCAGAAAGAAAACACATGAAATTTTCAGCTGTTTATGACCCATTTAAGCATAGCAGAGTTATTTCCTTTTACTGTTTAACAGATTAAAACGAATTTGTTCTGCAAAATAAATCAACCACAAATGCAAAAGAAGTTGATAAAGCAGTTCACCCCCTCCAAGGCTACGTCTGCTGGGTCCAAAGCTCCCAACCGGGCTTGTCCTTGTTTTTATTAAATGCTAAAATTGAAAATACAGCTAAATAGAAGCATCTACAGGAGAAATAGATGGTAAAAATGGATTCAGAACACTTGAATCCTTCAGGATTGACTATTGGATCACCTCCAATGGATACCTGCAACCCTATACAGTCTTCACAAAACTGGGCCCTGGTGGCTCCTAGAACTTTCACGGCTCCAAAACCTCTACAAATGACCTCAGATGGCTGTAAGACCTGCACCAATGGCTTCATAAGGTCGAAAATACCCAAAAAAATCGTCCAAAACCGACTTTCCTAGCCAAAGTTATGGCCATTTAAAGTTTCTCCAGTTTGCCCCTAGAAAAACTCCAGCTAACTTTAGTTAAGTCTAGTTAGCTCCGCCAATTATGGCGGGTCCGCCAAATTTGGCGCTCCTGCCAAAATTCCGCCAACTTAACTGCAGTTACATTTAATGTTTGGTGGTTGCCTCGGATTTCGTGCCCGGCGGAATATTCCTTTTAAATTATTTTTTTTGAAAAATTAAAATTTCTAATGTTATGGACAAATTCTTCTTTTTGCCATAACTTCCTCATACGGCGACCGTTTTTTCGAACCGTTTGTGGCGCCGGAATCGGGAAGACGAGCACTTTCCAGTCATTTAACTTTGAACTAGTTCTAAGCACTTTAAATTTTGAGCATTTTCCGACACTTAAGACATGAGCACCTGATCACGCCTCCCCATTGGGAAGCTTTTGGACCCCAAAAGCCTTCAACTACCGGTTACAGAGGTGAGGGTACAACTCCCTCACTCTGTCCACCTCCATCCACTTCGCCTTGTTCGGTTTTCTGCCTTTGAAACCAACCCGAACATAATCTACACTGCCCCTTCTTGAAGTGCGTGTCCTTCTGTCAAGGATTGTATCTTCTTTCAGCTCATCTAAGAATTCTGGCGAGAAATCTTCTATAGATGGCAGATGAACAACATTTTCATGATCAGCAATCAAAGGAGGTTCATACAAACGTAAGTTCTCCACATTGACAACCGAATACATTTGCATGTAGGAAGGCAAATCTAATTGAAAAGCATTATTTCCAACCTTCTTGAGGATTTTGAATGGACCATAACGAATAGGCTTCAGCTTTTTACCTTCTCCTTGCATCCTTTCCTTACTAATGTACAGCCATACCTCATCTCCTTCTTGAAACTTGTGATCAACTCTATGCTTGTCGTGTCTTTCCTTGTACTTGCCTTGACTCTTCTCAAGCTGTTCTTGAATTTGCTGATGTATTTGCTGAATTCTTTCAATGAATGAACGAGCTTTGTCAATGTCACTATGTCCCTCAATGGCAACATCTTTCTCAAGAATGAAATCAAGAGGTGATTTTGGCAAGTAACCAAAACAAGCTTCAAACGGTGAGGTGTTTGTGGAAGAGTGCTTGGCACGATTGTAAACATGCTGTATGTAGTGCAAATGTTCATCCCAAAGCTTGGGATGCTTGCTGTAATAACCTCTCAAGAGGTGCACAATGGTTCTATTCACAACTTTGGTTTGTCCATCTGTTTGCGGATGGAAAGCAGTACTTTTCTTCAACTTTGTGTCCATCATCTCCCATAGGTTGGACCAAAAATTCCCCACAAATCTGGAATCCCTGTCACTAATAATGGAAGTAGGCAAACCAAAGTGAATCCATACATGATGAAAAAATAATTCAGCAGTTATAGTTTTCTTACAAGGCATAAGTATACACATTTTGCTTAAACGATCAACTACTACATATAAATAATCATGCTGCTTTCGAGATTTTGGCAAACCTCCTGCAAAATCCATAGAGATTCTCTCCCATGGTCTAGAAGGTACCGGCAAAGGAGTATACAAACCAAGCTTCCTGTTGCTAGGCTTGCTTGTAGCACATAATGAACAACCTCTTATGAACCTTGAAATATAATCTACCATGCGAGGCCAATAGCAATACCTCTGTAGATGTGCAACTGTTTTGCTCACACCAAAATGGCCAGCAATAAGAGAAGAATGAGCTTCTCTTATGACATTTATCCTCTCCCCTTGTGGTATACACAACTTGCCCAAATGAAACAGCAAATTGTTATGCATGTGATAGTCATTTTCCTCTACATGATTTCCTTTACTCAAGTTAGCATACACATCTTTAAAGTCATCATCAGATGCATATTGTTCTATGTAACTATCATGTAAACTGGAATCATTCTTAAGTAAAGTAACAACACCAATAATAGGCCTTGAAAGCATATCAACAACCTTATTCAAAGTACCTTTCTTATACCTTATTACCAAATGGAACTGTTGCAAGAAGCCCATCCATCTGAAGTGTCGTGACTGTTGTAACTTGCTTTGTGATTGCAAGTACTGTAAGGGCTGATGGTCGGTATGTATAACAGTTTCTTTGCCCATCAAGTAGTGTTTCCACTTTTTGTCGCTTTGTACCAACGCATACAACTCCTTATCATATGTAGGATAATTTACAACAGCACCATTAAAAGTTTCAGAATGAAAAGCAATAGGCTTACCATGCTATAGAAGAGCTGCACCCATAGCATAATCACTAGCATCAGTTTGTATCTCAAATGGCTGTCTCAAATCCAGTAATGCAAGGACTGGAGCTGAACTAATCTTCTCTTTCAAAGATTCGAAAGCTTTTTGCTGCTTGCCTCCCCATTGGAAAGCATGCTTCACACTTGTCACTGCATGCATAGGAGCTGCTATAGAAGAGAAGTTAGAGATAAACTTCCTCCAATATTGAGCTGCACCCAAAAAACTTCTTACCTCTGTTATGGATTTGGGAGTAGGCCACTTCACAATAGCCTCAATCTTAGCAGGATCAATTCTCAAAGCACCTCCTCCTACTATGTGTCCCAAATAAACCAAAGAAGTCTTTCCAAATTCACACTTTGACATTTTAAGAAATAATTGATTCTTCTTCAAAACATCAAGTACTTTTCTAACATGCATGACATGATCTTCTCTAGACTTGCTGAAAATTAAGATGTCATCTAAGTAGACAATAATGAAATCATCAAGAAAAGGACGCAAGACATCATCCATTACCCGCATGAAAGTTGCATGTGCATTGCACAAACCAAACGGCATCACAAGCCACTCAAAGAGTCCTTGTTTGGTTTTAAAGGCTGTCTTCCAAATGTCACTTTTTTCAATTCTTACTTGATGATATCCATTGCGCAAGTCTAGCTTAGTGAAATATCGAGCATCTTTCAGCTGGTCTAGCAAATCATCTATCCTTGGGAGTGGGTAACGATTCTTTACCGTTATCTTGTTCAAGGCCCTGAAATCAACACACATACGCCAAGTGCCATCTTTCTTTGGAATCAATACAATCGGTGACCCACATGGCGAAGTACTTGGCCTTATGAAACCCTTGTCCAACAAGTCCTTGATTTGCTTCTTTATTTCAGCATTCTCCCTAATAGACATGCGGTACATGCCTATGTTTGGAAGAGGACAATCTGGATGCAAATGGATTTCATGCTGAATCTCCTTCTTAGGAGGCAAACCTGTAGGCTCCTGAAACATCTCATGATATGCATCAACTACATCATACAGATCTGATTTAAGTTTTGGATCACAATTGTCAAATGACTCATGATTCACATCAACCTTGGGCTTAATCATAAGAAGAACAAAATTCTTACTTGAATTGACCAGCCTTTTTACCTGTCCTGCATTCACCATCGCTATATTTTTCTTCTTGCGATGAGCTCTAACAATGAACTCCTTGCCATCTTTGAACAGATGATATTTGTTTTCATGGCAATGAAAAATAGCTTTCCTGTCAAACAAGTAAGGACTTCCCAAAACAATTCCTGTTATATCAAAAGGTACCACATCAAGTTCAACTGTGTCAATAAAATGTGCAGTAATTGCAAAGCGCAATGTGCACTTTCTTGAAACTTGTAAATTTGCATCCTTGCAAATCCATCCAAGTGGATATGGCTTCGGATGTGGAACAGTCTCAAGTTTAAGCTGCTTGACCAAGTCCTCTGATATAAGGTTTGCTTGTGACCCACTATCAAAAAGTGTGTCAATTTTAGTATGTTTTGAAATCACCCTCACATGAAACAGTTCAATTCTTTCTTCCTCATTAGGAGCTTGTACATGGCAGTTTGAGGTACTAATGCTGGCTTGAGTTTCAATTTCTTTTCCCTTCAAGTTTTTCAAGCCCATGGCTGCAATTTTGGTTTCATCACCTGAATCTTCCTCTAAATCTTGTGGTGTAGATGTAGTAGCAGCAGTTTTCTGTTTCCCTTTGGATTTGTTAAATTGAGGTCTTTTTTCAGGATATAATTTCTAACAATTTTTCTCCTCATGGCCTGGTTTAGAACAGTGTTTACAGATCACTTTCTCACTCTCCTGTTTGACAGATGCATTCTTTTTGCCCTTTCCCTTGGAGGTTTTCTCTTTGTTTTTCCCCTCGGGGGGCTTGTTTCTACCCTCTTCAAATGTGTTTTTTCCCCTTGCCTCTAAATGGGTAGCTTGGACACAAACCTCGTCCAGGCTAGTAGGGTTAAACATCAAGATGGTGTGTCTAAGGTAGCTATGCAAGCCACCGATTTATTTCAGCAAGGTTTCTTGGGTCTGTAAATCTACCCCTAACAAGAGAGCTCTTCTCCTGAATTCTTGGGTGTAGTCTTGGACACTCTGACCCTTAAGTTGTCTGAAATTTTGCCAATTCATAATGGCCTTCTGCATGTGAGCAAGAGGATAAAACTGTTTTTTAATGGCTAACAGAAATTCAGGCCATGTTAAGATAACCTTACCAAATTTTTTGATCTCCTCTTTAGTCTTGGCCTCCCACCAGACCAGTGCTGCTCCATCCATTCTCAAAGAAGCCAACTGAATCTTTGTGGCATCATCATGCATATTTTGGATCCTCAAGTAAACTTCCAACTGCCTAATCCAGTTGTCAAGCTTTTCTGCATTCACTTCACCATTAAACATAGGTAATTCGAATTTTACATCAAGGTTCAAAAAAGGACTTTTTCCAGAGGATCTATGCTTATGAATAGAAGAAGACGAAGAGGAAGAGGAAGAAGGTGAAGATGGGGGTGGTGGATCACCATTTCCTCCATGTCCTTTCTTGGAATGATCATCATCCTTCTTACCTCCTGAAGAGCCCTCTCCTTCATGTGGATGTTTGGACGCTTCTCCAGCCAATTTCTCATTTCTTTCTTGGTACAATATCCTCACCATTTCAGTGAGGTCCAAGAAAGCCTTTCTGAAGACTCTTTCTTCTTCTCTTGGATCTGTCTCTGTAGGAATTTCTCCTTCATGTGCAGACATTCTTGAAGCTTATGCTAAAACTCTTGAGGGTGAAATTGAAGGTGGAGGTGATGGCTCTCTGGCCTTCCTTGACTGAGGATTCTCTCGTTCTCTAGTCAACTGTCCTTCCCCTCTTTTGAGTTTCAACCTGGTAAGCATCAATACTTTGCAAGATAGTTAGAAGATCTTTGCACAAAACCCCGATGCTCTGATACCAACTTGATCTGAATTTGAAACTACTTGAAATTTGTTTGCAAGGTATTCAATTCAGAATTAAACATGTTTAAAAGATTTCCATGTCTTGCAGAAAGAAAACACATGAAATTTTCAGCTGTTTATGACCCATTTAAGCATAGCAGAGTTATTTCCTTTTACTGTTTAACACATTAAAATGAATTTTTCTGCAAAATAAATCAACCACAAATGCAAAAGAAGTTGATAAAGCAGATCACCCCCTCTAGGGCTACGTCTGTTGGGTCCAAAGCTCCCAACCGGGCTTGTCCTTGTTTTTATTAAATGCTCAAATCGAAAATACAGCTGAATAGAAGCATCTACAGGAGAAATAGATGGTAAAAATGGATTCAGAACACTTGAATCCTTCAGGATTGACTATTGGATCACCTCCAATGGATACCTGTAACCCTATACAGTCTTCACAAAACTGGGCCCTGGTGGCTCCTAGAACTTTCACAGCTCCAAAACCTCTGAAAATGACCTCAGATGGCTATAAGACCTGCACCAATGGCTTCAGAAGGTCAAAAATACCCAAAATCAAAAAAGAATTCGTCCAAAACCGACTTTCCTAGCCAAAGTTATGGCCATTTAAAGTTTCTCCAGTTTGCCCCTAGAAAAACTCCAGCTAACTTTAGTTAACTCCACTTAGCTCCGCCAATTATGGTGGGTCCGCCAAATTTGGCGCTCCTGCCAAAATTCCGCCAACTTAACTGCAGTTACATTTAATGTTTGGTGGTTGCCTCAGATTTCGTGCCCGGCGGAATATTCCTTTTTTAATTTTTTTTTGAAAAATTAAAATTTCTAATGTTATGGACAAATTCTTCTTTTTGCCATAACTTCCTCATACGGTGACCGTTTTTCGAACCGTTTGCGGCGCCGGAATCGGGAAGACGAGCAATTTCCAGTCATTCAACTTTGAACCAGTTCTAAGCACTTTAAATTTTGAGCATTTTCTGACACTTAGGACATGAGCACCTGATCAGGAACGCTTGTGGTATGATTTGGTACAAGAAGAGATCAGGCATAATTCAAGAGATGGAACTTCATCCAAGGGTGAGGATGAAGAAAAATTTTCATTGGTTGGAAAGGGAAAGACGAGTAAAGGGAAGAAATCTCAAACCAAACTAGAATCCAACCAATGGGGCAAGAAGAAAGACATGTCCAAAATAAAATTCTTCAATTGTCGTGAATTTAGGCATTATGCTACAAAGCGTCCACAAAAAAAGTCTGGAAAGAAGAAATCAGGAGGAGCAATTGGTGAGGCATTGGCTTCACATTTTGAGCTATACTTCACCCTTATCGCATGCATGGCCACCACTATGATGGGGAGTATATGGTACTTGGACTCTCGTGCCTCATTCCACATGACAGGGTGTACAAAGTTTTTCAGTTACCTGGAGGAGAAACATCTTCATATGCATATTGAGCTTGGGGACAATGGAAGGTACAATTCTATCGAGATTGGTACAGTAACTTTTTAAGAGGGAGTTGGGATCTCCTCTTCACCTCAAAGATGTCATGTTTGTTACAGGCCTAAAGAAGAACCTCATCTTTGTAGCAGTTTTGGAAGACCGTGCTTATGATGTGATCTTCAACAAAGGGAAAGCATTCCTGAGACACATAGCCACTGGACAGGTGAATCAGATCAAGGTTCATGTGAAGAACCTCTATAAAATGGATGTGGAATATTCTGCTACATTAAGTAGTAAGGTAGAGAAAGTGCAGAGCCGCGATGTCAATGAACTTTGGCATAGGAGATTGCCCCATTTTCATCATGGTTCCCCAAAAATCATGTAGCAAATAACCATTGGCCTCCCGAAAGGAGCACTTGAGTAGTAGGAAGTTGCAAAGTTTGTACCTTGCGAAAGTATGTGAAATGCACATTCCATGAACAAGACAACAAAGCACATGCGATCTTGAAAAGAGTCCACTTTGATGTTTGTGGACCTTTCTCGATAGCCTCCACTGCGAGACACATATTTTGTTATTTTTATTGATGATTTCTCAAGAAAGTGTTGGATCTTCTTCATGCGGAAGAAGGATGAGACATCTCAAATTTTGTAGAATTCAAGGCACTAGTTGAGAAATAGACCTATAAGAAGGTGAAGGCTCTTAGGAGCGACAATGGAGGTGAGTATTTTTCGAATGAATTCAAGGATTTTTGTGAGAAATAA
Organism: Pinus tabuliformis; assembly: GCA_031772625.1. NCBI lineage: Eukaryota > Viridiplantae > Streptophyta > Pinopsida > Pinales > Pinaceae > Pinus > Pinus tabuliformis. Next base: position 977,109,226 of record CM062807.1, read on the forward strand.
AGCATCAGAAGAGCGCTGAAAACACCCCACAACCCGCAACAAAATGGGGTAGCTGAGAGAAAGAACCAAAAAATTGTTGGAGTTGCGAGAGTTATGATACACGACCAAGGCATACCACTGCATTTGTGGGCAAAGGCATGTAACACAACAATCTACTTGCAGAATCGGTGTCCTTATCGGATTCTTGGTATGGTTACACTAGAGGAGGATTTCTTGGGGAGAAATTTGGATGTGTCTCACTTCAAAAAATTTGGAGCCTTTGTTTACTTACTTGTCTCCAAAGATTCGAGGAAGAAGCTTGAGTCGACAATAGAGGTGGGATTTTTTGTGGGTTGCACGGAAACTCCACACAATTACCATGTGTAGTTACATTCCCTCAAAATGATAGTTGTGTGAAGGGATGCAAAGTTTGATGAGGAGAAAGAGATGTAATGCTCTCTTGAGAGGGAGCTTCAAATCCCACTAGAAGAGGATATTTTAGCTCTAAATCTGGAGCCTCGGAAAGTTATGGAGCAACCATAAATAGAGGAGAAAAGAGTGGAGACATCCACTCAAGTGGAACCATCTAGAGAAGGGAGAAAAAGAACTAGGGAAGCTGATAGATTAGTGCAGGATGTGAGGGATAATGTGGGAGCTTCGTCAAATTTGCACAAGAAAAGGAGGTCACCTGAGAGGTACACTGGCTACATGGCTCTAACTAAATTTGTAGAGACTAAGCCATCCTCTTTTAAGGAAGAAGTTGACCAACCAATTTAGGTTGATGCAATGGTGGAAGAATATGAATCCATCATGAAGAACAATGTTTGGGAAGTGGTCCCAAGATCGACAGGTAAATTAGTTGTGAGTTCAATATGGATCTTCAAGGTTAAGCATCTAGCAAACAAGATCATAAAGAATTATAAGGCCATATTTGTGGCTAAATGATTCTCTCATGTTGATTGAATTTATTATGAAGAAACCTTCGCTCCTGTAGCAAGGTATTCATACATTTTATTGCACTGGTTCCGCAGATGGGGTGGAAGATCCACTAGATGGATGTAAAAACAACATTTCTCAATGGCGTTATTGAGGAGGAGGTGTACATTGAGCAACAAAAAGGTTTTGAGATATTTTATCAGGAGTCTCATGTGTGTAGACTCAAGCGACCGTTGTACGGTATCAAACAAGCACCCCATGCTTAGTACACCAGGATCGACATTTATCTCACTAGTTTGGGCTTCACAAAAAGTGAAGCGGATGTGAACCTATATCATATCTTGGTACAAGGTAAATTTCTTATTATTGTTTTGTATGTTGATGAATTAGTATTAACAGGTGATGAGCAGTTGATCAACTCTTTCAAGGAGGACCTTGCAAGGGAATTTGAAATGAAGGACATGGGTTTCATGCACTACTTCCTCAGGCTAGAAGTATGGCAAGGCGATGGGGAATTGTTTGTGTCTCAAGGCAAGTATGCTAATGAGATACTACAGATATTTCGAATGGATAGTTGTAAACCCATGGAGACACCTCTAGCGACCAAATAGAGGAAGGAGATTGCCACTTCAGGTGAAGAGGTGGTTGCTACCATTTACCGACAGTTAGTAGGTTCACTAATGTATCTTATGAACACACAACCATATATATTTTATGCAGTCAACCAATTGATCCAAGCTATGGTTAGGCCAACCAAATTGTATTAGAAGGCAACTAAGCATGTGTTATGATACCTTAGAGGCACTATCCAGTATGGATTATGGTATAGACGAACAAAGGGAGTTAAGTCATGTGGTTTTACAGACGTAGATTGGGAAAGGAGTCCATCTGACTGAAAGAGTACATCAAGTGGAATTTTCATCGTTGGGTTCGCAGCGGTTTCCAGGTACAGTAGGAAGCAAAGATCTATGGTGCTCAACTTGGCAGAAGCAGAATACATGGCTGCAAGTCAAGCAACATGTGAGGTGATTTGGATGAGAAAGATACTTGTGGGACTGTTTGGTCAGATGATGGACTGTTACACAACATTTTGTCACTGTCCCTGTACTCCCCGTTCCTTGATCCTGGAGGACCTCTAGAGTAAACCCTGCATGCTTTGCCTTCATGAAGAAACTCCCATTATGTCCCTCTTCATGAGTAGATCATTTCCCTTTTGCACCATTTCCCCTGAAACCTCTGTTTTTCCCAGTTTACAAGGCCGATGATTATGACCTTTGTCTCCCCCGTGCCAATGTGCAGAGATTAGCACTATTCCCCGCTCCGACTGGTGCGACTAATCTGTGTTCCAATCACGTCGGTCCTGTTATGGAAAGTTTTTTAAATTAGAGCCGAAGCTTTCAGCTCTAGGAGCTCCATAACGGAAGTCCGATAAATGGTTTGGCTGGATGGGGTCGAGGATGACAGTTTGGGCTCTTTTCCCCTATAATGATGGAACTACCTCAAGGGATAAGTCCTTCTCCCATGAGAAGAGGATCCATCTCCTATCCATATTTCCTATATAAACCTCCCTTCTTCCCAAGCACAAACTAGTCACAGTTAGAGTGTTGGCTGAGTGTGAGTATACTATTTTGATTAGACAAGTAAGCTATTACTAGTTGTAGCCATCTAGTTATGTGAGGGAGAAGTGTGTTTTGTTTGGAGTGAAGCCTAAAGGGAAGAGCCTTTAAAATATTGTTGTTTGAAGCCATCATGGAATGCTAGTAGTAGTGTGTGGGAACCCGGCCTTGTCAGAGGAAGACTGCGACGTCAAGACGAATAGTTCTAATCTCCCTTTGATATTAATATATGCAACTATCGATTGATTTCCTACATGTTTTGTAATATTACATATTCGTGTCTTAATGCTTCTTGACCCGTTAAGTAGGTTGAATTGAAATTTGTCTATTAGTATGTTTGTGTGCTGTTGTTGTTTACATGTTTCAAGAGCTTGAAGAAGGAAGTGAGAGATTGCTCTAGTGAGCAAGCGACAACATCATCAAGCAGGATAAGTGACCAAGAGGTAGGCCTTCTTGATTGATTCTAACCTAAGGAAATATTCAATAGAATGTATCTATTGTGGCTAGACCCATTATTGGGCTAGAGGAATTCGTTCGTGTTCGCACTTATAATTTTACTTCACCACAAATTGGCGACTCCGATTGGAGAAGAGGATCCATCTCCCATCCATATTTCCTATATAAACCTCCCTTCTTCCCAAGCACAAACTAGTCATAGTTAGAGTGTTGGCTGAGTGTGAGTATACTATATTGATTAGACAAGCAAGCTATTACTAGTTGTAGACATCTAGTTGTGCGAGGGAGAAGTGTGTTTGGTTTAGAGTGAAGCCTAAAGGGAAGAGCCTTTAAACTATTGTTGTTTGAAGCCATCATGGAATGCTAGCATAAGTGTGTGAGAACTCAGTCTTGTTAGAGGAAGACTGCAACGTCAAGACGAATGGTTGTAATCTCTCTTTGATATTAATATATGCAACTATCGATTGATTTCCTACATGTTTTGTAATATTACATATTCGTGTTTTAATGCTTCTTGACCCGTTAAGTAGGTTGAATTACAAGTTGTCTATTATTATGTTTGTGTGCTGTTGTTGTTTATTTGTTTAAGGAGCTTGAAGAAGGAAGCGAGAGATTACGAGAGAAGCAAGCGTGGACATCATCAAGTAGGATAAGCGACCAAGAGGTAGGCCCTCTTGATTGATTATAACCTAAGGAAATCTTCCATAGAATGTATATGTTGTGGCTAGACCCATTATCGGGCTAGAGGAATTCGTTCGTGTCCGCACTTATAATTTTACTTCACCACAAATTGGCGACTCCACTGGGGAATAGTGCTAATATCTGCACATCGACGCGGGGGAGACAAAGGTCATTAGCGCCGGCCTTGTAAACTGGGAAAAACAGAAGTTTCATGGGAAATGGTGCAAGGGGGGAATGATCTGCTCATGAAGAGGGACATAATGGGAGTTTCTCCATGAAGGAAAAGCATGCGAGGTTCACTGTAGAGGTCCTATAGGATCAAGGAACGAGGAGTACAGGGATAGTGACAAAATGTTGTGTAAGAGGGGGACTTGGATGAGATCAGAGATAAGGTCCACGACACAACGACAGAGCTGTGAACACAATTTGAGCAACAATATCAGCAAGCACTAGGAAATGTGAAAAAGGATCTACGTGAGTTGCAGATCCAAACAGGTCGGCTATAGGCGAGTGTGGGAGAAGCGAGCAAGATTCAAGTGAGCTTGCAACAACCCATCACGATGGTGTTGGAGACAGACAAGACTATGGACTTCAGAGTTATACCTTTACCAGAGGGATCACTCCGCGCAAAGGCAGATGAAACAAACACCCAGCTAGGAAAGATCAAGGATGTGGGTGTCAACTTAGCCGCGCTGACTATTCAAACCTTCCATGCGCTTCATTAAGGGGTATCAGAGGAGCTCAGGATCAGGCAGCAGCGCACACTATTAGTTATCAGTGAGGTAAAGATTAACAATGAGCAAAGTTTTGCAGAAAAGGCTCATGCGCTGAAGGAAAAGGAAGAACTGGCTGCGTAAAGCCAGAGCTTGGAGGCAACAATTACATAGGGATGTAAGATGCTTCCAGAACTTCACATTCCAGAAGATGCAGCAGAAACTGCAAAGATTCATAGGTTGGCTGCCGCAGTCAGAGAATTGAAGGATGAGATTGACCGAGTAACATTTGAGTTCCAATTGAAGATCTTAGAGCTTGAGTTGAAATTGCAGCCAACCACTCCTCCAGAAGTACGGGAGAAGTGCGTAGCATCCATCAGGGAGAGCATGGCCACTTTGGATGCAGCAGTCATAGGCTGCACACTGATCTTCGAGCAGACAATATAACTATGGACTACTCTGCAAAAGGACCCAAACCTGCAAAATCTTGGCACAGATATCCAAGAGTTGCAACAAAAGTTTGATGAACTCAGGGCGACTACGCGCACTTTGGCGCCAGTCCAGCGCTTTGCTCGCTTGATAGAAGGAAAACAACTTCAAACACAGATTGAGTAGCTGCAAAGGAAAGAGGCCATCTTACAGGCCAGCATATATCAATGGACAGAGGAAGCAAGCCATCTTATTCTGTCAGTCCAAGAGAAGTTGAAGACACTCCAACAGACACAACAGATGATGTGCCTTGCAATGGAAGGCCCGACTATAGAAAAGTTGGTATAGGAAGTGGAGCAGGGTATTGTTGACTTGCAGGTACTAAAGATGGAGTTCAACAACCTCCGCAACAAGATAGATGTGCCAACTGAGTGACTCGAGGGCGAGTGACCCAATTTGTGTTAGGGGCCTGTTGGGAAGGGGTCCCTGGGGTCAATTGAGTAAATTTTGTAGTTTATTTTTGTAACGAATGTAAAGTCTTCGTGAAATGTAAAATCGGAGCATGAAGCTAGTAGAAGTCAAAGGGGCTTTAGTCCCTTAGTTGAGTAGGTGATAGAGTTTTTATGAGACTCGCCCATGGTCTACGGACCATGGTAGTGTAAAGAAAATGCTATATAAAGTTGAGTCATGTGGACCATGGTATTGTAAAGAAAATGTTATATAAAGTTGAGTCATAACGAGTCTTAGAACTTAACTTTTGGAGAAGAATCATTGTAAGGGAAAGGTGCTAAGGCAGGAAAGGTCTATTTCATGTACTTAAGTGAAAGGGGAAGACTCTTGCAGCTGAGTGCGCGGAGACCTTGGTAAGTCCACAGGCTGAGTGCACGGGCCCTTGCAGCTAAGTGCGCAAGGAGAAGAAGTCCATAATTGAACGCTTATACTAATAAAGACTGTTTGGGGCCGAAATTGATGCATTTGTGTTTTGTTATTTACTTCTGATAAGTTTACGTATCATCGCTCTATGATATGTTTTATATGAATTAATGCTCGTTTACTGAGCAAAACTAGTGGATCTGTAATCTTTATGCATGATAAGTACAATTAAGTACCTTCGCGAAGATCTGGAAGTCGTTTAGATAGATTTGCAGTAGTCATCTATTCAGGAGGGTTAAAGGTGCGTGAAGGTAGATTTAAGCCATAGGGATTCTAGGAAACCATCACACATGCCTCTTGATGTAGAAACCTGGTTCTAGCATCCCCCAATACTGCTTCGGGTGAGACTGCAGCCTGCGCTATGCAGGTTGTTGCCGAAAGGGCTAGCAGTTAGGGTTTTGTTGGTTGGCGCAGATAATGTTGAACCTGGGTCAAGCCCCATCAAGCCAACACTTGGTATTAGATTGAAAAGGTAATAGTTGATGTGTTTACATAACTAACAGTTGGGTGATGTGACAGTGCATAGTAAGACTCAATTGCAACAAGGAAAAGGTAAAAGAAATGAATTGGGTGAAAATTCCTTTAGCTATGTTTGGAAACCGCAATTCCAAACAAATTAGTGCTTTGCATACATGACGTCTTTTTAACCTTGAATTTGTCTAAAATTATGAGGATACATGTTATATTCATAAATATGCATTTGACATGTATAACAGTTGGTTCTAGTGATGGCTAGATTCGTCAAAGGATTGGAGTCCCTTGAGAGATGGCGTGGATGCCTTCAACTGCAAGCAACGTGCTTGGCACAACAAGGTAAGGTAAATGGTGTATTGTTATGTTTATTTATGCACTGACAATTATGTGTTTATGGCAATATTATGCAGGGGATTGTATGACAAAGAGACTACCATGAAATTCCAAAGAAGGCTTAGAATGAGATTTTCTTTGGAAGCATTGGGAACCATGGGGATTGCATCATGGTGTCCGTTGAGAGTCTTGTGATTTTGTTTCTTTGTTCTTTGTTTGCGCTTGATTTTCAACTTTGTTTATTTCTAGTATATGGCCATACCACTTTATTTGTGATGTCGTATTGCTATTGGTTTTCATGGTTTCCTCTTGTTTGCTGTTTGTTCTTTCCTTTTATGTTTTGATACTTAGGACTTGGTTGGGAAAGAGGAAAGATGATGGAGTTCAAGGAGAGATGAATGAAACCTAGCAGGTAATGTAAGACCCGAATAAAGCTCAGTGCATGGGTAAGGGAATGTGAAGGTAAGAATATGACAATCGGTTGGATTGGTTCGGGCCATTGGTGTAAATGCACAGTGGCAGTACAATCATGAGAAAGGTAACAGGAAAGGTAAAGTAAATGGATTTGAGGCGTTAGATGCCTTGGCTATGTTGGGAGTCATTGTTCTCAATGTTGCACATATTTTTAATAGATAAAGGGAGTTTTCTTAACCCAGACCTTATGATATATGTTAATTATGTTATGATCATTATTATGTTGATGTTTATACACATATGTATGTCATTGTCTAACAGGATCATGATTGTTTTATGATAATGTTTATGTATATGTATGTATGTATGTATGTATCCATGTATCTATGTCACTGTCCGACAAGGTTGTTAGGGATCATTCTTGAGGAGTAATGATTGCTTATGCAGGTGAATGGCATGACGAGGTTCCTGGTCTTATGGGGAATCAAGTGGGGAGAGTAGTCATGAAAAATATACGAGGTCGATATCATGTAGATATGAATTTATATAATATGTCTGTATTATGCCTATGTTTATGCTATGACAGGTAACTCTGAGGGATACATCAGCTGAATGAAAGCAGTAATATCCGAGGCATGTTGGGACAAGCGTGGATAAGAAACTAGAAGCAAGGTTGCTTGGTAGAGACAATGTGGTTTTGGATGTGTGGTACTTCTATTGTGCATATGTTGTACATGTTGCATCAGTGATGTTATGCGCATGCAGTTTTTTGTATATATAATGTGTGTACATGTTGTTTATGCAATGTCACATACAGTGTGCTACCGATAGTGTTGTGTGAATGTTGCATATGTTGTGCTATGTACATAGGGTTCCATGTACATGTTATATATGCAACACTATGTACATATGGTGTTATGTCCATGATTGTATAAGTGGTGTTGTGAGCATGTGGTGTTGTGTACACGTTGTACAGGTGGTGCGGTGTACATGTGGCATTGTGTACACATTGTGCAGGTGGTGTTGTGTACATGTGATGATGTGCACACATCATGTAGGTGGTGTTGTGTACATGTGGTCCTGTGTACATGTTGTACCTATGGTACTAGTGTACATGTAGTATTGTGTGCATGTTGTGTTGCGGGTATGTGGTACTATTGTGTAGTTGTGGTATCATGACATGTGTACTCGTTGTGTTGTACTCTGTGTACGTATATGTATTATGTTGTGGTGTACACCGGATGTAGGAGTATGTATTGTGTTTTGTTTTATACTGGGTGTAGATGTATGTGTTGTACGTCAGGTGTATGTACATGTATTGCATGGTGTTGTATGTCGTGTGTGGTTGCATGTGTGTGATGCACACTATGTGTATGTGTACATGGTTGAAGAGAAGGCACTGGGTGTTTATCGGGTGTGGCAGTCGATCCGGTGTGCATACGGAATAAATACAAAGGTAGAAGCTAAGGATTGATTAAAGGATAAGTATAAGTATTTTATTTCAGTTTTATTATGCATGTGATTTATGATTCTGCTTTATGATGGTTACATGTGATTTATGATGGTTGTGTTTTAAGCTAACCTGATATTATATGTTTATACATAATGATTTGGTCAAATATGTTAGTTTGATTTGTTGTGATAGGAAGTAAACAAGATTGCAAGTGTACCTTATTGACAAGCTACCAATGAGGTATGATGTGAATTTATTTCAATTTATTTTAAATCTAATGGCAATTATGTGCTTGGTACAAGAAAGCATGGGAAATGCCCGGTTGGGTGGTTGAAATCGACTGTAAGAATTAGCAGCAACAGTGTGTTGAAGGCTCGAAAATCTATGCCTACAACATTATAAGGGAGACCACCCGGTTGGGAACTTAGAGCAACTCATTTTCTGTTGAAATGGTGGTTCCGACTGGTTAAACTAGGTCCAATTACCTTCTCTCTATCTCCACTAGCTTACAATATGACTTTTACCTACCAATAGAGAAGAGACATCAGATCATTCCTCTTGTTGATTAGGCAAGAAAGCGATCCTTAAGCTAATCTAGGGCTCATCCAAGCCACAACTAAAGTTTTCCTCTTTGATAAGAGGACTTTTAGAAATGCAAAAACTAAAATTAAAATGCATAATTTAACCTAAGATACATTTATCCTAGACCTATCTCGATTGAAAGAAAAAGTAGTATTTCTCTCAATCAAGAGCAAGCTCAAAGGATGGGAAAAGAAGCATGTTAGAATTGAAATAAGATAAAGGAAATAGACCAAGGAAATAGTTCACAATATCTAATCCTTGTTAAAGAAGATATAAACAACTAAATGTCTAATAAATAGTTATCAAACACTTAACTGTAAATAACTCCAACTTCTAATAAACATATGCATAAGAAACGAAAGATTCATGTCATAATACTGAAATAGTTCTAATAAAATGACATGTAGAAAAGCAGGACATCTATAACTTTGAAATTTTAGATAGCTAGCCAGCCTAAAGAAATAAAAGTTTGTTCTTATACAATTTGCAATTTTTCAAGACGCATTTCTGATTAATCCTACAAGATAGCTTGATTAGATTTTAGACGGGCATATCAGATAACATTTAACAATAGTGGTAAAGCCAAACCAATATATTCATACAACAAAAATGTATTTGAACTCTGAAACATTTATTTACAGTAACAGATGCAAACAATTACAAAATTAAGTCTTATTATAAATATGAATCAAGTTACATGAACCTCAGAGAATTATAGTAATGAAAATCCCATGTTGCCAGGAAACTCAATTTCCTATATGTAAAGAAGACTCCAATTCCAATACAGTAGTGCAAATGAGAAAAAACTTCCTCTACCAACAAGCTATAAGTTCAAGTATTATTTTGCCTCTTCTCCTGGATTCGAATCCCTCCTAACGCAACCCATCGATGGGTTTTTATACAGTATTTAGAAATAATAACAATTTCCCCAAATCTCTCAATCAACAGAGTTATTAAAACACAATTAAATGGAAGGATTGCTTTGATTGGGATTTGGAAAAACACTTAGGGACAGTTAAGAACAAATTTCCCAATTTAGTCCGTGCGGTGCTAAAATTAACCTGGTGGTTTTCAACAACTTTCTTCTAATAAAGGATTCATTTTCTGCTTGGAGGAATTTCATTGGATCATTTTTGTTTTCAGCCATATATCGGAAGCCCTCTATCAAAATCAAAATCAAAATTAGCCAATATATACTAAAAATAAAGTAAAACAAACTTTAAACAAACTCTTATTAAACCCGAAATCAATATATATCACGACTTTTCTATTAATAAGATAGCGACCCGTGGAGGTGACAAATGGTAAGCATTGACATGCATCAGAGAAATGCATATCGGAGGTTTAACATAGTCACACAACAAATTTAACGATATATGGGTGTTATGGAGGGGACGCGATACCAATCCTTAAACCATCATTTATATTCCCAACTTTACAACTAAGTGGCTTTTTAAAATTTAGTGGCTATAAAAGTGGCCGAAGGATGATACACGTGGCAAGAGCTAAGTGGTATCAAAGGTAAGCCCATCGAAAATTTTTGTTGTTGGGTGTGGATCCTGATTATCTTCTGTATTCAAAGGTTCCGGCCGAATGTATACCCCAGGAAGACTGTACAACCCTCCACGTGGGGGGCTGCGGGGGGGACTTGTCCCCCCCGTGGGGGTAAATCCCCCCCAGCTGGGGGGTCCGGGGGCCAGCGGTCCCCCGACGGGGGTTCGGTGGCAGCGCCCCCAAAGCTAAAAATAGATGTAAAATTACCTTGTAAAAGTCCAGTAATTTCTAGTCAATTTGGGCCGTTCATTAGGCGGATGATCTGAGAGTAGAAGTTACGTTTAATTTAGGGTTTTTTGCCCTAAAAGGAAACCCCTCACTATATATGAGGGAATTGTATTGCGTCTATGGATATCTGTATTTTGAGTGAGGAAGAGAGAGGAGATTGAGAGCGAAGAGGGTGTTACAGCGGATCTGTTGTAGGTTGTATCTTTTCAGTTTGCTGAATAATATAATAAAAGAAGGATGGTTGTTTCTTTGTGGATGTAGCCCAAACTGGGTGAACCACGTATATCTGTGTCTCTCTTGTTTTATGCGTTTTCTGTGTTTATATTTCTGCAATATTTTATGTGTTCCATTGCTTCGTAATATATCATTTTCTAACAACTGGTATCAGAGCTGAAGGTCTGTTTGGCTGATAAACTCACAGGAGAGAAGGGTTCCTGGTTCGAGTGGGAGCAATGGCGGAAGATGGTAGGTTTAGGGTCGAAAAATTCAATGGCCAAAACTACCAGCTGTGGAAGATGCAGATGGAAGATTATCTGTATCAGAGAGATCTGTACCTACCATTGAGCGGAAAGACAAAGAAGCCGACGAGTATGATAGACACAGAATGGGATATTCTCGACAGAAAGGCACTTGGAATAATACGACTATGCCTAGTGGCGTTAGTAGCGTTTAATATTTCAAAGGAAACGACAAAACAGGGTTTAATGTCGGCATTGGCCAAACTATATGAAAAACCCTCGGCCTCAAATAAGGTATTTCTTATGAAGCGTTTATTTAATATGAAGATGTCAGAAGGTGGATCTGTTGCAGACCATTTAAATGATTTTAATACAGTTACAAGTCAGTTAAGTTCTGTAGGGGTAAATTTTGATGATGAAGTTAGGGCTCTGTTATTTCTGTGCTTATTGCTAGAAAGTTAGAATGGCTTAGTTATGGCCATTAGTAACTCTGTCTCTGGATCTAGTACTTTAAAGTTTGATGATGTTGTCGGTGCAATCCTTAGTGAGGAAATGTGACGGAAAAGCTCCGGTGAGACATCAGGTAATGCTTTGACTGCAGAGACTAGGGGAAGAAAAATTGAAAGAGGAAAGAGCCCAGGATATCGCAGTAAGTCAAAAAAAGGCAGATCCAAGTCCAGATCAGGGATAGTGTGCTGGAAATGCGGGAAGAAAGGACACCTGAAGAAAGACTGTAAGTCTCGGAAGGGAAAAGAAGGAGATGCGCAACAAGAAACTAATCATGAAGCGAATGTAACAGGTGATGTGTTGCAAGATGCTTTGATTCTTTCATTAGAAAATATTATTGATGCCTGGGTGGTAGATTTAGGGGCCTCATTCCATGCCACATCTGATAAGAAACATTTACATGATTATGTTCAAGGAGATTTTGGACAAGCTCGATTGGGTGATGATAAACCTTGTAAAATCGTTGGAATGGGTACAGTTTTCATAAAACAGCAAAATGGAAATCAATGGCTATTGAAGAAGGTAAGGCATGTTCGAGATCTGAAGAAAAATCTGATTTCAACAGGGCAGTTGGGAAGTGAAGGTTGCGTAACTACTTTCATAGATAAAACCTGGAAGGTCACTAAAGGATCCCTGGTAATAGCGAAAGGAGAAAAGGTTGGTACATTGTATTTATGCAATGGTATTTCTAATTCTGTTAATGCTTTAACCTCTACAGGAGAAGATACAACATTGTGGCATCATAGGCTCGGGCACATGAGTGAGAAGGGGATGCAGATTCTTCACTCAAGAAAATTGTTGCCAAGTTTGAAGCATGTTGATTTAAAATTCTGTGAGAATTGTGTTTATGGAAAATAGAAGAGAGCCAGATTCCTTAGAGTTGGGAAAGAAAAGAAGAGCGAAAAATTAAATCTTGTGCATACAGATGTATGGGGACCTGCTCAGGTATCATCTCTTGGTGGCTCTCATTATTATGTTACTTTTATTGATGATGCAACCAGAAAAACCTGGATTTATTGTATTCGAAATAAATCTGATGTATTTGATACTTTCAAGAAATGGAAAGCTTTGGTTGAAAATGAGACAGGAAAAATGTTGAAGTGTGTCAGATCAGATAATGGAGGTGAATATTGCAGCAAAGAGTTTGATAGGTACTGTTCAGAGAATGGAATTTGCAGAGAGAAGACAGTTCCAGGAACACCACAAGAAAATGTGCATCATAAAGGATGAACAGGACAATCATGGAGCGTGCAAGGTGCATGAGATTGCATGCAGGATTGCCTTTACAATTTCGGGCAGATGCTGTAGATACTGCTGCTTATCTAATAAATAGAGGGCCTTCAAGTTCCTTGGATGGTGGTATTCCAGAGGAGACATGGACAGGTAAAAAGGTAAACTACTCATTTTTAAAGACTTTTGGTTGTGAAGCCTTTGTCCACATTAAGAAAGAAAATAGAACAAAGCTTGAGGCAAAATCAAAGAAATGTACCTTTATTGGATACGGTGTTAATGATTTTGGTTATCGCTTATATGATTATGAAAATCACAAAATCATTAGGAGCAAAGATGTAATATTCAATGAAAAGGTCTTGTATAAGAATCAATTGCAAGAAAAGAAACAAGGAAAAGAAAATAGAGAATACACAGTGCTTGACGATATCACAAGAAAAGTGATGGTGCCTAAAATCATAATGATCAACAGCCAGAACAACAACCACAACAGCAACAAGCACTTCAAACACCTAAAAGTGGTGTTAGAAGATCTACCAGGATAAGTAGACCCCTGAACGATACTTTCCTTCATTATATTATGTATTGTTGACTGATTCTGGTGAACCAGAATGTTATGAAGAAACAGTGCAGGTAGAAACTAGGAAGAAGTGGGAGCAAGCCATGAAAGAAGAGATGGACTCCTTACCACACAACCAGACTTGGGACTTAGTCAGGTTGCCTGCAGGTAAAACAACATTTCAGAATAAATGGGTTTACAAGTTGAAGGAAGAAGATGGAGGTAGAAAAAGGTATAAAGGTAGACTTGTGGTGAAAGGGTTTGCACAGAAAAGGGGTATAGACTTTGATGAGATATTTTCTCTTGTTGTGAAAATGACTTCAATAAGAACTATTCTAAGTCTAGTAGCTGCTGAAGATTTACATCTTGAGCAGTTAGATGTAAAGACAGCCTTTCTCCATGGGGATTTGGAGGAAGAGATATATATGCAGCAACCACAAGGATATGAGGTAAAAAGGAAGGAGAAACTAGTGTGCAGGTTGAAGAAGAGCTTGTATGGCTTAAAACAAGCTCCAAGGCACTGGTATCTAAAATTTGACAGGTTTATGTCTGAATAAGGTTATAATATATGTCACTCTGACCATTGTGTTTATCTCAAAAGGCAAAATGATGGCAGCTATATTATGTTGTTTGTATGTAGATGACATGCTTGTTGCAGGTTCTAACATGTAGGAAATAAATGTGCTCAAAAGGAAATTGGCAAACTCATTTACAATGAAGGATTTGGGTGCTACAAAACAAATCCTTGGTATGAGAACAACTAGAGACAGGAAGAATCACAAATTAACATTGTCTCAAAGTGAGTACATAGAAAAGGTGTTGAAAAGGTTTAATATGCAGAATGCAAAACCAGTTAGTATACCTTTGGCTAGCCATTTCAAATTAAGTAAGGAGGCGTGTGATCCAGGTGGATATTGGTGGCCACCTGCCAAGTCCACCTGGACCCCCACCATTGTCTTTCTCAGCATTTTCAGTTTCCTTAATTGTAGCACAACTTACTATTTTTAGCAGTTTTTCGGGTCCTGAACTTCCGGAGCCGTTTTGAGGCCCTAAACGACATTTTTTGGGGAATCCGGGGGCAACACGAGTCCATTCCAATGGACTCGTGTTGTCCGTTCCAACAATGATAGTGCTCAGATAGATCTTTCTAATGAGCTATTGTACGCGTCAAACGGAGATCATATGCCAAAGTTACGACCCCGGGAAGTTGATGTACCAACTTACCCCCAAACGGGGCCCACAGTTTGGCGTTTCATCTCCTAGGGTTAGGTTTTGGAATGTTAAGGGTTTTTCCATTGTTTCTCAACGATAAATAGGCCTTCGAGCCTCATTGTAACACAGTTCAGAGGCATGTAGCCATCACATCTCTTCTCAGAGATAAGCTACCATCGCCCTAGCTAGTTCAATTCCATTTTTGTTTGTAAGAATATTTCAGTATTTTCCATTAATGAAACGAAGTATTATTTCCGCTGCATCTTTGTGTATATGGTTATCTCTGTAATTTGTTGCGTTCCTGTTTAAATCTGGATCAGTGGTATCAGAGCGGTCTGCTTTTTCTTTGTTTTTCTTTGCATGTCCCCAACAAGGTCGGGATATAAGGAGTTAGGGCTTGAACTGGTTGAACCTTTGCAAGACCAGCCTCGCAAATCCCGACGGCCTCCCATGGCGGACGAGAAGAAAGACGAGGGGGCAGGAGATCCCATCAAAATCTTGCTCGAAGAAGTGCTCGAGCGACAACGGAACGCGATGATGGACAACTTTGCGCAGATCCTTCAGCGGCTACCCAGAAGCGGCGCATCGGCTTCCAACAACTCCTCTGGAAACGCCACACCCTTTAAGGTACAAGTTAATTTTGAAATCCCCATATTCGAGGGTCAGATAGACACCGATGCCGTAGATAAATGGTTAAATCTGCTAGAGGGTTATTTTTCTGTTCATGAATTTTCGAGTCGGGAAAAGATCGTTTTTGCTCTTCTCAAAGTACTGGCTCACTATTTTCAGCCGCACCCACCTAGGATTCGTTCCGGGATGCCATCAAGGAGCAGTACTACCCTGTCGGAAGCTATGAGGATGAATACATAAAGTGGACCACGCTGCGGCAGGGAAGGGACCAAGACGTGCCGGAGTTCACCAATCTTTTCCATACCCTTCGCACAAAGTTGGGTATCAAGGATTCGGAGCAACATTTGATACTCAAATACCGTGGCTACCTGCACAAGTACATCCAGGAAGAAATACAGTTCCTAAACATCCCCTCGCTCGGCGCAGCATACCGGTATGTCGTCAAGGTCGAGCAGAAGTTTAAACAAAAGAAGCGAGACTTTGGATCTGCGAATCCAAAGCAGGGGAAAGGTGCCCCTAAACCACAGAACAAAGGACAAAGCCAAGGCGGGACAGCCCAAGACAACCAGCCGAAGCTGCAAGCAAAGAGCAACGCCGCGAAGCCGAGAAAGGACACTGGAAAATGGTGTGAGTTCCATAAGAGCTCCACTCACAACACAAGTGAGTGTCGGGCCAAGCAGTCACTGGTGGCTGAGCCAAAGGTTTCCGAATCAGATGCATGTTCCGACTCTGAGTCAGAACCCGATAAGGGGTAGGAAAAACGGAAGCAGATCATTGATGCAGATCCCAGCGCCACTGTTGCTACCGCAAAGATCCAGAAAAATGAACCCGAAGATCCAGAGGAGGAGGAGCGTCTCTTCCACTCCCAGATGTGGGTAAAGGGCTCCCTGATACAGTTCATTGTTGATAGCGGGAGTCAAAAGAACCTCATTTTGGCGGAGGTCGTGAAGCGGTTGGGCTTACCGACCACAACACATCCACAACCATACACCATTGGGTGGCTTCACCAAGGGCGAGATCTCCGCGTGAGCCAACAGTGTCGCCTTCCATACAACATCAAGCCCTTCATGGATGAGGTATTGTGTGACATTGCTCCCCTTGAAGTTTGTGATGTATTACTAGGACAACCATACTTGTGGAAGCGACATGCTGTGTATGAATCAAGGCCCTGTGCTGTTATTATTACATTGGGAAATAAGTTGTTCAGGATACCAGAGGTAGCACCACCTGCCGCCATCTCTTTGATTACTGCAAAACAATGCAGTAAGATCATTTCCAAAACCAGGAAATTTGTTTTCCTGATGATACGCCCTCAAGGAAGAAGAAGACAGTGGCCGCGGCCTCCAAACGGGGTCCCTCTGCACGGCAGCTACAGATGGACAAGATTGTGGAGGAGTACGAAGACATCTTCACCTCCCCGGTAGGGGTTCCTCTGCACTGTCAAGTCAAGCACTCCATCGATCTGACCCCAGGTGCGCCGCTACCTAATGGACCAATTTATCGGCGCTCCGTTCTGGAGAACAATGAAATCAAGAGGCAGATTCAGGAGCTCCTGCAGAAAGGTCACATCCGTCCGAGTTCTTCGCCCTGTGGGAGCCCGACAGTGTTGGTACAGAAGAAGGATGGGACGTGGAGACTCTGTATTGACTATCGGGCGCTGAACAAGATCACTGTCCGTAATAGGTACCCGATCCCGCGGATTGATGACCTCCTAGACCAACTAAAGGGGGCGAAATATTTCAGCAAGATCGATCTGAAGTCAGGATATCACCAGGTACCAATTGAACCCTCAGATGTGTGGAAGACTGCCTTCAAATCCAAGGAGGGCCTCTTCGAATGGTTGGTGATGCCTTTTGGATTGACGAATGCTCCTGCAACCTTTATGAGGCTAATGGATGACATCTTGTGGCCATTCACCAACTCCTTTGTAGTAGTATACTTGGATGACATTCTGATCTTCAGCCAGAGTTGGGAAGAGCACCTCCACCACATCCGACAGGTTCTCCAAACACTGCGGCAACACAAGCTATGTGCCAATTTGGAGAAATGCACCTTTGGCATGACCGAGGTTCAGTATCTGGGATACATCATTGATGAACAGGGGGTGCATGTCAATCCAGCCAAGGTCCAAGTCATTCGGGATTGGCCCTCTCCAACCACTCTAACAGAGCTCCGCAGCTTTCTAGGTCTTGCCAACTTCTACCGCAGGTTTGTGTTGGGATTTTCTCATATTTCTTGGCCCTTGAGTCAAGTCACCAAGGGCGGGGCGAAAGCAAAATTCTTTTGGTCTGAATCTCAACAGAAGGCATTCAAGGAGTTGAAGGATCGCCTCTGCACGGCACCAGTGCTCGCGTTACCAGATTTACAACAACCATTTGAGGTCGAGACAGATGCCTCTGACTATGCTATTGGGGCAGTCCTTACTCAACATGGACATCCAATGGCATATCACAGTGAAACACTTTCAGACACAGTTCGGAAGTACCCCACTTATGATAAAGAGATGTATTCCATTGTACAGGCCTGCCGACAATGGAAGCATTACATTTTGGGGAAGGAAACGGTCATCCACACAGACCACCGACCTCTGCAATTCATACAGACCCAAGGGAAATTGTAGAATGATCGCCATCAGAAGTGGTCTACATACCTGCAACAGTTTCACTTGAATATCAAGTATAAAAAGGGCAGCACCAATAATGTTGTAGATTGCCTCAGTCGACCACCGATCATGGCGCTAACCACCGTGCTCAACTCTTGCGGGCACGAGACTTCTGATTGGCCACTTCTCTACAAAAGCGACCCAGAATTCGGCCACACATACCAGACACTCTTGGAGGGTCGGAAGGTTGCAGATTTTCACCTCCAGGATGCCCTATTATGCCACCTCGGTCACCTTTGTGTTCCTTCAAGCGAGCGTGCCAAGATGATTTGGGAAGCACACTACAGTCGGGCTGCTGGGCATTTCGGGGTCGAGAAAACAGTGGCAGTACTGCAAAACTATTTCTATTGGCCGAATCTTCGACAGGATGTTGGGAAGTACATCCGATCATGTACTGCCTGTGCCATTGCCAAACCGACCATTAAGAAGCAAGGCCTCTATACCCCGTTGCCTACCCCTAGTCGACCTTGGGAATCCATCTCCATGGATTACATGTCAGGCCTTCCTTCCACTAAGCATGGAAATGACTGTGTTTTTGTGGTCGTCGACAGGTTCTCAAAGATGGCCATTATGATGGCCTGCAAGAAGAATATCACAGCAGAAGCCACTGCTAAACTTTTCTTTGAACGAGTGTGGGTGCACTTTGGGATCCCACAGTCTATCATCTCAGATCGGGACAGTCGGTTTCTCAGCACCTTTTGGTCCAGTCTCTGGTCAATGCTGGACACCAAACTCACGAAGTCCACAGCCTTCCATCCTCAAACTGATGGCCAAACAGAGGTTGTCAATAGGATGATTGTGCACATTCTGCGCATGTATAACTCAAAGCATCCACGCACATGGGACGAGAGCCTCCCCTACGTTCAGCACAGCTACAACCGAGCTCTTCACAGCTCCACTGGCCATAGCCCTTTTCAGGTGGGTTTGGGATTCCAGCCACTATGCCCCATTGATGTGGCCATGCCACTTGCAGCTACTGACATGAATTCAGCTCATGTCCAGTCCGAAACAGATAAGGCCACCAGCTTCATTGAGCGCATCCAACATATTCGCCAGCAGGTCCATGATATTCTTGAGAAATCAAATGCCAAGTACAAGCAGCGACATGATCAACATCGGGTGCCACACAAGTTTCAGGTGGGCGACAAAGTCTGGTTGCATTTGCAAAAGGAACGCCTTACTGGAGCCTATCGGAAATTGAGACCACTCCGATATGGTCCTTACACCATTACTAAGGCTATGGGAGACAATGCATTTGAGCTCAGCATTCCCCCATTCCTTGGCCTGCACCCAGTATTCAATGTGGACCGCCTTCGGCCATACTTTCCACCATTGCTAGACACATCCGACATTGCAGAACAGCTCAAACCCACAGAATTAAATCCAGATTGCATGGAACAAGCTGCAACTGATCGGATCATGGACACACAGATCAAGAACACTCGCCAACAGAATATCCAACTGTATCGAGTTGTCAAAGCGGGCCAACTCCTTCAGCAGGGCAAGTGGCTCACCAGGGAACAAGTTCAGCAGAAGTTTCCTCATCTCATGGAGGAGCTCAACGCAATGGGGACCATTGCTTCCTAAGGAGGGAGGAATGATCCAGGTGGATATTGGTGGCCACCTGCCAAGTCCACCTGGACCCCCACCATTGTCTTTCTCAGCATTTTCAGTTTCCTTAATTGTAGCACAACTTACTATTTTTAGCAGTTTTTCGGGTCCTGAACTTCCGGAGCCGTTTTGAGGCCCTAAACGACATTTTTTGGGGAATCCGGGGGCAACACGAGTCCATTCCAATGGACTCATGTTGTTCGTTCCAACAATGATAGTGCTCAGATAGATCTTTCTAATGAGCTATTGTACGCGTCAAACGGAGATCATATGCCAAAGTTACGACCCCGGGAAGTTGATGTACCAACTTACCCCCAAACGGGGCCCACAGTTTGGCGTTTCATCTCCTAGGGTTAGGTTTTGGAATGTTAAGGGTTTTTCCATTGTTTCTCAACGATAAATAGGCCTTCGAGCCTCATTGTAACACAGTTCAGAGGCATGTAGCCATCACATCTCTTCTCAGAGATAAGCTACCATCGCCCTAGCTAGTTCAATTCCATTTTTGTTTGTAAGCATATTTCAGTATTTTCCATTAATGAAACGAAGTATTATTTCCGCTGCATCTTTGTGTATATGGTTATCTCTGTAATTTGTTGCGTTCCTGTTTAAATCCGGATCAGCGTGTCCTAATACTCAGGAAGAAATGGCTCATATGTCTAAAGTTCCATATGCATTAGCAGTTGTAAGCATAATGTATGCAATGGTCTGCACAAGGCCTGATATTGCACATGTAGTGGGAGTTGTAAGCAGGTACATGAACAATCCAGGAAAAGAACATTGGATGGTAGTGAAGTGGATTCTCAGGTATTTGAGAGGTACCACAAATCAAGCATTATGCTTTGGTGGTTCAAACATTGCTCTACAGGGATATGTTGATGCAAATATGGCAGGTGATAGAGATAACAGGAGGAGCACTACAAGATATGTATTTACTGTAGGTGGAACAGCTGTCAGTTGGGTTTCAAAAATCCAAAGTGTTGTGGCACTTTCAACAACAGAAGCAAAGTATGTTACTGCTACAAAGGCTAGTAAAGAAATGATTTGGTTATAAAGGTTTCTGGATGAATTGGGTAAGAAGCAGGAGTTGGTGTTATAGACATTTTTGGGCACCGCAACCCCAATCAAACATGTCCATAAACCAAGGACTCCTAAGTCCCTAAAAGTGTTGTTCCATCCCCTAAAAGAACAAGGTCAGTTGATTACATCATCTCCCAGAGGTTCTCCATGAAAAACTACTCAGAACTGGTCAAAGCTGGACCATCTCACCTGCTCCATGGTCAAAGTGCACTGCATCCCACCTAAATGCACACGGGAGGTGTGATGCATACTGAAAATCCCTTCTATGGGGTGCGATGGGCGAGAGTGGACAAATGGCAGAGTCAATTTGCGAGGTGGAGGATCATGGAATCTTCCAGAAACTTCTCCTGTGACACTTGCCTCTCTGCATTCGCCCAGGGATGAGTAAGAGATCATCAATCTCCAAGTGGAATCAAGAACTATCAGAGAGAGGACACTAATCAAATCTAAGAAGCTGACTCACCTCCCTATAATCATCTATATATGGATCCCTCATCCCAGAGATCCAGAGGCTGGAATTTTGTATCTTGTAAGGAAGTGCTGTTGGTTTCTTGGTGTAACATCATAGTGTTGGGTGATCTAAGCTTTTCATGAGGTGAAGAAGGGCTTTCTTGCTGAGAGGATGATGCTGGGTCAGAACAATTGGTTGTAATCCTCTTTTCTATTCTTGATATTAATAAAGCTATTCAAGTTTTCCTCCACATTCGTGTATGATTGATGATATATGCATTTGTGTGGTCAATATATATTTGGTCCTATATTGTTTGTGATAGTAGATCTATGTTCTTGGATAGTGTTATGCTGCCTTGATTCCACAGGTGCTCTTTGAAGCTGGGTAGACGAGGAAGCGAGTGGCAAAGATCTATCAGAAGGGAGAGGAATCAAGCAAGGAATCAAGCACAAGACAGAGGTTGGTCTCCTTTGTTCCCCTCTTATCTACTTCTCATAAAGGAAAATGAAAGTAGTTTTGGTTTGTTTGTTTCTAAGATAGCTACCAGTCTTAGTGGGACTAGCAGCTCTACATACACACTAGATTTCCTGATAACAAAATGGCGACTCCACTGGGGATCGAACCCAGAATCTTTGGTTTCGTAGACCAACACTATGATGTTACACCAAGAAACCAGCAACACTTCCTTACAAGAACAAAATTCCAGCCTCTGGATCTCTGGGATGAGGGATCCATATATAGATGATTGCAGGGAGGTGAGTCAGCTTCTGAGATTTGATTAGTGTCCTCTCTCTGATAGTTCTTGATTCCACTTGGAGATTGATGATCTATTACTCATCCCTAGGCGAATGCAGAGAGGCAAGTGTCACAGGAGAAGTTTCTGGAAGATTCCATGATCCTCCACCTCGCAAATTGACTCTGCCATTTGTCCACTCTCACCCATCGCACCCCATAGAAGGGATTTTCAGTATGCATCGCACCTCCCGTGTGCATTAGGTGGGATGCATCGCACTTTGACCATGGAGCAGGTGAGATGGTCCAGTTTTGCCCAGCTCTGAGTAGTTTTTCATGGAGAACTTCTGGGAGATGAAGTAATTAGTTGATAGACTCGATTTGCAAAGGGAGTCGTTTCATTTTTTAATGAGGTTGACACAGTAAAATAACTATCCTCATGACTCCTTATTTCATTTTTTAACGAGGTCGACACAAGATAAGAACCATCTTCAAAATCCACCGTATTTACAGTATTTGATAGAAAATCAAAAATTAAAGGATGATTAAGGTTGCTGGAATAATCTTCGTGGTAATCCGGAAGATGGGAGCGATGGTGGTAATCTTCCCATGGTGCCTCTCCTATCATCATTGATTGAATGATTCCTTCGTCTATAGAATGTACATGCGACCAAGGATCTGAAGAGGTGCCATATTCCTTAGACCTATCTATCCAAACACTAGATGAGCATTGATTTGGGTTTGCCCCCCAGGCCAAGAAAATTGATTGCTACAATATTTCTAAAATGGCGTTGATACATGCTGACAAAATGTTTAGGAATCTTCCGAATCCATTAGATATAAAAGATTCCATATTGCAGGTTTCCACTGTGGCCACTTCCTCCAGATTACTCGGAGGCGGTAGGGCAAAAGTACCCATTAAGGCAGGGTCTTTTAGGAGGCCTACTCCAATATTTTGAAGCGAATGATTGCTTCCATGGATCATTAAAATGCTTCCCGTAACTTGTGAACTGTTGGGGAGAAATGTTTGTTGGTCGACGATTGTAATTCCTCCTTGGAAGGGAAATGCAATCTTCCTGAAGTAGGTCGACACAACTGCGGCCATGGCATATATCCAGGGCCTTCCTAGTAGGATGTTGTAATCGAGGTTTTCGTCGATTACTTCAACATCAATTTCTACTGTTTTGCCCCCCAGTTCAACTTGCAAGTTACTTAAAATCCCGTATGGAGTGTATGATCGTCCATCAAATGCTTTTAACATCATTGACGATCGCGACAAGGGTGGTGAGCCTAAATTTTTCCAGCAACTCATCGACATAATACATGTAGATGCCCCCTCATCAATAATTGTTCGATGAACAGTTTTGTTGAGGGCTTTCACTTGAATAAGGAAAGCTAGTTGAGCTGGTAACTGAGGGTCATATCCTTTGTGATTAAAGGATACAAGATTGGAATCCGTTGGCTCAATCCCACCTATTACTGATAATAGAGCCTGCTTTTGGGAGGGGCAATTTTGCGGTACCTCAAGTGTCGACATAGCGGACGACGATTGGGCCAGGTCCTCTACTATATTATAATTCTGTGCTACTTTAGCACGAGGATTAAATGTCAATTTGTGTACTACTCCCTTTGGCGGCTTTATTGTTAGCTCAGGAATGATGGGTGGCACAACTTCGATTGAAGTTGTTGTCGAACTACTCAGTTGATCAGTAGCCTTGTTGTTCGACAGCTGTGGATTCCTGTAATCTTTATTCCTTGTCGATATCAAAGCATCATTTTGCTGTTTTGAAATGGACAACATAAGCACTTGGGATCGGGAAGCATTGTCACTGGCAACCAGATTTGTTCCTGGATTTGGAAACGGATCAGTTAATACTGCCGAGGCTTTTGAATTCTTGAAGAATTTTTTAAGCTCAGCTTTATATGGACAATCTTTTACCCAATGATCCTCAACACATATAAGACATGGACGATTTGGTTTCTTATCTCCAGAAGGGTTTGCAGAAGATTTTTCAGGTGATGATTCCTTGTTTTTCTTCTTCTTCCCTTTGTTTTTCTTCTTACCTCCTGGTTGCTTGGTTTCTTTGCCTTTGTCTGTTGAGACAGCATTTACTTCCGAGGCGAGAAGTTCTTCTTTTGCATTTTGACTAGAAATCTTACGGGCCTTTTTAGATGTAGCCTTTGTCGATTTCGTGTCTGTCGTACCAATCACGCCATCGCCGGCATGAGAGTCATTGTTCGATTTAGGAGGAGGAGGAACGGAAAATTCTGGTCTGGGAGCGTCAGGGATTTTATCATAGAGCGTGCCACACTGAGTATAAATCAAAGTCGAGTCTTTCGAAGATCTCGAAGGTAAACCTTCATTCCAACCACCGAGATGAATGCAATGGAGCTTGGGGGGGCATGCACCTCGATTTGCATTATTATGCCGGGGGCATGCAAACTTATCATGAGCAGTGTTATCGCAGGGTTCAAGCTCATTAAAAAATAAACCTACCACGAGTAGTGTTACCGCAGGGTTAAAGCTCGTTAAAAAATAAACCCGCCTCGAGCAGTTTTTATGTGGAGTTCAAGCTCGTTAAAAATTAAACATAAGCAGTGAGCAAATGTTTCCCCCAGAGTTTAAGCTCATTCATTAAAAAATGAACCAATTTCCGGTAAATAACCATCGTGAATGCATTATCATCAGCCTTTGAAGCCTTGGTCGTGTTCTCGTCGTCACCTCCGCTCTATTTTGGCCGATCATTCACCTCCATTTGATTGTTTACCATTTTTGGGGAATAGCTGCGAAGAGTGATCCTGTTAGCCATCCTTGTGACACTGCCGTGATTGGAAAATTCCAAACCTTACCTGGAATTAGCTGCTACCCGAATTTATCACTCGTTCCTCGAAAAACGAGTCTCCTTTAAGCTCTTTTCATCTGACTCGTAAAATATGAAAAGATTGCCGAGTAATTGGCCTCTCCAGCTCGTTAAAGTGACCGGAAGTGCTATCCCTCCTTTAGATTTTAATCTTTTTGGACCTGAGGGATTATTACACAAAAAGATCGAGCGCTTGTTTTGTTCGGCTCGTTAAAATTACCGAAAATTCATCCCTTTTGTATTATTTTATACTTTTTCGGACTTAAGGGATTATATGACGAAAAAGGATTGTTGGAGTTTTCTTTACGTCCCTTTCAGACTCTCTAAAATTGAAAAGGACCGAGTTATCTTTGTCGTTAAACTCGTTAAAACCGAATACCGACAAACTTGTCCATACAGACAATAAAGAGTTTCACTATCGCTAGGCTCGTTAAAACATAGCAATGGGTTTGCCCGAAGGGCAAATTATAGAAAAAGCATATGTTATCCTCCTCAAGCTTGATAAAAATAAAGAGGTACTGGTCAGCAATGACTGGGGAAAAATTGGGAAGAAAACTTGAAGAAACTTTATTGGTAGCAAGTCGCTCTTGAACATGACACTTTCACTCCGCATTCGAGTCGGGTTGGGTTGTTCCGTTCATCGGTCATATCACCATTGGTCCATCACACCATCCACATTCGGGGTTAACGCTACCAATCCATCATGTCAGTGTCGCCGATATGTTCAAGAGAAATCGCTCAGAGAATTCACCTGTGTCTCATCCACTGCAATACATTTATGCTCCATTCTTTCATGACCGCCACCCTGAACCTTATATCATCAGATCATTTTCACCTCCATTAAAATCATTTGCTCTGTTCTGTGTCATAGATGTGGGATTCATTAAGGCCCTCCTATGACAGATCGCTTCTTGTCGACATCAGCTCATTATCCAAGAAGTCGATCTAGGAACAACCCTTTTAGTACTTTGAAGCTTGCATGCCTCAATGGCAAGTTTCTCACTTCCGGCGACAGGTTTACATCAATGGCCTTCGACCGAAAGATTTTGCGTGGTGTTCGACGCCAAGTCCCTTATTCACACCACGTGAATTGTACTGTAGTACCTTGAGGGTCATCATCATTATCGGTGATTCCTCTCGCACCTGTTAACAGCTTACATCATTGGCTGGTAATCAGGCGATGTCTTTCCATGTTCGACTCCAGAACATCTCTCACATGGATCGACTTGTACTTTGAGTGAAGATCGAACGAGATTGAAGACCCCGGATCTAGTTTCATCCATCCGGGCTGCGATATATATTCAGGAAAATAAAGACATCAAATGTACATCATTGCTGCACAGATAATCATCCAATCTAAGGGATGATGGCTCTACCAGAATCATCAGTCTGCACTCAGACGATTGTCTGTATTATGTACATGAAAATGAATTTATAAAGATGAGCATGGGAATGCCCGCCTTAGCTAGATCATGAAAATATTATGAAGATAATGTATTGTATTGTATCTTATTACAGGTCACCTTCAAGCTCGAAAAAACTTCGGATCCTCATGATAAAGCATTTCACCCGACATAAAAAGATTAATGACCTCATGCTTTAGGGGGCAACTGTTATAGACATTTTTGGGCACCACAACCCCAATCAAACATGTCCAAAAACCAAGGACTCCTAAGTCCCTAAAAGTGTTGTTCCATCCCCTAAAAGAACAAGGTCAGTTGATTACATCATCTCCTAGAAGTTCTCCATGAAAAACTACTCAGAACTGGTCAAAGCTGGACCATCTCACTGCTCCATGGTCAAAGTGCACTGCATCCCACCTAAATGCACACGGGAGGTGCGATGCATACTGAAAAGCCCTTCTATGGGGTGCGATGGGCAAGAGTGGACAAATGGCAGAGTCAATTTGCGAGGTGGAGGATCATGGAATCTTCCAGAAACTTCTCTTGTGACACTTGCCTCTCTGCATTCGCCCAGGGATGAGTAAGAGATCATCAATCTCCAAGTGGAATCAAGAACTATCAGAGAGAGGACACTAATCAAATCTAAGAAGCTGACTCACCTCCCTGCAATCATCTATATATGGATCCCTCATCCCAGAGATTAAGAGGCTGGAATTTTGTATCTTGTAAGGAAGTGCTGCTGGTTTCTTGGTGTAACATCATAGTGTTGGGTGATCTAAGCTTTTCATGAGGTGAAGAAGGGCTTTCTTGCTGAGAGGATGACGTTGGGTCAGAACAATTGGTTGTAATCCTCTTTGCTAATCTTGATATTAATAAAGTTATTCAAGTTTTCCTCCACATTCTTGTATGATTGATGATATATGCATTTGTGTGGTCAATATATATTTGGTCCTATATTGTTTGTGATAGTAGATCTCTGTTCTTGGATAGTGTTATGCTGCTTTGATTCCACAGGTGCTCTTTGAAGCTGGGTAGACAAGGAAGCGAGTGGCAAAGATCTATCAGAAGGAAGAGGAATCAAGCAAGGAACCAAGCGCAAGACAGAGGTTGGTCTCCTTTGTTCCCCTCTTATCTACTTCTCATAAAGGAAAACAAAAGTAGTTTTGGTTTGTTTGTTTCTAAGATAGCTACCAGTCTTAGTGGGACTAGCAGCTCTGCATATACACTAGATTTCCCGATAACAGTTGGGCAAGTTATACAGTGACAGCCAGAGTGCCATACATCTTACAAAGAACTCTACATTTCATTCCAAGACTAAACATATACAGCTCAAGTACCATTTCATATGGTCAGCATTGGAGGATGCACAGTTGAAGCTAGAAAAGATACACACTAGCCAGAATCCTGCAGATATGCTAACAAAAGTTGTAACCAAGGAGAAACTAAGAATCTGCTCAGTTTCAGTTGGTCTTCAAGTATGATGAAGAAGATGAGAAACAACCAAGTCCAAAGTGGATTCATTGTCTAGCAAATGAAGCAACGATGGAGTTGCTATAATCATTCTCCAAGTGGGAGATTGTTGGGTGTGGAGCCTGATTATCTTATGTATTCAAAGGTTTCAGCCGGATGTCTACCTAGGAAGACTGTACACCCCTCCACGCAGGGGGGGGGGGGGAATTGTCCCTCTCGCGGGGGTAAATCCCCCTCGGCTAGGTGGTCCGGGGGCTAGCGTCCCCCGGCGGGGGTTCGAGGGCAGCGCCCCCAAAGCTAAAAATAGATGTAAAATTACCTTGTAAAAGTCTAGTAATTTCTAGTCAATCTGGGCCATTCATTAGGCGGATGATCTGACGGTAGAAGTTATGTTTAATTTAGGGTTTTTTGCCCTAGAAGGCAACCCCTCACTATATATGAGGGAATTGTATTGCGTCTATGGATATCTGTATTTTGAGTGAGGAAGAGAGAGGAGATTGAGAGCGAAGAGGGTGTTACAGCGGATCTGTTGTAGGTTGTATCTTTTCAGTTTCCTGGATAATATAATAAAATAAGGACTGGCTGTTTCTTCGTGGATGTAGCACAAACTGGGTGAACCACATATATCTGTGTCTCTCTTGTTTTATACGTTTTCTGTGTTTATATTTCTGCAATATTTTATGTGTTCCATTGCTCCGTAATATACAATTTTCTAACATTTGTAATGTGCATAAACAAAAAACGTTGATATTGGGAGGCTCCGATATGGAGTAGATGCGATTTCACATTTAATTATTTTTTAAAAATTGTATTGGGTCCAAATATCAGAGGTGAATGGATTGTCGAGGGTTTTACGAATGTTACCATTTATAGTTTTGATATACAGGCGGATGTGATATTTCGATTAAACCATCGTTAATACGCATATCGGGTCCGAATATCAGAGCTTGGAAGATATCGGAAGTCGGAGGGGGAGATGCATTGGAATATCAGTGATGGAGAGATTATTGGAGATCGGAGGGAGTGTTGTATTGAAGATCAGAGGGATATGTTGTATCGACATATGAGTGGGATTGGCATATCGGAATCTCGATGATTGAAGTCTTTTAAATGTGTCTCGAAAAGAAATCTCTGATATGCACTACCTTTGATATGTGGGAACAAAAACAATGATGTGGAATCTGGATCCTCCGACAACTGCGTTATTATATAGTTCCAAAAGTTATATGGCCACTTAAAATATTCATTTGATTATTGAAAAGAGCCACTTAATATAGTTCATTTGATTATTGAAAAGAACCACTTTATCGATTGGAATTTAAATATCAGGGATTTCAAATGAATTCCTCCGATATTAGATTTGATATATGCATTCTTTTCAATACTGTGCTTTTATCAATAAGCCAATTCATAATATAAAAGCCACTTTGTAATATAAGAATTGGTCTTGGTCTTGGGGGCTATATAATGAATTAAATAAATATTTAAAAATAAAATTAAAAACAAATATTTGCAAAAAACTATAACTTATATGTTGACACCTAATCTTCATGATTGGGGAATTTGTGTAAATAAATAAATTAGGAATGTGAACAGTCATCGGGAGATGAACTGAACAATCACTCATAATTGTATATAACAATAGCCTACCTATGGAATAAAAATCAATCAGTTTTTCTACCCTTGGAGAGTTACTACCTGGCCTGACATGGTATCAGAGCCAGCTCCTTTTTAGCTTTTTTTTTCCTTGTAACTCCCTCCTGCATATTCTGCTCATATCCTGCCCATGTTCTGCAGGCTGACATGTCTGTCATATCCCTGCGAAATCTCAGTCATTGTTTAGTATATTTGTTGTGTGTGAATTCAATTTTGCTATGCGTTTCAACCCAAGCCTGCGCCTGACATATTCTTTGACCACTGACCATCCGTTTGAATGCGTTGAGTTACTGTGTGGTGTTCCAAAGCATCTACCTGCGGTTCGAATCCTTGGACGGGTTCTCCTGTTTGTACATTTCCGAGCTAGTTCTTTTGGAATGTAGAGGCAGCTTTTCGGTTTTGATGAAGTGTTACTGCATGAGCAGGCAGCCAGCCCTGAGCAATCAGTGGATGTAATGCAGCTTGGACGGGATTAACGCTGAGAATGCATTCAATCATCTCTATGGTAGGAATAGTTCTCACTGGCAAGGAGAACTATCCTGAATGGTCCCGGATGATAAAACACACCCTCATCTTCAATGAGTTGTGGAAGGGAGTGTGTGTCGGAGAAGGAGACAATGACCCAGTACAGCCTACATCAGACAAAGAGCTCGTCATTTGGGATAACAAGAACAACAAAGCATATGCATTAATCGCATCATCTGTAAATGAAGAAGTAAGTCGCCATATTTCATCATATTCAACTGCCTTTGAAGCTCTACAAAAGCTCAAAGAACTCTATGACTCACATTATGCACTTGAAGTTGTTCAGCTCATGATTAAACTCTTCACTCTTGAACTGAAAAATAATGATCCTCTTGCTCTTGCATCTGAAGTAAAATCCATAATTCATGATATCAAATCCACTAAGGTTGAGCTGGATATCCCTCTTATTGCTTTTCTCAAGGCACTTTATCCTACTTACTCCAATTATCTTGAGTCTTTAGAAGCAAATGGAAATCTTAAAGATATAACCTTTGACTCTCTTGTGAAAAAGTTTGCTGAAAGAGAGAAAGCCTTTGGAAAGAAGACAGTCCCTGAATCTTCTGAAGACACTGTTTGCCTTGCTCATAAAGAAAAGCATCCTGCTCAAGATTCTACAAGAGGAAGAGGTGGACGAAGAGGAAGAGGAAGATACTTCAGAGGCAGGGGGGGCAGACATTCTCAAGGAGAAAAAGCAGATCTGCATTGCATTCGCTGCAAACGAAATGGATCACATGATGCTTCTACATGCAAGCTACCATGGGACAAAATTGAGCAGAAAAGAAACCAGCAGAAAGGTAAAACTGATGATACAGACAAAGGTAAAGCACCTGAATCTGCTCACTATATTGAGGCAAAATGTAACATTGGAGTAAATGAAGATTTGTTTAATGCTTCACTTGCTTCTTCGAAAAATGATTGGTTGCTTGACTCAGGAGCAACCTGTCATATGACTCATAGGAAAGCTTTTTTTGAAGATTTCACTGACAATGTTGATGGAGTAGTATACTTTGCAGATCAGTCAAAAATCAAGCCATTAGGGCTTGGCACAATCAGGCTTAAACTGCCTAGTCTTCCAGACTTTCTTCTGGATCATGTTCTATATCTCCCACAGCTCAAGAGAAACTTGCTGTCCTTAGTCCACATCCGCCAGCAAGGTCACTCTATTCATATGTTTGATGGCAAGCTTGAGGTAAGAAAAGCATCTGACCACTCACTTGTCATGAGGGGAATAGAAGAAGAAAGACTTCTCAAACTGCAAGGAACCTCTGCTCATGCACAACATTTCTCATATATTTCTCATCATGAAGAAGGTACACTTCCATCAAGTTTATTATGGCATGCTAGATTTGGACATTTAAACTATGACAGTCTCCGCTTATTGAAGAAAAATGGTGTTGTTGGTTTGCCTACAATTCTTAGGAAACATAAGCAATGTGATGCTTGCATTCTAGGAAAGCATAGCAAACAGTCTTTTCATGATTCACATTCAAGAGCACATAGGAAGCTTGAACTCATTCATTCAGATTTATGTGGTCCAATGCTTGTTCCTTCTGCAAATGGAAATAAATATATCATGACATTTATTGATGATTACACCAAAATGTGTTGGGTTTATTTATTGAAGAACAAATCTGATGCCTTTCAAACATTCAAGAATTTTCATAAAGGGATTGAAAATGATGCACAATCTCATATTGGGTCTATTCGCATTGATAATGGAAAAGAATATACATCAAATGAATTTGAAAACTATCTTCGCCAACATGGGATCAAACATCAAACAATTGTGCCTTATAATCCCCAACAGAATGGTGTAGCTGAAAGAATGAATAGAACAATCTTGAATATGGTACGATCCATGCTTTTCTTCAAAAATGTAAAGATAATGTTTTGGGTTGATGCTGTTCTATGTGCTGCATATATAAAGAATAGATGTCCATCTAATGCTATAAGAAACAAGACTTCTTATGAATTGTGGTATGGACATGTTCTTTCGGTAAAACATCTCAGGATCTTTGGTTCCACCTGTTATGCTTTGATACCAAAGGTACATAGAAACAAACTTGGTGCTAGAAGTCGTAAGTGTATCTTCCTGGGGTATTCAAACACCTCTAAAGCATACCGCCTCTATGATGAAGTAAATAAAAAGTTTGTTGTATCTAGAGATGTCATTTTTCTTGAATCATCCAAATTTGAGAATGTTGTTGAGCGGCAACTTGATCGCTTGGATAGATTCGCAAAAACAAAATCATTTCAAGAATTTGATAATCAGATTCCACATCTTGAAGGGGGGATTCCTATACTAGAACAACATGTGGAATCTTCTTCTAAAGAACAATCTCCTCTGCATGAAACTCCAACAACGGATGATGCTTTAAGTGATGTAATTGATAGAATTGGGAGACTCAATCTTGATTCAGTCCCAACTCAATCAACAGAGCAGCCTGGACCATATCAGAAAGGTCCCCCAAAGTGGCTGACAAAGACACTTGAAAGTGTTCATCCTGATGAAATTGGAAAAACAGGAACCAGAAATTCAAACCGACAAAATGGAGGTGATGTAGATGACTCTAATTCACCTGTTGATATGGATGTTACTTATGATTGTGAATTGAACTTGTCTACAGATTTTGAACCAACTTCCTTCAAAGAAGCTGCTTCTCATGATGAATGGAAAGAAGCGATGAAAAAGGAGTATGATGCCCTCATAAAGAATGGCACTTGGAAGCTGGTTGATCCTCCATTTGGAACCAAACCAATTGGCTACAAGTGGGTCTACAAGAACAAGTACAAAGCTGATGGCTCACTTGACAAGCACAAAGCTAGGCTTGTGGAAAAAGGCTTTGCACAGAAGGAAGGGGTCGATTATGAGGAAACTTTTGCCCCCACAGCAAAATGGGCCACCATCAGGACACTCTTTGCACTAGCTGCTCAGAACGGTTGGAAAGTCCATCAAATGGATGTAAAAACTGCATTCTTGAATGGAGATCTAAAAGAAAATGTTTTTATGTGCCAGCCTGAAGGATTTGCTGTGAAAGGACATGAACATAAAGTATGCAAACTTGTGAAGTCCTTGTATGGCCTCAAACAAGCACCGCAAGCCTGGTATGAAAAACTAACTGAGCATCTTCTGAAACTCAACTTCAATCATTTTGATCTTGATGATGCAACTTTATTTGTAAGAAAGTTGGCAAAACAGTTGTGTATCTTGTGGTATATGTAGATGATCTTTTAATGACAGGGAACAATGAAAGCTACATTGCATCCATAAAGAAGGAATTGGGGAAAAGTTTTGAAATGACTGATTTGGGCTATGTTCATTACTATCTTGGCATTGAAGTAACCCAACATCCAAAATCCATATTTCTTTCTCAAAAGAAATACATTGGAGATTTGTTAAACAGATTTGGCATGACAGAGTGCAATCCTCTTTCTACTCCAATGGAACAAAACTTAAAGCTCACATCTATTGAAGGAAAGGAATTTGAGGATGCAACAAAGTATAGACAGTTTGTAGGAAGTCTCATCTACCTCACTACTACCAGACCATACATTTCATTTACTGTTGGAATCCTCTCCAGGTTCATGCAAAAGCCTTGTGAAGGACATTGGTCTGCTGCAAAAAGAGTTCTAAGGTACTTGAAGGGAACTCAAGACCTTGGAATCAAGTATACACATGTGGACGACTTCAGCTTGATTGGATACTCTGATTCAGACTTCGATGGAGATAAAGAAACGGGGGTATCTACTTCAGGATATGCTATGAGTCTTGGATCAGGAGCTGTCTCCTGGAGATCACGCAAACAATCAGTTCCAGCAGATTCCACAACAGAAGCAGAATACGTGGCAGCAGCTGAAGCAACGAAAGAAATTGTGTGGCTCAGGAAAATTCTTGAAGATTTGCAGGTAAAACAAGTACAATCAACTCCACTCATGATTGATAACACCTCTGCAATAAAGTTGGCCAAGAACCTAAAGTTCCATGATCAAACAAAGCATATCAATACTAAATATCATCTGATTCGACATCATGTTGAGGCCAAAACAATCCATCTCCGTCATTGTTCCACAAATGAGCAAATTGCAGACATCTTCACTAAAGCACTTGGAAGGGAAAAGCTTGAACGATTCAGAATGATGCTTGGACTCACCAACATCCCTTCAGATTAAGGGGGGGAATGTTGACACCTAATCTTCATGATTGGGGAACTTGTGTAAATAAATAAATTAGGAATGTGAACAGTCATCGGGAGATGAACTGAACAATCACTCCTAATTGTATATAACAATAGCCTACCTATGGAATAAAAATCAATCAGTTTTTCTGCCCTTGGAGAGTTACTGCCTGGCCTGACATTATAAAGCAAAAAGGTAATATACATTTTAATAGGCCAAGGCAGTGAAAAATATCCAATCTTCAATTAGGCCTCCATTTACAAACCAAACAACAAAATGAAATCAAAAAAGTTATGATAGGAAGATAGGAACAAATTGAAATCATTGAAGCAATCCAAATACTCAAAATGAAATAGTAATATGACCAACCATTCAATCAAAGGGTCCCCATAATGAGAATTAGGTGAATAATGGGGGCGGTTGTATTTTTACCACAACAATGGCGATACACTGGGAAGGAACAATTATCTCTGTTAAAGATAATGCACTTTAATTTACCTAAAGGTTAAAAATAATGGAGTTCACAAAAACATCTAACAATAAAACATTTTCATGGGTCCCACATAAATATATTATGCAATAAGAGTTTGAAAAAATAAGTACTCAAAAGTATACTTGAGTAAAAATCATGGATCCAAATTTTGGGAAAAAATTATTTTAAAATTACCTCTTCTGAGAAATCGAAGAATGTAGAGATAGGAGTTTTTTGATAAAGCATATATCCATTGTTATGATTGGTGTCTGACATTGCTTTGCTTCCAGTGAGCCTGAACAGTACCTCGATGAAGTTGTATTTTATGCCATTCAAGACTAGCCCCGTTGTGAGCGAGCGTTCATAGCCCCGACGAATTTACTTGCATTTCCCATGCTTCCTCTTTTAATCACCCTTTTGATAAGCACATTTGCAAGCTTTAGTTTATGATGTATCTGAGTGAAAGAGGTGGGATGGTAATAGAGACTTATGTTAATGGATACAATACTTTCATAATGTTGACTCCAAATTCTTTTCCCGCGACTATCAATTAGAGGTTTTATAAAGTGAAGGGGTGGGAGGGATCCATTGAGTTAAAATAAAATCAATTATTTTCTTTGAAAAGGTAAACCTTATCACTTAGAAAGGATGTGTGTTCCTCCATGAAAAAGATTTAAAGCAAGAGGGATTTATGGTTCCATAAATATATACCTTTAATGATAAATGAAATTCATTGAAATAGATAGAGTAAATATTTCCTATGTATGTCAACCATTTTTAGGTGAGGAAAAGGCCTTCCACATGAATCATGGCGGAGTTACCAAAATCAAACCAAAACTGAAAGAAAAAGGAAAAGAACTCCAAACTAAAGTAGAAAAAGAATTCAACAAACTCTAAAAATGTAAAAATGAAGAAAACAAAAGCTAAAAGAAAAATCTCAAATTTAAAAGATAAACCCCAACAACACTGCTTATACAAATATCTCAACAAAATAAGTAATAGAAGATAATCATGTGAACACTTATTTTTTGTTGAGAATCTAGTAAATTTTATCCTAAGGAGTTATAAGTGATTAGGCTTATGAAATTAAAGGGTGAATAGCAGTGATAAGAGATAATAGCCAATGAGAAGTATTTGCCTGTTGCAAATTTTCTTGTTTCAAAGAAAAACTTGCATAAAAGCATTTCAACCATTTTCTAATAAAATGAATTCTTAAGAAATAGATTAAAGGTTCAGAAACTCCCCAGTTTAGCTGATTTGATAAACATTGTAACTGTTATTCCAAAATTTAGAGGCAAACAACAAAGAGAATGAGCTCCAAATCTGAGTCATTAGGGATGTGAAAAAGGATCATGAAGTCCTGCAAAACAAAGTTTTATATTAGCAAAAACTAAAAACAAAACTAAAACCAAATGTAAAGAAACGAAAATTAATGAAAGTGGGTGTATGAAACTTACCATTAGACAATTTCATTTAATCTTACGTTGGAGATATCATTTTCTCTAGCTAAAGATAACTTCTTTTGATTAGAATTAAAAGCATGAAGAAGTTGAATTTTTTGAAATCTTGTCGACCAAAAATAATCATTTATTAAATCTAAACTAAAGAAAGTAGTCAACTAAAAGAAAACAAAGTTTCATGTTCATGGAATCGGAAGTAAACCAAATCCATCAGAAATGAGATTGAAGGTATGCTTCTTTATGAATTGCAACGATGATTGTTCTCTTTTATTTTTCCATCCTAAATTTATATAAGCCCCAAAATATTGAAATTGATTCAAATTCCTAAATAATGTTACAATTATGTATAAGAAGAGGACTTGAATATTTATATGATAAGTATGGAACAATATATCAAAAATTCAAATAAAAAAGAATCCAAACATGATTTAACCATGATCAATTATATTTTCCTATTCCAAATTCTTTATCAATTGCTGCATTACCATAGTGGTTTCTTAAGAGTGCATTGAAAAACAAATAAGATGCTCACTAAAAGATTATTGAGATAATAAAATGTGCATCCCATATTGAGCCAAATACAAAAACGTAAACGAACCACAAGTGATGACATTTTTCATTAGCCAGGCAGATTGCCGAAAAGAGTAAGAGAGGCCCATGTGCATACACCATGAAGAATGTATATCCCTATAGTCACAAAGTCATCCCAATGAACGAATACTTGGATTTGCTAAAATTATGATTAAAATATATCCAAGCTTTTAACCACCATGATAACATGAAGGTAAGCATATATCTATACACACACACACACACACACACACACACATATATATATAGATATATAAAGAAAATCAAGCAAGACTTCATGTGAGCATAATGAAAGATTAGAATGAATTGATGAGAGACCTATGAATACTCTTAACTTGATATTCTTAAGTTACGAGTTTTCGAGAGAATCAAAGTGAAAGGTAAGAGCTAAAGTTTTCAAAAAATATTAATGAGAAAAACTCTGATAGATAAAGACTTTGCTTCATAATGCTTCTGGCGACATTGGTTTTCAGAAATTTAATTAAATTTCACCTTCGATACAAGAAGTCCTGGTATTTAGAATATTAAAGGGAAGCAAGATCTTGGAACACAAGTTTTTGTGTAACTTTTACAAACAAAACTTACGATATTGATCATGCCCGATAAAGAATGCTTGTTAAATGTATAGTGTGGGAACATTGTATTTATAGTATATAAAACATTTACACATTAGAGTTTAAAGTTTCGTAAGAGGTTATAAAGTAGTTCTGATGACATTCATTCCGATAATGAGATAATTTGAAGTTTTTTAAAAATGAATGCAAGAGCACTTACATTTACTTGTAAAATAAACTTCCAAAGAAAGGAGTCTAAGATTTAAGAAATATGAGACTAAATTGGGAGTTAGAGATCTCAAAAAAAATTATGAAGCCAAAATCAAGCTACAAAACTCTGAGACCACAATATTCCAGTGAAGATAATGAAATAGAGGCCATTTCCTTTGCTAAGTGTAACGAATGTGATAGTGAAGGAAAAGGAAATGTGGATCTCAGAGAGGTGAATATCATAATTCGTATTAAATGCTTCCAATATAATACAAATCCAAGAGTCCAATAAGCCAACAAATATGAAATTTTGAGGAAAGATCTAAAAAAAATGAAAAGCAGAGGATCAAGATTCCAAAATTCACCAATTTAGAGGCTCTAAGTCCCCTCGTATGAAACGAATATGACTAAAGGGAAAACAATATGAACGATTGCGATGCAATGGTTTAACTCAACTCGACTATTGTAATATTTGGAACATGCATATATAAAATCATGGATAAGATCATTCACTGCAAGCGTTTTGTGTGAATTTTCCTCCATTTGTAGCAAATCTAAGCAATAAAGAGTGTAAGCGTTTCATTTTAGCTACATTGATGAGAGGCAGAATATGATTATTGACTCAATATTTCTAAATGTAAATTCACGTGGGTTTGTAGACATGAGTGTATCAGAAGAAAAATATCGGAGAAATCTTATGGTTGTATATTTGAAACATGCGATATTCTTACCTTCCGATAGGATTTTATTATTAAAACGTAATGACTAAAAATATAAGCAAGAAGCAATATTGGAGGTCTTGTATCAAAAATTTGATATCGGGATATTTTGAGTGATGCTTATATGAAAAGTTCTGATATTCAGAAGCTCTGATAATGCTACGTGGCAATCCTGTGGGGTCAAGCCTTTTAAAGTATTTAATTCAAAAGAAAGCGCCCAACTCAACTTCACCTTTTAACCAAAATCCCTTTTAATAATTATATTAATTATTGGAAATATTTGATCGAAGAATGATTTTATCGAAACTTTCTTATGAGGAGAGTTACGATATTATAATGATCCGATATGAATCTTCTGATACTATATTAAAGGCATATCAGGGTTTTAATGAATAGAAGAAAAATTAAAGAATCCTCAAATTCTGACGAAACAACAAATACTTCCCTGAACATGTTGCAGATTTAAAAAAGGTTGGTTGCTTATTTCAAGTCTCCAAAATCAATCCAATGAAGACCTGCAAAAAGAAACAAAACAAAAATAAGAAATAAAATATGAAAAAAGAGAAAATCAAACAACAGATGAAGATGAACTTGATAATACATACCTGGAAGAGTTTTGATTGTAAGTTTACCTCGTGAATCTTCAAGTTCTCCCATGGATTTCTCAAATTCTTTTATATGTTCAAAAGCATCTACTTATTTAATCTAAAATTCTAAGTAATGAACTTTCAAATTGCATCCACTTCAAATTTGCATCGAAGGACAAGAGTGGTGAAAATTAGCCTTTAGAAATACTTGTGAATAAAAGAATTGCTAAGGCATAACAATTCCTTAGAATTTCTTCATATATGATTAAATAACATTTTTATCAATGTGACAAAGTTTTGCAAAAACATGACAATCAAGCAGTTCACAAGTGTTTATGATCTGACTACATAAGAGCTTCTAATATGTTCTAAGCCACTTTGCCAGCAAATGAAAGGGGATGCCAACAACTCAAATTCATTACTTGCTTATTAAAATTTGCAATAATAAAATAAATGAAAACAATAAAAGAATCTAACCTAAATTACTATATACCTAATTTCTAACTGAATGGAAGGAAACATGACCAGGTATAGTCATACTTCCAATGTAACCATTCTCTTATTCTAACTCCTGCATGTATGTACATGTCAAACATTAGTAACAAGAATATACTTAAATGAATAAAAATAAATTTGAATACAATATGTACACTAATTGCTAATATATTTACAAAAAACAACTTATTTACAATCACCTTCTTTTGAAATGTCCTTTCCAGTTGAATTTCAATTGGATCATAGAAATCTGGATGGATTTCCATTAATGATTGGAAGAGGTTCAAAAGAGGGGATAACATGCCAGATTGTAGATATGCATTTTTAGATACAATGTCCTGCATAAAACTGTTAGTCTTATGTACATACGCTAAATTATTAATGATCTTATATGAAGGAAAACTTTCGAAATGTCTTTCAAATGGGTCAATGAAAAATGGATGGAAATCTGATAATTTCAATAGAAGACCATTAATAGAATTAGATAGTTGGTCATATTGTAAGAATGCACTATCTTGTTGGCACTGCTTTTGAGAGGAAAGTAACAAGTGATAAGAAATGAACATCAATTGAAATTGGAAGAGTAATAGCTCTTGATGTTCATGATTATGATTTGAAACTTCATTTTCCCTTTCAGGCAATGCATCAATTGAGTGATCAATACTAAACCACTCAATATGCCAGCATAAGATATCAAAAAACTGAAAACTAAAAACATAAAACAAATATGAAATCAAAAAAAAAAGTGAAGGAACAACAATGAAATGAAATCATAATTTACACTATTGTTACAACACAATTGGGATTGATTTGAAGTGATTTCCTCTTCACAAGAATTGACCAGAATAATGGAATTTGAATGATCGCCAATACCAATTTGTGAATTAGAGAGAGGGTCAGGATTATGAATAGAAGTGAGAATTTTATCATCATAAAAATCATAGATTGGAATGGGTTCTTGAATGTTGAAATCATGAGTATGATTAATTGTTTGAAAATGAGAACTAGTTGAAACAATTTTTGAGTTGAGTTTCTCTTCATTCTCAAGTATGATTTGACTTTGATCACGAGGATTTAATGTATACGAAGATAAATCAACATCCTCAATGTCAGAGTAATTATCGTAAATGACTTCAGGGCATTCATTGAAATTCTCTTCACTCCCATTCGATGTATCAAAACGAAAAGGAATATGGAGCACATTTTCGCTAATGCCAGAAGAATGATCAATGAACGATTCTCTATCTTGATGAAAACTAATTGGTAATTCATTTACATTAGCCTCTCTCTTTTCTGAAACAACATTAAATTAAAGAGGGGATAAATTACTATCACCGAAAATATTAGGATAGAGGTGAAAATGAGAATCAAAAGCATTGAATTTAAAAATATTTCTATTTGTGAATTCTTGTGCATTTTCTTCATTGAGTCCCGAAGAAGACTTTCGGACAAAAAGAAGAATCCATCGAATATATCTCTCCCTCCTTGTCCTTTTCCTCCTCCCTCGTATGCTATCTTTCCTTACCCCATGGGTTCCTTAGTCCCATTATTTCCCACCCATAAAAGGAGGGAATGATCTGATTCGATGGTTTTCTCTATGCTCATAGTGATTAGTCGGATGCAAGTCATAGCAATTAGTCTGATGCATGTGTTATTCAATAGTAAATACTCGGGACTCGGGTGGTGAGCCAACCGGCAATTGAGGTTCAAGAGACAAGGCACAAGACAGAATCGGCCTATAGGCCACCTTTCAGTATTGAAATTACCACTCACTTTTCCGAGCGTTTGAACTCTTACTATTACCACTAAATTTAAGATTTCTAATCATTTACTTGGCTAATTATGCTTTCTTGAAGAATATTGCTTGGCTGCCTTAAATTTGTATTTTGATCAACATGATCAAATTCAGAAATTTGTACATCAGATTGTATATTATTGGAAACTTTAATTTCTACTTGTAATTGTTGATTTATAATCTGTTTTTATGAATTTAACTCATAATGATTTTCAAATTTCGTGGCAAACAATCCTTCAAGTTTATTACTGATTTATTCTTGTAGTTCTTTATCAAATTTTTGCAAGCTTCATGATAATGTTTCATCAACATGATTATCATTAACACTGTAAGGGGTATGTACTAAATTTAGGAATTTATCATACATGTCTAAGGCCACTTCATCATGATTAATATGCACCTCTATATTAGAATTTTTGATAATATTACTAGAAGTTGAAGGAGAGTCATCAAAGTTTGCAATTGTTTCATATGGATTTAAAATGGGAGGAAGAGAACAAATATACTCAAACCAATCGATTAGTTCAATTTCTGAAGATTTATCTTCAGCTTTGAATCTCAAGAAAATTAATTGAAATCTAACAGTAAAATCTAAGAGAGATTCATTTTCAAATCTTTGTAAATCTTTGAATTCATCACATACATGTTCACAGTCATAAACATCAAATGTATAAAGGAACATTGTGATAAATTGATCCCAACTGTGAATAGAGGCAACTAGAAGAGATTGACAAGAATTTATGGCTTTTCTCGAGAATGTAAGAGTAAAAATACTGCATAGAATACCTTCATCAATATCATGAAACATATACTTTGATTTTTTTTGAATGAATTGTAAAGCATCATTAAATGCAGAAGTATTCCTCTTACCATTAAAATTTACCTTTGATAAGTGTCTTACTATTTCTGGTGGTGTATTGGCAGATGCACGTCCAGAGATAAAACTCCAAATGGGAAGTTTAGGAGGAGACATTATGATTAAAAAACTTTAAAATACAAAAATTCCAAAAAACAACAAGTCTTCAGACCCTCCTTCTAGCGCCAAAAATGTTGAAGGCTCGAAAATCTCTGCCTACAACATTATAAGGGAGACCACCCAATCGGGAACTTAGAGAAACTCCTTTTCCGTTGAAATGGTGGTTCTGACTGCTTAAACTAGGTCCAATTAACTTCTCTCTATCTCCACTGGCTTAAAATATGACTTTCACCTACCAATAGAGAAAAGACATCAGATAAGTCCTCTTGCTGATCATGTAAGAAATTGATCCTTAAGTTGATCTGGGGCTCAACGAAGCCACAATTAAAGTTTGCCTCTTTGATAAGAGGACTTCTATAAATGCATAAACTAAAACTACAATGAATAATTTAACCTAAGATACATTTATCCTAGTCCTATCTCGATTGAAAGAAAGAGTAACCGTTTTCTCAATCAAGAGCAAGCTAAAAGGGTGGGAAAAGAAGCATGTCAGAATTGAAATAAGATAAAGGAAATAGACCAAAGAAATAATTCACAAGATCTAATCCTTGTTAAAGCAGATATAAACAACTAAATGTCTAATAAATAGTTACTAGACACTTAACTGTAAATAAACCCAACTCCTAATAAACATATGCATAAGAAACAAAAGATTCATTCCATAATACTAAAATAGTTATAATAAAATGACATGTAGAAAATCAGGACATCTATAATTTTACACTGTTAGATAGCTGGCCAGCCTAAAGAAATAAAATTCTATTCTTATACAATTTCTAGTTTTTCAAGACACATTTATGATTAATCCTGCAAGATAGCTTGATCAGATTTTAAATGGGCATATCAAATAACATTTAACAATAGTGCTAAATCCAAACCAATATACTCATACAACATAACTATATTTAAAATCTGAAACATTTATTTATAGTGTTATGCAAACAATTCCAAAAATAAGTCTTATTATAAATATGTATCAAGTTACATGAACCTTAGAGAATTACAACAATGCAAATCCCTTGCTGCCAACAAACTCAATTTCCTGTATGCAAAGAAAACTTTGATCCCACTATAGTAGTGAAAATGAGACAAAAATTCCTCTACAAACACGCTATAAGTTCAATTATTATTCTGCCTCTTCTCCTGGATTCGAATCCCTCCTAACTCAACCCAAATCTCTCAATCAATATAGCTATTAAAAATATAATTAAATGAAAGGATTGCTTTTATTGGGATCTGGAAAAACGCTGATGGGACAGTTAAGAACAAATTCCCCAATTTAATCCGCACAATGCTAAAATTAACCCAGTGGTTTTCAACAGCTTTCTGCTAATAAAGGATTCATTTGCTGCCTGGAGGAATTTCATTGGATCATTTTCGTTTTTAGCCATATATCGGAATCCCTCTGTCAAAACCAAAATCAAAATTAGCCATTATATACTAAAAATAGAGTAAAACAAACTTTGAACAAACTCTCATTAAACCTAAAATCAATATATATCACGACTTTTCTATTAATAAGACAATGACCCCTGGAGGTGACAAATGGTAAGCATTGACAGGCATCAAAGAAATGCATATCGGAGGTTTAAACATAGTCACACAACAAATCTTACGATATATGGGTGTTACGAAGCGGACGCGATACCAATCCTTAAACCATCATTTATATGCCCAACTTTATAACTAAGTGGATTTTTAAAATTTAGTGGCTATAACAGTGGTCAGAGGATGATACACGTGGCAAGAGCTGAGTGGTATCAGAGGTAAGCCCATCAGAACTTTTTATAATGTGCGCAAACAAAAAATGTCGATATTGGGAGGCTCCAATATGGAGTGGATGCGATTTCACATTTAAATATTTTTTAAAAACTGTATCGTGTCCAAATATCAGAGGTGAATGGATTATCAGGGGTTTTACGAATGTTACCATTTAAAAGTTCCGATATACAGGCGAATGCGATATTCTGATTAGACCATCGTTAATACACATATTGGGTCTGGATATTGGATCCTGATAGACATCGAAAGTCGAAGGGGGAGGCACACTGGAATATCGATGATGGAGAGATTATCGAAGATTGGTGCGGGAGGTTATATAACTATCAGAGATTGGAGGGATATGTTGTATCAAAATAGCAACGAGATTGACATATTAGAATATTGGCGATCGAAGTTTTTTAAATGTGTCTTGAAAGGAAATCTCTGATATGCACTACCTCCGATATGCGGGAGCGGAAACAATGACATGGAATGTGGGTCCTCTGATAACCACTTTATTATATAGTTCTGAAAGTTATATGGCCACTTAATATATTCATTTGATTATTGAAAAGAGCCACTTAATATAGTTCATTTGATTATTGAAAAGAGCCACTTTATGGATTGGACTTTGAATATCGGGGATTTCAAATGAATTCCTCTGATATCAAAGCTCCGATATTAGATTTGATATATGCATTATTTTCAATAGGTCTTTCTCTGCTTTTATCAATAAGCCAATTCATAATATAAAAACCACTTTGTAATATAAGACTTGGTCTTGGTCTCAGGGGCTATGTAAT
Source organism: Pinus tabuliformis (assembly GCA_031772625.1). Taxonomy (NCBI): domain Eukaryota; kingdom Viridiplantae; phylum Streptophyta; class Pinopsida; order Pinales; family Pinaceae; genus Pinus; species Pinus tabuliformis. The sequence continues at coordinate 977,153,650 of CM062807.1, forward strand.
GAATTAAATAAATATTACAAAATAAAAATAAAAATAAATATTTACAAAGAACTATAACTTATAAAACAAAAAGGTAATATACATTTTAATAGGCCAAGGTAGTGAAAAATATCCAATCTTCAATTAGGCGCCATTTACAAACCAAACAACCAAATGAAATACAAAAAGTTATGATAGGAAGATAGGAAGAAATTGAACTCATTGAAGCAATCCAAAGACTCAAAATGAAATAGTAATATGACCAACCATTCAATCAAAGGGTCCCCATAATTAGAATTAAGTGAATAATCGGGGGGTTGTGTTTTTACTGCAACATAGTGAAATAAATTGGATCAGGTATCAATATGTTGGTAAAGCACTTCAGGAGTAGGGCCATTGTGGGACACTGGTACCAAATAGTGTCCATTGATTTCCATGAGCATGATATGAGCGATATGATGATTTTGAGGTAGGGATATGCCTTGGTTGTTGGCCTTCTGATGCGAGGAGTCCTTTCCAAGGGATGGATCACTCGGGATAGGGGATGCCAGGGAACTTGGAAAGTGAGTGAATGCACAGAAGGGGGTGATCAGATTTCCTAAGGGACTGTGTAGCAGGGAAAGGAAGGTCAAGGATGGATTTGTTTTGGTCATTATCATTTCCATATGGAATCAGATGCACATTGGAAGTGCGCCTTGGAATAATGGGTCGGTAACTGTTCACTGAGAGGATAAGTGGCACATGATCGTGGTGATGGACATTGGATGTAGTTTTGACTTTGTAGTGGATTCTAGACTTGCTGGTAAGGAGCTGAATCCTGGTATGACTTTGAGGGTGGAAGTGTGAGCATATGGATTCCCTTGTTGCAGATGCAGGCATCATATCCTTTTATTTGCTGGTTGATCAAATGTGCATACGTGAATATGCGTGTATTATTGTAAATACTATATCGAGCTGGATTTATAAAGCTCCATACACAATATGATTATTTTTTGGGTGAAGCAAATGTGTATGTGTGTATATGTGGTTATTAATGTAAATATCGTAATGAGTTGCATTATAAAGCTCCAATAAACGATATGTTTGTCATGTTTTAGTAGATGGTGATTATAAATATTACAATGAGCTATGTTATTAAGCTCCATGGGTAGTATGTTTTTTTTCAGCGGTCTTGCTAGTTATAGGTGTCATTGAACATAGAGGACGGTGTTCCCCTAATGGGGACGGTTCTGTAACAGCCCTGGTTAAAAATCTATGTAAAAAAATATAAGACCACTATCACGGGACACATATTCCAAGCTAAATGGTGGGAAAAACATCCTAGTGGGTGTTCATTCGATTTATTATGGCTAAGGAAATTGGCAAAGACAATGGAAAAGGATTTGGAAAGGTATGAGGCATTAATTGGCATTTTATTTATGAAAATAAAGGAAATTAGGAGAAAAGGAAGGTGAAAGGTCACTGGTTGCATGTGAGGAGGAAATTGAAGTAAAATAACGGAATATGAAGAAAATAGAGGCCTCATTGATAAAAAGGCTTATGAGGATTGGTTTGCAAGCTTTTTATAGGTTTTTGGTGGAGCTCTCTTCCATTCTCTCTCTCTCTCTCTCATACTCTTGGACACTTAGATTTTTCTTGGAGCACTTTGGCATTGGATCAGGAAAGGAAAAGAAGGCAAGAGGAAGGAGGGATCAATCAAGGAAGAATAGGATCAAGCAACTACAACATTATTCTTTGCAGGTATCAATTTGCGTGTATGTTTTCCTTGCTAAATTTGGCATGCATGGTATTGCATGTGGTTATTTTACTGTTATGGCATGGGTTTTTCGAGGTGTGACAGTGTTTTCATCCTAGCCTTTCCATTTTTGGATAGCCATGGTGTGATGGGGTTCTTATGTTTTGGTTGAGCTAGATTATCGGATGGATTCGAAGTTGAGTGAGGCAGATCTCTGAATAATAGAACACATGGCCTAGTAACCCCTGAACTGAACCATGGGTTGCGATAAAGCTAGATTTCATGTTACCTCGGTGGGCCCAGGAATCCTCGATTGGTGAATGGTGGGATATATGGTAAAGCCTAGAGGGGGGTGCTCTCCATCAGGCCTAGTAATATTGGGATGAGATATGCGGTAAATCCTGGAGAGTGGGTCTCAGTTTAGGGCCTAGTGATCTGGTGCGGATTGCGGTAAACCCTGAGAGACTAGGAGACAGTAAAATTCCTCACGGTGTAGGTGGATAAATATGGTGGCATCCATGCTTTTTTTGGCCTAGTGATATGGTGGAGATCATGGTAAATCATGTTATTACATGTTTACTTTTTTGGCATAGTGATCTGGTGTGGATTGCAGTAAAGCCTGGTTTCTATTGATGAGGGTGAGGTGTTTTAGCCTCAGGATGCCCTTGTTGGTTCTTTTGGTTTGAGTCCCACATTCATGCTTGGACTATGGCATGCGGGTGAATGGCTTAAGAGAGAATTGGCTCAACCATTCTATGGTCAGGTGGAACGTGGTAGTTCCATAACGGGTTGGCTTTTGCATCATTAATATGAGGTTATTTCTCCTTGGTATCTTATGTGTAAATGTATTGGTTTATATGTGGATTCTATGGCTGATGTATCCTTGATATTTCTGTTGTTATTATGCTGGTTATAAGCATGTATTATGAAAGTGATGATGTATGGTTCTCCTCATGTTTTGAGTTGTAAATGAATGACCAATGTATCTATGACCTAATAGATGATAATGCAGCCAATGATATAAGGGAACAATGCTTCTTAGCGAATCATAGATAAGTATGAGACCCCTATGTTTAAATCTATTGTTTACACCTGTAGACTACACATTTGTGATATGTTTGATGAAATGTCTGTCATGGCTAGTAGGGATCCAGCCAAGCCCTTATTCAAGTGATTACATTTGTGTCATCATTCTATTGTTATCTTTCTGTTATGAAGGTGTCATTCAGTTCTGGGCAGTGACCTAGGCCCTAGGCCTAAAAAAGTGGCTCAAATCTCCGGGACTCTGGCACAACATTGAGCAGAAAAGTCCCTGGATGTTGGCATACCATGCTGTGGGAGCTTCTAGAGCCTTTTGGATGCATGCATGCCCATATCATGGGAGATTTTGGGGGTTAATTGGTCTAAAAACTCAATGGGACCCAGGGGCTGGTTACCTGAGAGGTTGGGATAGCTCTTGGGAGTTCTGTTGCAGATGTGGAAGGTTTATATGGTGTGTTTTCGTCAATTCCACTTCCTTAAGGTCACCTAGGATAAAGCTTCATTTCAGTTCATCAGAGAAAACTTTAAATCAATAAAAAATCAGTAGTCTTTTGGTATTGTTATTGATAACAAAGAAGACAATGAAACTCTTGATCAAGATTCTTCAGTTTCACAACTACAGTTATCAAATTTCATTGAAACACCTGATCAAATGACACAGGAAAGTTCTATACCACTATGTTTTGAATCATTTCAATTTTTAAAGGAAATGTGGTATAAAATCTCTAAAGAAAAGGATGAGCAGCTTGTAGAAATCTATGAAGTTCCATTCAAACCTATATGCAATAAGTTGCAACAATCCTTCCAAGTTTTTTATGATACAATAACTTATATGTTGGATAATGAATGCAATAAAAAATTTTCTTCATTTAACTAACTGTAGAAATTCTCACTGTAGATCAATTTTATTATGCAATATAACTAAAGAAAAATACTTAATATACTTGTACAATCAAACTTGCGGAAGCTTAATCAATTTGAGCAAGATCAAATGGAACATATATAACCAGAAGAAGAAAAAATACACATGAAACACAAAAGAATACTCTGGGGAAAGCCTCAACTAAAAACCCCGCTATTTATATTATCATACAAGTGGAAATATATCAGGATTACACACAGCTTTAGCTCTCACAGCTATCCAGCTCTCAGTACAATCCCTCACTGCTGCTCATAGATAGAATAGACTGCTCATATGCCTATCCTCTGCCCTCCAAGCCTCCTATTTCCTTGCGCAGTTTTCCCTGGGTGATCCAACTGTAACCTTGTGTGACACTGATCTCACACACTGCTCCAACACACTGTAAAACTGCGCAAATATCAAGGAATGAATTCCTTCTGCATGCAAGAGATTTTCTTATAGGAAAATTCTTGCAACTGATAGTACATTGTCCCTGTCTTTAATCTCAACTAGGTCTTTGTCTGAACTGACATGCATGAGTTATTTATGAGAGAATCTTCAGTTATCTGGAATACACTAGTTTGATGCATGCATGCATTAACTAACTGAACTCACAATTAATTCCTCAAACTGTTTGGAACTAATTTAATTGGACTTAACTCAGTTAACTGAGTTAACTAATTACAACTCAAATACAACTCATCCTTATCTCCTTAATTTAAGGGATAACTGTTGCATGACTTCACAAAGACTTCTAGCTTGAATTTATCCAACTAATTAACTCAAGATGAATTAATTAATTAATTTTCAAGCAGCTGGTGAGACTAAATTTGAATTTGAATTCTCAATTTTAATTAAAGGACAAATTAAAATTGGAATATTCTTGTTGCCACATTTCAACACTCCCTCTCAACAAGAAAAAGATTATCTGCCACCCTGATCCTGTCTCTATGGAACTCGAATTTACACTTTGACAATGTCTTAGTCAAAATGTATGCATCTTGCTCCTTGGTCGAAATATACTGCAACAACATGATCCTCCTCGGCATGCAGTCTCAGAGATGATGATACTGGATGTCGATGTGCTTGGACCTGTCATCTCAGAGAGTTTGATACAACTCTGATTATCGAAATAGATCACAGAACTAGAGCACTGGCAGAATCGACTGCATGAAGTATCTACGCTGCGATATAATATGATGACCAAGTCGTTGCGCTGTGTATCATTAGAGGTAAGAAATATGCCTTACTATGATGGGTTAAATGACATTGATCACTTTTTGGATGCATTTGAAAGGGAAGTACCATATTGGATCCATCCTCTGATCAAATAAACCAACTAGAATTTTCTGCATCCAAATGGCCTCACATGCTGCGTGACTTGCAGCCATGTATTCAGCCTCTGCTGAGCTGAGTGCAACTGACCTCTGTTTCCTGTTGTACCAAGAAACTGTAGCTGACCCAAGGTTGAAAATTCCTCCTGATGTGTTCTTCTGATCTGATGGACTCCCTACCCAATCTGCATCAGTGAAGCCCTATAACTTCACTCCCTCTGTCTATATGTACCATAATCCATATTGAGATGTGCCTCTGAGGTATCTCAAAACATGCTTAGCTGCCTTCCAAAACATCTTGGTAGGCTGAACCATAGCTTGACTCAGTTGGTTCACCGCATAGCACAAATCTGGTCATGTGTTCAGTAAATACATTAGTGAACCCACAACCTGCCAATACACAGTGGCCTCTACTACTTCTCCTGAAGTAGCATCCTCCTTCCTCCAGTTACTTGCTAAAGGAGCCTACATGGGCTTGCACTTCTCCATGTGGAATCTCTTGAGTATCTCATTGGCATACTTACCTTGAGACACAAACACTTCCCCATCCTTCTGCCACACTTCCATGCCAAGGAAATAGTGAATGAGACCCATGTCTTTCATCTCGAACTCTCTTGCAAGGTCCTCCTTGCAAGACATGATCAACTGATTATCACCTGTTAATATGAGATCATCAACATAAAGGACAATGATCAATGGCTTACCTTTCACAATGATGTGATATAGGTTCGCATCCGCTTCACTCTTTGTGAAGCCCAACCCGGTGAAGTAGTTGTCGATCTTGGTGTACCAAGCACGAGGTGCTTGCTTCAACGTATACAAAGCTCTCTTGATTCGACACATACGTGACTCACGATCGAAGGTCTCAAAACCTTCCGGCTGCTCTATGTACACCTCTTCCTCAATCTTTCCATTGAGGAATGCAGTCTTCACATCCATCTGATGGATCTTCCAACCCATCTGTGTTGATAGTGCCAACATCAGTATGATAGATGAGTACCTTGAGAAAGGAGCAAAAGTCTCATCATAGTCGATCCCCTCAACCTATGAGAAACCATGGGCAACAAATCTCGCCTTATGTTTCTCCACACTACCATCAGCAGCTTGCTTTACCTTGTAAAGCCAATGGGAACTCACAACTGACTTGTTCTCTGGTCTTGGAACCACCTCCCAAACATTGTTTTGAACTATGGAGTCATACTCCTCCACCATAACATCACCTAAATTGGCTGTTGCACTGCTTCCTCAAAGGAAGATGGCTCGGTCTCAACACATTCCCCAACAAGGGCCACGTATCAAGTGTACCTATCAGGTGACCTCCTTTGACTGCGCTAAGAAGATGGTTCTCCCACATTCTCTCTTGCATCCGACAACAATCTGTTAGCTTCTCTTGTGCGCTTGCGTCCCTCTCTGGAAGACTCTGCTTGAGTGGATGTCTCCACTCCTGGAACCTATGCATGCGGCTGCTCCGCATCAGTCTGAGGCTACTCCTCCTTAGGAACCAACAGTTCCTCCACAGCTTGTAGTTGGAGCTCCCTCTCAAGGGAAACTTGCATGGCCTTCTGCTCATCAAACTTGAGATCTCTGCAAACCACTGTCCTCCGACTGGTAGGCAAGTACACCCGATAGTTGTGAGGTGTATCAGTGTACCCCACAAGTATTCCCAACTCAGCTGTCGGGTCAAGTTTCTTCCGGGCATCCTTGGTCACATGGCAATATACTGATGAGACAAAGATCCTGAACTGACCCACATTTGGTCTCTTCCTGGAGAAAGCTTCCTCTAGTGTCTTCATCCCAAGTATGTGATGCGGGATCCTATTCTGCAAATAGACCAATGTGTTGCATGCCTCAGCCCACAAATGAAGTGGTCGGCCTTGGTCATGTAGCATCGCCCGTGCTGCCCCTACAATCGTTCTGTTATTCCTCTCAGAAACCCCATTCTGTTGTGGGTTATGAGGTGCCGTCAACTCCCGTTTAATTCCTTCCGTTGCACAGAAGTCCCTAAACTCTTGAGAGACATACTCTCCACCATTGTCGCTTCTCAAGGCCTTGATCTTCTTCCTTGACTCTTTCTCAACCAAAGCTTTGAACTCACAAAAATTTGAGAAGGTTTGGTCCTTCTTCTGCATGAAATAAATCCATCATTTAAAAGAAAAATCATCAATGAAAATCACATAATAGCTTTGCTTCGCGGTGGATGCTATCGAGAATGGTCCACACAAATCAGTATGAACTCACTCTAAGATTGCTTCAACTCGACTATCTCGATCATGAAAGGAAATCTTGGCATACTTTCCCAAGGTACGACCTTTGCATGTGTCCACTTGCTCAAGTTTACCTTTGGGAAGTCCGGTAGAGATCTGCTGCATTATCTTCAACACCCCATGATGCAAGTGGCCCAACTGCCTATGCCATAACTCGCCAATGTCTTGGCTTTTCACCAATTATGCTTTTTAACTCAATGCAGCACAGTCATCTACCTCTAGTTTATAGAGATTCTTCACTCGAACCCCAATCCTCTTGGTCTGACCCATGGCTATGTGTCTCAGGAACACCTTTCCTTTACTGAAGACAACATCGTAGCCTTTGTCCTCCAACATCGTGACCGATACCGTCTTCTTCAGTCCAGGCACATACTTCACATTTGTCAACGTGAGAGGAGATCCATGCTCCCTCTGAAAAGCAACCATGCCCACTCCTGAAACACTGTACTTTCCATCGTCACCCATCTCTATGCGCATCTTGAGGTCTTTCTCCTCCAAGGTACTGAAAAACCTTTTATCGTCAGTCATGTGGAATGAGGCTCCACTGTCAAGATACAAAACACAACCCACCATCGATGAAACCATACATGCGATGAGGGTAAAATCCAATTCGAACTAAGAGGCTAATGCCTCACCTTCTGATCCTTTCGAGGATCCCTTCTTGGATTTCTTCAATGGGAAATTAGTTGCATAATGGCCCATCTCATGACACTTAAAGCATCTCACTTTAGATTTGCCAATCTTCTTCCCTCCATGAGAAGAATTCAATTTGGAATGGGAAGCCTTCCCTTTCCCTTTCCTTGCCTTACTTGCTAAGGCCGGATTTTCTTCATCATCATGCTTAGATGAATAACCATCTCTTGTGCTATTCCTAATCTCCTCCTGCATCGGATCCAACCACAGTCGTTCCCAATCCGATAGTTTCTCCCTTCCATTCACAGAGTCCTAATAGTTATTCCAGCTCTTTGGAAGGCCGAGGAGAGCAAGACTCACCATATCATCATCGGCTGTAGTTATTCCCACACTACCAAGCTCATCTCTGCAGGTGGTGAGCTTGTTCAGATATGTAGAAATAGTATCTCCCTTCTCCATATTGATTTTCTGAAGCTTACCCTTGAGCGCCAGTTTCCTCTGGTCGTTACTGTTCTGATAGAGGTCCTTCAATGTCTTCCACATTGAAAACGAAGTCTCCTTCCCATGGAGACTCGAGACAATATGGTCTCAAACTCCCTCCAAAAGAATCTTTCTCGCCTTCGCCACACACTTCTTCCATTCAACCAATTCTTGTGCATTAGCTGCATCTGGCTTGGGGATTTCTTGATCAATGAAAACCTTCAAACCATTGTCTTCTAATACCGCTTCCATGCGATCTTTCCATGTTATGTAATTCGAGCTACCATCCAGAGCATACTCGAGTGTCAAGCCATTAAACACCATTGGTGAACTTTGAAGTATGATAAGAATTTGATTTTTTATTTTGCACCTACATCCAAGAACTTCAAACTTCGAATTTTCCCTTCTCAGTATACTGTTCACAGTTTCGATCACCTTTGCTCTGATACCATGTAGAAATTCTCATTGTAGATCGATCTGATTATGCAATATAACTAAAGCAAAATACTTAATCTACTTCTACAATCAAACTTGCGGAAACTTAATCAATTTGAGCAAAGATCAAATGGAACACATATAACCAATAGAGGAAACAATACATGTGAAACACAAGAGAATACTCTGGGGAAAGCCTCAGCTAAAAACCTCGCTATCTGTATTATCATACAAGTGGAAATATATCAGGATTACACACAGCTTTAGCTCTCACATCTATCCATCTCTTAATACAATCCCTCACTGCTGATCATAGACAGAATAGGCTACTCATATGCCTATCCTCTACTCTCCAAGCCTCCCATTTACTTGCGCATTTTTCCCTGGGTGATCCAACTGTAACCTTGTGTGACACTGATCTCACCCACTGCTCCAACACACTATAAAGCTGCGCAAATCTCAAGGAATGAAGTCCTTCAACATGCAAGAGATTTTCTTATAGGAAAATTCTTGCAACTGATAGTAAACTGTCCCTGTCTTTAAACTCAACTGGGTCTTTGTTTGAACTAACATGCATGAGTTATTTATGAGAGAGTCTTCAGTTATCTGGAGTACACTAGTTTGATGCATGCATGCATTAACTAACTGAACTCACAATTAGTTCCTCAAACTGTTTGGAACTAATTTAACTGGACTTAACTCAGTTAACTGAGTTAACTAATTACAACTCAAATACAACTCATCCTTATCTCCTTAATTAAGGGATAGCCGTTGCATGACTTCACAAATACTTCTAACTTGAATTTCTCCAACTAATTAACTCAAGATGAATTAATTAATATTTTTCAAGCAACTGGTGAGACTAAATTAGAATTTTAATTCAAGGACAAATTAAAATTGGAATATTCTTGTTGCCACATTTCAACACTAACTATGAGATTCATGATCAAGATGATAAAGGTTTCATGAGTCAAACATTTCAATCAGTAGAAATATCATCACAAAGCTCGTCTGAAAATCTGCAGGGGGTAAAGATAAAAATGACTTTTCAGTTTCATGGCATGGAGGCCATCCAGAACAATTGTACAATTACTTAAATTAGTTGAACAATAGTGTATATATTTTGGAAGATCCTTTTGTCAATTTTTAGAGTCAACGAAGGAAATCAAGTATTTCCTTATCTTCTCATTTGTTGACAAGGTTATATTGGGTTGTAGAATTTCAGTTTTAATCACAAACAAGCACAAGCAGCAAAATCCACCAATGTATATGATGCTTGAATGGTTGCATTGGTTGTTTCATTTTACCTAACCAGCAATTGGACAGCTGATTAGAGTAAGTAGGTAGGATTTCAATTTGATTAAATTTAGTTTTTCAACAGCAAGTTTATTTCAGATCAGATTTCAGTACAACATGTGTCAGATTATCACAGAGATTATATAACAAAGCAGTGGCAGGCTCGGGATTGGCCCAATGGATCAGGCCACTAGTCGACGATGTTCTTGACATCTTACAAGGAGATGTCACCCCCAAGTGGAGCCACTATTAGGTTCCTATAATAATAGGGATCATAATTTTGAATTGACTATGTTAAGTCTTGTAATATTGTACATACCTTTGCTTTTCTGCAAATGTTTTCCCATATTAAAAAATGTAAAGAGGGTATGTCCTAAAAAAATAATCAAAGGACAAAAAGAAACAAAGATCAAAAAAGAATATTAAATATGAACCCCACCAAAAAGAGATAAAAATAGATCATGAAAGTGTGCACATTCAAATGCCACTCCTCTCAGTTTACTTTTTGCAAATAAGATTGTGTGCAGCTTGTCAAAATGCCACAATCCATGATGATCAAACAGTTTAATCTTGATTCATTCATGATTTAAATTTCATGTTGATAGATAGAGAAATAAAGATCTAGCCAAACTGTTTAATCTTGGTAGATCAGTAGTTAGGTAGAGAATAATAAGGAGCTCATTAGTTTAATCTGAGCCCTTGGAAGTTATAAGGTTAGAATTAGATAGTTTGCTTATCAAAAGAAAAAGGAATAAAGGGTCAGCAAGCTCAAATGCACCCAATAAATGAAGAGAAAATGCTAGGATAAATAAAGGGTAGGTAGAAGATGTTTTGGAATGCATAAGGTTGCTAGCTCAAAATCTAATGTTTCATGTGCAAGAGGAACTATCAAAGGAAAGAGGACATTCACAAAATTTGTGTATTACTTTGGGTATTTACCCTAAAAGGTTCTATATAATTTTAGGCCTAAATACTACGGCACATTCACTAACTTCCTCTCATTTCACTCAACCCCTTGCATGTCTAAAATTCTCTCCATTACCCCTTCATTACTTCTCATTCACTAACTTTCCCTTCATTATGACCCTTCCCTTTCATTTCCCTTGTAAAAATACCCTTTCCCCTCATTTTAACCCTTTTTCCCTTTGATTTCACACTTTTCCCTAGACATTACCCTTTAGAAATCATTTTCCCCTTATTAATTTCCCTTTTTCCCTTAAAAACCCACTAAACCCCCTTATCCTAAGTTATTTCCTAACCTATAGTCTCGCTTTATGTATATTACCCCCCACTATATAAATCCTCGACCCTCACTAAACCTTTGATTATATGTAACCCGCCGCATTATTAATCCCCAGGCCCCACCAACCACACCCCAACTCCGCCACGTGATAACCTTCCGATCTCCCACCTCCATATCCGACGGCCCATATCCATATCGCGTGCTCCCATCATTCCACAATTAAAATCCCATCCTCCATTTTCTCATGGAGGATGTGGAAACAACAAAGTTGGACATGCTGCAACAAATGGTAAGTGGGTTGAGCACCAAGCTATCCGTGCAAGTGGTTCTGTCAGAGTTCAAAGGTCTACACGTTGTTGGGGTCTAGCCACAGGTTTACCATCCTACACTTGAAGCATCCTTGTCCTGGTAGCCCAAGCAGATGTTATGTTTTCCTAACAATTTTTTATAAAAATGGGAGGGGGTTTCACAACAAAGCATCCCAAATATGACTCAAATCAACCTTATAATGTCATGGTTGGGCATGGAGGAGTTGACTCAGTTGTAGCGCAACAAAATACAGGAATTACACAATAGATTGAATGTGAATAAAGGAAAGTTGGAACAGATGCATAAAACTGAGTAGTTGCACCAAGAAAAAGAGAAGCTAATAAAAGACAGGGAAGAATGGTGCATTGCCTTCGCACAGGTTTATGGGGAACACATAGAGGGTTTGGTCGATGTAGGGAAAATTTTAAGCATGGAAATTTATCTTAAAGTTTAGAAACCTTAGCAAATCTTACTAGTCCCTACCATGCGAATTGTAAAGTGATTAGTGATATTTTTCTAAAAACTATTCAAATTTCCAAAGATTCATTATATAGTCTCTATAAAAAAAATAAAATCTTTTTATAAGGTAAAATAATTTTATACTATAAAATTTAGGTAGAATTTTTTTAGAAAAAATGAAAATTAGCGAATATTTTTGTGAAAAAAACATGGAAAATTAGCCCACTTGCGAATATTCGCCCCTAAAATTTTCCATGGGTCGATGACTTCGTTCTATCCAAGGACATGGTGGAAAATATTAGGGAGGCGATACAAGGCCTGAAGGCACAAGGGACAGAAGTAGAGGCACCCTAACAACCACAAACACCACTGGAAGAACGAAAATGTAGGGAACTAGTTCAACAAATGTAGGAAAAAATGGCCAAGTACGAGAGATGGTGTCAGAACATGGTTGAGCAAGGCGATAAATTAAGGAAAGTTCTAACAGTAGTTCCATTTGTATAATGGGCCACTGAGAAAATATTAAAGGTTGATAAGTGGATCCATTAGATCGATTAAAGCATGGATACAATGAGGTTTGTTGATAAGAAGAGCGTAATACAAAAAAAATCACAACTCAGAGAGAAAATTGATAAGCTCTGCGAGGATAGAAAGCCATGGGATGACCTTCAGGATCAAGTACTTGTAGTAGCAGATGAATGTAATGAATGGTTGAAAAACGTGCAAAGATAAATAAAAAAGGACGTTAGTGTTGTCACCTAGGATCGAACCACCTAAATAGTGCATGGATTGTTGATAGAGGATAAGGATTCATGAGCATGCAACCGATATCAAACATGGGAAGAATCGGTCCTCAGCTCTACCAAAACATGCTGAAAAATCTAAACAACATATCTACAATGAAGAGGTCTAGATCATTACTAAGATTAATCATTTCCATCACTATATGTTTAGGGAGGCCATAGAAATCGAAAGGAGGTCAAGTAATCTTAATAGAGACGATAGCTAGACAATTAGTAGTTGTTGGGTTCCGACCTTATCTTCTTAATATTTTTATTATTTACTCTCTATATCCTTATAATTTTTTTTTAATATATATATATATATTATTTAGATAATAATTTCCTTAGTTTGATCTGTAGATATTCTTACTTGTTGACTTATTATTTTATTGTTTGTTGACTAATAAATAAATAAATAAACAAATTTATTAATTAATTAAATAAATTTATTTTTTCTAACACTCAAATTTAATATCCTTTTTTTTACTAATAAACTATATTTATCATTAACTGTGTTTTTTTATTTAATATATTTATTTATTAATTTATTTTTAATAATATTATTTAAGTTTGACCCTTAGATATTATTTCGTTTGTTTGATTTTTAGATATTCTTAGTTTTTTACTATTATTTTATTGTCTAATAAATAAATAAATAAATTCATTTTAATAGTTAAATTTAACATTCAAAATGGTTTATTAATAATCTATATTTATCGAGTCAAAACTAGTTGTTACAATCTAACGTTGTAAATTAATTGTCTCTACTTTGCGCTCTACTTAATTGTATGCCATGATTTGATTCTCCATCTTGTCTTGACGATCAACCACATTGGTTGGTTTGAAACACATCGAAAAATCTTCTCCTATGTGATTATTGCTGAAAGCTTCTCAATAATTCAGTATGGATCACATAAGCCTAAATTCATAATTTGCCAGTTATCTTACCTTGTTGTGCCAAACACGCTGCCTTGTAACTAAACACACACGTCAGCCACATGTTCCAAGGATCAAAACATCATGTCTATTAATTGAAATCAACATTTTCCAAGACCAACAACCATGTCATAATCAACTAACAATAATTAATCATACTACTACAACTAGCACCTACTTACACTCAAGTGCATATCAATTGTCTCAGCACATATGTGTTAGTACAACTGTCTTAAAACAAGATCATTAATTCATGCAATATTATAGACACATGCCCATATCATGCAAGTAATCAAACATTCAAAAAATAGATAGACGACATAATAGACACCAAAAAATCAAACACTAGATAAACAACATAATCAAACATTCAAACACCAAATAGACGACATAAGAAAACTCATACCTTAATGTATCTCAGGGGAGGCTATCTTGTCTGCACAACCAACCTAGATTAGCATGATATAACTTCACAACATATCAACAACTTAGATAAGGTCATGATGTCCATAACAGTAACTAGCTAACATGTTCACATCATAAGCTCATATACAATTGTCATGCATGTATAACAATCAATTTGCACAGTCAATCTAGATTAGTACGACACAGTATCACAAATGTATCGAATCATACCTTAGTATCATAACCACAATCATTTTCATAGAAAAATCCATATTAGTATGATATGTATAACATCAAGATCTTAGGTACAATGACCATAATCGTCATGCATATGACCACAATGCATGTAACAACAAGTTACTATCCTTCATGACTATCCGGCACATGTGCATATGACTACACTGATCAACTAGCATTTATCATATATGTAACCATAACATCAATATAATGGAAGGAATATACATAACCATAATGCATATAACAACTATTAACCAACATACCTGCATACCTAGGTCCATATAAACTTGTATGACAATATGCTCTTACCCTGTGGTCCAGTGTTGCAACCTCGCTTTGATGATCTACATATCTTGCTTTATCTCGGCCATCACATCAGTGTCATAACATATCAATAACATCATGATGATACAAGATCACAACAATGAACATTATGATGCATCGCTTACCAACTATATATGCATAACCATGACCATGGTAATGCATGCAAAACAACATATAGACATTGACATGCATACCAAATGCATAATCGACATACACTCATGATGACCACATCTAACAACACACCATCCACTTTCACATGGCCACACCACTGCAACCATGGCCAATACCATGCATACACAACAAGTACATAGAGCACAAGCATAGAGAAAACATATATGCAACTCACATGAATGCATGACCAACACACCTGTAACAACCCTGGTTAAAAATTCATGTAAAAAATATAAGACCACAATCATGGGACACATATTCTAAGTTGAATTGTGGGCAAAACATTCTAGTGGGTGTTCATTTGGTTTATTATGGCTAAGGAAATAAGAAAAGGTAATGGAAAAGGCTTTGGAAAGACAAAATGGTATTTTGCACATTTCTTTATGAAAATAAAGTGAATTAGGAGAAAAGGAAAGTGAAAGGTCACAGGTTGCATGTGAGGAGAAAATGAAGGAAAATAATGGAAAATGAAAAAAATAGAGGCTTTATTAATAAAACGTATTTTGAGGATTAGTGGGCAAGCTTGATTAATGTAGACTTTTGTCAGTTCAGTTTTGGAGCTCTCTCTCTATTCTCTCTCTCTCTCATACTCTTGGAAACTTAGAGTTTTATTGGAGCACTCTTGGAGAGTGTGGCATAATTGGATGAGAAAGAAAGCAAATGAAGAGAAGGAAAGTGCAAGAGGACATCGGGATCAACAACTACAGTGGGTTTTTCTTGCAGGTACCAAGTTGCATGTATGTTTTTCTCACTAGTTTTGGCATGCATGGCGTATGCATGTGGTTTATTGGTCACGATCTATCATTGGAATAGAGGATTTCCTGGATTGACAATGTATTTTCCTAGCCTTGCCATTTCCTAAATAGCCATGGTGATTGTGGGGTTATTTCTTTGTTTTGTTTTGGTTGGTTCTCATGTTTCCTTTAGCTTAGGTTGAGTTACTAGTTCCTGGAGCCTTGGTCGGGAAAATGCTCTAGAGCCCTGTAACAGCTGGGGTTGAGTTACTAGTCATGGAGCCTTGGTTGGACAAACACTCTGGAACCCTTGGTTGGTTGAGTTACTAGTCCTAGAGCCTTGGTTGGACAAACACTCTAGAGCCTTGTGTAAGTTGTGGGTTGAGTTACTAGTCCTGGAAGCCTTGGTTGGAACAAAGGCTCTAGAGCCCTGGAAGGCTTGAGTAGAGACCAATTTCATGATGGTTTTGTGATGTCTGATCATGAGGTGGAATCATTGTTTTATGGGTTAAGATGGTATGGTCTTTGGAAGCCCTAGATGGTTTTTGATTGGTGTGTCCTATGAGATCCCACATTCATGCTTGGAATATGGTACGGGGGTGATTGACTGAAAAGAGATTTGGCTCAGCCATGTCTATGGTCAGGTGGAATGTGGTAGTCCCATACCAGGTTGGATTTTGCATCATTAATATGAGGTTATTTCTCCTTATTATTTCATGATTATTGGCTTATATGTGGATTCTATGGCTAATGTATCCTTGATATTTTTGTGGTTATTATGCTGGTTATAAGCATGTATTATGGCATTGATGATGTATGGCTCTCCTCATGTTTTGATTTGTAAATGAATGTAAAAATGTATTTATGGCCTAATGGCTAAAACTACATCTAATGTGTTGAGGCATCAATGCTTCTTAGTGATTCTCAAATGAGTATGAGACCCCTATGCTTAGATCTATTGTTTACACCTATAGATTACATATTTGTGATATGTTTAATGAAATTCTTGTCATGGCTAGTAGGGGTCCAGCCAAGGGTTTGTTTAAGTAATTGCATTTGTATCATCATTTCCTTGTTATCTTTCTGTTCTGAAGGTGTCATTTAGTTCTGGGCAGTGACCCAGGCTCTAGGTCTGAAAAAGTGGCTCAAATCTTAGGAAAGTTGGCACAACACTGAGAAAAATATTCCATGGACGCTGGCATGTCATGTTGTGGGAGCGTCCAGAGCCCTTTGGACACTGGAAGGCCCATATCATGGGAGAGTCCAGGGATTAATTGGTCTAAAGACTCATTGTGACCCAAAGGTTGGTTACTAGAGAGGTTGGGATGGTTCCTGAGAGTCATGTTGCTGATGTGGAAGGTTTGTATGGTGTGTTTCCGTAAATTCCACTTCCTTAACATGACTTAGGAGGTCAAATCATATCATAGTAACTTCTTGTCACATGGTTACCCCGGTTGGTCGGTTACTTGGGTAGATGTGGGAGGAGGGTGTTACAAAGTGGTATCAGAGCATGGTTCACCCCTCAAACTGGATGGGTGGTGTGTTGGTCATGCATTCATTTCAGTTTCATATGCATTCCTTATGCTTGTAGTCCATGTGCTTGTTGCATTTGCATGGTTTTGATCATGGTTGTAGTGATATCATCATGTGAAGGTTGATGTTGTTGTTTTGGAATGTGTCGTCATGAGTGTATGGTTGTATATGCATTTGTTATGTATATTAGTATCTATATGTTACTATGCATGCATTTTCATGGTTATAATTATGCATGTATAGTAGGTCAAACATGCATTGTGAGGTCATTGTATGCATGTTAGGTCATCATGTTGTAGTTGTTATGTTATGATTATAATGTGTTGATTGAGATAGAGCAGGAGATGTAGATCACCAAAGCGAGATTACAACACTTGAATTTGGGGTAAGAGATGATCATCACACAAGTATTGTATGCTTGGCATGCATGTATGTTAGTTAATGGATTGTTATATGCATTAGGGTTATATACATGTTTGTCATTCTATTATTCTTATGGTTACATGTATGATAAATTATAGTGATCAGTGTAGTCATATACACGTGTTAGATAGTCATGAATGATAGTAACCTGTGGTAGTATGCATTGCTATTGTTGTTTCATGTTAGATAACTTGATGATTAGGTTATATGTTTATGATGAGCATGATATATAACCTATTGTTGTTATATGCTAGTAACTTGATGATTAGGGTTATTACATTAAGATCTTGATGTTATATGTATCATACTAATTCCGATTAGTCTATGCAAATGGCTAAGGTTATGACATTCATGTTTGAGTTAATATGTTGTGATATTATGTCATATTAATCTAGAATAATCGTACATACGTGATTGTTATGCATGAATGACAAATGTTTATGAGCTTATGATGTGAACATGTTAGCTAGTTCCTGTCACGTATATCATGACCTTATTTATGATTGAGTTGATATGTTGTGAAGTTATATCATGCTAATCTGGATTGGTTGTGCAGACAAGATAGCCTCCCCTATGATACATTAAGGTATGAGTTTTCTTATGTCATATATTTGGTGCTTGACTGTTTGATTATGTCATTTAGTTGATTAATTTAACATGGTATGTTTGCAAGTTGGTTTAATGTTTTATGAATTGCATAATTTGGTTTAATGTTTGATGAATTACATAATATGACTATGTGTATGTAAGATTGCATGAAGTAATGATTTTGTTTTATGATGGTTGTAATAACACATATGTGTTGAGATAGTTGATATGTTCTTGATTGTAAGTAGGTGATAGTAGTAGCATTATGTATTTTGACTAATGAATGTGAGTTGATTATTGAGTATGACATGCTTGCTGGACTAGGTAAAGGTTTATTTCAAAATAATATACATGATGTCTTGATCTTTGGAACGAGAGACTGACATGTGAGAGAAGTTGCAGGGCAACATGCTTAGTATTAGCTTGACAAGGTGGTAGTTGATGTGTTATATAACTAACAGTTAGGTGGTGTGACAATACATAGTAAGACTCAATTGAAACAAGGTAAAAAGGATTAAAAAAAGGAATTGGGCAAGAATTCCTTTGGATATGATTGGAAACCCTAATTCCAAATGAATGAGTGTTTTATATACATGAAGTCTTCTTAACCTTGATTTTATTTGAAATTATGTGGATATGTTCTATATTCATGGACATGTATTTGACAGATATAACAATTGGTGTCTAGTTATAGCTAGATATGTCAAGGGAATTGGAGTCCCTTGAGAGATGGCATATATGTGTTCAGTTGCAAGACAACATGCTTGGTACAACAAGGTAAGGTAACTAGTGTATTGTTATGTTTATTTATGTACTGACAATTGTCTGTTTATGGCAGTATGATGTAGGGGATTGCATGGAAAAAGAGACTGTTGTTGGGGCAAAGTGATTTCCTGTCATTTAATTTGTCAACCCGGGGGTTCCTTAAACTTGTGAAGCATGTGTGCATTGTATGTGCTAGAAATTGTCTTTCAATTTAGATCAATCTAACTACAAAATAACGAAAACTAGTTCATCTAATCTATGAAATCAAATAATGAAAATGAAATTCAACTAACCTGTGAAATCAAAAACAACTAATGTATACTTAGTTACTCCAGCATTCAATTATGAAGTGTTACCTTCTTGAGATGATGTGTAAGCAACTATTTATACTTTAACTTCTAATGTCCTAGAAAAGCAAGTAAAGTGTGTAGAAAATAACTCAGAAATTGCATGTATTAAATATTCAACCATTCAATCTTCAAATATGACTAAATCAATTTCTTAAAATGATCTTTAGGAATATCAGTTAATGCAATTAAATGAGGATCTTAAAAGCAAATCTAAAAGCACAAAAAAGTAAATCTCAATGATTGCATAGGTTGAACATTCAATCACCCAATTTAAAGTCACCTTCTTGGCCTGATCTTTTATTCAATTATACAATGAATTGATAGTTTGATCCAAGAAAGTAAAAACAAAACATGAAAGGAAACTAAATAACTATGAGCTCTTGCCTCAAACTTAATCCAATTGGAAAATACATAAATCTTTCCTATTGAAATGTTTAAAAAAAAAACAAAGATTACACAGTCATTCTAAAACTAATACTAAGAAAGAAAATGAACTTTAATCTATAAAAACAATTAAATCTCACACATTTTAGGTAGCTGATATAAAAGTGTGAGAGATGGTAAACCGAGATGCTCCATATGTAAGCAAAACCAAGTCAAAAAGAAGGAACATTCATGAGTAAGGTGCCACAATCTAATTCTGTATTCAAAGCTTGAGCATAACTCCAATTTTACACATGAAAATTATAGGAAAAAACTTCCCCTATTTATATAAAAATATGAGAAGCTATCTCATTAAAGAGAGTCCATGAATCTCTCTCCATATCTCTAGAGTTACAATCAAAATAGGAAATGATAAGACACATGTCTTCTTAGAGTTTTAATACAAATAGGAAATGAGACACATATCCTCACGATCCCATGATCTTCTCCACTCAAATTCGAATTTGGTTTTGGGAGGCCACATAAGGGTCTTTTAGAAACTTCCTTTTGACCTACACATGTCAACAATCTCATCCTACTTGTTAGGTATAAGCATATGCACATTATTTTCTAATTTTTAACCTTAAATTCACTTAAAAATGCTAAGAATTAATAAAGTTTGGAAAAACATAAATGTGACCCAATAATGATAATGGTAAGGTAAATGCAATGAAATGGAGGTAAATGTAATGAAATAGAGATGGAGTGAAGATGACAATATGGAAATATAAGTGAAAATGTAATGGAAGTGAATGACAATTCCAAGGCCCAACATACCCCCCCCAACTGAAGCTATTGCATGTCCTCATGCAATCTATTACATTAATTTTTTTTATCCTTGGGCTTTGGCTTAACTTTGCATGATATCATTTGATAACTTCATACTTGTGCAAAGTCTTTTAGTTGAATTGCCACATGGTTGGTTCTTGTATTACAACCATATTTTGTTGTTGCATTAATTTTTTATCTTTGAACTTTTCATAATGATAATTTGATTAATGTTGCAAAGTATATCTTTATTGGATTGCATCATAGTTGGTTCTTGTGCGACAACCATGATTGTGTTTGTATCCAATTATCTTTTCAGAACTTTTGAAACGCCTTTGTATGCTCATAACAATAATGTAATAGATAATATCTTTTGAAAGTATGTCGACTTTTGAATGTGATATGAATATGGAAAAATATGAATATGAATGTATCCCCCCCCCCCCCAACTGATGATATTGGCAATTTTATGAGATGAGGAAGAGAAATGTTTTTTTCCAAAAATTATCATTCTAGCTTTTCAAGGAATTCTATGGTAAAAAGTTAGAAAATGACGTACCTTAACTTACCCTTTGAAAATGGATGAGTTGTATGTGTGGTGGCTGCAAAATTCTGATCATAATCTTCTTCAAGTGGTTGGACAAGTCATGGAGAAAAGAGTCAAGATGACTTTTTATTGCTTTTATTGAAACTTGTTGAATCTGTTGCGAAATGGTGTTGATTTTGCTACTGCCATATGATTCGGCAACTATTATTTGATTTTGCAACTGTCAGCTGATTCCCCAGCTGCATGTCTTATACATTTGCTCCAAAATGTTGAAAATGATAGTCTTCATGTTTTCAAAACTCATTGGCACAATTCTTGCTATGTTAATAGATGTTCTGATATTGAACATAGCAGGAAATTGTTGACTTAGTGGCCATTAATGAATGCCACTAGTCAACACGAGAACTCTCACCATTGATGCAATGAGAGTCAAGATGCCCAAACACATCTTGTTAGGTACAAATAATTTTGTTGTTGTCGAGTACCGAGAAGATCCGATGAATAAGGGACATTAATGTATTACCATTGTTCATCGGCATGAAGACTTGCCATTAAGGCATGCAAGCCTCAAGGTGTTTTTGTTTTTGCAAGGATTTTAGACTCAAAGGACTATGGACTCAATGATTTGCATTGAAGCAAGGTTTATTTGCGAACTGAAAAGCACAGGAAAGGAAAAATGAAAATGGAAGATGAAAATGGGCAATAAGCACGTAGGTGAGCTTCTTTCTTTTATTTGTGGTTTATAAGTTAGTGAAAGCAAGGCAGGAAAATGATTGTGAAAGAAAATAAGCAGTGAAGGAAAATGAGAAGGTTTTATTGACTGAAAAAGAAGGAATGAAATAGTGAGACTGGCATCCGAAAGCTCTAAAGTGTTGTATCTGATCTGACATCATATGCTCATGCTTTTGATGTTTCATCTTTGATATTGCTTTGATCATGCTCTCGTGAAATAAATATGGTCTTTGTGAGAGACATTGTTTGGTTATGGTAATCTATTCTTCCTCGTGGAACCTGCAAAAAAACTAGTACTTTTTCTGCAATGGAATGTAACATTATCAAGAGAGAGGTGATCAATCTTCTCTATTAATGACATTTACACACAAAAAAATTGAGAATTGGTACTAACAAAACAAATTCACGAAAGAAAACCAAATGAATTTTTTTTACCTGTATTGAAACTAGTGCCTCATGTTACCTGTTGTGTCTTGTCCATAATTTATTCATTATTTTTCTATGCAAACTCGGATGATAGATTTTTAATTATGTAGATCCTGTCGATATCTTTCCAACGATGCTTGAATCGTCGAAATCCGATGTCGTATGAGAAAGTTAGGCCGATTTGAAATTTGGTTGAAACAATGAAAATTGTTAAATAATGAATCCATACAGGGGAGGATAGTTTTAGATAGAGGAGGAATGACCTGTTATAGAGTTTTTGTGAACCAAACGTTTCAGACTACCAAGTGAATCCATCATCAAGGGATGCGTCCCCTGATGATGGACTCACTTGGTAGTCTGAAACGTTGGGTTCACAAAAACTCTATAACAGGTCATTCCTCCTCTATCTAAAACAATGAAGATTGTCATGAGGTTTTTCAGCTGCAGAATTGCGCAGTTTCTATAGCTAAAATCCTAAACAGATAGTTAAGTACACATAGCTATGCATTTTTGTTATGAACAAATAACCAGTCCAATCTACAATTTGATCAATGCCTCTTCCAGAAAAATTAGCAAATAAAACATATATATATATATATATATATATATATATATATATATATATATATATATTATATATATTTATTATATTTTATGAAATTGTATTTTATGAGATTGTTCGTGGAATTATATTTAAAATTACAAAACAAAAGCGTTAAAATAAAAAAATAAAAAAAAGGTACACCTAAAATAACCAGACATTTACTCTAATAGCACAAATCAAATACTTCAAAGATGAAGGTTAAGGTCATTTCCAGAAAAGACGAATTATTGAAAATACTGTTGATCCTAAAACCCACAATGCCTGCTATAATTGTAAGAACCAGAGGATTTCTTCCAGTGTCATCCTCTTCAAACTTTCGATTCGTTCTTGCATCACTTTCTTGAGAGTTGGTGCTTGAAAATCTTACTGCTAATGGCTTTCTTAATTGCCTCTCCTCTTTACAAGCTAAAACTCCAAAACCTTTAATACCGAGACCATTTGGAATCCTGGTGAGAGAAATCCGTCGTGGGATAGGGTGGAAAGTTGCTTTGTGGAGTCTGTGGGTAGCATTAGCCTTCAGGATCCCATTGGAGAGCTCACTCGGCTAGAGAGTTGTTATCGCCATGTCAGACATACTCTGCAAGCTGGTTATTGTTTGGTGAGATGAGCATAATGACAATGGGGACCAGCAACAGAAACAATGGAGGCGTTAGTAGTGGTGGAAAAATCAAGGGAATTACCAACAAAAATCTCTCCTAGTGGCAGATCTACCTCCTGTAGATCAGGGAGATCAGATCAGGGCTGCAATTGCCTTTGTTCATTAATTAAAAACTCGTTTTTTTCCACGAAATCTAGCAAACAAGGCTCCGAAGAACCATAAAATTTTCTCAAATGGTTGTGAAATTCGGAAAACCATTTCTAGGTTACCTAATTTACCCTGTTCCCGAAAAAAACCCATGTGTTGGATTTTTCTAATTTCCTTAGGTTTGCTCAGAATTTGCGTTTTAAAATCGTGTGTCAAAACAGTTACATTTTCTGTGATGCTCTAGCAACTAAAATCATTTGTTGTGGTTGGATTTGCAGGTTTTGATGTGAGGTTGAGCAGTCAGCTTATTAGAACCTTTTTATTAATTATGTTGGTGGTGAATGGATAAGAAGGCTTTTCCCAACATTCTTTCTCCTGGCTGAAACCGTTCACTGTGTATATATAAAAATCGTTTGTTTTTGTTTTTGTTTTTTCACACAGACAACAAAATAGGGTTCTAAAGAAATGCAAAATTCTCTCAATTGGTTGCAAAATCTAGAAAACGGTTTTTGGGTTACCTAATTTCCCTTGTTCTGGAAAAACCCATGTCTTGGATTTTGCTAGTTCACCTTGGTTTATTCAGAAAACATGTTTTAAAATCGTTTGTCAAAACAATTACGTTTTCTGGAAATGTTCCGGCAACCAAAATCAATTTCTGGTGGTTTTGATTTGCAGGTTTTCAAGGTTGGGCTTGTGGCTGCGTGGATGTCTTCCAACAAGGGAAAAGGGAAGATCTAACTATATCAACCGTCCTATGGGCAATTCTGGGGGACTCGAAATCTGGAATGAGATAAAAGATGGGACATCGCTTTGAAGAAATTGAACCAGTGAGTTTTGATCATGAAGTTACCGATCCAAAGATCTGCGCAAGAAATCTAACCGCATCATTTTTGTATCCCCATAGAAAACTCATTCATTACAAAGGTAAGGATCATCATTTTTGCATATGGATTTGCAAGTCTTGCAGCATTCTTCAGAGGTTTTGACTTTCAAATCATAAATGCCAATTGACCGTTTTTCCCAAAACTCCTAGTGTTTAACACTGCTACAACATTTTTTAGGCGCAAATTAAATTGGAGTCTATCAGTAGATTTTGCAGTCACCATACATGTAGCTGGTATTGAAGGATGTGTTTTGTTTTGTTTTTAATTGATTTGTTATTAAAATTATATATGTTATACTTTCAAAAAATAAAAAATAAAAAAACATATATATTTCATTAAACAAAACAATTTTTATTTTTATTATTATTATTATTTAAAGTTTATTATAAAAACTAAATCAAATGAAATGATGAAAGCATAAATTAGCTGCAGAATTGCATTCTGTAGCTAAATAATCTTTTTATGATACACTAACAAAACAATTTCTTTTTTCTGATCCTCCAAGTCACACAAAGTGCAGAAGGAGAACATACTTGAGATTTTTTTTATTTTGTTAGCATAGTCAAGATTTTATTAATCGATTCCTCTGTAAATTTTGAAAAAATAAAATGAAAAGAATTGATCTCATACCTTACATTGTTGTTCGTGATCTTCACTTCCACTCGTTCTCAATCATTTATTTTATTGCAAATATTTCCTACCAAGGGTTAGTAGATGGATGGTTGTTACTGCACCACAAAACATCAAATTTATCCTAAAAACTATAAAAATTTATTTTTATTTTTTCTATCTATCTAAAAACTATTTTTTATTTTTATTCTTTAAGTATATTCATGCTTCCAACGAAGCCATTTACGGATTAGAGTTTTTGAAATGCTCATTCCAACTTGAAAAATGTACTTGATTGTTTGTAAGGATATGCGAAATCAACTTGACCTTTCGATTTGCCGCAAGGATCTATTGAAGAATTAATTAATATTGTGGCGTAACCGCTTCTTGATACCATTCCTCAATGTAGTCTTTGCGCTGCATTATAGATCCTTTGTTCATAAATGGTTAGTAAAAACAAAAGCAAATAAAATACACTCTAAACTGAAAGCTAGTTCCTATGAACACTTCCCCGGCAACGGCGCCTAAATGTTGGGGCAAAGTGATTGCTTGTCATTTAATTTGTCAACCCGGGGGTTTCGTAAACTTGTGAAGCATGTGTGCACTGTATGTGCTAGAAATTGTCTTTTAGTTTAGATCAATCTAACTACAAAATAAGGAAAACCAATTCATATAATCTATGAAATCA
This sequence comes from Pinus tabuliformis, assembly GCA_031772625.1. NCBI lineage: Eukaryota > Viridiplantae > Streptophyta > Pinopsida > Pinales > Pinaceae > Pinus > Pinus tabuliformis. Next base: position 977,179,433 of record CM062807.1, read on the forward strand.
AATAATGCAAATGAAATTCAACTAACCTGTGAAATAAAAAACAACTAATGTATACTTAGTTACTCCAACATTCAATTATGAAGTGTTACCTTCTTGAGATGACATGTAAGAAACTATTTATACTTTAACTTCTAATGTCTTAGAAAAGCAAGTAAAGTGTGCAAAAAATAACTCAGTAATTGCATGTATTAAATATTCAACCACTCAATCGTGAAATATGACTAAATCAATTTCTTAGAATGATCTTTAGGAATATCAATTAATGCAATTAAATGAGGAAAAACAAATATAAAAGCACGAAAAAGTAAAGCTCAATGATTACATAGGTTGAACATTCAATCACCCAATTTGAAGTCACCTTCTTGGCCTGATCTTTTATTCAATTATACAATGAATTGATAGTTTGATCTAAGAAAGTAAATAACAGAACATGAATGAAAACTAAATAACTATGAGCTCTTGCCTCAAACTTAATCCAATTGGAAAATACATAAATCTTTCCTATTGAAATGTTTAAAAAAAACAAATATTACACAATCATTCTAAAACTAATACTAAGAAAGCAAATGAACTTTAATCTATAAAAGCAATTAAATCTCACACATTTTAGGTAGTTGATCTAAAAGTGTGAGAGATGGTAAATCGAGATGCTCCATATGTAAGCAAAACCAAGTCAAAATGAAGGAACAATCATGAGTAAGGTGCCACAATCTAATTTTGTATTCAAAGGTTGAGCATAACTCCAATTTTACACATGAAAATTATAGGAAAAAACTTCCCCTATTTATACAAAAAGATGAGAAGCTATCTCATTAATGAGAGTCTATGAATCTCTCCCCATATCTCTAGAGTTACAATCAAAATAGGAAATGATAAGACACATGTCTTCTTAGAGTTTCAATACAAATAGGAAATGAGACACATATCCTCATGATCCCATGATCTTCTTCACTCAAATTCGAATTGGTTTTGGGAGGCCACATAAGGGTCTTTTAGAAGCTTCCTTTTGACCTACACATGTCAACAATCTCATCCCATTTGTTAGGTATAAGCATATGCACATTATTTTCTAATTTTTAACTATAAATTCACTTAAAAATGCTAAGAATTAATAAAGTTTGGAAAAACATAAATGTGACCCACTAATGATAATGGTAAGGTAAATATAATGAAATAGAGGTGGAGTGAAGATGACAATATGGAAATATAAGTGAAAATATAATGGAAGTGAATGACAATTTCAAGGCCCAACATACCCCCCAACTGAAGCTATTGCATGTCCTCATGCAATCTATTACATTATTTTTTTATCCTTGAGCTTTGGCTTAACTTTGCATGATATCATTTGATAACTTCATAGTTGTGCAAAGTCTTTTAGTTGAATTGCAACATGGTTGGTTCTTGTGTTACAACCATATTTTGTTGTTGCATTCATTTTTTATTTTTGAACTTTTCATAATGATAATTTGATTATTGTTGCAAAGTATATCTTTATTGGATTGCCTCATAGTTGGTTCTTGTGTGACAACCATGATTGTGTTTGTATCCAATTATCTTTTCAAAACTTTTGAAACGCCTTTGTATGCTCATAACAATAATGTAATAGTTAATATCTTTTGAAAGTATGTGGGCTATTGAATGTGATATGAATATGACAAAATATGAATATGAATGTATCCGCCCCCCAACTGATGATATTGGCAATTTTATGGGATGAGTAAGAGAAATGTTTTTTTTCCAAAAATTATCATTCTAACTTTTCAAGGAATTCTATGGTAAAAAGTTAGAAAATGACGTACCTTAACTTACCCTTTGAAAATGGATGAGCTGTATGTGTGGTGGCTGCAAAATTTTGATCATAATCTTCTTCAAGTGGCTGGACAAGTCATGGAGAAAAGAGTCAAGGTGAATTTTTATTGATTTTATTGAAACTTGTTGAATCTGTTACGGAATGGTGCTGATTCTGCTGCTGCCATCTAATTCCGCAGCTGTTATTTGATTATGCAGCTGTCAGCTGATTCTGTAGCTGCATGTCTTCTACATTTGCTCCAAAATGCTGAAAATTATAGTCTTCCTGTCTTCAAAACTCATTGGCACAATTCCTACTATGTGAATAGATCTTCTGATGTCGAACATAGCAGGAAATTGTTGACTTAATGGCCATTAATAGATGCCACTAGTCAACACGAGAACTCTCACCATTGATGACAATGAGAGTCGAGATGCCTAAACACATCTTGCTAGGTACGAATAATTTTTGTTGTTGTTGAGTACCATGAACAAGTGACATTAATGTATTCCCATTGTTCATCGGCATGAGGATTTGTCATTAAGGCATACAAGCCTCAAGGTGTTTTTTTTTTGCAAGGATTTTAGACTCAAAGGACTATGGACTCAATGATTTGCATTGAAGCAGAGTTTATTTGCGAAATGAAGAGGACAGGAAAGAAAAAATGAAAATGGAATATGAAAATGGGCAATAAGCATGTAGGTGAACTTCTTGCTTTTATTTGTGGTTTATAAGTTAGTGAAAGTAAGGCAGGAAAATGATTGTGAAAGAAAATAAGCAGTGAAGGAAAATGAGATGAATGTTTTATTGACTGAAAAAAGAAGGAATGAAATAGTGAGACTGGCATCTGAATGCTCTCAAGTGTTGTATTTGATCTGACATCATATGCTCATGCTTTTGATGTTTCGTCTCTGATATTGCTTTGATCATGCTCTTGTGAAATAAATATGGTCTTTGTGAGAGACACTGTTTGGTTATGGTAATCTATTCTTCCTCGTGGAACCTGCAAAAAAAACTAGTACTTCTTCTGCAATGGAATGTAACATTATCAAGAGAGAGGTGATCAATCTTCTCTATTAATGACAATAAATTTTGTTTTTTAGCATATTAAACATGTAAGGAATTTGATTTGGAACAATTTACATATATAAAACAACAAATAGAAGAATACCTTATCCGATGACTCGATTAGGGTGCTCTTCCTCAGGCTTCCCAGCTAAATTTACCACCCTTCCAACTAAGAATGTTTATCCAACTTCCTTGCTGCGGAAACCTCCACAAATTCCTTAACCCTCCGAGCCCAAATCCAATAGCGACTATCATATTGTGTAAAAAAATAGGTCTAATGCCTTCCAACCACAACCAAAATCAAGTTCACCACCAAAAACAAGCTCGTTAATTCTCCTTCCTTCCTTCCCTTCCAATTATTTCCTCCAATGCAAAAATAAAGACCAAGGATCCCCCTTTTCCTCTCATCCTCCTTCTCTTTATGTCTCCCCCACACATCCACCCCAACCACATACCATTAAGGCCATGAATACTCCCCATCCTTTTAATTTAATGACCTTGAATTTCCTTCCTATATCTTATCAACAAATAAATTTGAGGATACAACTTGTCAAACCTTGGGAAATGAAATAATAATGATAATAACTAATAATAATATATTAATATTAAGTCATATTAGTGAAATTAAAAATTCACAAGTATCTAATAATTTAATATTAATAAATATATACCAATATAACTTAATAATTATAAGTCAAGATTTTAAGGTTAATTAAACGCTAATCAAGATTAGTCATTAATGAAGCTTAACCATTTATTCTATCATCTAAAATTTTAAGCTTTAGAATACTAGTGTATTCATGCGAGGTGTGCGTGTGTAGCTAGCATACATATACTAATAATACATATCAAACTCAATCATTGAGTAGGTAGGCTACTAAGATAATGTAAGATAATAAGATCAGGTGGGGTATTACATCAACAATTCAAACACACACCAAAGAAGTTGGACAAAAATTTCCATGATGAACAAAGAAGTAACAAAAGTGTTTGATGACTTGGGTGCCTAAACTTATATGAATCGATGTAGTTATGATCGGTGGAATGAGGTGGTCCATGCTTCAGGGTTGTGATGGATAGTTGAGGTTCCTTTGGGTATAAGTTGTTGTGGACCACAATCATGGGTCACACTCATTGGATGTCCTCCCTTGGGCACACATCCACAATGTGTGGATGTTCCAGACACATTTGATGAACTTGGGCACAACCAAACAAATTAAAGTTGATTGGGTGTAGTCGTATGGACTTAGATGGTTAGATGCACTTGGGATGACTAGACTGGTTGAGAAAAGTGGACACGGTTTCCTTTAGATGTATTGAGATAAATTAGTCATGTTGGCCAACTTAAGCACACTTGGGCATGGTAAGATGAAATGGTTGAGAAAGTGAGATGACTTTGGTGGGATCAAGACCACCTAGTGAATGGGTTGACCTAGGTGGATGGACAACTTGGGTAGACAAAACGACTAAGCAGGCTTGAGATGACTTGAGCAAACCTCACATAGTTTGGAATGATGCAACAAAATGACTAAGTGGAAAAGTCACTTAAGATGAACAAGTTGAATCAATGACACTTGGGGTCCACCTTAGAATGGAACATGCTTCGCAAGGCAAGGCATGCTCATATAAAGAGTTGGATGCCTAAAAATGTTAAGGCAAACAAACAAGTGAATATAAGAGACGTGACACAACAAGGATTACAAGGAGTTTTGTGATTATTCCAAGTTCAAGGTTGGACACAATTAAATGACTTGTACTACCTCGATGAGATGGAGAGTGGAAAAAGACGTATGGGAGACTAGCTGCAAAATATTCTTAGGTTAGATTGTGTAAATCTATTGGTTGGTTTAGCATGTGGTTACTTGCGTTAATTTCATTATACTTCTAGGATTGGGTTGCATGCAATGGTTATGGAACCCCTATTGTATCATTGTGTCATATAGCATTCTTATACATATAATAGAGTGTTAGACACCTAGCTTAGGTATTGTCCACTAATACTTGTGTTATATCATGTATGTTGTATTATGTATTCAATGTTGCTATTCCTTGCATAATATTATATTGGTAAGTGTTATATTTCTAGAATGATTTGAGGCCACAATTGGATGCATGTACAACATTTTTTGTTGGATGAACTAAGTGTGTTATAATTGGAAGGGCATCTAACTTGTTGTAGCCTAAGGTGAAGTTATGGTAGACCTTGGTTGAAGAAGTGTAGTTTGATATAGTAGTTGTATGTGGGCCAAGCCACTGCAACTGAGGCAAGGTAGTACTTCACATCTATAGGTTCCAAAACAACTTTGGCGAATTTAAGTCACAAAAAGAAATCTAGGTGGACTACAAGTCTGTGAAAATTGATATCATAACTAGTTTGAGATAGATTAATGCTATTCACCACTGTCACTTCCATGATAATTGGTATCAAATACGATTGGTGAAGTTTATTGTGCTTCACTATTAACTTCAAATCCATTCAAGCACTCTCATTATACTTGGGTGAACTTAAAACAAAGTGGAAAACTTTTGGATGAGTTAACAAGTGACCATAGATTATCTTGAAGGTTGAAGAACATGAACTTGTACCTTGGTGTAGTGCGCAACCAAGATTAGTTTGCATAAAATGTTATTGCTAGGTCATGTGCATTGTAGGCTTTAGGAAACAAGGTGAATTTAAGATGTCAAACAAATTCTTAGGCCATGCCTTATAGTGACTTGGATGGCACAAAATAAGACTCATTGATGCAATTGAGTTTTTCTTTGTCTAAAAGAATTATTGTTCATTGTTTCTTGCATTTTCAAACTTTTTCAATGGATTATCCTTTGAAGGTGAATTTGGGTGACTTGGAATATGTCAAAATGAAACCAACTTTGATGGCTAAGCCAATAGTCTTGGGTGTAGACCAAGTGTCACATAATTTAAATGGAACATTGGATATTCTGGGTGCCTTGACAACAGGTTCAGGTAGAATTTTGGATGGAAGTTTGGAACATTAGTTTACTTGGATGAGTCCCTTGGTAGACATTGGTTAGACCTGTGTTGCAACTATTGGAGGTGGATTTGGCCATTACCTACCAACTTCCATTAATTAATCAAAACCATGGACAAGCAGTGGAACCTAGGGGCACCTTCTTCAAGTTTGGTGAAAGGGGGAATACCATGGAGGAACCATTTCATTTGAAATTTGCAATGATAACAAGCCATCCTTTTTCTTCAAAACAATGACAATTGGATGGTTTTCTTGTCCAAGATGAAGGCACCAATGCATGGGTGCCTCAAAACATTTATTGAGTCATGGAATATAGCTTCGACACAACCTCAAGGATGAGTTGAAGCATTTTCCTTGGTTAGCCATGACGATACCGCCAAAGCTATGAATGCTTTCTTAGTGGAGCACAATATTTCTATTTTATGTGATAGATGGAGATAACAAATGATTCAACCACGAAAACATCAAGAATCAACCTGTATGGTGCAACTATGAACATAGACTAAATTGAAACAATGCTTTCCCACCTTTATATTCAAGGACTTTCATTGAGTTAGGGTGCTCCTTAGGTAGCTCGAAGTTGATTAAAGGATATTTGCTTGAAGGTGACAAAAGTATTGGTGTGAACATGCCTCTCTTAGGCAAGAAGCATGTAATCCTTTTGGTTGGATTATTTGACTTATAACACTTTAAATAGACTAAAAGCATTTGAGGGAAGTGGTCATGATAACCAATTGCCACTCTTTTTGAGTAATTGAGTTATGGAAGGTGACTTGACAATCAGAGGCAAGTAGAGGACTTTACTTTAGTCTATAGGATTTATATAGGTATATGGAGTTGTACAAAAAAATGGTCATTTTGGCAAGTTTGGTTGAAGTAATGGTGCAATGTCTAGTCTAGATGTGTAAGACTTGGACAATTTTGGTGAATAATGGAGGTGTTTAAATATAGGCTCACTAGGCTTGAATCCATATTGGACACCACTCAGATAACAGTTGCTATGCTGATGGATATCTATTTGGCTAAGTAGTATGTCTTCAATAGGTATATAGAGACAATTGAAGATTCAAACAAGGAATCCAAAGAAGCATTCAACCTATATGGGCCAGGCTTGGCAATGAACCGAGATGGCAAGGTAGACGTGTAAGGACCTTGGCATGTGAGGATCAAGGAAGGGGCTAAAATCTACTTGGGTGAACTTGGGCAAGATGTTTGGCAATTGGAAGAAGGTGAGGGAGAAAATGATTCAAACATGCCTCTATCGATGTATTTGACATAGAAGTATGGTGATCTTCCAAACTATTTGCATGACTTAAATATTAGATGAATTGTGGAAGTTGGTAATGTTCTTGGTAGCCATTTACCATTGACTTTTCATAGAGCTATAACAATTTGACTCATTGCTTAGGAGTAGGAAATGACACTTAGTGCATTTTAAGAAGGAGATTTGAGAAAACTCTATCTTGAAGTGGACTTGACATAATAGTAGGAAGGCAAGAGTGATGACCTTGCCTTGGTCTAGAATGAGTTGTATAGAATGATTGGATTACAATGTTGGTTTACATTACACTAAATAGTTCATCAAGACCTCATTAGGGCCTACACTTTGGCCATCATTAAACACTCTTCCATACATTATTAGGGACACATATAATGCTTTTTTCATTCACTATTACACATTCCTTATCATTTGACAATTTTTATATTTTTAGAGTTTTATATTTTTAGCAAGGGTGCCACCTAGGATGATATGTGGTGTTGACTAGACACTAATTGAAGGATAATATGCCTAATTCAACTCCATTAATTCGAATTATCATATACCTAGTCCTTCCTATAGTGAGTACGCACTTCCTCCCTACTTTGTTGTAGTTAAATTTTCTCACTCCTCCCTTTATTACTTGATTTTTATTCCTATATGGAGTTTAATCGACTTCAATTGGTTAATATTTTGTATGTGAGAGTTATTTATCATTTCTAACTGATTTCTAACTCCACTTACTTATAATTCACTCCATTATTGGATATTTTGCTAATTTTGGGTCTCCTTGTCTAATTTTGACTTACTTGCCAATCAGGGAAGTTCTTTTGAGTTATGTTGAATGCATGCACATGGAACCCCAACCTAATACACATTGTTTGGCCTCTTGGAGAGTCTATATATTATATTCATGTTCAACAATAATATATCATTACATTTTATGAGTACTTCGAATTGTCTCCTTGGTTCATTAGTTAATCTCTTAGTAGTTTTATCCTCTCTTATTTCTTGTTTTGCAAGTAGACATTCTAGTATTTTTTAGACTTAGATCTTGTGATTTTGCTTAAAATCCAACATAGAAAAGGAAAAGATTGGTTTTTGGAATGAGGACATACATTTTCATAACTTGCATGGATGGTCGGATTGACCACTTGACTATCTTAGGCCTTGCAAAGCTCAATGTGTGGAAGTATGACAAGTTGGTCGAAGTATAGAAGCTATAATAGATTCAAATGTGCATCACTTAGTGGTTTAAATGATATTCTTAATAAAGGTTGAATAATAATGATTGTTTAAAGAGAGGAAATAGTAGCCAAAGATATTATTAATAGAGTTGCACAAAGCAACACTTGTCCATAGATTGGATATAGGGCGGTTACATGACAATTCTATCATGAAGAATGTAGAGTAGTTGGGCACGTCGATTGTAAACATATGCATGGATCGAAACAATTGCTTGAGCATAATAGGTTCTTAAGGATTTTCTCGAGGAAGATGATTATTTTTAGAGGGGGAGGATGTAAGGCCCTCACTTGGAGTGCCACTAGGAACCTTCACCACATTGACATGCCTTAGATGAGTTGATTGAGTTGCCTTGGCTCATTTGCAAGGCACACCTCTAATATTTGTCTTAGTCCATTGGTAAGGTGTACCTTGGATAATGGGTTGCATTGCCTCGCTAGCAAGGTGCATGAAGGATGCCTTAACATGTTGGTAATGCACACTTTATATTGATGGAATCCTTGACTTGTTGACAAGGAGAACTTTGGATCAATGGATGCCTTGAGCCATTAGAAAAGTGCATCACAAATGAAATTGGGCACACCCATGTACAAACAAGGGGTACTGTAGATGTTGGCACACCAAATGCACTAAATAAGTTAGATATGGATTGACATGATGGATAAAGAATTAACAAGATGGATTTATGACTTGGGTTCCTAGAATTATATGAATTGATAGAGTTAGGTGGTCCCTTTTAGGGGTGTATATGGTTGAGGTGCCTTTGGGTACGAGTTGTTGTGGATCACAACTATGGGTTGCACTTGTCAAGTTTGCTACCTTGGGAACACATTTAATGGGTGTGAACATTTTGGACACCTAAGGTGCACTTGGGCACAATTGACATACATGTGTAGATCAGGTGTAGTCATGTGGACTCAAATGAGTTGGGAACACTTGGGATAACTAGGTTGACCGAGATGAGTGGATGAAGTTACTTTGAGATGACTTGAGACAAATTAGATATGTTGGACCACTTGGGCACACTTTGATGTGATCAGAAAGAATAACCATGCAAATAGGTTGAATTTGACGGGCTCTATAAGACCTAGTAGAAAATACAAATTAAACAAACAAGATGATTTGAGTAGGCTTGACACACTTTGGAATGACTTGACAAAACAACTTGGTGGACAAGTCATCGAAGCTGGGTAATTTAGGTCAATCATACTTAGGTCTACATTAAAACATAGTTAGCTTTGCAAGGTAAGGTAGGCTCATATAAGTAGTTAGATACTTCAAAGTGCTAAGGCAGTCAAGCAAGTGGATACAAGAGAAGTTACACAAGAAGGAGTTTTGTAATTGCGCCAAGTTCAAGGTTGGGCACAATAGAATGATTTCTTGCCTTAGAGAGATGGAGAGTGGAACAAGACTTGTAGGGGACAAACACGTGTAAGCTTATTAGGTTTCATTATGTAAGCTTGTTGGGAAATTTTGGCATGAGGCTACCTTCCTTGATTTCTTTGTACTTCTATAATTAGTTTGCAAGTAGTGATTGCAACAACCCAATTGTATCATTATATCGTGTAACATTCTTATACATATAATAGGGTGTGAGGCACCTGGGTTAGGTGTCACCCATTCATACTTGTGTTGTATTATGGGTGCTTTATCATGTATATGAGGTTGTTGTGTTGGGTTGTGTTATATTCTTTCCACGACTAGCCCACATAGTTAACTGGGGGGTTAGAGGGGGGGGGGCGTAGCCCCCCCTTCGTTGCGCCGATTGTGTAGTGGGGGGGGGGGGGGGTCACAGGGGGTTTGAGGCATACCCGTAACCCCACTTTATGGGGTCCAAGGCAACACCCCGGAAAATTTTGGTTTTGGACCCTATGTTAGGTTGGGCGGATCTACCTATGGTTTTGTGCATGATTTTCACACATGGTTTTGGACACGATGGTTTTCGGTCCATGGTTTTGGATGCGATGGTTTTCGGTCCATGGTATTGGATGCTTCGACATGTATAAATATGTATTGTAACATTGAAAGGAACATAATGAAAAATCAAGCTAGTAGTCCCGGTTTTGGGATCTAGGGGAAAATCTCTGCGTATATGTGTTTTATGTGTTATGCTCTCGCTATTGTTTATTTTCTGTGTTTTAGAATTCGTATGCAAGTAATTTTTGTATGGGGTTAAAACCTACATTTGGTATCAGAGCAGTTTTGGCTTCAAGGGGACGCCTTTGTTGCTGAGGGGTTTTGCTTGGGCCTGTGGTAAACCCTGTTCAGTGGAGATCTGCGAGATCGATTCTGGTGGTGAAAGAAGATGGCAAGCAGTGGAAATATAGAGATCGAGAAATTTAATGGTCAGAGTTTTGAGTTGTGGAAACTCAAGATGGAGGATCTGTTGGTAGATAAAGATCAGTGGATCGCGGTAGATCCGGGTACTAAACCAACAGGAGTGTCCAATGAAGAATGGAAGAAGTTGGATCAGAAGGCAAAGAGCACGATACGATTATGTGTCTCAGATTCAATATTGCTGAATGTATCAGGGGAAGCTACAACGAAGGCTTTGTGGGACAAGTTAGGGACTTTGTACCAATCTAAGTCTCTGGTGAATAAACTGTTCCTGTGGAAAGAGCTGTATAACCTGAGGATGAAAGATGGAGACTCAGTGACAGAGCATATGAATGCATTTAATACTATGGTAAGTCAGTTAGCACCTGTTGATATTAAAATTTCAGATGAAGATAAGTGCATCAATTTGTTGTGTTCTCTACCAGATTCGTAGGATAGTTTGGTTATCACAATAGGTAACAATGCAACTACCTTGCAGTTTGATGAAATAGTCTCAGCCTTGTTGACGGAGGAGATGAGACGGAAAAATATGGAGAGCCAGAATGGTGATGCCTTGTTTGTACGAGGACAATCCCAAAACAGAAACAAAAAAAGTCATTGAGTGGGAGATCTAAATCTCCAGGAAAACCTGTAAAGTTGGTGTGCTGGAAATGTGGAAAGGAAGGGCACTACAAAAGGTACTGTAAGTCTAAAGCTCCTGATAAAGGAAAGGGATCTGATGATACTCCTTCTGCAGAGGCGAAAACCACCTTAGATGAAGGTGGGGATGTGTACTTGGCTTCTTCAAGTACACATGTATATCATGAGGCATGGTTAATTGACTCAGGTGCATCCTTTCACTTCACTCCCCATAGAGAGTGGTTCTGCGAGTATGAGAAATATGATGGTGGTGATGTCTTCTTGGGGGATGACAGGAAGGCTAGAATCATTGGTTGTGGAAAAGTAAAGTTGAAGCTGCAAGGTGGAAGGGTTAGAACACTTCCGGGTGTTCTGCATATTCCTGCATTAGCCAAAAATCTGATTTCTGTTAGCAAGCTGGATGATGCAGGTGTAAAAACAGTGTTCGAGAAGGATACCTGCAAGATGGTTCGGGGAGCACTGGTATTGATGCAGGGAGTTCGGATTGGAACTCTGTACAAGCTGCAAGGTAGCACGGTTGTTGATGGGTGCAACAGTTCTGTGGTTCTTGAAAGTGGATCAAAAAATCTAGTGGTCTTTGGAGAGAAGACCATGCTGTGGTATCAAAGGCTTGGACATATTGGAGAGAAGGGCCTTCGAAAACTTCATGATAAAGGTATGGTAGAAGGTATGAGTAATAGCTCTCTGGATTTTGATTTCTGTGAAAATTGTGTATATGGGAAGCAGAATCGGGTGAGTTTCCCCTCTGGTAGTAAGAGGGTGAAACAGATATTAGAGCTTGTGCACAATGATGTGTTTGGACCTGTGAAGGTTCCATCACTAGGTAAGTCTGTGTACTATGTATCATTTATTTATGAATTCTCAAGAAATACATGGATATATTTCCTTAAGAAAAAATCTGAAGTCTTTAATAGGTTTAAAGAATTTAAAGCTCTCGTGGAAAATCATACAGAGAAGAAGATAAAGGTGCTAATGATAGATAATGGTGGAGAGTTTTGCAGCAAGGAATTTGAAGAATTCTGTAAGAAGTGTGGTATATCACGGCAGAAGACTACTCCATATACACCTCAGCAAAATGGAGTTGCAGAAAGAATGAACAAGACGTTAATGGAAAGGGCAAGAAGCATGCTTAGTGGTGCCGGGTTAGGACAAGAATTCTGGGTAGAGGCAGTGGATACTACATGTTACCTGGTCAACAGGTCACCTTCATCAGCGTTGGAGGATAAGACTCCATAAGAGGTATGGACTGGTAAGAAACCCTCTCTTTCACATCTAAGGGTATTTGGATGTGATGCATATGTACATGTTCCAAAGGAGAAACGAACCAAGTTGGATAGTAAATCTGAAAAGTGCATCTTTATTGGGTATAAGGATGGTTTAAAAGGTTATAAGCTTTGGAACCCAGTAACAAGGAAGGTTGTGTACAACCAAGATGTGGTGTTTCGAGAGGTGAAAGATGTTATTAAACATGAAGTCCAACCAAAGGAACCTGAGAAGATAGACTTTGAGCTAAAGGAGGAAGAATCAGAGTCTACAACAAAGGAGGAAGCAGAAGATGAAGAGCCACAAACTCTGGCTGTGAGAAGATCAGTTCGAGAAAGAAGGCAACCAGAAAGGTATACTCCATCTACTTTCTGTTCAAATTTTGCTTTGTTTGTTATTGATGATGATCCCAGAACTGTGAAGGAAGCAGTGGATTCAGAGAATGGAAAACTCTGGAAAGAGGCCATGGTTGATGAAATGGCATCTTTGCACAAAAATGAGGCTTGAGATCTGGTGGAGTTGCCGGTTGGAAGGAAACCCATTGGCAGCAAATGGGTGTTCAAGAAGAAGACAAATGCAGAAGGAAAGGTGGAGAAATACAAAGCTCGGTTGGTAGCAAAAGGTTATTCCTAGGTGCCGAGAATTGATTTTGGTGATATTTTTTCTCTTGTTGCCAAGATAACTTCTATTAGATTACTTTTATCTGTTGCTGCTGCTTTTTATTTTGAGGTAGAATAGATGGATGTGAAGACAAAAATTCTTCACGGGGATCTGGAAGAGGAGATCTACATGAAGCAACTTGAAGGCTTTGTGGTGAAGGGTAAGAAAGAACTGGTATGTAAGTTAAAGAAGTCTCTGTATGGGTTAAAACAATCACTAAAGATGTGGTATCAGAAATTTGATACATTTATACGGGGATTTGGCTTCACCAGAAGCAAAGCAGATTACTGTGTGTATTTTAAATTAATTGGTTACCGTGTTATTTATCTGGTCTTGTATGTGGATGATATGTTGCTGGTTGGAAATGACAAAGAAATTATCCAGGATTTGAAGACCCATTTGTCCTCCAAATTCGACATGAAAGATCTTGGTGCTGCAAACTATATTTTGGGCATGGAAATTAAAAGAGATCGAACAAAGAAGAAGCTTTGGTTAAACCAGAGGAAGTATGTTGAGACAATATTGTAGAGGTTTAATATACATGATAGTAAACCGGTGAAGGTTCCTATTCCTGTAGGTGTGAGGTTATCTGCTAAACAGTGTCCCAAGACACAAGAAGAGGAAGAGGACATGTCCCATGTTCCATATGCAAGTGCAGTCGGTAGCCTGATGTATGCAATGGCCTGTACTAGACTAGACATTTCACATGTAGTGGGAGTATTGAGCAGGTTTATGTCAAAACCAGGGAAGGAGCATTGGACAACAGTGAAGCGGGTTTTCAGGTATTTGCGTGGCACTAGTGAATATGGTTTGTGCTACCTAGGAAGACCAGGATTGGACAGAGTGTTGGATATTCGTGGCTTTGTTGATGCAGATTGGGCTGGAGAACTGGATCAAAGAAGATCTACAAGTGGGTATGTGTTTAACCTATTTGGAGGTGCAGTGAGTTGGATGAGTAAGAAATAATCTGTAGTGGCACTATCAACTACAGAGGCAGAATACATGGCAGCCACTCATGCAAGCAAGGACACAGTTTGGTTGCAGAGATTGTGTTCAAGTATGGGTTAGTACATGAAGCTATAATGATAGATTGTGATAGCCAAAGTGCAATTTTCTTGGCAAAGAACCCTGCATATCATTCAAACACAAAGCACATTGATGTTCAGTATCACTTTGTGAGGGATATGATAGAAGACAAAAAGGTGTTGCTAGTAAAGGTGGACACTTTGAACAATACTGCAGATGCATTGACAAAATCTGTGAGCTCTGAGAAGTTCTCTTGGTGCAGAGAGACAATGGGCATTTTAGGGTTGGAAAAATGACTAAGCTCTCTTGTGGCCCCCTGTGGAAAAAAAACAACAAGTGGGAGAATGTTGGGTTCTGTTATATTCTTTCCACGACTAGCCCACATAGTTAATTAGGGAGGGGGGGCAGGTCATAGGGGGTATGAGGCGTACCTGTAACCCCACTTTATGGGGTCTGGGGTAGCGCCCCAATTTTTTTTAGTTTTGGACCCTATGTTAGGTTGGGCGAACCCACCTATGGTTTTGTGCATGATTTTCGCACATGGTTTTGGACGCGATGGTTTTCGGTCCATGGTTTTGGACAAAATGGTTTTCGGTCCATGATATTATATGCTTCGGCATGTATACATATGTATTGTAACGTTGAAAGGAACATAACGAAAAATCAAGCTGGTAGTCCCGGTTTTGGGATCTAGGGGAAAATCTATGTGTATATGTGTTTTATGTGTTATGCTCTCGCTATTGTTTATTTTATGTGTTTTAAAATTCGTATGCAGGTAATTTCTGTACTGGATTAAAACCTACATATTGTTCCTTGCATACTATTATTTTGGCTGAGTTGTGAAATTGACTACATGTTGCATGTATGTATGTCTGGTGTCGCTTGTTGGATGAACTAAGTGTGTTAGACTTGGTTGGGATCTAACTTGTAACTTAAGGTGATGTTATGACCAAATGTCAAGTAAATACTCATAGTCTGGTTGTAATAGGGTAGGTTGGCCAAACCACTGCAGTCAAAGTAAGGTAGTGCCCCATGATTATAAATTCCATAACAACTTGGGATAGTTCAAGTCACAAAAAGAAAATCTAAACAAATTACAAATCCATGACAATGTTCCCTTTTTATGTAAAAAATTTTCCATTTTAAATTAAAAACCCAACCTAAATTCTACATTTTATTGCGTCTAGAGGTGCTCTCTAGCCAAGTCGAATAAGGATGTTGTAATGTCAACATAAACATTTTGACTTGGTTAAAAATAAAAATATAAAATAAAAAGATAAAAAAGTAAAAAACGTCAAGCGCAAATCTCTCCACAATTAAAATTATAAAATTAAAAAATAAAATTAATCATATAATTTTAATTATAAAATTATAAAGTTAAATTATACCATAAAATTACCTGGTTTACAAAGCCTTGGTATTGCATTAATAAAACGTATTTAAAAGTTCAAAGAAATCCATTATAGAATACAAGAGTACCAACGTAGGTCCATCTTAACTATGTTTCTGGACCCTTCCTAAAGCCAAATTTAAAATAAATCTACACTCGTTTACTTGAACACTTTCATTTAACTCTTTAGGTTTATACTTAACCAATTTAACTGCAAATTAGAAAACTTGTATATATACATATTTCCCCACCCAAAATATCGATTTGAAGTCTTCCCCGAATGCACTTATAGTTAGTTATTTCAATAATAACAACTCCTCACAAAGTCAATTTTGTTGGTACTCTATTTCTTTTTAACGGCAACTAGTGGCGGATCATTGGAAAGACAGAAATCAAACAGAGTTCGATTTGTCCATGGGTAAAGTGGAGGTAAATTTGTCATATTAGATTCCTACTGTTCCTACTGTTCATTTTTATCGGTTTTCTTTTGTCCTCTATTTTTAGGGCTATTTTTTTGGAGCTGGGCTGTAGGAGATTTCCATGGTTATTATTTTTCAAAATGCAGCCTTTTATTCCATCATTGTCAACGCGCATGTATGGAAGCACGATGCTCAGTATCGGATTGGGGGTCTCCAATTTTGAAGGGATGTCTGCCAGTGTCTGCAAGGCATGCGAAAAAAATCCTACCTAAAACTTTCTTTAATTAAATTCTTTGGGGTTGGGGTTTTGATTGATATAATCACTTCTGAGCTTGCAGATATGGTAAATGGATGCGATCTCGAATTATGTTTCCACACTTTGCTAATTGAAACCTAATGCTTATAGTAGCGCGTTTGAATGAATCGTTACAACCACTGGTTTGCTTCTTAAGTATTCTTTAGGGTTCCGGATCCACCTGTAAGCTGAAGCTCTGAAGCTGAATTTCCTACTGTATTTGAGATCCCGTGTTCAATTCGCCGAGTAGACATGACATCCCAATTTTGCTAGACCCCATGTAGTATGTATAAATAAATATATTATAAAGATCATACAGTAAGATCATCAACGGTGTGAGCTTCTTCATAAAGTTGGGATGTTGTTATTTCCCACCAATGTTCAAATTCACCAAAGACATGTTCACCATTACATGTGCCATTGCATCTGTTTGGGCTTAGGTGTTCATGTCCTGGGTGAATTCGGCCAATTAGATACTTCAGTCGCGGCATCTTAGCTGAAAGATAGCTTCCAAGAGTTTTGAGGCGTAGCTACTTCTTTGTAATGTCCCATGTTAAACGGTGCTGACGGGAGCATCCTGCACTGTACAGCGCACTATACAACCCCAATGATGCTATTGTTCATGTAGCATTATAATGCACGGAAGTTTTATGGTTTGACTGGACTATAGGAATTGAGGTTCACTATCTTTCGGAGGCTTATGGAGACCCAGGTTGCTGCTATCCACTCTCACCACAATAATTAACTGAACTCTGAACCTTTCTTGAAAATTTTGCAGGAAAAAACTTTGCACTTTGTTTTCGATTAAGAAAGCTACACTACTTTGGAACCCCACGGCTCCCCGCACCATATTTCTTCTCTCGACAAGCTAAAAACATAGCATTATTTTCATCCTCGACCAACTAAAAACACAGGATTATTATTTTCTTCCTTATTCCATCTTTTGTTATAAGACATCCCCTAGTTTCCTGAACTTGTTCCCTCCAGAACCTATACTCTATAAGCTGAGAACATATGGTTCTTTTCATTGATATTTTCTCTCTGCGTTATGTGATTATTTAAATTTCTGAATGATATGTTTAAATTTCTAAATAATATATTTAATTTAAGCATAATTTCATAGCATTATTTTCATCCTCGACAAGCTAAAAACACAAGATTATCATTTTCGTCCTTATTCCATCTTTTATTATAAGACATCCCCTAGTTTCCTGAACTTGTCCCCTCCAGAACCTATACTCTTTAAGCTGAGAACATATGGCTCTTTTCGTTGATAATTTCTCTCTGATTATTTAAATTTCTGAATGATATGTTTAAATTTCTAAATAATATATCTAATTTAAGCATAATTTCATATCCTTTATATTTCCAAACTTTTCGAATGGTTTTTGAAATCCCAAAGTTTTTCGGATCAGCTCCCTCTGCCCAACCTATTGAATTTTTTTGACCCTGGAAACGATGATGCTGACCAATTGTTGCTAGATCTCCAAAGATATGTCCTTTGATGGTTTATGTTGTTCCTGTAAAAATGTGGTGTAGCAAAGTTCCCAATCATGACTCATAAGTGTTGACTGCCATGGCATGATGCCATAAACTGACCTTATTTGCTTAAAAAAATGTAATTTAAAATGCAATTAATTTTAGTTATTTTTTCAAGTGGAATTTCTTTGATCTAGGCAACATGTTTAAATGATAAATATTCTGCCAAAATCATGTAGGACTTGCACTCTAAAACCTATGCAATACTAATGAAGTGAAAATAAACCTTGATTTATGGATTGACGCTCCATTGACCACATTAGTGAACCAACACCTGACTGGTATATGTTCAAATGTTTTGGATTTTTGCGGTTTTGAATTGCTTTCATGTCTCATGTGAAATTGACATCACATTCATTGCGGTTATTTTTTCTCTTTTTCCTTTTCATATTTGTATGGGGTTAAGAGACAGGATTTTCATCTTTTCATCACGAGTTCTTAACTTAAGATTTTAGTATTTTATTCAAATTATGGTTTTTGGGTCAAGTATCATGCGTTGAATTTGGATTTTGTACTTTCCATACATATGTTATTCTTCTCTATGCTTATTTTGGTCACTTTTTTCTTCAAAAACTGATATTTTTGGTCACATCTTGGAAATGACGTACATGTTTCTTCAAGCATGCTATCATTCTGGTCTGTGACTTTGCGATAAATGCAGTTCTTAACCTATGGAGGGCAATAGAGGCCCAGATTTCTCATGCTTGGAATATGCTCTGAAAACTTTTATGCCTAGGATACATTTTGAAATGTCATGTAAAGGTATAAATGTTAGGTATGCAATTTTATAGTTATAAAGGAGATGGTGGCCGTACAGATAGAGTTTCATAATGGCATGGACTTTTGAGCCTCTTTATTACAGTGTGTGGCAACCATGTGACTGAATTTTTTCTCAAATCAAATACCATAAACTTTCTCTGTAGGGTGTTAAATGCTCCGATTTGTGTTCCCGGTCTATTTATGCATGGTAATACGGCATATTTAGCCTTTAACAGTTTAAGAGATTGCGGTTTAAAACAAACTATGATGATAAACATTTATGAGCAGATTACAACATAACATATTTAAGCAGACATTAATTTAAACTGCATATGTGCAAGTTGATTGGACTAAGGTGCACTTAATGTAATGGCAATAAATTAAAATGAATGAAAATTTAACCATAATATAGAAATGAAAATTAAAGTGGACAATAATATCAAAAGACATGAAAAATGAAAAATACCCACCTCAATAACTATAAAAAGATTTAAAATAACAAAATAAATGAATATAGATTAATAAAATAAATGAGTATGGGTTGGTCTTAACCCTTGATCAATTAGACATTAAATTTGTGCCTCTGATTCTTTCTGATTTGTCTTAGTTCTCAATGGATCTGGTGTTAAGATAGATCTATGCTGGTATTTGTTTCAGTTTTCTATATTTTATTGGAAATGCCCAAACTCTAATGGTTTAGACTTGTTTATGCTTATAAAACTCGTTTATTAATATTTCCTTGTTTCTGAAACATTTATAATTTTATTTTCTTGTTCCTTTGCATTCTGTAATGCTTTGTGTTATTTCTGTTATGGAAAATATAATTTCTTAGTTTTAATTGCTATTTATTGTTTCCTTTCTTTTTGTTGCATTAGTCCAAATACTTAGCTAGATATCTGACAACTTTTGGATGCAGTCTACGTCCAAAAAGGTCATAACCAAGGAAGAGTGGGAGAAGAAGCTTAATGATGTGAAGATTAGAAAAGAAGACATGAACAAATTAGTGATGAACTTTCTAGTTACTGAGGGCTATGTTGAAGCAGCTGAGAGGTTCCATATGGAGTCTGGAACCGAACGTATCCATTACTGGCCATTGTTTTATTTGTTTTCATTCTGGTCTGTAGTGTAGAGAAGAATTTAGCAGGTATTTTATTTCAGTTGGGACAACCTGACCAGTCTGAAGTTTATTTCGATTGTCTGTTTTCTTTTACGTCATATTTGACAAAATTAAAATTTGAGAAAAAGAAATTCGCAATTACTATTTTGAGCTGTATCGTACTGGTGTCTTCTCGGTATTATATTCCTTCTTTAGTCTGGTGTTACTTAGCTGTAAACAGCAGAAATAGATCTTGCAACAATAACTGATCGAATGGCTGTGAGAAGAGCTGTCCAGTCCGGGAATGTGCAGGATGCTATTGAAAAAGTTAACGACTTGAATCCAGAGGTAAGTTCATCATGTCATTGCATTTCTTTAACTGTTAACACATGTTGAAAGAACTCCAGGTGGGGGTTTTACCACTTTATACATCCTTTAGGGCCCATTTGCATAATACTGGATAGCGAATACATATCTCGTTGAAGTATATCTAACTGTTTGTATTCTTGTACTTGTTTATTCTTTACATTTAAGCCACCTTTTCATTTAAAAGCAATATCCTTTACTCGGCTCAAACTATAAAGTTTCAGATAACATAAATTGGGCGGTTATCACTATAGTTAATTCTATATAATTGATTTTTGATTAGACGATGTCACTTGGAAGTATTATGTAAAACAGTGTGGATGAAGACAGTAATCATTCAGCAGGTTTATATGACATCTTCTGGCTGTCACCAATGTTGTTGAGCATTTGCCTAGTTCTGTGCTGACAGGTCCCTGGTTTGAATCCCTTAGGTGAGGTGCACTAATCTATCCTGACAGGTCTACAAGGGATGCCATCCATGAATGTGGAAAGCATCCTTTGTGTTCATCTATGAGGTTTTCCGTGGAAAAAAACAACACACTCTGCAGCATGTCCCTGGGGCATATGTTTGTGATTAATTCAATCACTGTGGTGTGTCTAATCTCTACGGTTGAATTCACTGCGGTTTTGAGTTCTTTGTGGTTTCTCTAATCTCTGTGGCTTGATCTGGAAGACATTTTATCTGCAGCATTAAAATATTTAATCTCTGCAGTCAAAGAAAATCCCTTTGTGGTCTCTAATCTCTGCGGTGTATCTTTGCAGTTTCTCTGATTGCATGGATTGAATGCATTATTGAATGAATCCTTGGACATGGGATTGAAACCCTAAGTCAATGAATATGCTTGCTGTGAACCCTAGAACTTTGTACGCTAACCAATCTTTGAGTAGTAAGAACTCTGCTTGATCTGAAAAACGGGTCAAAACCCTCCGATAAATCAGGTGGACAATATCTTTTCGCTTATTTATTTCTTTTGTTTTTCAATATGAGTTCCAATATGGGCAATTCACCGTGACTATCAAAATCTCTCAAGGGGAGACCTAGCGAAATAACCTTGGATAAATAGTACGAATGTATATAATCATAAGAAGAAGATAGAGAAGAGAGGGAAACCTAACCTCAAACATAGTTAAAAGCAATGCTTGATATTGAATTTAGATCCCTACAAGGCAAGATTCAGACATAGATAAACAATAGAATATTAGGATTGGAGACTCAGTTGCAGGAAATGGATGACATATCGCAAGAACTGGGAAAATAGAAAATGAAACAACCAACCCAATGAGTAGAGAACAAAAAAAATCATAATCTTACGGGCAAGATTAAAGAGGTAGAAGAGAAACTAATAAACAATTGGGCTCTAAATATTTTGGAACATAACTTAGACATCAGACCAATGTTGCACGAAGCGGGGACGTTTTTTGGAAGCGGGGACGCGGAAGCGTAATTTTCCAAAAATCTAGAAAGCGAAGCCTCTGCTATATATATATATATATATATTTATTTATATTTTTTTGCATTTATACTCAAAACAAACATCCCAAATACCAAATTAGTTGTAGAAGACATGAAAACATGCATATTTTTGCATAAATCAAAATAGATATAACATCCATGATCCATTGTACATTAATGATTAATTATTCGAGCATCAACCATTTAGATGCATCGACCATCGAGAATCTAGATTCTTCTCCTCTTGTCTAGCCTTTGCCTCTACCTCGATTGTCTAGGGATATTAGTCAACATTGCCCAATTTTGATCAAACTACCTAATTCAAGACTTAAAATATGGTAGAAAAAGCTTAACATGCTTGATCGATGATTTTGACTTGATTGAAAGGTAATTTTTTGCTAAGGGCGTGCCGCATGACAAAGGAGTTCAACAATTAACACCACCAACACTAGGGTACATATAGGGCTTGGTGCTCTTGATTAAATGCTAATCGCATACCTTCATACTTGATATAATCTAATGAAATGCCACAATCCCATTGATCCTGAATTCCTGAAAACTGTTAAGTCTGCTGAATTTTGAATAGGATATGAAATTCTATTTTCTCCATATGAAGTCCAATGAGGCTGGAACCACTCTCAAACATCCTGAGTCATTTCATGGTAATGTTAAAACTTTAAGTAAAAGGATGAAAATGAAAAATAAAGGAGAATGTCACTTTTACTTTAAGAATTTAACATTACCATGAGGGAGCATCTGCTATATATATATATATATATTTATTTATTTTATATTTTTTTTGCCTTCATTCGTCAGCCTAACCCAAGGTGGACCCACCCCCAACAAGCAAACTCACCTAAAATTAAAAAAAAATTGAAAAAAAAAAACGATTTTCTAAACAGCTCGGCGCTTTTCCGGAATCGTACGAAAGCGTACGGGAAGCGTATACGCTTCATATTGCCGAAGCGCCGAATGAAGCGCGCTTTGGAGATTCGGAAGCGTGCTTCGGAGGAAAGCTTCCGAAATTTCCAGGAAGTGTCCAAAACAGGCGGAAGCGCGCTTCTGGGGACGCTTCCTTCGGGCCTTGGAACCGGGGGGGAGACGCTTCCTGCAACATTGCATCAGACCCATCAAAAAGGAAATATTAAGCTCATAGAGTTAGACCATGAGCATAACAAAGGAACCTCAAAGCTCATTAGTTTTGGTATAAACAAGCAAAAAGATGAGGACATGCGCACAATATTGAAGGAAGAATTAAAAAATAAATCACAAATTGAGACAACTTTTTAGAAGCAAATAGGCTAAGAAAAAAATTGAAAATAAAGATAGGTTGATTTTGGTTAGGTTCTAATGACTATAAATGTGGCATACTGGGCAAAAATTAAAGCTTAAAAGGGTTAGGAATATTTATAAACGGAGGCTTCATTCAAGAAGACCAAGCAGAATCAAGGAAGTTCAAAAGGTAAAAGAAGCTACGAAGGAAGGAAAATGTGCAATAATTAGGAATCAGAAAGCTGTTATTGGAGATAGAGACAAAAAAGATAATAATTCATAGGAATTTGGTACACTTTGGATCCTCTCATGGAACTACCATGGTTTTTCATGGATCAAAAGGCTTACATTATGTTGGATCCCAAGTGAAATTAATATTGTATTCCTAGTTGAAACTTGGGAGCATGAAGAATTTAAGGTCCCTAACATTGAAGGATTTGTATTATGGTCGACATATAATAAAAATCCCCTCGTAGAGGGATTGGAGGCATAGCTTGCTATATAAAAACAACATTTTGGTTTCACAAGAAAGACCTTCTCAGTCACACATTTCCATTTTCAGGGATAGAGACAAAATATAAAATGAATAGAAATTTGGTAGATGTTGGATCCTCTCATGGAACTACCGTGTTTTTTCATGGATCAAAGGGCTATTAAGTTGGATCCTGAGTGTAATCACAATATTGTATTCCTAGTTGAAACTTGGGATCATGAAGAATTTAAGGTCCCCAACATTGAAGGATTTGTATTATGGTCGGCATGGAATAAGAAATCCCCTCGTAGAGGGATTGGAGGCATAGCTTGCTACATAAAAATGAACACTTCTCCTTACATTCAGCTTCATAAGAAAGACCCTCTCAGTCAATCATTTGGATGGACATTTTAGATATCAGTGCTAAGAGGATTTATAATCAATCTATTACTTATGCCTATCAATTCTACATTTTATAATAAAAACAACCTAGATAAAAATTCTTTTAAAAACATACAACAAGATATTTGCAACTTGAGAAATGATGGTGGTATCCTCCTGCTATGAGACATTAATTCTAGAACCACAACTAATCAGGCTATTATTCTAAACAATGATTCCAACTCTAATCCTCTTTGGCTATATGAGGACCTTGCTTTAGCTAAGAGGTACAAAAGAAACTTTGAAGGCCTAACTGAGAATTTATTTGGTATTGAACTAATCAAGTTATGTAGATCTTGTTACACCAAAATCTAGTAGCCTAGTGTAAAGCCTCACTAGGTGATCTAGACAAGGTGCAAACCATGGGAGTGTCATCTGTTGAGATTGGTAGCTTGGGAGGTACTCCAAGCCCTAGGGTTCAGGGTTTGGAGGAATGAGCACCACAAAAGTGGTTGGTGGGCTTAGAACCCAAGGTGGGGGTTATGTACCCAAAGACGCGGGGCCAAAACCATGAGGAGTTTCATTGATTTAACTCTTGGAGATGGAAGAGGACTCTTAGAGAAGAAAGAGACAACTTTAAGCACCAAGATCGAAGCTTTAGAAACAAAGATATTAATTTTTGTATATTTTTGTTTCGCTAGAGGCACTAAAAGTCAAGTCGGCCTGCTTCAATGTTGCACGAAGCGGGGGCGTTTTTTGGAAGCGGGGACGCGGAAGCGTCATTTTCCAAAAATCTAGGAAGCGAAGCGAAGCGTTGACCAAGGGTCAAAAGAAGCTTTTGACTACGATTTTCTTGGAGAAGGTCTATCTCATCAGGCTGCATTTTTGGGCACTAATATTGAGGCTGTTTGAGGAGTTTGACTGCTGTTGACCACATAACATAGCTGTACTTTTTCTCCCTCCATTGACCAAGTTTGAGTGAAGTTTTGGGAGCTGTTTTGACTGATCCTTGACCAACAAAAGAGACCACATTGACTTGGCATTGGCCGAATTAAATTGGAGCAGATTTGTCCTTCATTTGACTGGTTAGGGCAGTCAACTGTTATTGACTTTTTGCAGAATTGACAGTTGACCAGATTTTACTCTTCCTCATCATCTTTGACATTGGTGTATTGATTTGACATTACATTGCTTGGATATTGGATATTGACATTGGATATTGGTTAGTCAAAGTTTGACTTGGACTCTTGGATGATTTACTCTCTGCTGAACATTTGAAGACAATCTAATAGAAGAAGATTTGCAAGGGTTTCCCCCCTAGTGGGATTTTCCCTGGTCATTGGCCAAATTTGTGCCTCTTGTCTCTTGGTTGTCTTTCAGTGTGCATTTGTCTAATTGTTCTATCTACTATTGCTCTACTCTCATTGGATAATTGAAGAAGTAAATTATTAAATTGGATGCTATTGGATATTGCTGAAGTGGTAATTGCAGCATAGAACAAATTGATGAGAAATTAACATGGTATCAGAGCTGAGGTGAGGACCAGCCCAAGAGACATAGAGCAAGAGCATCCATTTCTAGCAGCTGATCGAAAAAGGGAAAATTCTTTTGGTAAAAATGTCTTCCTCTTTCTTCAAGGAGCATGAGAAGTTGGGTGACTCATCTAACTTCGTTGCATGGAAAGTCAGGTTGGAAATCATAGTTGATGACAATGATGTTTTGGACTTCATTCAAGGAAGAGTACTTGAGCCTCTGGAGAATGGTTCCGCTGCTGTCAAAAACAAGCACAAGGAAGGTGAGTTAAAAGCAAAGCAAATTATTGCTGATGGTTTCCGAGATAATCTACTTGCGTATGTTGGAAATTTGAGAAGGTCTAAGGACATGTATGATAAGATAACTGACATGTATGAAGTCAACAATTTGAATGAAATTATCTCTTTGAAAGATCAACTCAAAGACACAGAGATGAACAAAAGAGAACCTGTGCAATCATACATTATGAGGATATCTTGTCTTAGAGATCAATTGCAAAGAAGTGGGGAAACTCTCATTACTATTGTAAGCAACAACACTAGCTTCCTGTCATTTGATGAGCTTGTTGGAAAGCTCACTCAAGAAGAATCAAGGATGATATCTAGAAGAAGAATTCAAGGATCAAATGAAGGAGAGCCCAATGCCTACATCGCTCAAGGAAAGGAAAATAATGGAAAGAAAGGAAAGGGAAAGCCATCTAAAAAGAATACCTCCTCAATCTAATTGAGATTCCAAGGATTCAAGAAGGCGGGATAGAGATGTTGAGTGCTACAATTGTCATCGAAAGGGTCACTATGCTTGAGACTGTCTTGAAAAGAGAGATGCTCCAAGAAGAAACTCTTCAAGGTCCTACAACAATAACCGTGGCTTCAACAACAATAGGTCATATGAAAGAAGAGATGATAAAAGAAGGAATGAAAGAAGAAGAGCCTCCCCCAATGATCGTGAAGATAGCTATCGTCCTCCAAAGAGGTCAAGGAACTCCAGGTATGAAGGCAATGCTACTAATCAATTTGAATATATTCTTATTTTCGCATTATCTAGTTCATCTACTCCAAATTCTTGGGATAGTTGGCTGGTTGATAGTGGGGCCTTTGGTAGAGAGGGAGATCAATTTGAACATTATTCTTGGTGACAATACCACTCATCCCGTAAAGGGATTTGGGTCTATCAAATTTCATTTGAACTCTGGGGAATCTGTTTTGCTTCAAGATGTATTATATGTGCCGGGATTAAAGAAGAACTTGGTTTTGATATCTGCTTTGGAGGATAAAGGAATGAGGGTTGCATTCATTAAAGGAAAAGTACTTACTTGGCCTGCTAAATCCTACATGAAAAATGCCTTCACATTGGGATCTAGGTTTGAAGGATTCTATAGTCACTGGAAGACCTCTTCTAGCTATGGTCCATAATACAAATCTTCAAAGCGCGCTGTGGCACCGAAGGCTGGCCCATCTACATTATGATGCACTTCCAAAACTGAAAAAGTTGGTCTCCAGGATCCCCGATGTCCAAGCTCAACATGATGGAGTATGCCCTGGGTGTGCTAGTGGAAAGAAGACAAGGGGACCATTCCCCTCTAGCGAAAACAAGACAAAATACATCCTTCATCTCATTTATTCTGATATATGTGGTCTGTTAAATTTTGTTAACAATGGTATGTTCTATGCTTAGCACAATTACTTCATTGTTCCTTTAGTAGCCCAATGAAAATTTCCAATTTAGCTTTCCAATAACAATCACATTAACCATAAAAAACATTGACAGTAACTGTAGATATAACATAAAATGTAGAAGATAAGAGGATACCAGATTTGGCGGATGCCAGGGGAAAACCCCAATGTGGGGAAATCCCTTTGATCAATTCTTCTTATTATTATATCAAATGTTCAAAAGAAAGAGAGAGTACAAAAAGTCAAAGTTGACTTGCGAAATCAAAGTCAAAACAACCTTGTCAAATTTGTAGTCAACTGCAGTCAAATTCAACCCTAACCAAAAAGTCAAAGATGGTCAACACAATAGCAAAACTTCCCCTTTGAGGATCGGTCAAAGGCAGTCAAACTCGGCCTCCAACAGTGGTCAAAGTCAGCCCAAAGCAGTGATAAAATCTGCGGCCAAACTTGGTCAGCCTAAAGTCAACCCTGCAGTCAAACAAGTCTATGGTCAATGCAGGTCAAACAACCTAGAAAATCTTGGTGTCTGTGCCAATCAACACGAACTTGTCAAACAGAGTCAAAACCTCCAAAATCGCAGTCAAACTTGGTCAAACAGTCCCTTGTTGAACTTAAGTCAACTCTTGAAATTTTCGGCCCTGTACTTCTGTTTGAAATTCATCCTCCTTGCCACACGTGTGAGAGAAAGAGAATGCCCAATAGCTATACGAACCAATGAGAGGAGAGAGAAGAATGTGAGAGTGATGATGATGCCAAATGAGGTGAGAGGTCACTTGTATTTATACAAGTCATTGAGGGTGAAGTGACATGTCTCTTGGGCTTCATGAGCCTACATGATGATGTGGCCGACCTTGAAAATTTTCATGTGTGGGCATAAATTCAAAAACACATTTTTGCTTGTCCAAATTTGATGATCTTTAGATAAATTTTGGTCCCCTCGAAAAGAGGAATTCAATGCAATCATCATCATCTCCATCAAATGAACTATCTTAAGTGGAATTGGCCCTAGCTGCTAATTTTAACACACCGTCTCAACTAGGGAGAATTCCACCTGCCAATCCATCCATCATCATCGATCATCATGCCATCCTATCGTCATGTACCGTCTCTATATCTCATCTCATCTATGCTTTGTAGAACACTAATATGAATAATGAAGAAGAATCAATCGGGAGTGAGTCACAAGACCTTACCACTCTCCACTAACAAAAGTTAGTCCAGAGGTAGAACCTCAATTAGACTTGATCCCAGATCAAGTTGTTGAACACCATGCATCCTAGACATAGGGAGTACGACAATTCACGATGCGTCCATCATAAGTGCTATGGTCCCTATTCACTTTTCTCAACTCATTGGCCAAAGGAGAGGTACTTCCCATGAGTCTTAGACTACATGGGTAGGATGTATATTATCCTATGGTCGCTCATAGCTCCAAGAAGTACCCCAAGCCCCCAGGAGCTCCCAAAGCTCAATGTCCAACTCAAGCGGGACCCTCGTGGGAGGGTCTTTCCATGACTCCAAGTCTCTCTCAAAAGACTAAGAATTTGACCTTTCCTAAGGGCTTTGTGAGGATGTCTACGACCTGCTCATCTGTCCTGATGTGTTGGAGCCTTATTGCTCCTTGTTGTACCATATCCCAGATAAAGTGGTACCTGATATCAATGTGCTTGGAGCGGTCGTGGAACACGAGATTCTCTAAAAGGAGAATCCCACTCTGGTTGTCATAGAAGATCACGGTGGTATTCAACACGTGCTCAAATAGCTCACTAAAGCTTCCTCAATTGTACAACCTCACAACAGGCTATACTAGCTGCAATATATTCGGCCTTGGCGGGGCTTAAAGAAATTGATTCTGCTCCCTGCTCATCCAAGAAATTGAAGCAAACCCCAATGAGAAGCAACATCTAGATGTGCTTTTTCGATCCACCACACTGCCAGCCCAGTCAACATCAGTATATCCATGTAGCCTTAAATTCCCGGCAGTGTATCTCAGTCCATTGTTGATTGTGCCACTGAGATATCTCAAGAGATTCTTAGCAGCAATCCAATGTATGTGATGAGGCTCGACCATAAATTGACTCAACGTCGTTTACCAAGAACATCAAGCCCCCAACAAGTTGTCTATATTCAGAAGGGTTTGACAATTTGGGCACAACAACACTTTGACATAGCTTCTTGAAGTTGAGTTCCATTGTAGTAAACACAGAGTTGCAATCCACCACCCCACATATCTCGAGCAACTTCACAATGTATTTTACTTGAGAAAGGAAAATCTCACCTGGCTTTTGCAAGGTCTCTAGGCCTAGGAGGCAGTGCATCAGTCCTAGGTCCTTCATCTTGAACTCGGAAGCCAACTTCCTCTTGCATTGATAAATGAGAGGGTCTGCACCTATCAGAAAAGAGATCATCTACATAAAGGACCAAAAGGAGAGGCATGTCCTTTTCAACCTTGAAGTATAGGTTAGGACCAACATCGCTCCTTGTAAATGTCAGCTTCATACAATAGTTATCAATCCTCTCATACCAAGCCCTAGGGGCTTGCTTCAACCCATAAAGGGATTTCTTCAACCTGCATACGTGTCCTTCGATCTTGTACTTCGAACCCCTGAGGTTGTTCCAAGTAGACTTCCTCCTTAAGCGAGTCATGCAAGAAAGTAGTCTTAATGTCCATTTGACGTAGGCTCCATCCTTGAGAGGCAGCGAGAGCAATAATAGATTGGATAGTGGTATATCGGGCAACCAGTGCAAATATCTCGTCATAGTCCATTCCTTCCTTTTGAGAGAAGCCTCGAACAATGAACCTGGCCATATATTTCTCAACACTCCCATCTGCTCCATGTTTAATTTTGTATAGCCATTTTGAGGTGACCACTGACTTGTCCTTCAGTCTAGGCACCACATCCCAGACATCATTTTTCATGATAGATTCATATTCCTCATTTATCGCATCCTCCTAGACTTGGTGCTTTATGGCTTCTTCGAACATACATGGGTCAGATTGAACACTAGTACTCATAACAACTAAGTACCCTTGATACCTATTTGGCTTCTTACTTTTGTGAAATGTCCCTCTTGGAGCAATATGTCTTTCAACATCTTCGAGAGAATCTTTGAGCCACAAAGGTCTTTTCCTTGAGGTAGAGGGATCACTAGGAGGTGGATCAGTGGGATCCATTGTGCCTTCAACATTGGGCATAGATTCATCTGTCGGAGGTTCATCTTGCTTTTCTGCAACATCATCATTATCCTGCCTTGGAATGGGGAGATCTTTGGTTTTCCCAAGGGCAGTGTCTTCATCGAAGGTGACATCATGGCTTACTTCCACATCTCTTTGACCAGGCACATAGGTTCTATATGCCTTTGAATTTTCATTATAGCCCACAAATGTACCTTTCTTCCTAGATGCTTCCAACTTGTTTCTTTTCTCCATAGGCACATGAAAATACATGGGACAACCAAATAGTCTAAAATGAGAAACGTCAGGTTTCTTACCAGTGAAAACTTCTTCGGGTGTCTTGAAATCTAGTGCTTGATGCGGGCTCCTATTTTGAACATACATGGATGTACTTTTTCTCCCTCCATTGACTACGTTTGACCGAAGTTTTGGTAGCTGTTTTGCCTGATCCTTGACTAGCAAAATAGGCTGCATTGATTGGGCATTGACCGAATTAAATTAGAGCAGATTTGACCTTGATTTGATTGCTGTTGACTTGACTGGTTAGGGCAGTGAATTGTTGTTGCCTTTTTGCAGATTTGATAATTGACCAGATTTGACTCTTCCTCATCATCTTTGACATTGGTATATTGATTTGACATTACATTGTTTGGATATTGGATATTGAAATTGGATATTGGCTTGTCAAAGTTTGACTTTGACTCTTGGATGATGTACTCTCTCCGCTGAGCATTTCAAGACGATATAATAGAAGAAGATTTGCAAGGGTTTTCCCCTGTGGGATTTTTCCCTGGTCATTGACCAAATTTGTGTCTCTTGTCTCTTGGCTGTCTTTCATTGTGCATTTGTCTAATTGTTCTATCTACTATTGCTCTATTGTCATTGGATAATTGAAGAAGTAAATTGTTAAATTGGATGCTATTGGATATCGCTGAAGTGATAGTTGTAGTATAAAACAAATTGATGAAAAATTAACAAAGGTTACTTCTACAGCTAGCAAGAAGGAATCATGGAATGGCCTGAAAGCATTTTAGGAGAAGAAGGAGAAGAAGAAGCAAGAGGCTTCCAATGGTAGTGACACTTCTGAGAAGGCCATAGTTCATGCTATAGGGTTTGCTGTAGTTATGAGTGGCGGGAGTTGGCCTAGTTTCGCCAGCAATGACAGTGACGACGAGTTACTTCCTAGTCTTGGAAGTACCTCCCTCACTAAGAGGGAGTGTTGAGATTGGTCGCTTGGGAGTTACTCCAAGCCTTATGGTTTAGAATTTGGAGGAATGAGCACCACAAAAGTGGTTAATGGGCTTGGAATCCAAGGTGGGGGTTTTGTAGTCAAAGGTGTGGGGCCAAAACCATTAGGAGTTTCATTGATTTAACTATTAGAGATAGAAGATGATTGTTAGAGAAGAAAGATGCAACTTCAAGCACCAAGATTGAAGCTCTAGAAACGAAGATAATAATTTTTATATATTTCTGTTGGGCTAGAGGCACTAAAAGTCAAGTCGGCTTGCTTGGATTAATGTCCTCAAAGCATGAGTTGGAGCTCAAATGAATGTGTATAAATATAGGTGACGTTGGAGCTCATTTCACACATCCTAAGTACGTCGAATTATAGAAATACATCATTTGAGGCAGTTGCAACTCAAGAAGGATAGGGCCGAAAGAGATAAAGGACAATTTGTGGGTCTTTTGGTTGCTTTAGCAGGTCTAAGTAGGTGCAGGAGTAGGCTGACGTTGTTTGGGACAGATTTGGGCTGTTTTGAGTGTTTTAGTGTGGCAGATTTCACAGTTTGTGTGGGCTGCAGGTTTTTGTAGCATTGAAGGGAGGCTGAGCCCTGTTTGGGGAGCTACAAGAGGGCTATGACCCCTGTCTTGGAGAGCAATTAACCCTGACTTAATAAGGAAGCAAGGATGCAACTGTGGGTGCATTCTGGAAGCACTTGGAGAAGGCTAACAAGGCTGTTAGAAGCCTTAACCAGTGAGCAGAAGTTATAGCAGTTTATAGTATATACCAACCTAGGAAGAGTCAAAAGGTAAGTTGTTTTGATGTATTTAAGTTGTTTTGATGCTAGTGGATGAGTAGTCCAAATTGGACAGATTGGTATTGGGTGTCTCAAGGTTGTTGGAAGGCAGCAAGGAGGTGCTCAAGGGAGCCCTAAGTGTAGAATAGGGAAGGACTCTTGGACTACTAGGAGAGGCAAATTTGGGTAAGCTCAGGATTGACTCCTGAAGGACAAAGGAAGGAGGTCAAGGGAGCAGATTACATCAGCCCAAGTTCATTGTTGGAGAAGGACATCTTGCAGTGATAGGTGGTGGCCTTTCGAGTCTCGACCTAGAATTTGTCTTCATTGGAGCAGCGTAGGAAGGCATTAGAGGGAAGAAGTCCCAAAGGAGTTGAGGAGCAGCAGTGGGCAGTTGAGAGTTGTTCACAAATGAAGTTATGAACAATTGAACAAGAGTCTCTATGTGTTGATGCATTGAAGGGCTAACGATCAACTAGAGAGCATATTGGAGACGTGTTTAGTGACCTAAAGGAGTTGGTACATTGATAAAGGTAGGAGTTGCAGATTGGGAGCACAAGGACCAATATTTGTGTTTAGGCCCCAGGGTAAGACGAGGAGCTATGATCATCGATTAAATCAACTAGATCGTCAGAATATCTTGTTCTTGTATTCTTGTATCAGTGGATGTATGAGGGCCATTATCCCTGGTATGGGAGCCCTAGACTATTGTATTATCACTTTGTTAATATAACGAAGTTGGGTTATTGAAACTTTTAAAAAGTTGTCTATATCTTGTGCACTAGTAGATTTACTGATGTATATTGTTCCGCTATGCAAAGTAGTTTGTTGTGATACTTGGATTGGCATCGTCAGTGATTGTAAGATTCTAACCCAGACTCCAATATCGTGGAAAACCAACATCATCATTGTCACCTTAGCAACTACTCCCCTCTCTTTAAAGTTTAGTGAAAGACACAATCCAACACAAGGGGAGCTTCCTTGATAGGGTTTAGGGATCAAATAACCCAAGGGTCTTAAGCTAAGTACCCCCAAAGGATCCTTCAATGTAAATCTATCGGATGAAGGTATAAAAAATTAGGGTTGAGGTGGATGAAGTAAATTACAGATTTGGGTTCAAGAGAGCTATGGGTCAATATAAAGGCTATGGCTGGCCTAAAGAGTCTTAAATAGATTTCCTAAACACACCAAAGCAAGGAAATACTCAAGGCTACTATAAACTAGTGTTTAAGTCAACAAATTGCAGTAAAACAATAGTTTATAAAAACATCAAATTTAGCCTTGGAAATTGTGAATAAATTATGTCAAATAGATGCTAAATTAGAGAGCAAAGTAAGAACAAAATTACATCAAAATTTGGCAATTAGTAAGGCACAAAACAACAAATAAAACCTTGATGTCAGCCCTAGAAAATGGCTGAAAAATGCATGAAAAACTCCAAAATTTGCTTCTCTAATTTTATTTTACAGAATGTCCAGCCTCATGGCATATATCATGTTGGAAATACTAAGAGGGGAGGGGAGGGGGGTTAATCTCCAATCCTCTTACAAACAATTAGGCTCCAACCTGTACAATAAAGTTTTAACTCCTTCAAGGCTCCAATCTTGATCTCAACGAGGCTCTAACCTCTTATGAGGACTCCAATCCTCAAAAATCAATCCAAGCTCCAACCTGGTTTCTTACAAGGTTCCAACCTTGTATGAGGAGTCCAATCCTCGAGGGCTCCAATCCTCTCAATTTATTTCAATTCTTCAAGGTATTTTCAATGTTGCTTCAAGTCTTCCAAAAAATTCTTCAACAAGACTTGAAAGATTTCTCCATCAATACTTCAACGAGATCTCCAAGGGGTCTTCAAGATCAACTTCAACAAATTCTTTAGATCAGCTCCATGTCTGCAACAAGGGGTCTCCAAAATTACTTCTACAGATGTCTTCAAGATTCCTCCAAAAGGGTGTGCCAAGATTGCCTTTGAAACTGCTCCAGGATGTCTTCCAAATTTGCCTTCGAAACTGCTCCAGGATGTCTTCCAAATTTGCCTTCAAAGCTGCCTCAAGTTTGCTACGGAAACTGTGTCAAAATGCATTTTGATCTGCTCCAAACTACCCTTCAACAACTGCTTCAAGTGTTGCTACAGGATAGCTCCAAAGGATCTTCAAAATTGCCTTTAAAGGACTCCTCAAAATGATGACTTCTAGCTACTACAAATCTGCTTCAAGATTGCTTTCCAAAGTCTGCTCCAAATGGTCAAGGATTCTTCAATAAAACTATTTCAAAAGGTCTTTAATGACTGTTCCAATCAGTGTTTTCAAAACCGTTTTTAAAAATCGGTTACCGGTCTAACCGGCCGGTTAGCAAGGCCGTCGGTCTAAACCGGCCAAAAAACCCGGTTGGAAAGGCCATTTCGCCATTTTTTTGCCCTAACCGGTGAAAACCAGCCGGTTTGTATCAAACCGGCCGGTTCTGTCCTAAACCGGCCGGTTTTAGGCACGCCCACTGTAAAGTTATAAAAGCATATTTTTTACTGTGTTTTAGGGGTTTTGGGGGGAAACTAAGGGTGTTTCAACCCTAACAATGTTGGAAATTAATGGTAATGTTAAATTCTTAAAGTAAAAGTGACATTTCCTTTAATTTTCATTTTCATCCTTTTACTTAAATTTTTAACATTACCATGAAATGGCTCAGGATGTTTGAGAGTGGTTTCGACCTCATTGGATTTCATATGGAGAAACTAGAATTTTAGATTTCACTCAAAATTCAGCAGACTTAATGGTTTTCAGGATTTCATGGTTTGGGGGTAAACAATAAATGCAATCGGAGCTCCAAATGATGAGCAAAACTCCTGATCTAGATCCCATTGTGTTGGACGATATTGATCCAACATCAGAATGGGTGGAGGAGACTGAAGAACCTGTGTTTGAGGCTGATTTTGATATCGACATGGCTTTAGCAGGGGATGAAGCAGATTATGTGGTGGAATCAGAACCAGGATCAGTAGCGGCATCAAGGAAAGGCAAAGAACCAATGGAAGGCTCTAGTCATGCAGGTCGACAAACTCGTGCTTCCATTCGGTCCACTTCTATTGTCATTGGCGGCATTGATACTGAGGTTGCAGATCAGGCTGAGGCATCCTCAGACTCTGAACCAAATGATGTCTATGTAGCTCCTGATGATGATCCTGTGTCTAGTAGTGGTGATGAACTTGATGATTGATCATGTGTACACCGTAGACTTGTAGTAGGCCAATGGCCTCATAGCTTGCAACATTGTTTTTGGACTTTATAGGCCATTTAGAGCCTCATTTCTTATGTATTTTGCTATTTTGTCGATGATATGTATTGCACTCGGTGCCATTTTGATATATTCACCTTTACATGGTATATAAATGAGCAAACTTTGCATATTTTGTCTCTATTGGCTTGGAATCATGGTTTTACATCTTAAAAATAGTTTGTTTCATTAAAAAATAATTATTTAATGTATTTTTTTAAAACCGGTTCGTTTAGACCAAACCAGTGCCGGTTAGACCGGTTCCGATTGGTAAACCGGTTCATTAGGTGGACTGGTCCGGTCACCGGTTCCGGTTTTAAAAACATTGGTTCCAATAGGCTCTCCAAAATCTGCTCAACGAAGTTTGCAAGGTCTACTGGAAAAATGTCTCCAAGTTCTGGTCCAAAGACTGCTTCAAAGGTCTTTAATGACTGCTCCAAGATATCATTTAATTAACTTCAATACTGCTCCCATCAGCTGCTCCAAAGTTGCTTCATATGCTGTTGTAGAAATCTTCAAGACTTTGTTCCAAAACAAGTGAATAAGTATTCGAGCCTCTGTCCAATTTTCAAGTCACAAATGTAGAATATAGTCCAAGTCCAAGCTACATCAGTTCAATGCATAATCCAAGACCAAGCAACAAACAGTCCGAAAAATCAAGCTATAGTAATCCAAAGCTTAGTTCAAGTCCAAATGAAATGTGAGCCACAGATCTGAACAAAGTCACAAGAAGAAAAATCAAGCTTTGTTTCTTTACAAGCGAAGGTATGTAGCTATACTACAGGTCAAATACAGTCACAAAGGGCCGAGTCACAAAGATTGCAGGGAGCCGAATTACAGATAGTCAATACAATTTTCTGAGATTAAGTTCTGAGTGTTGAAGAATGTAACTAGTTTCGGTCTTCATTATTGTCATTTGACTCATGTAATGATGTAAACATTATTTGGAAAAAGAAAATGACAAAAGAAAATTATTTTGGAGCATGGGTTT
This sequence comes from Pinus tabuliformis, assembly GCA_031772625.1. Lineage (NCBI taxonomy): Eukaryota > Viridiplantae > Streptophyta > Pinopsida > Pinales > Pinaceae > Pinus > Pinus tabuliformis. The sequence continues at coordinate 977,215,807 of CM062807.1, forward strand.
CATGCTCAAGTCATTTTGTCATTAAGTCAAGCATCCATTGAATGCTCCCGGGTTTTGTTACGAGTCAAGAGTCATTGTCACTTTGTAAAAGACCCTTGTGGGCACTTGTATCAAGAAAAATGAAATTTATTTTGTATTTGGAAGTGTTTAGAGGGTTCCCAAGAACAAGTCGACTAGCCAACTAAAGTTGTCCTGTGGGCTTAAAGAGCCACTTGGAAGGCTGTATAAAGGACTTCGACCTCCATTGAGACGCACATCAATCAAGTATCTATCTTGGGTTCGATCTGCAATGGAGAAGGAATGCGAGAGTCCTAGAAGACAAGAAAGTGTTGGAAAAATGCAAAGTGGCAGCTTAGTAATTCTTATTTTCCTCAACCTTAATATTTGCTTGTGAATTTAGTTAATCTTCTTCTGTTCTTTAGTTAGATCTTTTCATCAAGCAAATATCAAGAACAAAAACAGTAACAATAGAGGACACAAATATTAGGCTCTCATCCAGGGCAAAACCCCTCCAAGGGGAGGTAAACTCCTCTTTTGATAGAATTTGCTTCAAAATGAAACTCAAAGACCCAAACCCTAGACCAAGTCCTTCTACGAGTACCAAGTCAGCCCTCAACAAGTCTTTCCCTGATTTTGCACCAATCAGTGTCAACACTGCAACTTCGACCTGCCAGCTTCAATACTGCAACTCATATTGCAACTTTGACCCTGCGATTTCGGCCTTGTAGCTTCTATGGAAACCCTAATTTTGCCTTCTCTAGAGACCTTCCTAGAGCAAGACAACTCTTCTCAAGGTCAATAAGGTCATGGTAGGGTATCCTTCCTTCTAGCTACTAGATACTGCACTTCGTCCTCCTGCAACTCGAACCCGCAACTTCGACCTCCTTCTGTAGCACCAGAAACACTAGAACATCGCACGTGTGAGAGAAATAGAGCCCCAAAACAAGATATTTTGTCCTTTCTTCTCCTAGACCTTCGCTCTTCTTTTCTGCTTCTCCTAGCTTTAGATTGAACTTCTTTCTTGATAGATCGAACTTGTGGATGAGTGAGTCTCAAATGAAGTCCAATTGCTTCTTTATATAGCCTTCTCAAGGGGTCGAATTCCCTCCCTTAGGCCAACTTGTAACTGTTAGGTCTGACTTGTACTTTTGGAGTTTTCTGGACTTTCTAGACTCGAAATAATTCTTTTTACAATTACATTTTGCCCGGAAGGGCCTTATAAACATGATGTTGACTCCTTTGACTCATGACAATAAATCCTAAGACCTAACAAACCCTAGAAGCACGAAGAACATGTGTTTACCTAGAAGATCATCAATAAAGAGCATGAAACCCATGCTTTCATAATAATAACTTTTTCTTCTCTTCTCTTGTTTGTTACGCAAGATACATATTGAAATGAGTACAACAATTATTAAGATCGAATCTAGTTACATTTTCAATAGAAAGAAGGCTAGCGAAGGAGAAGGAAGCCCTAGAGAGACTGCAAAGGTCTAAAATACTGCCATCTGTAGCTCACACGTGCGAGTACCCTAAGAAGTCTAGGGTTACCTCAGGTTCAAAATTGTAGTATGTGCTACAAGTTGTCTTGGAAGGACGAAAAGGCTAAAAGAGCTCCAATTCGCTTGGAGATCTTGTCTTGGAAGATTGGTTGGTTGACTTGGTTCTTAGTGGTAGCCTAGGTCTAGGGTTTGGTCTTGGAAGTCTCCTTTGAAGTTGAATCTATAAGAAGAGAAGTTCTTTCAGGGTTTTCCCCTTGGAGGGTTTTGCCTTGGCTTGGATCCTATATCTTGTGTTCATGTGATCTCTATTGTTTTGGCATTTATTTGATGATAAGAACATAAGCATAATTAAGAAGATGAACATAATGTCATAAATAACTGTTAAGTAAGGAAGAGATGAATTAATATGCTGCCCTAATCAATTTTTCCAACATGGTATTAGAGTTAAGGTCAGAAGCATTGGCAGCTGGAAAGATCACTAGTAATATTTTGTATTGGAAGCCTAAAAGAAGGGATTGATTATGCACCTGAAGTAGTCGAGCTCAAGAGACTAGGCCGAGGGCTTAAAGAAGATTGTTTTGGGTTTATTTTGTCTCTATTACAGGGTTGAGTAGGAGCAGAGGCTAGCCACAGGCTTAAAGATAATAAATAAGCATGGTTTGGGGTAGATCTTCCTCAAAGGCAAGGCCGAGTCATCTCAGGATATACAACGCAAAGAAAAGAGGGTCTATTAAGACACGTCAAGGGACACTACATACCTAGAATGGAGGTCGAAGGCCAAGCTCCTGTAGTGGTTGTTAGAGAGAGCCAAATAGGCCTAAACAAGTGATGTGTCTTCTTGAAGGCTCGAAAAAGACTACAGTAGGCCGGCAAGAAAATAAAGGGATGGCGAGTTAAGAACCCTATTGAAGAAGCCTAGCTGTAGTCACCTGAGAATGAATTAGGCCAAGTTAGAAAGTGCCCTAATCAAAGGTCTAATTTCTCAAGGACGTGCACAAAAGCCTTGTTACAAGAAGAGCAAATAAATAAGCCTAGTTACATCCACAATTGAAACACAAAGATCTGGATGGAGCATCTTTTTCATGATTATTTGAGGGCTAAATTAATGAAAAAGGTCGAGACTTGAAAGAAATCTGGATGGTTTTTGGGACTATCTTTGCATGGTACAGGTAGTCACTCTCTCTATGTTATGAGCCAAACTCTGTTGGAATAAATTGTAGAAGAGCCAAACTTTGTTAAATGGTAAAGAAGGATTCCTAAAGACCTATTTCTAGACTAGACATTAGCCCAGGTGTCAGCGTATGGAAGTAGTAGGCTAAGGAAGGAAGGCACAACTATAGGAGGCATATTTTGGAGCTTATAATTAGGTCTTACGTGGAATAATGAAGCAAATTTGGAGGGCTAAATAGTTAGAAGATGGAATCCTTATGGAAGACAGATTGAAAGGCATCCTGAGAAGGACAAGTAATGGATTTTGTAGCAGCTTCTAGTAGAAGAAAAAGGGACATACTACAAGGTATGTATGATTGTGAATAAAGGGTCATCATAATGCATTAGGGTTTTTGCTAAAAGTCTAGGGTTTGTAAACTTTGCTTTGTTAAGGGTTTCTAGTATCTAGGGACTATAAACCCTAGATGAAACTTGGATAAGAAAACCCTAGTGAAAAACCCTAACCCTAACTGATTTGTTCCCCCTCATAGAAGCCCTAACTTTCGTTATCTAGGGTTTGCAATAAATAATCTAGGGTATATGGTAATCTTGAGCGAGGGTGGAATTGAAATCTAGGATATGACATCAAAACCCTAGGGCTGATGTTTCTATAAGAAATATCAAAGGAATTTAGGGTTTGTGTCTAAGAATCCTAGGAGAATACCCTCTATGAAAACCATGAAACCCTAGGTCATTATCTGGCTCTTGTACTTGTTTTTGCTTGGTCGTACTTGTCGATGGATATCGTTGGTACATAACAAAGGAAGCAAAATGAGAAGGATGGAAAAGCAAAGCAATTCCTTATGCTTGGTAATGATAAGCATGATGGAAGGAGGGAATTGTAAGGACCCTGAAGAAACTAATGCTAACAAGGTCATCAAATGAGTAAGCATGTATCATTATGGAATCTTGTTTTTAGTATGGCATCATAGATAGAAGCATGTGATAGTATGATATTTAAGTCTACTTGTTTGAATTGCTTGAAATCATCTAGATTCTAGTCCTTTAAGAATGAAAAGATTAGGAACCATTTTGCATAAGCGTTCATCCATACATTGTCTAACATTATGTTAGAAAAAGTCATTCTGCTTAGATGGATCATCAGGATCCTGTAAGAGTCATCATCATGGAAGACTCTTGGAAGAAGCATTATGACGGGATTAGTATATATTCCATATTGTATGGAAACAATACCCTAAAAAGGATGAAGGGATGCATTTGGTAAAATTGCAGGCTCATTATAGCTAGATGATTTTGTGAAAGATTAGGAATGCATGTTTAAAAGTAACCTTTGGGTAGGATCCATATAGTCTTGGAAGAGAGGTTGGTCACATGCATAGTGAATCTTTCATTTGATGCCTAAGTAGATGAATTTGACTTACTCTAGAATGGATAGAATGCTAAGACTTTCTTGCTAGAATATATTTACGAATGATCATCATCAAGTACAATCTCCAAAAGCAAATGGTAAGTTGGTAACTTGGTAATCAAGTTTGATCCTTGGGCACTTTGATGCACGAAGGAAGATTTAAGTGGAGATGGACCATAAGGATATTGATGATGAGAAAGTTCTTATGACGAGGTAAGCCTAATATTTTATTGTCGATTATCTGATTAAGATATTGTTGTGCTACCTGGAAAAATGTTGCAGGATGACAGTTGAGGCAAATTCAACTGTATGGAATGTATGAAAACTATTGAGGAAAGCTCAATATCTATTACCTGGCAACTATGAAGTCAAGATGTGCTCATCTTGAGATTGAAAGGTAGCAGTGCGAGAAGATAACCTGAAGGTCAAGGGAGATCACTTTATTGAAGAAGCTATGATCAGCCAAAAACTTGGGAAGGCTCAATATAATGCCTTAATTGAAATTGACATGTTGAAAGTGATGTGCAAAATTAATGACCTGGAACCCGTCACTAGATTGAAGAAGATGGCTCCATGATACTCGAAAGGAAACAGGCTCGATACGATGAGATGCGAAGAAAAGAGGGAACTAGGCAACTATGAAGAACTGACAGCTGATACTCTTATGAAGGCAATCTAGAAAGCTTGTGGATATTCACAATTAGAAACGAAGTCAAGAATCTCCTCTAGATTTAAGAGGGATTGAAGGAGTCTCCTTGAATAGGAGCAAGAATCTATTCTCAAGTTAAAAGGGAGAATAGTGATATCCTCTCTGGTTGAGAGGGAGTGATGTTGGACATCACATGTGCATTCTCTGCTTCATGTGTCAAGCACTTGACCAGGACTGCAACTGTAAGTCTAAGTGAAGGCTTGGGAGAGAGAACGACGAGGATTGGATAAGCATTTGTGGTTTTTGTGAGGAAAGCACATCCAAGAAAGGAAAGGGATCGACACTCTTTGAGGACGTGATAGGTATCCAAGATAAGAGTGGGCGAAGAGGATCAATATTCTTTGAGGATTCAAGGCCAAGAATCCAAGATAAGAATAGTCCTAAAAGGACATACTTTGTGGACATCCGGATGGGGTATGTGCCTTCTAGAGGTAGTGTGGTATCACACGTAAAGCCTCCCAGCATAATGCTCTTGAATGAAGTAGAGCTTGTCTAGTTAGGCCTCAAAGACAATGTTGGTTGATCATAATGTTGATGCTTATAGTTGGATTATCAATTTGACTCTTCTTATGAGAACTTTTCAAAGGAATACTGTCCTTGTACTGGTTGGACAATTATGAATATTGCCCTAGTTAAGAGGGAGTGTTGAAGAATGTAACTAGTTTCGGTCTTCGTAATTGTCAATTGACTCATTTAATGATGTAAATATTATTTGGAAAAAGAAAATGATAAAAGAAAATTATTTTGGAGCATGGGTTTCATGCTCAAGTGATTTTGTCATTGGGTTAAACATCCATTGAATGCTCCTAGGGCTTGTTATGAGTCAAGAGTCATCGTCACTTTGTAAAAGACCCTTGTGGGCACTTGTATCAAGAAAAAGGAAATTTATTTTGTATTTGGAAGTGTATAGAGGGCTCCCAAGAACAAGTCGGCCAACCAGCTAAAGTCGGCCTAGAGTGGGCTTAAAAAGCCACTTGGAAGGCTATATAAAGAAGTACTTTGACCTCCATTGAGACACACATCAATCAAGTATCTTCTTGGGTTCGATCTGCAATGGAGAAGGAATGCGAGAGTCCTAGAAGACAAGAAAGAAGGCTAGCGAAGGAGAAGGAAGCCCTAGAGACAATGCGAAGGCTTGAAATCTTGCCATCTGCAGCTCACACGTATGAGTACCCTATGAAATCTAGGGTTACCTCGGGTCTGAAATTGCAATATGTGCTACATGCTATCTTGGAAGGACAAAAAGGCTAGAAGAGCCCTAATTCGCTTGGAGATGTTGTCTTGGAAGATTGGCTGGTTGACTTGGTTCTTGGTGGCATCCCGGGTCTAGGGTTTGGTCTTAAAAGTCTCATTTGAAGTTGAATCTATAAGAAGAGAAGTTCTTTCTGGGTTGTTCCTTTGGAGGGGTTTTGCCCTGGCTTGGACCCTATATCTTGTTTTCATGTAATCTCTATTGTTTTGGCATTTATTTGATGATAAGAACATAAACATAATTAAGAAGATGAACATAATGTCACAAATAACTGTCAAGTAAGGAAAATATGAATTAATATGCTGCCCTAATCAATTTTTCCAACAATGGGTTGGTTCAAGTTACATAGGACGGAATTTAATCAACAAAAGACTTTTAGAAACTACCAAAAGATCAAAAGATACGAATCAAGTGAATCTCCTTTCAATTTTCTTTAAGGTTCATGAGTTTTGAACCTCTATACTTCCTGCAGACCCGTATTCCTCTTTTTTTTCTTGACCGAATTCCTTTTTCTTGACTGTATTGTTCTTGTTTTTCCTTAGTCAAATTCTCTCTCAGATATGTGAAAAACTCATCCATTTGTGCTCCATGCTAGCGAATATATATGCGTTTGGAGGAGCCCTTAATCTGGAGCTGACCTGACCTTTTGAAACGTTATGATCACAACAAGGGCCGACCTGTGGCTTTGATGAAGCCAACCTGGGCATTAATATTTTTTTTGAATTTTTTTGCGTAGGGAATCGACCTCCAAATCTTCTCATGGAGTCACATTTTAAAATTCTAGAATCATCACGCTAGAAATCACCCTCATACAATCCATTGAGCCATCTCTTGTATAATCCCTTTTGGCAAACAAGTTTAGTCAGTGTGCTGTATGACAGATCCAAAGGGCAACAAATATATGAGAATAAACCTACCGTCCCATTTAATATATTGCGCTTTGAGAATTGCCAAATCTTTCATTTTTCTAATTCATGACTCACGCATATGTTATTCTCATTCTAATTGCACTCTTAAAAATTTCTCTATCAAGTTAAGCAATAAGCATTCATGAAAAGATAAGCATCGATCATGATATGCAAAAATGCCAGCAACATTGGGTTAACAGGTATCCTCGTATATTTTGTGCCACCATAACCCAACATTCTTCTACGTTGCCTGCGAACAACCAATCTTTTGATGTTGTGTCTCAAGGATGTCTTGCCGAATCATCATGTTTCTGAGTTTGGCATTACAATATCAGTTAACCGGTGGTTCCCCCAGACTAGATAAAAAAATTTCAGTGCATTACCGTAGTCCTTTGTTGTTGAACAATGACAATTATCCACTTGACCTAGCCCTTAGCCCTTGCTTTGACATCAATGACAAGCCTCTCAAAAATTTCGCCCTTTTGTCATTGATGGAAACACACCTAACTCCCCCTGTCAATAATGCTTCTCTTGATTCTTGATTTTTCTCCCCTTTCCATACTCTCTCTGTCATTTTTATCACTGAGAACTTTTTGTGCTTTTAACATCTATATTGCAGACAACAATCTTTTCCTTGTCTGCTTCTAGTTCTCACCCTTTATCCACCACCATAACCATTTAATGGAACTTACTCAAAGGCCAAAAAGTGCATTGTTTAATTGCATTGGAATCTGAACAGCTTCAAATTTTTTAACTGTTAGTGACCTAGTGGACCAACAACTTAGTTCTTTTCTTTAATGCGTCCTTCTATTTCTGTCTTCTGAAATGGATCTTGGCATTCTCAAGGGTAAACAATGCACCCAGACATTTCTTCCAATAACCTTTCAACTGAAATAGACCATTACACACACTTTGTCCTGACAATTATTCTCTAACTTATCCCATTCCAGCTCTGCAGCACTGACTTTATTGATCATTTTATCTTGCAATTTGAAGGCCTTTTCCATATTGCCTGCCAAGTATGCCAATGCCCAGCTATAAGCTTTCATAGTGAGATGATAAGAAGTTAGCACATAAAGATAACAGCTAGAGAATACCAAGTTTTGACAGGAGTACAAGGTTGCTTCAAGAAGAGAGTTCCACCAATGGCAACAAAGATGGGAGCAACGGATTGAAATACAATAAATGTATCAACATTTTCCTGGAGCAGTAATTCACTATTTGTGAATAGTAACAAATAGAAGACCATTGCAGCAGGTAAAAAATCTCCACATGGTTTGTAGATCAAGTTTGTCATGTTCCAAAAGTTTTAACCGGCCAAGTATGAGTACCCCTGATATACTTGAAAAATATTGCAGAGCATTAAAAAATCCAGGAAAAGGAAATTTCATGATCGCCCACTTGTTGAAGATTGATAACAAGGATGCAAAAACACAAGGGCATGTTCTGTGCTATCAAATTCCTTTGTTATCATGGACTTATTTCTTCACCAAAGTAAATCCTTTGTACTGATGGATACATATGTTGTGCACCTGCTTAGTGTACCAATGCTACTTCATGTTCTTCAGTTGCAAATGATCTATTTCCTTCACCTTTTGCCTCATTGGCTTGAGCCAAGATTCTCTATTTCTTTTCTTTGTATTTCGTGGCATCTTCAAAGTTTTCTTTATCTTTGATATGTGTAGAGACCAAGGGGACTTCTACTTGCTTTCTTCTCCAAAACTTGGATGGCTTTTCAAATAAATTTTGATCTTTGATTTGCTTAGGAGCCCACTTCATGCCACTTTTGCAGTCTCGTGCCATATGTCCAAAATTGTGACATTTTAGCATTTTGGAGCAAATGAATCATAACTTCTGTTGTAGCCAATGGGTCCTTTGGTTTTTTAGCTTGCAAACCGACTTCTAGAAGACTGCTAGGGACCCTTTTTACTATAATTAATCTTAGTATAGGCCCTTCAATCTCTTGCCCTTTGTGCCCAAAATTAGTACATGCAAAACAATAACCAGAAAATATTCTTATGTACTTGGATCAATAGCATTCTCTTGACGATCTTTTGAAATTGTTTTGCCTTAGTGGAGTCTCAGACTTTTGATGATCCTTACTGCTGCTTGCATTGTGTATGAATCCTTTGAAATTATCTGCATAGCTTCTTGGTGAAGTTGTTCTTCCAAATTTATCTTGATTTCCTTTTTTGCTTTCACTGAGACTAGAGTTATGAACGATATGATTCTCAGGTCTTTTAGGGCTTTCATTATCTTTGCATGAGGTCTCCCCTGTATAACCAAGGTCTGATTTGTCAAATTGTGACCTTTGGAAACTGAGGATGTTATCTAATACTTGAGAACTTTTCAAGTTCTTACTGAGCTTGTCAACCTCATTTCTCAAGGAAATGATCTCTTCTTCAGGTCTCTCACAATCTTCCTTTTCTTTCATCATTTGGGTCTTCATTGCTTCTTCGGCTCTCTTTGCTTCTTCTAGCTGAACTTTTAGGGAGTTAACTTCTTCTTCATGTCTTCTTTCTTGTTGATGCAATTTTGCTTCTATTTTGCTAAAGTCCTTAGATCCATCTTCTTCTAGGAACCTTAAGAGAATGACTTCTTCCTTTGTACGGTCAAGGTCTTGATTCTTCTCTTCAAGCTCTTTATTTTCTTTTCTCAATCTATTTATTTCTTCTAGAGCAGCCATTAGTTCTGCTTCAAGGTTTACTTCAACCTTTTCTTCAAAATCTTTTTTATCTTCATTGTCTTTTATGTTTTTGGTGTCTTCATCTATTTCCTTTGATTCATGATCATCCTTGTGCTCTTGTTCTGGTTCAGCAAGCACATAGCTAGATTCTTGATCGAGTTTTTGTAGTTTTTCCCAAATTCTTTTAGCTGAAGAGCATTGACCCACCTTGCTTTTTACACAATCTGATAGACTACTCAAGATTGCTTCCATTGCTTTTGTATTGTATTCTTCTGACTCCTTGGTAGTTGTGTCTCCATTAACAACTGATTCCCATACCTCATATCCTAGGGCCATCAAATAGAACTCCATTCTTTTGCTCCATAGTACATAATTCGTTCCATCAAACAATGGAGCTTTGCCAACCTGATTTACATCTGTTTTCATGATTGGGGAGGAGATATTTTCAGAAGGTTTGGAGTCTTTCCTTCTTGAATTTGCCATTTGTGTTCATAAGATCTACGTTCCAACTGTTAGGCTGTGCTTGAAGGTACTAGCTACGATACCAATTGTTGGAAACACTGAGCGGGAGAGTGAATCTGTTAGGAATACTGAGGGGGGGGGGGTGAATCAGTATTTATTATTTTTCGTTCCAGTGATTGCCAAAAGCATATATAGATATGTATATGTATATACTGAACACAGAAATCAACAGCTGGAATAAATGTTTTTATTAAAACGCAAGAGAGTGCAATGAAATAAATACAATATAAGTATCTCTGACTGTGAGTAGTTGCACTGTTGCCAAGCTCCAACTTGGACTTCAGTGAGGCTCCAACCTCCAGAGCACCAACTCTGTTTTGCCAAGACACCGATCTTGGACTTAGGAGCACCAACTCCCAAGGACTTCAATCCTGTTCAATTCTGAGGCTCCAACCTCTTGGGCTCCAACCCAACTTTTGTATACACTGGTGTGCTGCTGCACTCTTTTCAGCTTCCGCTGCTTCTGCTGCCCCCTAAGTTGCACTGAAACGGATACGGGAACGGATACGGATACGGGGTTTGAAACGGATACGACAAATTTTCAAAATATGAGGATACGATACGGCAAGGAAACGGCATGCATATATATATATATATATTTCATATTACCATTCATCTTTTAGAATCTAGAATCTAAAATCTATATCTAAAAATGCATAGTCATCGTCATGAATTCAACATAAACAAATCATCATCATCAATTCAGCATAAAAATTGTCATCATCATTAGTGATTATTATAACATTCAACATATTATCATCATCATTAATAATGTAATCAGAAATGCAACAGCGTTTGTGCTTTCGGGTCCAACTCCTTCAAAGAACGTGTCATGCATGGCAGATGATATCTATCTTCCTTGCATGACAATTAAAAGGCCCATGGGATCATTGGGATATTCCATCAAGACCTATCTGAACATTTCAATCTTCTCAATGTCAGCTTGGTCTTGTGACTATATGCAGGCACAAGATTGGCTAGAGAAGATTTGTTATATTGGAGGGATTTATGAAATCAAAAGCAAAATCAATGACAATTAACAAAACCTTAACCAAAATGAAAATTAATCGCTCAAATAAATCTCTTTACGAAGACATTCATCAAACCCCTTTATTTGCATTTTTGAACATCTATCTTTTTCTTAGTAAGAATTTTTGATAAATATATGGAGTGTTGTTGTTTCTAAAGATTTAGAAAATATTTTATGAGACTCTGTTTATAGTGAGTTTATTTGCAAATCTGATTTCTTCATTTTTTTTAATTTATTTATGGCTATGCAAATTTTCAAGCTTTTTAACATTTCGTGATCCGTTTTAAAACGGGTAACGTTTCGTTCCGTTCTTCTCCGCTGCCTCTACTGCACTACTATCTCATACTCAGGTTATACCATACACCAATAACCACATCAGTTCTCTGTTTTTGCTCCTTTTATACATTCCATGCCTCTGTCCATTCATTTCCTCTTTCTTGTTGGTTCTTTGGCTTCCTTTCTCCGCAGGCTCTTCGGCTTCCTCAACGCTTGCTTACCCTGTCATTTGCCTCCTCTCTTGCTTGCTTCTTCGGCTTCCCGGACTTCAGTTCCCTCTGTCTATCCAACCGTTCCAATATTCACAGGATACATATATCAAAATTGTAACAACACTCCTGTTTTGCTCATGATCGCAGGCATACACTGGAGCCGCTTCATTTAACAGACAACCACATCTTATCCCAATCATAATCGCCATGATTCGGTCTCCCGCACTATCGGGATTGTTCCTTACAGTATTTTTGCCTCAGAACCCAGCGCACGGCATTTTTGAGTTACATAGGAAATATATGAAAAAACAGGCGAAAAAGCGCTAAAGGCGGACTTCAAATTTTAATTCACCCGCATTTAAACCTGTATCGGGTCCGCCTTGTAATCGCAATTAGTAGTCGCCAATGGCCGATGGGCCGATCCACTTGCGGATGCGATATTGCATTGGACCATGTTTTATATGCCCGTCGGGTCCGCATGCTTATCGCAATCGGGGACTGCCCTTGGCGGAGGTCCGATGCGATATCGCTATCGGCAATCGCAATGACCCACTTGACACTGTATCGCCGCTCTCGAAGTTCCGATGCGACATTGTGTGCCGGACCCGATATAGCTTCAACACTTCCGTGAATAAGGTTTCAAATCCGCCGATAGTGTTAAAGCTTATGTACACGCCTTAGCCTCCGTTTGCGCCTCCGATAGTGTTAAACATATATATATGCATAGTTTTTGTTGCCGATGGTGTATTTGCATATATAACCAAGACTTCCGCCTCTGTTTGCATTATATGCATATTTATATGGTTTTTAACCGCCGATAATGATAAAGCATGCATACATGGGTTTTACAGGCCCGATAACATAACTGGATATATCTATGTGAGTTTTGCTCCCGATGGCTGTGTATGCTCCCGATAGCTGTGTATGCTCCCGATAGGCTCCTCTTGTAGCTCCTCTTGCTCCAGTGTGGCTCCTCTGGCTTGTTGAAATATTAATTTCACCTGCGCATTTGTTTTTTTTGTTTTTTTTACAAAAACAGCTGAAGAAAACCACCAAGCTCATCGGACCGCTTTTGCTGTGAAAGTGGTATTCCGTAAATATCACCCGATGCAATAAAATTTTGCCACGCGTCAACTGTACTTTTCACAAAACCACTTTCTATCAGGACGTAACATTCGTTCTGTTTGGGTGAGCGACGATCGTTGGATTAATATGAAGACTGTTCGCCGTCGGATCAAAGTCAAAGCTGGGTACGGTCAAAAAAATTCCCAACATGTGGCTCCTCTTGATCGTCTTGGCTCCGTCTGCTCCTCTGATGGCTCTGTCTCCTCCTCTTGAATATTGCCATATTGACATCAATGACAATCTGTGTCCAACAGAATCAATATTTCATTACAATTGTTAAATTATGCTAGTTAAGATCTCTAGTTAAAACATAACACAAGATGTACAACAAAAGAAATAATTTTATTAATGAAAATGATGAGGACTCTAATTATCTTACAAACAATCAGGCTCCAACTTGTACAATAATGTTTTAACTCCTTCAAGGCTCCAACCTTGATCTCAACAAGGCTCTAACCTCTTATGAGGACTCCAATCCTCAAAAATCAATCTAGGCTCCAACTTGGTTTCGTACAAGGCCCCAACCTTGTATGAGGACTCCAATCCTCTAGGGCTCCAACCCTCTCAATTTACATCAATTCTTCAAGTTAGTTTCAATGCTGCTTTAAGTCTTCCAAAAGCTTATTCAACAAGACTTGAAAGATTTCTCCAGCAATACTTCAAGGATGTCTCCATTGTCCAAGGGGTGTTCAAGATCAACTTCAATGAATTCTCTAGATCAACTCCATGGCTGCAACAAGGTGTCTCCAAAACTGCTTGTACATATCTCTTCAAATTCCTCCAAAAGGGTGCACCAAGAGTGCCTTCAAAGCTGCTCCAGGATGTCTTCCAAATTTGCCTTAATTTTGCTACAGACACTGCTTCAAAAGGCCTTCTGATTTGCTCCAAACTACCTTTCAACAGCTGTTTGAAGTGTTGCTACAGGACAACTCCAAAGGATCTTCAAAATTGCCTTCGAAGGACTTCTCAAAATGATGACTTCATGCTACTACAGATTTGCTTCAAGATTGCTTTCTGAAGTCTGCTCCAAATGGTCAAGGATTCTTCAATAAAAACTATTACAAAAGGACTTTAACGACTGCTCCAATAGGCTCTCCAAAATCTGGTCAACAAAATCTTCAAAGTCTGCTGGAAGAATGTATCCATGTTCTGGTCCAAAGACTTCTTTAAAGGTATTTAAAGACTGCTCCAAGATATCATTTAATTAACTTCAATGCTGCTACCATCAGCTGCTCCAAAAACGCTTCATATGCTGCTGTAGAAATCTTCAAGACTTTGTTCCAAAACAAGTGAATAAGTATTCGAGCCTCTGTCCACTTTCCGTGTCACAGTTATAGAATATTGTCCGAGTCCAAGCTACATCAGTTCAATGTATAATCCAAGACCACGCAACAACAGTCCAAAAACTCAAGCTATAGTAATCCAAAGTTTAGTTCAAGTCCAAATGAAATGTGAGCTACAGATCTAAACAAATTCACAGGAAGAAAAAACGAGGTTTCTTTCTTTACTGGCCAAGGTCTGTAGCTATACTACAGATCGAATACAGTCAGAGAGGCCTGAGTCACAAAGATTACCAACCACCCACTTGCCTTTTTATTTTTTCGATTCTTTAGCTTCAACCGTCAATTTTTCCTGCCCACACCATACGACGCATGTCCTGCATTTTTGAACCCTTGCATAGCGCGGGCCATGTCCACACTACCTCGTGCTTGCAAATATTCTTGCTTGGTATGGCCACTGGTTGAACTTGGCACCTGTGACGCTTATACAAATCTAGCACCCGATGATTTTGAGGTTGGTTTCCTTCAGAGTTGATGTTCTGATATCATGTTAAATTTCCTTGAACCCAACAACTTAGCAATTTGCTACTTAGCAAATTATAGATCTACTAAATATAAGCACAACTAGTATCTTAACAAAAACTTAGACAACGGAAGCAAATAGGTGACCGATCTCATTCACATAAGCACACAAAATTTCTGCCCAGTTAAACAATTCTTCATTTATTAAATTCAAAAGCTACTCAGCCTCCCTTACTAGGATAATGATCCTCTGAGGAAATTACATATACAACGATGACTTGGATTTGATTCAGTCAAGCCCTAGATCTATCCTTTGATTTATACCGGCTGATCTGGATCTTCTCTGCTGCTTCTTGTACCTTCCTTGGACCCGACACAGTTGAATGGAAGACCTTCTCCATCCAATCATTGAGATATCACTCTCATTGTGTTTTGTTTGTCTTCTTCCTTAGCCTAGCCTTTCTCTAATATATTCAAATTATGACCTAATCCACAACCCTAATCTCTAAGTAATTGACAATTGAGATTAGATCTCACCTCACTTGAGATCGACGATTGAGATTCATTTAATAATTCTCTAATGCAAAAACCTTTGCATTTCATTAGATTAACTCACTTTTGTCTTATAAAAGAAATTAATTTAATCACTAAAGTAATTGATAAGATTAAGGGTGTATTAGGCAACTTCTACATGCCTAGACACTTAGGCCTATGTAGAAGTACCTGCCCTAGCTACAAACATCAACACTATCCTTATTGCTCACATATAGAAGGTCTTCAATTTAGCAGTTGAATAAGGCTTCCCTAAATCGTGGACTCAAAGCCTCATTATTCCCATCTTTAAAAGTGGGGATAAAAGTAGTCCCTCTAATTATAGGTCTATTATGATTAGCCCCATCTTAGTCAAGCTATACAAAAGTATTTTAAAAAAAGATCAGAATATGGCTTGAAAGACAAGGAAAAAATAGCGAAAAGCAAAGCTGGCTTTAGAGGGCTATCATTCAATTGTGGACCAACTTGTTATGCTTAGGATCATCGTGGAATAGTGTCACAATAATAAAACCAATCTCCTTTGTTGTTTTGTTGATTTTAGAAAAGCTTATAACACTGTGCTAAGGACCAACCTTTAGGATAGGTTGGAAGAGCTAAAAGTTCCCTTGGAGTTGAGAGTTGTTGTAGTAAGGTTATATGAGAGTGTTATTGCCAAGTTTAGCAACATTGACGGTTGGTTGGAAGAAATTAACAATATTGTAGGAGTCAAGCAAGGCTGTCCCCTATCCTCTACCCTCTTTTGCACATACATTGATAAGTTAGAATATTGGTTTAAAGATGATAGTTGTACTAACCCGACTCTTTGGGATATTCATCTTCTTTATGCTGATGATGTTTTTCTTATGGCAAGAAATCCACATGACCTTGGTAAGCATCTAAGAATTTGTAAGGACTTTTGCTTTAGGTTGGGTATGACTATGAGTACAAACAAAACAAAGATTATGAGAATCAAATCCAAAAGTTCATCTATGACACTTTCGTATATGACAACAAATAGCTTGATGGAAGTACTTTCATACAAATATCTTGGAATCAGTATTCATCACAAGCTCAATTGGAACTCTAGTGTTGAGAAAATGATAAATGGAGGGTAGAAAGCTTATTATGGACTTGAAAACGAGTGTAAATTAGCGGACCTTTGGTTGTGGGATAAGAAAAACCTCCTCTTTGATACTCTTGTTACTTGTCACTGTGATATCCCCTAGCTTAATGTTTTATTGTAAATAAAAGTGCATAGGTTTATTTTAGATTAAGTATGCTACATTGATAGATAGATAAACACTTTAATTATCAGTAAATTATCACTGATGATGGTTGTTTGTAAAGTTGTAATTTTATTTTATTTTGTGAATAAAGACAATCTGGGAAATTAATGGCCAAGTACAAATGACTGAAAGAGGAAAAAGGTTGCAATTTAATTATGAGAAAATTATTATCTATCAACAAGTTCTAGGCATCTAATTTGAGTGATTAGATTTAATTATGAAATTATTATATTGGCCAATTAAATGTTTCCTAGAAGACAGGGAGTTGTCTTCAGAAGTGGGAAACAAGAGCTCATTAATGAGCAGTTAACTACCTGCCACCTGTTGATGAGGTGGAGGCAATTAGTAACCACCCAAAGAGTGGTAGATGGATATTATATGAGAATTCTCCTGCTTTTGTCTCAGTGATTCTGAGAACATAATTAGAGAGATTGAAGAGAACGACCTGACAGTCACAACACAAATTCTAGTGAAAACAACTAGTCATTAGAGGCAAAAATCAATAATGCATCTAAGTGAACCAAGCTTGAGTGTCATGGGCTATTTAATAGTTCAAATAGGGTTCCCCTTCGAAAATTAGATCCTTGAACTCGCAATGGTGTTTTCTCCCTAGGTAGGAGTGGCTAACGGACAACCCTATTAGGTGTTTCTAGCCCTTAAGGGGAAGTGACATTTCCTCAGTCCATCCTTCAATTGATAGGTGTTAGTGAATAATAATGATGATCACGGAGGGGATAAGGCTTCATGGCCAAAGGCCATGGTCAAAGGGATCGATTGATGGGGATCCACATCCTGAGTGTACAGATGCGAATAGGGAGCAATCATGGATGCATGAGTTACCAACTCACCCTTTGTTTTTCCACCCCTCTTGTGTGCCTTTTACTTTTTCTTGATTTTTCTTTGTATTACTGTTCATAACTCAAGGGTTAGAGCTTGCTTTGAATGATATAGCCATTGTATTACCCCTTAATGATGAGTCAATTTATCACTTATCGAGGTTGCGACATGCAAGGGTTCCTTTTTAGGATGTAATGGAGCAACATGTACTCAAGAACCAAGTGATGACCATAATGAGTGAGGTCGAGCTCATGCAATGCTTTTGCCCACGTGCTAATGTGCATGTCCTTGGCCATCTTTTGCATTTTGATATTCTTTCTTTTCGTTTTGTTGTGGCCATGATATGCTCTTTTTGTTTCTTTTAGCTGCATCAACCTCCTAGGGCAAAGTTTCCATGCCCTACCTAGGTTTGTGGATGGATGGGTGCCAAATCCCAAGGAGCTAAGGTCAGTTGAACTGGAAGAATGGATGTGAGATAAGGGCTTGTAATGTATGATGGAAAGTGTTAAGTATGACATAGGGATAAATGAAACTACTCTATTTCAATTAGGGCTTCCCAAGTAGTGCCCCTCCTATACCCATTGGGCCATTAGGGGAGGCCCCACTAGACTAGGTTCAAAGGCCAAATCCCAAGGAGCCAAGGTTAGTTGAACTTGAAGAATGGATGTGAGATAAGGGCTTGTAATGTATGATGGAAAGTGTTAAGTATGACATAGGGATAAATGAAACTACTTTATTTCAATTAGGGCATCCCAAGTAGTGCTCCTCCTATATCCATACTAGACTAGGATCAAAGATTAACACCCCATTTAAGGTGACAGAACAAGGTCACGATCAAAACCCATCCTTCTTCCAAATCACCCCATAATCCATATCATATGCCCAAATACAAACAAGCATAAGCACTCGATTGCAACATAATTAAAGTACCTTTTGAGTGGAATCCCACCTTCATCCATGGGATGATGTCAGATGGGTGAGAAGCATGTGGTTTATGCAAGTGGCAGAGATAAAATGGCATATCATTAGCTAGTGGTCGCTGTCATGGGTTGTTGACTATGTGGCTAGCCAATTGGCTGTCGAGAATAGGAGAAAAGTTTTCTCCTATGGGGTTACCCATTTTGGTGGGTAACTAGTCCATTTGAAATTCAATGCTGCCAATGCCCTTTACCACATACTTGGTGTTGTCTACAAGCTCAACATGTAGGTCTCTAGGCTCTTTGGCCATGTTTGTGAAAGTATCTCGAGATCCCATCATGTGAAAAGATGCTCAAATTTCACAAACCACGCCCCTCTTGTAATGGTGCCAAAAAGGCATGACACCAAGGCAAAGTTCTTATCGAATGTCTTAGGCAACTCATCCATCTATGTTGTGGCTGCCTTAGATGTCTCCTTGGCCTTCTCCCTATTTGAACATTGTCCAACAAAGTGACAGAGCTTATGACATGCAAAACATTTTACTTTGTTCGTGTCCTTCTCTTTGTTTGGTGAAGATCCTCCTCTCCTTTGGTTTTGCTTGGCCTTCCCCTTGCCCTTTTACACTTGTAAAACAAGAGCAAGTTCTTCCCCACCACCGCTCCTTCGTTGTCCACCAGTCAATGAATTCACCCAGGTCTCCTTTTGGATGAAGTCATCCCACAACTGACCTCAATCCAAAAGTTGTTTCCTAGCAAGGATCCCCTCCACAAAGGTGGTCCTATGCTTAGCGCATCCTTTCAGAGCTACTTTCACAAGCTCTGAATCATTTACTGCCTCCCCGATAATTGATAGCTCATCACAAGCTCGTTGGATCTTGGTGAGGTAATAGGTTATGGTTTTTGATTTTTTCAACCTAATGCTGTTTAATTTTTTTCGCAACACCATCTTTGTATTTTCATTTGAGCTTTGATAAAGATTGGTCAGGGCTACCCACATTTGTCATGTCGTGTCCTTCCCTATTATGCGAGGAATTATATGATCTCTCACACCATCCAAGATTATACCCCTTGCTTTCACATCTTTAAGGTTGTGCTTGATTGCTTGGACAACATTGGAAGGGACCTGGATATCTGTGTTTGCTAAATCCCACAAGCCATTGATTTTTAGAATTACAGTGATCCGTTTTTTCCATGGACTAAAATTAGTGGCCCCCTCCAAGCTGTCTTCATATCTCAAACTACTCAGTGCTGCCATTTCACAAATCAACCTTAGCCATAAAATCCTAGCTGCAAAATAATTTTTTGTTGTTGTCAAAAAATGATTTGCCGCTGTAAACTCTAGTGATCATAGATCTCTCTCCTAGAATTTTTTAGAGCTTTGATACCATGTTAAATTTCCATTACCAGCCCAGATTTATTTTCTCTTAACAATTATTTCTTCCTAGAAATTTATTTTATTACCCAAATAATTTTTGAATTGTTGAAAAATAAAATCACTAGTATTTTTAGCTTCCAGAAATTAATATGTAGCGAAAAAATAAAAATAGAGAGATCAATCGCATCACAACAACGAATGTACACCCATAACAATTCTCCCTCATTCAATAATCTTAGGAAAATCTAGGTTTCGACCCACAGAGAAAATGCACAGGGGTAACTTCGCCCCAATGGCAATAATTTGGCCCTCTGGAAATCAGCCCCTAAAGAAATTATGCCTGGATAGTTCAGCCCTCCTTTCACCGACAGTTCGGCCTTGCATAAATCAACCTCTCCAATTCACAACCTCCTTCACGGTTCAACAATTTGGCATCCCTTGATCTCCAAATCTCAGCGTTTTGAAAATACTTGGAAATCACTTTGCACTCTTCCTCTTTCTCCTTAGTCTAGATGAGCCTCTTGCTCTGGAGAAAATTGCTTTCTCAAAATGTAGTAGCTGCCTCTTATTTTGTGTCTTCGCCCCACACTTGGGCTTCTCTTTATAATTTTCATCAAGCCAATTCCCTAACCTCAATCTCCTAAGTGATGAACCACTGAGATTAGATCTCATCTCGATCAACATTGAGATCATATCTAAATCACTTAAATAATTTTACTATTTATCCTTAGTATTTTGGTTTAATAGGCCACAATAATTAATTGACTTCAATTGTACTTCTCCTAAATTAGACTTGGGGAAGAAGTCATAAATCACTTACTCCTCCAAGCAAGCACCTAAAGAGGAAATTAACCATCTCCTACAAGCTAAGACACCAATGTCATGTAAAAGACCTTCTGAAGTTACCACAAGCTTCAACAGTTACTTGGCTTCTTATACCAGCCAAGTGTTGTCACAACCTATGAATACACATACCCCGTCTCCTCATCTTTGTGTGCTTGCAATATTTGCAAATCATATTGTCATCAATAACTTCACCAATGAACTCATGCAACATCTTTGGCTCTTGGGGCCATGGTGGATGATGGAGTTTCAAGGGAAAGAAATTTGCAAATTGCAAAAAAATGTAACTACGTACAATGCAAGACCTATTGTAAATTTGAAAACAAAAAGAGGCAGATTTAGCCTACAAAGAGGGGCTGATTTTTACTTGAAAGAGGGAAAAGAAAATTAAAAACAGGGACAAGAATCAAATCTGCAATTTCTTAGGAGAGAAAGCATACCTGGGAATGAAAACTAGCTACCAAAGTCTCATCTAAAGATGCCAACTCCATTGGACAGCTCCAAGCCAGCTCCAAGCCAGCTCCAAGATGACAAACAACCTCTAAACTTGCTGCTGCAAAAATCAGAGCTGTTGCAAAACTCTCCAAGCTCACATATGCTCATGAACTCAAAATGAGAAGTGTGAGGCAAATAGATGGGGGGAGGGGGGACTGGTTGGTTTTATAGCTTAAGGGGGGCCATTTTGGGAGGGAAACAACCCCTGGATTCCTCCAAAACCACTTCAAAAATTTCATGTGGGTCCCATGAGCCACTATGTGCGCAAGTGAACTGACTGGCCGGTAAGGATTGGAATCGGCTGGTTAGGGATGGTTTGTGCCAATTAGGTACCAAATCAGGCTGGTTTGGTACCTAACCAGGACAAACCGACCATTTGGTTCGGGTAGGTCGCTGGTTCATAGCCACGCCCATCCAGCACTCATTAAAATAAGAATGAACGAAGAAATCCCTAACAAACATTTAAATACAATCCACATGATCCATAATGAAAATCTGTATGCCTTTGGGTATATCATCCAATATTGGATTTTTCTATGTCAGGATGATGCACTTTTTTGTTATCTAAGTCAGAGAAAGATGTACAGTCCATTTTAGTTGATCTACTAGGATTATTCCACTAATTTTTTGGGATGTGGGGATGTTGGAACATGTGGAGGTGCCCCCAAATTTTAGGGAATTTCGAGATCCTCAACATAGAGGACCTTGGTCCTATCAAAAGAACTAAAAATTTAAATATATGGAAAACATAATGAGTCAATTGGGTTTAGCTTTGGTGGTTGGGAGAAATGTTGTTATCCTCCCACCCAAGTCCAATTCCTGCATGTGACATGTTCAGTTCATAATGAGTATTTTTTGTAATGGCTCCAGGCCTTGTTGTCTAAATAGTCCCTGAAGAACATAAACATGTATATTCCTCCTATGGAATATCAAGATTCTTCTCATGGAAAAAGAAAATGGAAAACATAATGTAATTGTGAGTTGGGGTGGGTGTAGAGGGGTTTATAATATATATGAAGTGTAATTAGGGTTTCAAAGTAGTTGTTTTATGGCTGCTGCTTTTTTAGTTTAATATTACTTTTCTTTGCATCGAACTCTTTTTCTTTTTGGGAAGGGTGCATCTAGAGGTATCCTTTTCTTCCATTGCACTTGTGGTATCCCACTTTTCAGGGGGACATCCCCATGTGCATTTGCTAACATCCCGCAAATAGGGTACTAGGTAAAATGCCCCCATTAGAGTACTTGTGTCTCGGGAGTGTGTTGACCATGCTCCCTACTCTTGGGAATGTGTCGCTTTATAACACTGTTTACTAGTTGTCATTTGGAGCAGACTTGCGAACATGGCATCGATCTAGCTAGAATGGATGGCTAATCTGATGATCTTTGCCATTTTATGCATGAGTTGAGAGGAAAATATGTTTTGGGATGAGAGAGTTGTAACTGTACCAATTCATTCTACATGGTACTATGCTATCTAGCATTGATGTGGAGGATGGTATCAGTACTGGTAGATAAGTTTTGTTGTCTGTTATGCTCACATTTTCGTTAATTGCCTTTTTGGGAATGGGTGAGCATGATTCTCCAGGGCTATGCATTGTGTCTTACAGGGAAATTGAACTATATGGATATATATCTAGGTCTGCAATGTCCATGTTGATTGCCAAAGGTTGGGTAAACAAAGTTTTATGTGAAGGCCATGGCATTTTAAATCCTAACCCATTTCAAAGAGGTTGAACCTTCTATCATGGTGTAATTTGTCCTATTTATTCTTGACTTGATGTTCGGCCTTTTAATGGGTCTTTTGGGTGCTCCTTTTGAATTTTATGTGGTTGAAGATGCCCTTGTAAGATAATGGCTCTAGTTGAGCATTATAACTCATAGTTATTGAGCATATGTCGTTTTCGAACTGGGAACATATATCAGGCATACTGCAGTTTTATGATGTCAACACAAACTAGGGTTGCATTATATATCACTCATGATTAGGTAAACCAGTTATATCTCTCACTTGATGGTAGTTACTTGAAAAAGGCTAATGAGAAAAAAGATCTGCCTATCGAATGTTCATAATTTTACAATTTCCTGATGAACTGGAGGAGTTATGTAGGTTGGATGACTTGTAGATGAAGTTTTCCGTGGCCAAGACTTGTGTGTTGCAAATTGTGTAATGAATTTTGCACTTTGTGATTCACCTTTTTTTTTTTCGATTTTGTTTCTACAACTTCTGCAAGGTAATGGTGGTTATTACAAGAGCAGTATTTTAAAATTATGCATGTAGGTCAGAAGTTGTGGAGATGAAAAATTTGAATCCAAAGATAGTATGGGCTGTTTAACTGTTTTTCCAGTGAGATGACATTTTTATGTCTCCTTAGAACTGTTTTTTCTTGCATTGTCGCCTTCATTATTTTGAACATTCAAATACTTTCTGAGTATTTATATTGTGTTATAAAGTGTCTTATCTTCTATTTAATTGGTTTTGATACAGATTTTGGACACAAACCCCCAGCTGTTTTTCCATCTTCAGCAGCAAAGGTTAATTGAACTTATACGCAATGGAAAAGTAGAAGAGGCACTTGAGTTTGCGCAGGAGGAACTTGCACCGAGGGGAGAAGAAAATGTAATTATTCCTATCGTATTCCTTGAAGGCACATTATTATTTGATTGATTTCTTTATGGATTCATAGTTTATTTGGTTCTATTCCATTATTACGTGTCAATTCTATATATGCAATTTAACAAGATGATAATATTCTATGTAGTACTATATTAGTCTTATGACCTTTTTTTTTAGGGAAATGCATGCCATATTACATTACTGGATATTACATCATACCATGAACATTAGTAGGGTAGGTTGCAATAATATATACCCCTCCCTTCGTAAGCAAGGAGTGATGAGCTATCTGCCTTCGTCCCAACATTAAGGGAAGCTACATCCTTTTTGAAAAGATACAATTCTGGCTGAAATATGAACTTCTAGCTTCACTTTTAACTCTGTCATCTCCCTTAAGTGCAAGAGGGAGGAGTCTGTATCCTACTGTCCAATTTTCCACTTTTCTCCTAAGATGACACCCTTCCAAGAAGGTTAATGATGAAAAATATGGCATAGTCAGTGGATATCTAGTCCCATAAAATTCAAGCCACTTTGCACTCCCAGAAAATATGTTTGATGGTCTTGATCATGTGACAAAAGATGCAATTTCCACCCAAAAGTCACAATTGTAGCATCCTGTCCCCAACTACCAGGCTGTGATTAAGTACCAATTATCAAAGGATTTGAGACTTGAAGGATGATGGGTTTTCCAGATATCATGGTGTCTTCCAATCCATTGGTCCTCAATATCTCGAGCAACCCATCTCTTATTTAACTGCTTTGCAGATGGAGGCTTTGATCTAATATTCCCATATAGATCTTTAGCTCTATAATCATCTATAAAATCTTAGTATAATACACTTCCAATCTTTCCAGATCGAGCAATAAGCAAGCACATTTATATTAAAAGTATTTGACTCTAGTAGAACGTTGCAAAGATATATAAAAGATTTTTTTGTGACATCCGATAATGTTTGACTGTCCTTTAATTCAACCAGTCCCCTCATTGATTATCTCAAAGGTATCCGTAGGGGTGAAAACCTTTTTTAGGTAGCCTGTTACTTTCAGAGCAAGGCAACAAACCATTCTGTTGCCTCTTAGAGTGGAAAGTATAAATAGATCTTGCTGCCAAATCTCACTGCTCATCGACCCATCCAAGTCCTAATGGAGCTTCCTGGAAACTATTTGATATGCCTGCAAAATCCTTTTGAAGATCATTGGCCTTGGATTACAAAAAGCATTGACTACTCTCACCATATCACAGATGCCTAAAAGATCCCTTTTGCCATTGGCATGAATGACATGTTCATTTTGATGTTGAACAAGAATTTGCAAAGGTCATTACATTAGTTGCATAAGATGGCAACAAACCAATCTGTAGCTTCTTAGAGAGGAAAATCTGAATAGATATTGCGTCCAGATCCCAACCACTCAGTAACCCATCAAAGTCCCTGTTACCGCAAAATCTAACAGGACTTGAAGAGGGAAACCCTACAAGACAAAAAGCTAGACAAAGTGCTAACAATGGGGTAGAGGCCCATTGTCATGTCAGCCAAAACCCCCTGCTCTTTACGGATTTTCACCGATAGGAGTCCTGGTAAGGATGAGATCACTTGAGATGGATATGCTATGGATAAGGTGCACAATGATCTCACTAGGACTCATTGAAAGAGAGACACAATCAAAGTTCAAGGCTCCACAAGAAGCTTATCGCTCTCTATGAAAAGACATAGAAAGGAGGGTTCAAGACCTAGGGTTGATGTTTTTAGGCAATGATTGAAGTTCCAAAGGTCAAAACAATGAGAAAAGGTTTCCTATAATGGATACTAGCTAATTCAGGGCTCATGAAACCTTCATGAAAGTCCTCAAATTGAATGAAAAGAAACTAGGGTTTCCCTATTAGGGCAAACCTAGGGCAAGAGATTTTATGGATGAAATTTGAGTGGATGCCCACCAAATTGATAGGTTAGGTAGCCTAGACCTATCTCTTGATGTAAAGGCTCTCAAATCACCAAAAAACCTCTTCCCTAAAATTTTGCTCCAAGGCCTAGTTTTTCTCCTTAGCCTTAAAAGGACCGCATTTGAGAAGAGAAAATTATGGTTGAGCACCAAGTGATTGGACGAGTGCCTTGTCCTATGAGTATATAAAGTCAAGGATGTGCTAGATAAGCCTAATTCCCTTCTAAGGAGGTCGAAATTTGATGCCTTAGCTATCAAATTTTCAACAGTTACCCACTTCATGGAATAATGGATTTTGATGGAGAGTAACAAGAAGTGCTCCACTAGGAACATTCATTACATGTTATGATGAGTAATGCATACAACATTCAGCCAGAATTTCTTTGACAAATTAATTTTCAACGATTTAGGCACAAAATTTTAACCTAGAATCAATATTTCCATACATTAAACATTCAAGAAAAAGATATTCAACAAATAGATTGCACTTACATGATAACATGCAATATATCCTTCCATTAGACCAAGAAATAGCTCCAAAAAATGTCAAAATCAGCTTCCATACATCAAAATGCATCCAAGTAATCTCCAAAATCACCCACAAGAAGCAAGTGCAAATTCTCTATGAGGTCCAAAATTCACAAGTTTAATGATGATTTGATCACAAATATATACATGAGCTACTAGACCATATTTTGCCTAAAAGCCCCTAAAGTCATAAAGTAATGGGCTAAAAACACCTATAGCTCACAGGCCAACCAGGTATCCAATGTAACAAATGATAAAATTTCCTAAAGGAGGGCCGAATGCTGACATAATGCATGCGTAGGCCTCTAGAGGGAAGGCGTTGAGGCCAAATTATGCCATGTGTGATGTAGAGGGCCTCTAAAATCATGATGGAGGGGTTGGTAACTCTGCCTCAATGCAGATGATCCTGTGGACCCCCAAATATGGTTTGGGGCACAAACTGGGTCTCATGGGTCTCCATGTGGCTGAATGTCTGTCTCTGCTCCAACGTTGAGGGCACAGAAGATGGTGCTAGCCCTCCCATGTCATGCCTGCAAAATTGTTTTGAATATCTTTGACAGAGGAATACCAAAAGCACTGACTACTCCCATCACACACAAATGCCCAAAAGATCATTTTTCCATTGACACAGAGAACATGCTCAATTTGATGTTGAACAAGAATATACTAAGGTTCATTACCATTCTTACCATCCATTGGCTGCTCAAGTTATCCCTTGAGTTTGGATATCATTCATAACATCCACAGGTGCCTATTTAGGAAATCTGAAATCATCCCATGCAACAAGTGAGAGGTCCTTCTTCCCTCCCTGGTTTCCCCAGATAATACATCT
Source organism: Pinus tabuliformis (assembly GCA_031772625.1). NCBI lineage: Eukaryota > Viridiplantae > Streptophyta > Pinopsida > Pinales > Pinaceae > Pinus > Pinus tabuliformis. The sequence goes on from CM062807.1 coordinate 977,242,605, forward strand.
AGGCCCAATTTCTAGTTTCTTAAATCCTGCTACAGAGGGAAAGGGGTAAGAAGAGTAGTGATTATGCTTTGCTGTGAATATTGTATCAGCTGAATTGTGCCAAGATGATGAATCTAATTTTATTTCAGTTAACCAAAGATCAGTATTGAGTGGAAGTATGGAATGGGCAAGGTAGACTAGGCATGTCAAATATTTTTAAAGATAAAACTATATAGGATTGGGTGAGATATCCTTTTGGATATGTTTCTGGGTCAAGGCAGTTTCCTAGGCAGACTGAATACGTTTTTAGGTCAAGACAATTACCTAGGCAGGCTGGTTACAGAGTTGCATTTTATCAGGTACTCAGACATTTAATTTTGTATTCTCTCTGACAGGTTTGTGGAATAGGTATGGAGTTGTTTTGAGAGGAAATCACTATTTTTGGTGCTATGCTACTGAAAGGACTTTATAGGGTTTTATGTACTTCTAGCAACAAAAATAATTTATTCTAATCATTAACTGATGGCATAAAGCCTTCCAGAAGCATAAGAGATCAACCCAGTATAACAAATGAGGCAATATATGTTGTTTAACACTAGAAACCTTGAAATATGAAATTTAGTTGGCATATGCATGCAAGATCAATGATATCTAAACTGATTGATTATTGGTCTAGAATTTTTTTCTTAGTCAAATAACAACAAAATTAAAAACAAAACAATAGCACACACAACATTCCACACACAGTAGAACAATATTTTTAAGGAGAACCCTCTTGGGGAAGAAACTCCTAATTTTTATCAGTCTAAGAGTTTGCCAACCAGCAAACATTTACATATACAAATCTGCATGACTTTTGGGATTTCACATTTACAATGTTGCTTTTACAATGCTTGGCACTTTGGTAATTAGAGTCGAGGCCTTCCTTTCCTCGAGGGAAAATCCTTCTCTCCCTCTTGGCAAACCTCTTTGTCGATTATGGTAAATCAATCACTCTCCCAATGGTCAATCAATTTCTCAATCATGTAACTAGTTAACCCTAACCTCGTCTTGCAAGCTGCCTTCTTATGTGTCATCTCTAAGAGCCAGTGATTAGCCATTCACCTTTTGCATCCTTTACTTACACAAGGGTTTGAATTCTCATAGTGAACAATGACAATTGTCTAGTCGACAAGCTTACATTCTATGAATGCTGCATAGACATTCCTTTCATTGGGACCTATCTAATTTCAGACAATTCTAGCAGGGAAGGCTTCCTGCCAATCCATCATTATTAATTTGTTCGATCTACTTGGTTTTTTGTTCTCGTTGTCAACATATGCACACTAGTTGACAAGACTTGACACCAGTCTAGTCAACTATTATCCTTGATTTTCTTGCACATGCGATTTTCATCACATGACTCAGGGATTGACAGGGAGGCATGGTGATTCTAGCCTTCTAGGTGTTGGAATTTAAAAAAAAAATGTTTCTAGTGGATGTTGGCTTGGTAGCGAAGATTCATTTTCTCGTTGGTTGATGGTAATGGCTTGGTTCTCTTTTTATGGTTTCACATGTATTGGTTGATGATTTTTGTATGATCTCTGATACTACTATTTTGCTACATGGTGATCATCCTTTTCATGGTAGATGTGCCACATGTATTATTGTTTTACTCATGTTCCACACGTGACTCTATTGCTAGAGCACTTGGCTTATTTGATATGTTATGACATTGAGATGGCATTTGATGATATGGACTATCACTCCTAGTGGAATGCTCCTCTTGTAGACGTTTTGATGTAATCCTAACCCTCACAATGGCTAGTGGACTTATTTTGACCTATTTGAGCTTGTGGAGCATCTTGGGTTTTTGAGAATAAAGGTGTTCTACTTTGGCGCCCTTGCTTTTTGGTGATTCTTGACACTTAGAAAGACTTGAGATGGGGTTTACTACCATTTTGAGCACTCTCCCAATATTGACTTCATTGCACATATTTAGAATTTGATCCATACATATTGTAGCTTTTGAGGGAGTTTTCTGCTTTCCATGTTGTGACATCTTCTTGGGCATTGTGACCTTACCTTTGGTGTTATTACATTGCATTGAGAGAAGCAACATTGCATTGAGAATAGTAGCATTGCATTAGGAGTTGGAGCAAGATGCTAATTTATGGATGTCCACCAAGATGCTAATTTGTGAATGAGTTTCAACATTTTTTGACTCTTTGACTTTCCTATAGCACTTCAACACGTGCTAGACCTATGCAATGAGCAAGAAACTCGTTTTTACAATTTACAAAAAATAATGTTTCTTTTCTTTTACAAGTACAAAGATCAAAATTACATTTATGAAGACCGAACTTAGTTACACTTTCTTCAACACAGAAAAGTAGAGAACGGCAAAATAAGCTCACACACACATAAGACACAAGAAATGCTCTCTCGGAAACTCTTTTGGGAGAAAACCCAACTGGAAGGTGAGGCCGCTTCGCTCTCTTTCTTTGTCTGGAAATATGGCTACAAATACAAAGAAGTAATGTCTGTGGCTTGTGGGCTGCTACAGTGCACAAATCCTCTCTGTGTGCTCTACCTCCTATCTCTCCTGGCTATTTTTGCTCAGCTATGGAACGAAATGCTCTCGAAAGAATGGAATGCCTCTTCCTCCTGGTGGCTCGGTTATAACACAACCCAATAGCCTACTAGTGGTTAGTTTGACTACATCAACTCTTAACTAGAGTTTCAATATAGACTATTCTAGAGTCTTTTACATCACAAACACGTGGCTAACCCCTTTTCTATAAATAATGGGAGCTGACCCGACATCCTGCAGAAATATAGGCGTGAAAACAGGGAGGTCAACTTCTGAGTGGCATAACGTTTGCATACGGACTCTGATTGACGCACTTCTTGCTTCGTTGGAAAGGTCTCTATGTGTAGAATAACATAAAGTGCAGCGCTAAAGCGTCAAAGTTTTACCCCCAAAAAATGTCGTTTGATGCCTCAATTGCTTCCGGAAGGTTTTAGACCCTGTTTTGCTAAACAAGGTCCCGTCTGTAAAAACGGTTTTGTGAGCTGATTCTTTCACTTTTTCCACTCCAAATGCGTCGAGATGGATGACAAACAATATAATGATCCAATTGAGATCAAAAGCTAGGGTGGGATTCAGTGATGATGTCTTAAGTAAGTCCTAGTGTATTGAGTCTATGTATTTTCATCATATTAGATCATGTCTTGAGTCTCGCAGAATTTGGTTGAGTCCAAGTGTCTTTTTTTTAATTATTAAATTTCCAGTTGGTTACGAAATTTAATAATCTGGATGTAAATTGTAAAATTGAAAGTTTGTAAAAGTTGAAGGGTGTAGAGTACTCATATTTAGAACCTCTACACTTCAACTTAGTGTTTAGATACCCTTTGAAGGTTGAAATTACGTCTTTCCCCTCAAATTATTTTTATTTTTGGGTTTTTAGCAAAAAAACGACAAAAATTTAGCCAAAAAAAGGTCAAAAAATTAAAATTGAGAGAAAATGAAATTCTCTCCAAGTGGAAAAATGAATTTTTGGAGAAGGTGGTCATTCCCAAGGAAGAATTAAATTGACAAACCCAATTCCAAGGTAGAAAAACCGCAAGAAATTCTTTGGGGCCAAAAAATAATTATTTTTTTCAAGAAAATTAATTTTTCTGGGTCTAGTTAGTTGAAGAAAATTCGTGGGTCGAAAAGAAGTCAAATTTTCAAGGTCCTTCATCAAGGGAAAAATTAAATTTTTAACAAAATTTGAGCTTATGGACCAAGGTGATTAAGTCAAAAATAATTTTTTGGGGAAAAAGGTCAAAATAATATTTTTTGGACTAGGAAAAAAGGGATTTTTTATGGAATTCGAATTTTTTCATTAAGATCAAGGGAAAGGATTTAATTTTGGCATGGATCAAGCAACAACTAGCCCTTATTCTCCAAGATCAAGTCAAAATTGTGCAACTTCTTGGACCTAACCATTTTCCACTTGGAGGAGGATTTAGATCTCTTTATTTTTCTATAAATTGAGCCTAAGGCTCCTCATTGTAACATCTCATCTTTGGATGGTGTATTGGCTCTGGAAGCTTTGTAACATTTTTTTTTGAGTAATAAAGCATGAAAGTATTTGAGGGCGATATTATGGTGTATCTCTGGTGTATCTCTTCAGCTTGTTGTGGTAAATTTAATTTGATGGTGCTTTAAATTTCTACTTTGTGCTTTAATTTGTTAAATTCTCTAGCCATTTGGATTTATAGTTGCTTGTTTGCACCTATATCTGGGATGAGAACATTGTTGAATTGCTAGATCTAGTGGATTCTTGTTTGAATCACTAGAGCTTCTTTTCACTGTGTGACTCACCCCTATTGGATCTAACAAAATCTTCAAGTTTTGTGTAGAAAATCTTATTGATCAGGTGTCAAGCATTTGAAGCAAGTTCTTGTTTGAATCTTCATCTCCTCGAGCTAAGTGTTTGAAGTAGTCCTTGCTTGAACCTTCATCCCTTTGGCACACAACAATTAAGAACTCATAGTGGGTTTCCTCAAAGACCCATCATAAGATTTTATTAAAGGGAGTTTTCTTGCCTCTTACTCTACTAAAGATAATCCATTTAAAAATTAAATCTTTTACTTATTTTAAAAGCACTTTCATTGATCTATTTGCTATTTCCAAGAGCTATTTTATCTAATCTATGGGTGGAGGTGTTCTCATACCATAGATTAGACTTGTAAATTATTTGTAATTATTGTAATTTTTTTTACCCTTTTCATTATAGCTTTGTCAATAAATCTGAATATATTTTAAACTAACCTTTTATAGAAATCCTATTGGCATTGTACATATTATTGTGGTTTCTCTGATTTATTTCTATAGATCTGAAGAGGGCATCAAATTTCTGGCTTGGATCTATTCATATCTATTGTTTGCAGGTCTGATCTCTAGAACTACAAGGATAAACAATTGTTTTGAAGCCTAAAACTACCTCCTAGCCTAGACGACTAGGGTTTCAAGGGCATCAATGGAATCTTGAAGGCCGTCTATCATTTTTGGGAGGCCTTCTAGGGTTTCAAAAGCCCATTTGCTTCAGAAAGGAAATTTCTCCAAGGGTTCTTACCCTCATAAATTTCTGCAATTTTCTTTTTTAATGGTCCGTTTTAGGGTTTGGGCATCAAGTTTGTGGCTTAAACATTATTTTGAGACCCTTATAACTTCAAAATTGAATTTTCCCTGCGGGTTTTTCTTCTACAAATTTTATAATACATTTTTCAAGGCATTTTCTAATTTTATGAGGGATCTCATTTGGGTTTTCTCATTGTGCATATCGTATATTTTTTTTGAGAGAGCCACATACCTTTGAGCCTTATCCTCCATAAGCTGAAAACCTCAAAGGGTCTGTCCTCATTCTAAAAAAAATCGATTTTTGTTTTAGGGCCATGACCAAATTTCTTATTGGGGCCGTTCTCTCTGTCACGGCCATTTTAAATTTTTCTGAGTCGTTCCCTTTGCTGAAGCAAAATCAGATTTATTTGGGAAGGCTGTTGGCAACTCCCTAAGCCGCAATGGTTTCTCCCTTGTCATGAGTGTAAATTCCTTGGGGTTTGAGCAAATTAAATTTTCTTCCAAGGAGAAATTAGTTTGAAACGAAATACAAAGGGAAATTATCATTTGGGAGGGAATTATAAAATTGATAAAATCATATTAAAAAATTTTGATCTCAATTTGACTTTGCGAAAAAGTCAATTTCTTTGGGAGAGATATTTTATTAAAAAAATTTAAAATTTGCTATAGGAATTTCTCTCATTAACTTTAGAGAAGGGCTATTTAAATTTTATTTATAAACCCCTCTTCAAAAGTTTAAAAACCTCGCCTAATTTATTATAAACAAAATATATTTTGGAAGGGAGAGTAAGTTACTTTGAAGGAAAATGGATTTCCCCTTTATTGAGAGAAATATTCTTATTTTAATCTTTTAAAGTCATTTTAAAGATATTTATCTCATTAACACTTTCGAGGAGAGGATATTTGCTATTAAAGTTATTTATTTTATAAATCCTTCTTATAGGTTTTTAAACTCTTTCTTTTGTCTAAAGGGTTTCCTTTGCAATTTATATTAAAAAGGGAATTGTGGGCTTGCTTTATAATTGTGAGCTTATTTGAATGCCATAATTACTTGGAGGTATAAGTTTCTTTCTTGTAATTGTTCTTAATTCGCTTCACTGTTCACAATCTTGGTTATATTGATTGGTTAAACTAACTTTCTTCTTGCAACACTGCTAATCTAGTAACTTGAAGTTTTCATGTGTTGCAAGTGATATAATCTATATTGAGCATTGTTCATTAGGCTCTGGTCTATCACTTTTACATCTTATATCTGCCTCATTGATCTTAATTGAAATCCATTTTAAAGTCTTAAACTTGCTCTAATTAATAATCAAGTTGCATTAATAACAATCGCCTTGCCCTCATATCTCCTAGGCTTCTTGTTCCAACAAGTTTCATCCTCTAGGGACTACCCCCCTTGACATAGCTATGAGAAAGTTTAAATGGAGTAAATAGGGATTTAGAGTGTCAACCCTTGTTCTGAGCATTGCGCCTTAGGTGTACACTTTAGGCGACAAAAAGAAGGAAGGAATGGTATGGCCTTTGTTGTCGCACAAAGGGTCTAGGCACCGCGACAATGCTCAGAGTAAGGGCTGTCACTCTAATCCTTACTCACTCCGTTTAGACTCTCTCCTAGACAAGTCAACGGGGGTAGTCCCTAAGGTGAATGAATGAGAAGGCTCTAGGAGACTTAAAGATGGACAACTTGACGAATGTAAATGAGTCCTGGTTAACTGAGATGAATAGATTAAACACTAATACAATCAAGACATAACCACAAGATAGAAATGATTATAGACCAGTGCCTTTATATTCAATTAACCAAAGACTAAATAAAAACAAGTTACCCAGAGCAATTTATAATGTGGCAAAGCGACGATCATGAACAATTAAGTGTGAATGCTCAAAACTCTAACATGCAGGATATTCTAGATTTAAAATAATTTTCATTAATAACTCAGATCTAGAATAATTTATCATTTTCCAATAGGCAATTGACACCAAGGAACTTTAGATTAACAACTTAATTATTCTTTAGGTAATTAATTTAATGTGGCGAATGAAAAATTTAGATTTTTTAAATGTGACAAAAGTAAAACAAATAAAAAAGGGCTAATAAATTGAAATTTTAATGGGCTATAAAGTTATAAACCACATTAAAATTTAATGTGAAAGCACAAATCCTCTTTTGATTTAATTCTTTTAGGAATTTTAAAGTCACATAAATGAAATATTTAAATTTTTAGGTTTTTTTTTTGGTAATTTTTTAGATTTTTAAATGTTTTTTAAATATTTTTCTTTCTTATAGAATCAAAATAATGAAAAATACCCCGGATGCGGGTGATTAGAGGCGCATTCACTGCGATGGGACTGGAGTGGGCGAAGCCGAGACGCCACCTGCCAGCCATGTACAGAGGACTGAAAGCCATGTGGAGGGAGGATCATCCGCAGGTGGGATTAATAGAGTGTAAGGGAATGTCTGAGGCTAGCATTAATACGCCGTCCCTCCTCGCATGCGATGACTGTTATCGGCCCTCGGCTCCCATGAATGCCATAGTTATGGCGGGAGGGTCTCGAGGTAGAGGAAATTGTTTATTAGCCAGTTTCCGCCATGGTTATACTCTGCTGTTTCTTATGCTGTTTTGGATGGTTGCGGGTGCTGCTGGTGCAAAGGCTTCGTGGTGGTTGGGCTCTGGCTCTTCTTCACAGTCCTCCGCTGTGGTTTTGGGCACCCATCCGCAGGCTTGTGTGTTCGGTCCGCGTTGCACCTCTCCTGTTGTTTGTGTTGTTAACATTCACGGTGCTGTCATGCCTCGGCTCCGCCAAAGGATGCTCAGCCGCAGAGGCTCAGCGCGGGGCGCTCCTTCACGCCCTTCCTCCGGTGACGCCGCCTCGAGTCAGGAACCTCGATCACGCAGTGGAAGAGGGGGCATTCTGAGGCCCAGCCAATTCCTCGAACCCAGCTCTCCAGGCTCTTCGACTTCGCCCTCCTTCGGCTCTGCTATCTTCACCTTCAACTGCTCCCTTAATCGCCCTCAGATCACTGCACATGTTTCTGTCCTCTTTCTAGAGGAAGCCCAAGAAGAGGGCGATCCCAGTGCTCCAATGCCAATTGCAGAGGATGCCCATGAAGAGGGCGATCCCAGTGCTCCGATGCCAATTGCAGGCTTGCAGCGAGAGATGGAACCGCCGGCCAGCATTGTCAATGTCAATCCAATGGCACCTGTTCCTCCGGTCACACGCGAAAATGAGGCGACCCAAGCTCAGGACCTGGCTGAAGGGGGTTGGTGCAGGATCGTGGAGGAGATACCAGATGTTTAATCAAGCTTTGCAGCTTCTTAACAGGTTTTGCGGCCCAGTTGAAAGGGCTTTTTTGTTAAATGTGTCAAACTCAGTTTCTGCTATCGTGTCGAGGTCAATCTCTAGTTTCTGTTGTGTTTTCTCGCTCTTTGTGTTCTTCTGGATCCCCTGCGTGGGACTGCAAAACAAAATCTCGTCCAATTTCTCAGTTTTGGACACTGTCTGTCTCAAATGGCCTTCCTCTCAGGCTAGTTGGCTCACTATGCTCACCATGTTGTAATTTTACTCTTTTACTGTGAATAATAGTATAGTCTTATTTAGAAAAAGAAATAAATAATGAAAAATAAAAAAAAAAACCCAAAAAAATCAAAACACAAAGGCAAAACAAAATAAAATAGGTAAACCAATCGAAATAGTCATAAATTAAATTTTAACCAACACAAATAATACAAATCAAATATTAAAAAATTGAATAAAAACAATCAAATCAAAATGAAATCAAAATGAAACTTAACCAAAAAAGTAGATTTTTACATTTTTAATTTGATAAAACATCAAACATTCAACAAAAACTAAAAATAAAAAATGAAAAGGAAGCTAACTAAACTAAAAAAAAATAAAAATAAGACCTAACCTAACCTAACGCATACACCATACAAATGAAATGAAAAAGGAAAAAGTCGAATGTTGAGTGCTTTATGTGCAGGTTGAGGTTTGGACGACAACAGATGGAAGAAGAGGAGCTCGATGAGACTCGTTGAAGGCAGGGAAATGGAGCTGCGGGAAGTGACAATGACAATGGGAGGAGAGATGACATCATACAGGAGTGCGACTGCAGGATTTGGTGTGGGTAATGAATACTGCGAGATAAGAGGAGAACGCAAGGGTATGGCAGCAACAGAGGAGAGCAGGACGCATCAGGAATGGATAAGATGCATGTAGGGGTATGGCTGCAATGGAGGAGAGGAGGACGCAACAGAGAAAAGCGGGCAGCGTTAGGGACGAGAGGGAAGTTGTGGAGAGGGTTGTAGTAAGGGGTTCGATGGAGAAAAACGTATGGATCTCGAGCAATGTTTTGCAGGTAGGGAGGAGATGACAGTGCAGAGAGAATGGAGCAGCTTGGATGCAGGGATGGAAGAGTAGAATATGAGGGTAAGGAAGGAAGGTCGATGGGCGGTTTCTTGCATGTTCGAGATGCAGAAAAGGAAAACAAATGCAGCAGAAAGAGAGAGAAACTTGTAAAAAAATTTGAATTTTTCTGGAAACCCCAAAACTCAAATAACAAAAAAAAATTCGAAATTTTCTGGAGGCTCAATACGGCAGCAGACAAGAGAAAAATGGTAGCAAAAAACCTAAGAAAATTTCCCAGAAAATCTCATTTTAAAATGACATGCTTCTGCTTCAAATTTATCTGTTAAACCCTTATGAAAATTTCCAGATTTAAAACTTTTTAAACCCTTGGACTGCAATTTTTTTGAATAATGTCCCTGCAAAATTATGTTGATAAACCCCCAGAGATCCAGATCTTACCCTCCAGGGCCTAGATTTGGACTCTACACAAATTTCCTCCTCAGATCTATAGCTGCACGACAATAAGAAAACACCCAAACAATATATACAATGATAAAAACTAAAACCCAGAAAAACCCACGTTAGAAAAATAATTACAAAATTTACAAACTACACAAGAATGGTAGATCTATCAGATCTGAAGAGTATGAGTCCAACTCCACTCCATGATAATCTAAGGCTCTCAACATCCAGATCTATCAATTTCCTACACAAAAATTAAATTTTAAAATTTTAAGGAGGTGCTAACTCGAAACCCTTCGTGCATTGCCAACAAAAAATCTTATGATAAGCTTGAGATTAATTTTACTGGGCTCCTCAGAAAACACGGATCGAGAGTTGGCTAGTCCAACTGAAAACTTCCCCTAACGCTCGAGGATCTAAAATCAAGATTTCCTTGCAAAACTCGATCCAGCCATTAAAAATAGAGCGAGAAAATAATAATAAAAACTTAGACAAATAGAGATACCTGCTATTATGTTCAAAATTTAGATTATTATTCTAACCCCAACAACTGAGCAAGATACCTGTACTCAAATCACTCTTTAGAAGCTATCATCAATGGCTTTAGAAAAATTATGCATGAAAACAACACATCTTATAGTATTCCCATGAAGAGTAACACCAACAAAACTTAACCCCAAAGTCTTTCTTTATTATCCAGAAAAAAGATTACACAAGAGCTTCTTGCTAAGCACACGACTCAAAGGTCGGATAGATCGACTGACAAATGACTTCCTATTTAAAGATAAATCCTCCAACGACTAGTTCGAGTGATCCTCGTCAAAGCAATCTCGACCGTTGATGAAGATTAATTTTTTTATTTTTTTTTATTTATTTATTTATTTTTTTTTATTTTTTATTTATTTGTTAATTTCATTCGTTGAAATATTTAATTCTTGAGGAAATTCAAAATTTTCAATTAAATGCATTTTAATTAACTCAAAAATTAAATTTTTTGAGTTAATTTCCCCAAAAATTTGACTTTGACTTAATCCCTAGGGATCAAAGGTTTAAAATTTAGCAAAATAATTAATTTACTTGCTAAGGTTTTGCAAATGGGGTAGCAAGCTAAGTGGGCTTGATTGTGGAAAAACTCCACAGTTAAGCGCGCTTGAGCCAGAGGAGTTCTGGGATGGGTGACCTCCTGGGAAGTCCTGGTTACCGGGTGCAAGCCCCGGAAGTGATGATTGATGCTATGTGATTCGTTCTCCACATTTCACTAGTTTCAATCCCACTTCTTCACCCCTGTGAGCATCACCCGATGCAATGAGTGCTAAGTGAACTATTCAAAAATCATGAGAAATTAGTCAGTTACGACTACCTCTCATGGAAATGGTCATACGTTTGAATGACTTACTTAACGCAGTTGAATCCCAAAAATGATATCTAATATAATGCACTGCGTAAATCCCCCATACTTAAATTCAAAAAGAGTCAAGGGATCTCTACTTGAATGGTTCATGAGGCACAATACTTGCTAAGGTTTTGCAAATGGGGTAGCAAGCTAAGTGGGCTTGATTGTGGAAAAACTCCACAGTTAAGCGCGCTTGAGCCAGAGGAGTTCTGGGATGGGTGACCTCCTGGGAAGTCCTGGTTACCGGGTGCAAGCCCCGGAAGTGATGATTGATGCTATGTGATTCGTTCTCCACATTTCACTAGTTTCAATCCCACTTCTTCACCCCTGTGAGCATCACCCGATGCAATGAGTGCTAAGTGAACTATTCAAAAATCATGAGAAATTAGTCAGTTACGACTACCTCTCATGGAAATGGTCATACGTTTGAATGACTTACTTAACGCAGTTGAATCCCAAAAATGATATCTAATTAATTTACTTTAGCCCTGGGAGCTTTTAAAACTTAATTTTTAAGGACCGACAAATTTTTGCCTTTGGAGAATTTAAATTTACCTAGGACCTAGAATTAATTAAATTTTTGGCTTAGGATTTTAATTAATTTTTGGCTAGAAAATTTAATTAATTAACCTATGAGGGGATCAATTAATTTTCCAACCCTCAAGACACTTTACATCATGTTTTTCATATTTTTTTATATCATAAGGGGAAAAACCATTTATAATAGACCCTTACAAACTACCCATTTGTGCGACACAAATATAATCCAGTAGACCAAGCAATTTGTAATAAAATAACCTAACCAAATAGTTAAGATTATTCCCAAATTACTTTTACATAGAATCGATCTAGAACACTAGGACATGCCTAAGATCCTAGCGACAAAATCCATTTCAACTTTGGGGTAAGACTGAAGGAAAACTCTGCCGACCATTCGAGAATTGATAAGTGGGACATAAAACCTCCTAGAATAGAGATCGTCACTAGAAAAGTAGGTTTACTTAGGTTGTTACATACATGACATGGATCTGCTGAGATTATTTACATTATACACATGCAAAAAGGGTTTACATAACATCTTGGAAGTCAAGTTGATGATGATAGCTGGATGACACAGACACATCGATCAAGTTCTATCTCTTTTGCCAAAAAAAGGGGGTGTACTGCTATGGGTCATTGACCTATAGTGGTCAACAGGCTCTTTTTGTTAGAAAATCAGAAAGGCAAAAATATTTTCTTATATAGATAATTACTTGTGATTCTTTTTCTTTTAGTTCATCAAGTAATTACCAAAACAATTGCACAAGGACAACAGATGTAGGCGGACAACGATGGAAAGACCCCTATCTAGGGGAAAACCAAGTCAACAATTCTTCCTTCAAGAGTTTCTCGAGATAATCCAAGACTCTTGACCTAGACAAAGACTTCATGCACACCAAGTCAACCCTCAATCGTTCTAGCAGATGATAGCCCTTCAAAAGCAACTTTGACCTAGCAGCATCAACATGTAGTGGCAACATTGACCCAGTAGCAGGAGCAACAACATCTTCGACTAGACAACGAAAAACTTCGATCTCCCTTGATACACCTCAAAAGTGAGAGAGAGTTGGCCCAAAATTTCGATCTTGGTATCTTTTATCTTCCTCCAAAAACTTGCACTCCTTTCCAGCTCTCCTTCCAGCCCTTTTCCAACTTCGCATTTCCCAGCTTACAGCTTCAGATATCGAACTGTGTGTGAGAGTGAATTTCTCCAATGAATTCGAACTGCCTTGTATATATAGCCTACTAGTGAGGTTGAATTACCCTTCTTGAGGCTGACATGATTTTGTTGAGGTCGACTTGGTGTGGAGCATTTTTGACTCAAAAATAATTCTTTTTACATGATCCAAAAGCCCAAGAAGGGTCTCTTTTAATGTATTTGACTCTAATGACAAAGAATAAATCTTGGAAGTCCTCAATGGGGACTTTGACCTAAAACATGATGATCCAAGCATGAAACCCATGCTTTAATAAGTCATAATAATAATAATAAAAACATTTTCTTCATTCTTTTGATAAGCACATTTCATTTTGACTCAAATACATTTATGAATACTGAACCTAGTAACATATTTCAACACCTTTGAACCCCTTTCTCTTGATCTTCTTGAAATTCCTAGGATGGCGTCAAGTCAACTTGGATTCTGGGCCCCTTGGTTAGCTTGGAGTTGGCTAGTTTATGTAGCAACGTCCCCAATTCCAAGTACTTTGGTAACCTACACACACTAAACCAAATTCTTGCAATACAATTAGTACCAAGAGAGCTAGCCCCTATAATGGCAAGATTGGTCTTGTGGTTCAACCAAGAACACACAAGTTTAAATCAAGCTTAGAACAAGAATAAGTCTAAGAGGTACTACAATTAGTTGTAGCTCTTCCTCCCTATACAATAGTGCGTTTAGGCTGAGATATAAAACTAATGTAAGCAAATGAAAAGAATCATAGAAACAAGCACATAAACTTTATTGGGTTAAATATAGAAAGTTACCTCATAAGCCAAGGATCATTCGCCCCAAAAAACAAGACAAGATCCCATGGAGGTAATGTGATTTATATCCATCTATTGTCCATATCCATTGTGTTCATATCTAAGACAAGACAAGACAATGGATATGGGCACAAGACAAGAAATCACAATATGCCCAAACATAGAGCTTCCAACCATGGGCAACAATGAGCCCAAAAGGCTGATTTATACAACAAATGGGAGCAAATCCCAATGACAAGAGTAGTGACAAGTGTAAGAGCTAGTGAGAATCCCAATGTGAGGTCAAATCCTCCAAGTGTCTTCTTGACTGGCTGTTTGTTTCCTTGCTGGCTTGAACATATCCTTCCTTAGTGGCAACGTATCAGTCCAACTCTTGTGCTTATAGGTTGAGTGTAACATGTGTAAAGATGAAGTGGAGTAAATGGGAGGCAAACTCCCACTCAACTCTCAATGATACACAAGTGTGACAACCCCTCAACAAGTGCGTAACCAACAGTGAACTAAGCTGCGTATTGTTTGCTGGTCCACTGTGAGTTCCTTCCTGGCTGATGCGTGTGTCTCCTTGGTTACCTACACTGTAGATCAACTGCCTGCCATGTGTAGCTTAAGTGGGCGTGAAGGGGGAGCAAATCCCCACAAAATTGCTGTTTAAACTCAAGCAAACAACCATCTGTGGGCATCAAAAGGAGCTATTCGACCTGTTGAGGGGGAAACTCTGTCCCCCTCTGTGATTGTTGACTTGGTTTATTTGGCAGTGTTGTCCCACACTATTCGTTGGCCTTATGTGGCTGTCCAATCATCTCTTAACTCCACTTATTTTGCCAAGTCACTAGCTTGCCCCCTTGACTTGGAAAATGCTTTTATTATGCCCCCCATTATTTAATTTTGCAATTTTGTCCTTTGGATTTTATCCACTTTTATTAGATAAAGTTGATTTTTAAGGGGTAATATTCATTCTTTGACTCCCAAAGTGGGCCTTAGGATAATGTTGTGGTCCTGGGCAGGAATTTCGAGTACCCATATGCCACCAATGTATCCTAGAGCCACTTATTTACTACATTACATAGGAAATTAATTAAAAATCTCATCTTGCGGGAAATTTTAATTAATTAAAAAATCCTATAAAGACCTAGTCAAATTCCGTGATACTCTGGATATGACCTGGCATGGTATTGTACATTGATCCTAGACATTAGGACGACCCCCACTGCCCAGTTATTAACTGAACTATTATTTATTGTTGAAGAGCAAAAATAATTGGTTGAGTGAAAAAAACACTCTAGAGTGGACTCATTTATTAACCGAGTCCTAGGTCACTTAAGCCTGTTACAAAAAATCTTCATGCTAGCGACATTTATTACAATTTACCTGCAGGGGCGCGAAATTTTAGAGAGAAAATGTATAGAGAGGAGAGAGAAAAATGGGCATAGGTGCCCTGCTAACTTTTGATGTTCTGAAAAAATTGTCAAGTGCCCATATCCATTGGGCAATGTGGTCTAGTTCATTGCTAGGTACAAATTAGAAGGTAACAGTTGTGCAAACCATCAAAGCGATCTTCAAACCTGAGACTAGTCGCCATCCTATCCAAATGATCAAACCTTGCCAAAAACAAATTGATGAAGAAATTTCTTGCATTTCTTTTCATGTTGTGCTGTCCTTGCCATTTAATCGGGCAACAACCTTTGCCCATGATTTTTTTGTACTTGAAGAGCCTACACGTTGACCCCTATCTATGCTGTTCTGCTGCGCTTTGCAGTCACTATGATGGCCACCTGTGCAACCTTTGTTTGTCGTGTTCGACTGCAACCTCGACAACCTACCGCAACCCTACCTAAATCTTGATTGGGATGTTGCCACGATCACTATTCGACTTGCTTGTTCTACGGTGGTGGCTGCTGTGGCTTTGCGTCGACCATTGCTGTGGTGTTGTATGGCTGAGTGGTGCCCACTATGCTTAGCAGCTGCGGTTTCGTCGCATTGCCAGCGACTCGGTCTGGTCTCTCGACGGCTACTCGGTCTTATCCTTTAGTGACTATTGCACCCTACATTTTGCCTCACTATGATTCCCTTGCTCAATCATTGTGCCTATATGTATTGGTTGTCGCCCCGCTTCCCTGCATCACTGTGTACCTTGCCAGTCTCAGTAGCTCTGCCTACTTTAGCAACCGCCAAAATATTTTGTCTTCTTGTGTGTTGGAACTTCCGAAAGCACCGACTTCTGTCAGTCAAACAAACTCCGACCCTGCGGTGCTTGGACAACACAAAAGAAATTGCGCCACCTTAACTCTAGACTCCTCTACTTGCATTTTTCTGTTGCTGCTCGTTGGTCCCAATGACTAGCAACTTGTCAACCTTGGTGGGTGTGTGGGTAGGATAGCGACTGTGTCCTTTTTTCTCCTTGTGTGATTTGACACTTACTTGGCCAGATCTCCTTCGCACTTTGTCGACCCTAGTAGCTACAACCATTCATTTTTGCATCGACAGGCTTGTAGTCTTTATTATAGCTCCTATGCATTTGACCACTCAACTATGGAAGTCTGTGTTACTCCCTGTTGACTATGACTCTTGTGTTTACAATTGATTTTTTTTTCTCCTTGAGCACTCGCATGCAAGCTCCTATCCATCATCAACCTTTGGTGGCTGTGTTGCATTGGCCGACCGTCAGGTCTTGACGGCTTGGAGCTGCTCCGACGACTGAGTGAGCCATTAGGCTTGTGTGTCACGAGCTCCACTGCCCCTTTTTTGTTTTTGTTTTTGTTTTAAAATCATGCCAAACCTAGCTCCGACGACTCGATACGAACTCGACACCTGTGATTTTGAGATCGATTCAGAGTTTGAGCTCTGATACCATGTTAGATTTTCTACAACCCAACATCTGATATTTAATTCCAAGCAATAATTTACTAAATAGATACATTGCTAGGTTGCTAACAAAAATATTTAGGGGAAGCAAATAACAATTTAAATCACATGAATCACAGACAAATTACTGCCCAATAAATCAATTCATCATTAATAAAACTCAAAACTTATTTGGGTTCCCAGTGTAGGATAATGGCCCAACTAAGAAAATATAGAATACAAAATTATGGATTTGAGCCAATAGATCCACCTTAGATTGGAACTCGAATTCTCCTGCAAATCTACATCTCTAGCTTGTACACTCTGTCGGACCTTGAACACACTCACTGAGATACTGCTCTCAACATTGTGCTGCTATTGTTTTACTTCTCCCTCTCCCTAGCCTTCCTTTATAACTTTGTGTTGAGCCAAAACCCTAACCCTAATCTCAAAGTGATTGATGGCCAAGATTAGGCCTTGCCTCACTTGAGATCAATGGCTAGGGTTAAAACTTACTCACTAAAGTAAATTGCTTTACTTTTCCTAAGTTTTATTAAGCTCAATCAACCAACATATTAATATGTGCTTTTCCTAAGTTAAACTTAGTGTAAGTACATCAGTAATTTGCTAACCTAGAGCAAGTGTTCTAAGGAGATGTGGGCAAATTTTGCACTCCTAGGCACAAGGCCTATGCAGAAGTACCTCCCTGAGCTACAAAATTCAACGATTATTGGTATGAACTAGGGCTCAAACAAGTTCACTATGGAACTTGTACGAATTGCGTTCACAAACCCGAATCACTTGTATTGCTTTTGGGCTAGATTCTTTCGTCTTGATAAAGACTTGTTTTTTCTTGAACTCTACTACGAAGCCCTTATCTTCCACAATTGAAACTGAAAGCAAATTGTCTTTAGACAAGGAACAAATAACACAAAGTCTAAAATGTTTACAAGACTCGAGCTAGAAGGAAATAATAGCAACTCCTACTGCTTAATACTTGTCATCATTACCAAGCTCAATTTGCACTCTTGAGCCTTCTCTGGTAGATTGGAAAACAACTGTTGTGATGATGTTGTATGATGGGATGTCCCACAGTCCACATACCACAATTTCCTTGGAACCATGATGGTAGAAAGCAAAGATACCAATGAAAGTTCTTTCTCAAACTTGTTAGCAAACTTGTTCATTTGAGTTTCTATTGAGGCTACTATCTGCTTTTGCTGCTACTTCCCTTTGCCCTTTTTTTCTGGACACTATGATGCATAATGTCCAAATTTACGACAATTAAAGCACGTGTTTTTACTCAAGTCCTTTCTTGCTTGTGAGGCAAACTCCTCACTCTTTCCCTTATCCTTACTGTTTTCCTTTTCCCTTATTCGTTTGATTGAATAGGAAAAGGTTCTCATCACCACTATTCTTAATGGCCTTTGACTCCATCCGAGTCTCCTTTTGGATACAATCATTGCATAGTCTTTCAAAATTTGGAAGCTCATGAACACGACCACCCGGGACAATGTAATATTCCTATTTGGAAAAATACAATAGATAAACAAAGATGAACTAGAACAACTAAAAATGTGCAAAATTAACAACCATATATTGAACACAAGTGAAAGTGGACAAGTCACTGAGCCATTTCTATTAAATCATGAAATAAGTACATCGATTCAGAAATATTAATGGAACCTGGGCTTGCTAAGAAAGCAGAACAAAACCTAGGAAAATGCCTCTGACCCAAGTGGTGTATGACCCAAGATAATGAAGCACATGCCCCAGTGAATAATCTGTTGATGATTGGCTAAATGAATGATGACGGCTGGCTTGGAAAAATGACTAGATCGCCTTGAGAATCCACCCACGAGCTCCTTTCCAAAAACCCAGAAAAACCCATAAAGGGTTTGGCCTGGTGCTTGAAAGTGTGAACTCTGCCAACTAGTGCGAATGGCCCAACTGAGTAGCTTATAAGATCCTTTGCAAGAAATGACGTTGTTGGAAATGGCCCCAATCCGTCAAATGGAAACTCCCCAAATTCCATTGATAACCTCCAAGGCAAACCCAAAACTCTAGCTCCAAAAAGGGTATCAATTCGTCCCACAAGGGGTTGCACATGCTTTCCCCAAGAGACTCACGCACTGCCAGAATAAGAACCTTGGCCCTCACAAACCTTCCTTGCTTCTAGTATGCGGACTCCACCAAAATCTCAGCGCCAGATGATCGATGTAACCCTGAATTCTTGCTCCTCAAAATCCACTGAAGCTGGCTTGAATGACTAACTAAGATCACGACCCCCATGCTGCAGAAAAACACACTTCTATCCCCAAAAATCGCTGAAGATGATGCTCTGTGGAAGCCCTGATAGGGACTCCTCCAATTTCCAGCTAAGGAGACACTCAAGGTTCTCCGAAACCGGGTTAGGTTCTGCCTGAAACCTTCGTGCTAAGAAACACTCCAAACCCTTGCACTAAGTAGCTCACAAGAGGTTGATTTCATAAGTTCAAATGGCCAAGATAAGTTGGAGTGACCTTTTTCTGCCCTTATATACCTCATGGGCCAATTTGACCCACTTGGTGGCCCCCATCTCTTCATGTGAGTTGACCCCTCTTAGTAGCACTACAAACCCTTACGCTAAGCAGCTCAAAAGAGGTCGATTTCATAAGTTCAAGTGACCAAGATAAGTTGGAGTCACCTTTTTCTGCCCTTATATACCTCATGGGCCAATTCGACTTGCTTGCTATGTGGTCCACAACTTAAATGACCCTCTTCAAGCTTGGGACCCACTTATTATTCACATCTCCCAAGTGTAAAGTGTTAATATGCCAAAAAGTGATCCCTACCATTTTACCCTTTTTGCCCAAGGGACTAAGTGTGCTAAAGGCTACCTTCATAGTGGCTCATGACATAGGGGATATCACAATCCTTCCTGCCAAAGTTTGCTTGTCCTTGAGCAATTTTAGTGCTAGGTGCTATAGTACTTGTTCCCCTTCCCATGTTGCTATTGAAGTTGTAACTAGAGTCGGTATTCATAATGTAAAATTATCATTGATATACTTGTTATATTTATATTTATTAAATTTTTGACAATGCATGTTCTTAATGCGTAAAGAGTCAAAAAGATTAAAAAAGAATTTATTATGAGTAAAAATAAAATGTATTTGAGTCATGTCCCATTTGGAAATTTGTAAGAAAATGGAATTTGAATTTTATGTTGAATCATAGGTCCACAAGTTGACCAAGTCGACCCTTGGACAAGTCGGCCTGGGCCTCCAAGTGATACCTATTTGATCCTCTTAGAAAGCTATATATAAAAGGTAGTTCGACCTACTTGAGAGATCATCCATCACACAACAAGAAACAAATATGAACCTAGTGAAGAAGAGGAGAAAACCGAGTCAAAGGAGAGAGAAAAGATGAAGTCAAAAGAGAAGAAGAATATTCCAAGTTGACCAAAGTTTGACCTAGTGGCAGCTTGCACGTGTGGACTATAATTTTTGTGAAAGAGGCCAAATTTTTCTTAGGTGGTTGCAAGCCGAAATTTGGCCCTTGTTGGAGGTTCAAAATTTCTGAAATTTGACCAGTTTGGAGCAGGTTTGACCAACGTTGACTTTGACTTTGGAGGTGACTTGGACGAGGGTTGGGACTTGGTCTCCTAGTGGCAGATTTGTCTTGGTCTTGGATATCTCATTTTGATCTGATTCTATGAGAGAAGGATTGTTGGGTTTTCCCCCTTGTGGGGTTTTGCCTTGGTTAGCAGCCTAATATTGGTGTCTCTTATGTCTTTGTGATCTTTATATTTTCTTGGATAATTGAACATTTGTATAATTGCTTGATGTGTTAATTTTCCATTGTTCTATGCTGTTACAATAACTTTAGCCCAATTCTTTTCTTCAATTAGCAATCAATTTAATCTTGCGGTAACAAATAATAATTGTAGATAGAACAATAAATGCAATGTACAATATAAGACAATCAAGAGCAATAACAAGAGACACCAAATTTCGGCAAAGACTAGGGAAAAACCCCACAAGGGGGAAAACTCTTTCAAATTCTTCTTTTTATTAGATTGTCATAAAATGTTTAGGAAAGAGATACAATGCTCCAATTCATCAACCAAGAGTCAAAGGTCAACAACTTTGACTTTCCAATAAATCAGTATCCAAAATCCAATAGATGAGCCCAAAAGTCAAATTTGGTCAAACTATCAAAATCAACAACAATGAAAAATGTTGTAACCATCCCACAAGTCAACGGTCAAACTTCTCCAAAAGAGCTCGGTCAACAACCCTAAAATGCGGCATGGAATGCTGGTCAAAATGAAGTCAAAACAGTGCCAAACAATTCCATCAAACTTGGTCAACAGAGAGAAACTCCTGGCTCAAGCCTGCGGTTAACTGCAGTCAAAGTGCCCATAAATCCTTGATCTTTTTGCGAAAGATTGCAACCTCCAAAAATAGTCCAAAATGCTAAGTCAAACCAAGTCAAACTATCAAAGTCCAAGAAGTCAACATTGGTTAAACGCTGATGACAAAATGTCAACATAGAAAATAGAAGACACTTCTCTCCTTTGCATGCGTGAGAATAAGACCTTGCAATTTCAGATGTATGAACCAATCAAGAGAGGAGAGAGAGATGTGTGATGTGTGTCCAAATGAGGTGTCATTGAGTTGTATGTATATGCTTCTTTGGAGACCCAATTTGTCCTTTGGGCTGACTTGAACTTTTGTGCACATGTGGGTTTTCATATTAAAATATATTTTTGCTTGACCAAATTAAATTCTTCCAAGGGCAAAGAGGGTCTTCTTTGGAAGAGGAAGGCTGTCCAAAGGATGGAATTTGTCCCTGAGCTGCCAAATTAACACTCCCTCTTAGCTAGGGAGAAATTTTCGATTGCATCATATCTCCCATCTTAAATGTCTCATCATCATGAAGTCAAATGTAGTCTCTACTCATCTTTTGAACACTCACGAATCTAAAAGAAGAAGAATTTGACATCATAGGGGAGCTCAAGCTATACCACCCTTTATCCAAGGACAATAGACAGGATATGACTTACCATTTAAGGTAAGGATCACAACTATCGTATCGTCGGGACAATAGGCAGGATACTACTTACTGTGAGATAAGGATCACAACTATCCTATTGTCTGTTGATCTTCTCGACTTGACCCTCAAGAGTTAGTGGTAGAACACTTGCATCCACTACCTTGGGAGGAGATACACACTTTGTTTGTTTTTGTAGCATTGGATGGTGTTCTAGTCTCGACAGTGGTCACAGAGGCTAAGAAACACTAGGACTCCATAACGCAGAATTTTTTTTAGGAAAATCCACTTATGGATGCCTTAATTAATCGGTAATTAAATTTTTCCTAAGTCTAACTTAGGGAAAATGATTAATTAATAAGAATTAATTGAGGAAGGTGAGATTTCTCTAGGAAATAATCTTAGCCATTGATTAAGTTTTAATCTTGGCCGTTGGTGTCCCACAATGAGATTATAAAAAGAATCGGTGGGTAGATGGAGGAATAGACTTGAGATCGATTTCCTTGGGTAGTTCGACTTTCCAGAGAGCAATGACATTCTGCGGGAAGAATTCGAGCCAGAGAAGGGAAGCAGAGACAGAAAGTGGCAGAGACGGTGAGTTTGGAGGACGTTTTCCAATTCCAGAGAGCCAAAAAGAGGAAGACAAGGTTTTCTCTAGGAAGCAGTGTAGGGATTGTGTAGTTTCTTCAAAAGAGCAGTTTGATCCAGCAGAATAGGAAGACGTTTTCAGTTATAGAGGTCGTACAAATTTTCCAGAGGGCCGGAGAAACATTTTCCCAGTTAGCGGTCGTACAAATTTTCCAGAGGGCCGGAGAAACATTTTCCCAGTTAGCAGTAGGCAGGACAGCTAGATTGGCAGTCGATTCAGGCAGTGCGTTTGGCAAACAATGCTAGGGTGACGCAGAGCCTGCGCAAACGACTTGGACGACTAGCTTTTTCTGAGGTAAAAAAAAACTCTTGGTGAAATCCCTCATACTTTTTTTTTTCTAGTATTTCTCTTGGATAGATTTGTCAGTTTGGCGATATCTATTGAACTCGTAATTTCTCACTGCCGCTTAATAATAAAAACACTCAGCTGTTGCACTGATTTTCCCAAGTTCGGTTTTTTCGGGGACTTTTGTTCAAAAGTAATGGTGTTATATTTTGTGTGTGTGTGTGCCAATATTTTCTCATTTTCTTGTTTATCTTCTGTAGTATTTATTCTTGTGAAGATTGCAGTGTGATTAATTCGTTGTTGCTGTAGCAATAAACTACTAAATTAATTTACAGTTAGAAGAATTAATTCCAGTCGCTGCAATAAAATTTCAGTAGTGAATTTTTCACATGGTATCAGAGTGATTTTGATTAGATGGGAAAGCTCAAAAGCGGAGAAGAAAATTCGCCATTCAAAGGGAGCAATAGGACAAATTTTCTGGGGGCTGCGCAGTGCGGATTGCTTTAGTTCGATTTTTTCAGTGTAGGGTTGCAGAAAAATTCGGCTTGCCAGATTGAGTGATTCCAGCAGGCAGAGGGAGCAACAACTCAAATTTTCCGTTGGGTAGATTTCTTGTTTAGAAGCAGAAGGGTTTTGCAGCAATTGTTTGAGCAGAATCAACGCCGGGTGGAAGAGAAAGTGCACAAATAGAGGGGATTTCTCTTTATAGGGTTTCTAGTTTAGAAATCCAGATTTCCAGTTGCAAATGGCAATAGCTGCAAGAGTTTTTCTCACTCTAGAAGGGAGTGCAAATAGCAGATTCAATAGTCATGCAGGTGAAAGAGGGAGATTTCCATTTCAGTTTCAGAGATGGCCACAACTGGGCTTAGATATCAGAATAGGTTGGAGGGAGCCTCCAACTATGTCATCTGGAAGGCCAAGATGTCCTTCTTGTTAGATGAATTTGTTCTGAAGACCTATGCAGATAATGTTGTGGCAGTATTGATTGATGTAGATTAGTTGAAGGAATACAAGAAAGAAATGGCCAAAGTGAAGTGGATGATCTTGGTTGGAGTCCGGGACCATATAGTTTCGCATATATTTGGCATGAACACTGCCAAGGAGATGTGGGATGCTCTCGTAGGGTTGTTTCAGAATCCTTCCGAGCAATGAAAGATGTTCCTGAAGGAGAAGCTGAGAAACATCAGGATGTAGAAGGGTGAAGGCATAGATCCCTTCCTCACTAGAATTCAAGAAATTCGGGATCAACTTACAACTGTTGGGGAAGCACCTCAACCTATAGAGCTTGTGTGTTTGGCCCTAAACAGTGTCTTAGAGGAATGGGAAGTCTTCGTCCAAGGCATTTTGGGACGATATACTTTACCAGGGTGGGACAGGGTATGGTTAGACCTGCAGCAGGAGGAGATGAGGCAAGCACTTGTGAAGACCTCCATCAGCGGAAGCAACAACAAGAGTTCAAAAGGTGAGAAGGAGGAGAAGAATGTGGCCCTTGCATCAAAGGGTCCCAGCCAGGGACAGGGGGAAAAGAAGAAGAAGAAGGACCTGTCTAAGGTCAAGCGCTTCAGGGGTGGCGAGTTTGGCCACTACAGAAGCAGGACCAGGTGGTAGCGTTTGCAGAGATAGACAAATTGTCCTCTAGATTGGAGGAAGACTTCACCATGTTTGCATCGATACCTTCTGGAGTGAGGTAGGGTGATATGGAGCTATAGTCCCAGAGTTGCGCAGAGAATGGGCAGGGTCCATTGAGGTGTCTTCCTCATGGGTCATTACCTTGCTACAAAGACCCACAATATTCAGTAGCAGGGTGGATCAGTGTCAGTGATGCAGTCAGATTCCAAAGTGACAGTTGCAGACTAGTTGCAGTCAAGTGTTAAGGAGCGCAGAGCAGTGTTGACATCAGAGCAGAAGGCTCAGTGGCATAGTCAGTAGCAACACAAATTCCTTAGTGGACAGTACAGAGGCTAGTAGCAGTTAGATACTTAGGAGATAGATGCAACACAGAGGCACAATTGATTCAATATTTTGGATGCTTCTTAGTTGCAGTGGTTGCAGTAGCAGCAACAATAGTTGAACGAGAGTTCCAGTGTAGATGCAAAGTTGGCAGCAATATAATAGTGTCAACAACAACATAGAGGCAATATCAGTGTTGCGCAATGGTCGGTGGGCAATGGAAGAAAGTCATAGTGTAGATGCAAAGTTGGCAGCAATATAATAGTGTCAACAACAACATAGAGGCAACATCAGTGTTGCGCAATGGTCGGTGGGCAATGGAAGAAAGTCATAGTGGCCAAAAATCAACAACGTGTATAGAGGGTGATGTTAAGACAGGGTGTTGGAGTAGTTCAACACTAGAACACCTTCCTTGCTAAGAGAGAGTGTTCATTTTTGTAGCATCGGATGGTGTTCTAGTCTCAACAATTTGCCAGAGAGGCTAAGAAACACTAGGTCTCCATAACCCAGAAAAGGTTTAAGGAAAATCCACCTAGAGCTGCCTTAATTAAGTTAATTAATCAATAGTTAAATTTTTCCCAAGTCTAACTTAGGAAAAATGATTAATTAATAGGAATTAATTGAGGAAGGTGAGATTTCTCTAGAAACTCATACAGGTCGACTAGGAAATAATCTCAACCATTGATTAAGTTTTAATCTTGGCCATTGGAGTCCCACAGTGAGATTATAAGAAGTTGTCCATGGGTACATAGAGGAATAGACTTGATCGATTTCCTTGGGTAGTTCGACTTTCCATAGAGTAGCAACATTCTGCCGGAAGAGTTCGAGCCAGAGAAGGGAAGTAGAGATGGAGAAGGGGCAAAAACAGTGAGTCCAAAGGAAGTTTTCCAGTTCTTAAGAGTCAGAAAGAGGAGGTCGAGATTTTCTCCAGGAAGCAGTGCAGGCACTGCATAGTTACTTCAGAAGAGCACTTTGATCTAGCTGAAGTGGAAGATGTTTTCAGTTTGAGAAGTTGGGAATATTTTCAGGAGTGCCGGAGAAACATTTTCCCAGTCAGCAGCAGGCAAGACGACTAGATTGGCAATCGATTCAGGCAGTGCTAGGGCGACGCAAAGCCTACACAGACCACTTGGACGACTAGTTTTTTTAGAGGTTAAACAGTGTCGGGATTGCTAGGATTGAGCATAAAATCCATCAAATTTTTTTTGCTAGTATTTCTCTTGGATAGATTCGCCAGTTTGGTGATATTTATTGTACTCAGAATTTCTCACTACTGCATAGTTATAAAAACCCTTAGCTGCTGCACTGGTTTTTCCAAGTTAGGTTTTTCTGGGGACTTCTGTCCAAAAATAACTACGTTATATTTATGAATGTGTGCCAGTATTTTCTTAGTTTCCAGTTTATCTTCCACATTATTTATTCTTGTGAAGATTTTAGTGTGATTAATTCGTTGTTGCCATAGCAATAAATTGCTAAATTAATTAGAATAATTAATTCCAGCTGCTGCGATAAAATTTCAGTAGTGAAATTTTCACACACTTACCATGAGCGGTAAGGATCAGACATGCCCAAGTCTCCAAACCCATTGGCCAGATGGGTGGCAATCCCGACAAGCCTGTCTTGTGGGTAGGATGCATACTGGGGTATACTTAGTAGGGGGAGATACACACTTAACGTGAGGTAAGGATCAGACACAACCCTAGAGTGACAATAGGGGAGATACAAACTTACTGTGAGGTAAGGATCAAATACATCTATTGCCCACAAGTTCCCTCAACCCCATGAGCTCTCTGACTTAATTCCTCACTAGGGGAGCTCAGACGGTGGGAAGAGCATAGTTCAGTGTTCTTGATCAGCGGAGACCCTTACCCAGGAGGGTCACATCCATCAACCCAAGCTGCTCTCTGAACACCAAGAACTTTCCTTTTGGCAAAGCCTTGGTGAGTATATATGCTATTTGCTCATCAGCCGAAATATGATGGAGTCTCACTGCTCCTCTCTGCAACATGTGTCGTATATAATGGTATCTGATCTCAATATGCTTGGAGTTGTCACGAAACATGTGATTCTCTGCCAATCGGATCCCACTCTTGTTCTCGCAATATATCACTGTAGTATCCAAGGCCTGCTCAAACAACTCTCCAAAAAGCTTCCTCAACCAATTTGCCTTGCAGCTAGCCATGCTAGCAACAATATACTCTTCCTTAGCTGTATGCAAAGCTACGAACTGCTGTTTCCTACTCATCCAAGATATCATGGCAGAACCCAAACTAAAGCAACACGCTAATGTGCTCTTCCTGTCAATAACATTTTCAGCCCAGTGAGCATTGGTGTAACCGTGTAGCCTCACATCTCCAACAATATATCTCAGGCCAAGATTGATCGTTCCATGCAAATATCTCAACACATGCTTGGAAACAACTCAGTGTGCATGAAGAGGCTTCGTCATGAATTGACTCAAGGTGTTGACTACAAAACATATGTCTGGATGGGTGTTCACAAGGAACGTCAATGCCCCAATCAACTGTTGGTACTCAAAGGGGTTTGCCAAGTTAGGTCTAACAACATCTCCACATAACTTCTTGAAATTCATCTCCATCGGTGTGGCCAGGGACTTGCATTCTACCATTCCAAATCTTTCTAGTAGCTTCACGACATTTTCCTTGAGAAAGGAAAATCTCACTGAGCCTTTGCCACACCTTTAATCTCGGGAAGTAATGCATCAAACCAAGATCCTTCATCTCAAACTCATGGGCCAACTTTCTCTTGCATTTGAGAATCAAAGGATCACTACCTGTAAAGAATAAATCGTCAACATATAAAACCAAAATCAAAGGTATACCTTGGACCACTTTGAAGTAGAGATTTGGGTCAACACTGCTTCTTGTGAATCCAAGTTTTACCAGGTAACTGTCAATGCATGCATACCAGGCTCTAGGGGCTTGCTTGAAACCATGAAGTGCCTTCTTCAACCTACAAACATGAGTCTTCCTGTCCTTCACTTCAAATCCCTGTGGTTGTTTAACATACACTTCTTACTGTAGTATGCCATGAAGGAGGGCAGCATAGCTCGAGAAACTTCCATGATAAACCTGTTCTTTCTTTCAGCCATACCATTCTTTTGGGAATTGTATGGTACAAGAGTCTCTTTCTTGATTCCAACTTCCTTGCAAAAGTCAACATACTCATTTGAGGTATATTCTCCATCATTTTCGAACCTGAAAGCTTTGATTCTCTTCCCTGTTTGATTCTTTATCAACGCCTTAAAGTCCTTGAACATATCAAATGCCTCATCTTTATGCTTCAAATAGAATATCCATGTTTTCCTGGACAAATCATCAATGAAGATTATGTAGTAGAGATGGCTACCAAGAGAGTGCACTGGAATGGGTCCACATAAGTCAGAATGGATGAGTTGTAGAATATCATTGGTCTTGTTTTTGATGGAGGGGAATGATCCTGTTGTCTTCTTTCCATTGGCACATCCCGGACATACTCCATCATGACTAGCTTGAACATCAGGCATCCAAGAAACCAACTTCTTTACTTTAGGCAAGGCTTCATAATGTAGATGTGCCAACCTTCGGTGCCATAACGCACTTTGATGATTGATATCTTGGACCATAGCTCATAGTGGTCTTCCATTGATTCTATAGAGTCCTTCAATTCTATATCCCAAGGTGAAGGAATCTCTCATGTGAGATTCCACAGGCGATGTGAGGACTTTTCGTCTTATGAAGGCTACTCTCATCCCTTTGTCTTCCAAGGAAGATATAGATACCAAGTTCTTCTTTAATCCCAAAACATACATAACATCATGAAAAAGAACGGGTTCACTAGAGTCCAAATGAAATTTGACAGAACCAAAGCCCCTTGCAGGATGAGTGAAGTTGACTCCAAGAATGATCTTTAGATTTGTCTCCCTCTCAACCAACTTTAATAGGACTTCCTTGCACTTGGAGAAATGTCTAGAAGCCCCACTATCTACGAACCAACTATCACATGAATCTGGAGGAGAGGAACTAGAAAGAGCAGAAATAAGAATATATTTAGATTGTGAAGCATCAACATTATTTTCATACCTTGAGTTCCTTGATCTCTTTTGCGGACTGTTGTCGCCTGAAGTGTACACCTAAGGTGCAACGCTCAGAGTAGGGATTGTCACTCTGATCCCTACTCACTCCGTTTAAGCTATTTCCTAAAGAGGCTAAGGAGGGTAGCCCCTAAAGGTGGAAAACTAATGAGGAACTTGTTGAGGATCAACAATTTTAAGAGATACAAACGAATATCTTAGCAACTTGGGTTGGAATTATATGGCAAGCAAGATTATTGAGCACAACCAAATAGATTCAATTAGATCCTTAAAATATATTAGTGAGAGACCATTGCCTTAAATGCTCAAATGGAGTTAAGAAATACTTGCACAACAATGATGAATATATCAAGTTACTAGATAAATAGATACTGCAAAGATGAGACAAAGTCAGACAAATTAGATGCATAACTAAATTGGGTGAAGTGCAAAATCTTGGTTATTTTTAGTTATATGCCTCTAGCCTTTTAGCTAGGCCTAGAGATACATGACTGGTGGAAAGAGAATATCCAAGCCTAAAGAAAAAGACAAAGAACCCTCTCCCACTGTGAAAATAGGTCTGCAACAAGAGATTAGGGTCAAACTTTCAATGAACCAGAGATTTTTATGGCAAAATTTCAATGTAGAATCAATGTCAAAACCCTCCAAGAATTTCACTAAGGCTGCAAACACAAGTAGATTAGTCTAATAACCAAAGTAATGAACTTGATTAGCCTCCAATGCTCTGCGACTAGGGTTAATGATCACTTTTAGGCTTGCGTTGGGGTTATTTGAGCCTATTAGGCATTGCGGCTAGGGCTTCTAGCCTCCCAACCTTCGTGGCTACCTCAAATTAGCTTGTATTCATACTTCTTCCACCCTCAGGAAATTTTTCCACTAGCTTGCAATGTGAAACAAGTTAGATTTATGCCAAAATTATAAATTATAGCCACAAAATTTTTAATTCTAAATAATAAACCCTTGAAACCTTGATTTGCAATGGATACTAGCCCTATAAGGGCTTGCAGTCTCCATGATTGGTTGTGCGTTGAGAAATAGAGGCTATGGTTTGATGGATGAAGGTCTTATAAGGCTAAATCAAAGCCTAAAACCTTCTTGACCTTCTTTTTTTAGCTGGACGACTTCCTCCAAGGTAATTAGGCTAGGTGAAGGCTTGAGCCTTCAACGAAATCAAATTTAGCCTTTGATCTTGAGATATAGAACCTGCAAAGCAACAAAGGCCTAGCCATCCCTCCAAATTTATAATTTTTTTTTTAAATGAAGAAACAAAACTTCAGTGTTGAAAATATCTGTATCGGCAAAATATCGATGAGGGTCCAGAAAATATCTTATCGGCAATATTGGCGAAAACATCGGCAAGCATAAAAAATGCATAATATATTCATTTTTTTTTTCTCAGATTTTTAAACATATAAAGCAATAACAACATGAAATAAACACATTGGCACATAAATATGAAGAAAGCACTGATATATATGATGTCAAATAGAAATGATACATGAAAGGTGATACCAAATCCTGCTGATCCCTGATAATTGTCCATTCAAGGACTCAAATGTGGAGAACCAATACAAAATAACATCACATATTTAAAAGTATCTCATCATCATGAGTTATATGTAACATAACAAATAAAACTAGCAGCTATCTATCTGAAATCACTGCCCTCTCCCCCTTTTATGGGAAAACATGATGGGTTGTTTGCCAGGCCTGCCCCTAGTAGTAGAAAGCCCTGACCCTGCCTCTGCACCTAATATCAAATAATGAGTGCTAGGTATGGGGCTGTGCTCTCCTATATCTATAGAAGATGGTGTTGATGTTGATGCTCCCACAATACCCTCCTCCTCCTCCTCCGAGCCCTCCTCCTCTTGTTGCCCCTGTTCTAATGGATCATTTGGCTCTAACCATGAAGGTGATTCCTCCGAGATGGGCTCCTCAGACTCCACCTCCACCGAGACAATATATCAATATTGTCTAAGGAAATGGCATCTGGAGCCATTGGTGCTTCTATTTGCCTCACTCGAAGTCGGATGTTGTAATGCACATACACTAAATCATTGAGGCATGAATTGCTCAACTAAAGGTTGAAGCTCAAAGTTATACCTGTTGCGCTTTTTTGCGTGTATTTTCTCAATTACACTCCAATTGCGCTCACACCCTGAAGAGTTACATGTTTGACTCAAGATTCATATGGCCAATTTCTGCAAATTTGGTGCCCTTGCACCATAGCTTCGCCACCAAATATCTACAACAAAATAAAGAAATAAAAAATTCAAAAACTTAAAACATAATTAAACTTTCAAATAAAAGTTATATAATTGAATTTAAAAAAAATAGAATTATAAGTAAGGAAATTCTAAATTGAAAATTCTAATTTTTAATGAGTGATGACTTGTCACTTACATGGCATGAAGAGGGTCCTTTCCCTAATAGCATCATCAAAGCCAAATAGGCCAACACAATCCCGATAATACTGTATCTCACGATTGATTTTGCTACGAAGCTCAGGATCAGGTACCATCCTATGAATATAGGAATGAAGCCCTTCCATCACCTTGCCATCAAAATCAAAGCCACATTTGTATGAAAATGCGAGGTTGAGGAAGAGTGTTGCTGCATGAATGGGTTGATGAAGCATCCCTGTCCACCGACTATCAATCACATCCCATAACATCATCTGCCTATCAAGGCGAGTAGAACCCTTGTCTGCATAATAAGAACGAATGGCCTCCTTGGCCCTATCCATGCCCTCATACAAATAAGCCATTGCAGGCTTTTCCCCATCTACCAATCTGAGAACTTTTACTATAGGTTCACTAACTGAGTATGCTTCTTCTACTCCACGCCAAAACATCTCAGAGTACACCATTTTTGCAATGGCTTTCCCGTCCTGTCTCTTGCTGTATCTACAATTATGCTAGTCATCAGACACAAACATTTGCTTCAACTCGAACTGACATCGAAGCAAAGACTGAAGAGTAATAAAGTTTGTGGCAAAACGTGTGATCGCAGGACGCCGCAACTCCTTGTTTCTAGTGAACCTCCTCATGAGGCTAAGAACAAAAGCATGGTTATAAATAAACTTGGGGACGCTCCTAGCCATATCAACCGCCTCCTTGATGAAGGAGAGTTTCCCCATATCCTCAAGCAACAAATCGAGACAATGTGTTGCACACGGAGTCCAGAACAATGTGCGATGCCTCTCCATAAGCATCTTGCCGACAGACACATAATTAGCTGCATTGTCTGTTATGACTTGCACCACATTTTGCACACCAATCTCCTGAATGAACCCATCTAACAACTCACATATCGTTGCTGCATCTTTGATATGTTTTGATGCATCCAACGATTTAATAAACATGGTAACTTTAGGACAATCTACCAAGAAATTTAGAAGGGTCCTACCCTTCCTATCTGTCCAACCATCAGACATCACTGTGCATCCAGTAACTTCCCATGTTTTTTTCAACTCCGCCAATCTAGAGTTGATGTCCTGCTTTTTTGCTTGAAGAATTGGCCCCCGCAACTCCTCATATGTAGCACTTTTGTACCCTGGGCCCACAACAGCAATAGCATCACACATTGGCTGCCAAAATGGATTGGTTTTGGTGATGCTGAGAGGTAAGTCGCTCCAGAAAATACACCTCCCCATGACTCTATCTGCTTCTTGCTTCTCCTTTTTTTTAACAAGCAATTTTATGCCAGGTTGTGATCCATGTCCTGTTCGTGGGACAAAAAATGATGACCTCGCATTAGCAGTAGTAGGTGATGATGTGCCAGCTGTGGAGCCCCTCCCACTACCATCAACATCAAAATTAGGAGAAGATATCCTGAAAGATCTACTTGCACGTTCAACCTTGTTTCTTTCTGTCTCTTCCTTCTTTCTGTCTTTTTCATCAATTGCCTCAAGAGCTTTTTGTATAAGCTCCGGACTAGAAACTGTACAAATCCCAACATCATGTCCAGTGAGTCTAGCCAGATGGTATTTCAGTCGTGTAACCCCTCCTGTCATCCTGGTCCCACACAATTTGCATGTAAGATATGCCCGATTTGTCCCACCATCAGGGTTCCCATACTCCCAAAATGGGTCCAAGGCTTTTGGCATATTTGAATTTTGTAGTGGGCTAACTCAAACCTAGGGCACCAAAAAAAATTGGAATTAATAACTTAATAAGTAATAACCACATCATTTTACAAAATAGTTTTTTTGCTACATTATTTGCAATGTGAATTCAATGAAAAACCATAAATGACAATAAGAGGGTGTATTTGAAAGTTAAAAAAAAATGGAGTTTGCTCTCCAAATATGGAGAAAAGTTAAAACCCTTGCATTTTCTCATGGGCATGAAAATCATAGCAAATGGAAAAAAACAAGCAAAATGATTGTAGGCAAATAGGCAAGCAAGAATAATCCTAAAACTAACAAAAAATTCATTAACATAGGGGTTTATTTGAACATACCTGTTAATGGAAGAAATGAAATTGTCTCACTGTTCTTCAAGCTTAGATCAACAAAATCTTCGTTGTTGGTGGCGATAATAGCTATTCAACGCTCAAACCCTCCTTGGCAGCAAGCACATAGCTCTCCCCTTCCTTCTCCAGCAATCAGAAATGAAAATGATTGAAAAAAAAAAACAAAATCGGACTTTTATAGCCGCACGACAATTTTTCACTGTCTCCGGGCGATTTTTTCTCGGCAATATTTCGTCTCCCCGAAAATATCGCGATATATATTTCGGCGATATTATATACACTGCAAAACTTCACTAGCTATGATTACAAGGAAAAATAATTACAAGGGTTAGTAAAAATTATTTACAAATTTATTTACAATATTCACAAATTAATTCAAACTCTATTTAGTAGATCTATCTTTATTGCACAATTTTAATTGGAGATAAATGATTAAATAAGAGTTTTTAATTTAGAGTCATGGCCAAGATCTTTGCAAAACAATTGTTAGATAAGTCCTGGAAGTTTAACACAATGGGCTCTTGAGCTTCCTCTATTGGGAGTTAACTGGTCCAATCAAAGACTTCCCCTCATGCCTGAGATTTGAATACCTTATAGTCTCTACACACTTGAGATGAAGTTACTAGATCAAAAGGGGCTATATACACATTAAAACCTTCAAAATCTAGAGATACCTTCTAGATCAATCAAGTTAGAATGCGTTTCTAAACCCAATAACTAATGCAAGATACCTGTGAAAATCGTTAATCCAACCACTGGCTAATGAAATAATAACTTGTGCAATATTATTCAGTAGCACATTAAGAACATGATCCAGGAAACATTACCGTAAGAGACAAAAGATGAACACCATCGCAAATAAACCCCCAAAGACTTTTGATTTATTATTCCAAAAGAAAAGTTACATCCAACAGAGCTTGACTCAGAGCTTGCTCAAGATTTTCTGATGAGTACATGATACCATGAGGAGCAAAATAGCTGCCTTATATAGAAAATAGAGAGATCTAGATCCCCCTCCAAGTGGAAAACGACTAGGTCCAAAGAAGTGCACAAAATTGACTTGATCCCAGAGAATAACGACTAGTTGATACTTGATCCATGCCAAAATTAAATCTTGTCCCTTGATCTGGAAGATGAAATTCGAATTTGTTGATAAAGCCCTCTTTTCTTGGTCCCAAAAATATTATTTTGAACTTTTTTTCTCAAAAAATCCCTTTTGACTTAAGCACCTTGGTCCATAAGTTCAATTTTTCTAAAAAAAATAAATTTTCCCTTGATGGAAGACCTCAAAAAATTAATTTCTTTTGGACCCACAAATTTTTGAGGGATTTTTCTCCTTGGGAATGAGTCTTTCACATTTATTCTACCTCGGGAATGTCAACTTTCTCCTAAAACTCATTTTTCTACTTGGAGAGAATTTTATTTTCTCTCATTTTTATATTTTGACCATGTTCTGTCTAATTTTTTGCTAGAAAATAAATTAAAATGACTTTGGAGGGGATTAGACATATTTTCACCCTCAAACTACGTCTAAAAAGTATTTTAGCAATGATGTCCAATTATGAGTAATCATCCACCAAAAATATTCCTAGACAACACTTATTACATTAAGATAATTTTACATAGACATCCCATTAGAAGGGGAATTTTTACAATTGACACATGACCTCTAGACTTAACCAAATTCTGCGACACAAGACATATGATCTAGTATGATAAAATTACATAGACTTGATAACACTAGGACTCACCTAAGATCTTACCATCGAGCCCCACTCTAGATTTGGGGGATGCTTGGGAGAAAAACTCTGCCAATTATTTGGGTTCGAAAATGCAAATAATTAGAGGGGGGTAAAAAACTTCCTGGAGTGAAACTTTTTGGTAAAAAATCTTAGGCTACCTAGATGTTTTTACATGTCTTCATAGTCATACTAGAATTATTTTTACAATGAAGGCCCACAGGGGTTGCAAAATTTGGATTACAATGATAATCTAGACGCTGCATAATGAAGATGATCTTGAAATTTTTTATCTGGTGATGTGTACAGTGCTTCTTGGGGGTGTTGACACAGGTGTGGTCAACACGGACGATAACCTTCTTCACGATCATCAGGGGGATCTCTCCTTCTATCATCACCTCTTCTTCTATCATTGTCTCTTCTTCTATCATTGAACTTGTTGTTGTGGAAGCCACAGTTGCACCTTGGAGCATCTCTCTTTCTTGGACAGTCTCGGGCATAATGACCATGCTTATGGTGTTGGAAAATGTAACTAGTTTCGGTCTTCATAATTGTCATTGTACTCAAATCATTATGTATATTTTATGTTACAAGAAACATAAGAAAGAAAAATATTATTTTTGAGCATGGGTTTCATGCTCCATTTTGATGGTCATCTAGGTAAAGCATGTTCTTCATGCTTCCAGTGTTTGTGATGTCAAAAGAATTTTTTTCATGAGTCAAAAGAGTCTTTATCATTTATGTAAGACCCTTTCGGGCAAGTTGTAACGTGTAAAAGATATTGATTTTGAGTCTAGAAAGTCCTAGAAACCTCCAAGTACAAGTCGGCCTAAAGAAGGGAATTCGACCTCATAGAAAGGCTATAAATACAGGCGACTTCGACCTCATAGAAAGGTTATAAATACAAGCGACTTCGACCTCATTTCATCATCCATTGGATCTCTCTCATCTAGAAGTTCCATTTGAAGCTGGCGACATCAAGGAAACAAGTGCTAAGGTCTAGAAGGCAAGAAGAACTCAGGAAGAAAGAAGAAAAGTTTATTTTGGGTCTTTCTCTCTCACACGTGCAAAGGTTAGGGTTTTCGCAGCTTCAAGGAAGGTCGAAAATTGCAGGAGGCCGAATTGCAGATCCAAGATACTGGAGGGCCAAATACTCTGGTTTGATCTAGTTTGACTTTGGGGACCTTGTCTTGTCTAAAGGAAGTCTTCTTAAAGAAGTGACATGTGTCAAAATTAGGGTTTTTGCAACTACTATAGGGCTAAAGTTGCAGGTCGAAGCTAGGGGTCAAAATCGAAGCAGGAGCTGGTTGAGGTAGAATTGATCTTTGTTGGGCAGATCTCTGACCTATTTGAAAGGGCTTCTTGGAGGGATGACTTGGTGCTTAGAGGAGGGCTTGGTCTAGGGTTTTGGGTCTTGGTTTTCTCATTTGAAGCAGATTCTATAAGAAGAGGAGATTTGCTGGGTTTTCCCGTTGGAGGGGTTTTGCCTGCCTTGGAGCCTAATATCTGTGTCCATTGTTTTTAATTTTTTTGCACTTGATAATTGTTTGATGAAGAAGATCTAATAAAGAAACACATGAAGATAAATAAAGTTCACAAACAATTATTAAGATTAAGAAGAAATTGAATTAATAACTGCCATATTGCATTCTCCAACATATGGAAGTTGAAAAATTCAACTTGAGGCCTTTCGTTTCTATACCTTCTCTTGGAGTCCTTGAATTTAGGAGAAGACTTTCTTGGATTAGATGGTCTCCCTCTACCTTTCCTCTTCTTGCCTTGGGCATCAAATGCAAAGGGCTCTCCTTCGTCATGCTTTTGAATCCTCCCTTTGGCAATCATCCTGGTCTCTTCTTGAGTGCATTTACCAACAAGCTCATCAAATGTCAGGAGTATATTATTGTTGCTTATAGTAGTAATGAAGGTTTCCCAAATAGGAGGAAGACCTTGAAGAGTGACCATCACTAACTCTCTATCAGATATGGGCTCACTAGCAATTTGCAATTGATCCCTTAGTTGGGGTACCCTCATGACATAAGATTGCACAACTTCACCCTTGTTCATCTTCAATTCCTTGAGTTTATTCTTTAAGGAGAGGATATAATTCAAGTTGTTGACCTCATACATCCCAACCAACTTATCATAGATTTCCTTAGACTTCTTCAATTTTCCAACATAAACTAGCAAATGATCTTGCAAAGAAATTAAGAATCGATAAGAATTTTCTTACCTTGATCCCACCTTTCTTATACTTGGATTTGGTGGCAGTGGGAGCATTCTTTGGAGGCTCGGGAACTTTTCCTTCTACATATTCCAGCACATCATTTTATCCAATATCATTTCCAACCTGATCTTCCAAGCTGCAAAGTTTGATGAGTCACCCAACTTCTCATTATCCTTGAAGAAAGAGGTAGACGTCTTGATCAAATCAGATAGGCTCCTTCAACTTCTTCCAAAGATGATTTCTTTAGTCTCTTGTCTCCTTGGGGCTTGTCTTCACCTTAACTTTGATACATGTTGATTTTCCATTGTTCTATGCTATTACAATTACTTTAGCCCAATTCTTTTATTCAATTAGCAATCAATTTAATCTTCCAATAACAAATAACAATTGTAGGTAGAATAGTAAATGCAATGTACAATATAAAACAATCAAGAGCAATAACAAGAGACACCAAATTTGGTCAAAGACGAGGGAAAAACCCCGCAAGGGGGAAAACCCTTTCAAATTCTTCTTTTTATTAGATTGTCATAAAATTTTTAACAGAGAGATACAGCTCCAATTCATCAACCAAGAGTCAAAGGTCAACAACTTTGACTTTCCAATAAACCAATATCCAAAATCCAAGAGATGAGCCCAAAAGTCAAATCTGGTCAAATTTGGTCAAAATCAATAAAGTATAAAATGCTCTAACTAGTCCACAAGTCAATGGTCAAACTTATCCTAAAGATCTCGGTGAATAGCCCAAAAATGCAGCCTGGAATGCTGGTCAAAATGAAGTCAAAATAGTCCCAAACAACTCTGTCAAACTTGGTCAACAGAGAGAGAAAGTCCTCGGTCAAGCTTGCAGTCAAAGTATGTGGTCAGCTGCAATTAAAGTGCCCAGAAAACCTCGATCTTTGTGCCAAAGAATGCAACCTCCAAAAACAGTCCAAAATGCTAAGTCAAACAAAGTCAAACTATGCTCAAACTCCAAGAAGTCAATGCTAGTCAAAGGCTGATCACAGAAAGTCAATGCAGAAAATAGAAGACACTTCTTTTCTTCGCACGTGTGAGAAGAAGACCCTGCAATTTCGAATGTACGAACCAATCAAGAGAGGAGAGAGAGATGTGTAATGTCCAAATGAGGTGTCATTGAGTTGTATTTATATGCTTCTTTGGAGACCCAATTTGTCCTTTGGGAGGAACTGAACTTTTGTGCACATGTAGGTTTTCATATTAAAATAGATTTTTCCTTGACCAAATTAAATTCTTCCAAGGGCAAAGAGGGTTTTCTTTAGATAAGGAAGGCTGTCCAAAGGGGGAAATTTTTTCCCGAGCTGCCAAATTAACATGATGAAGAAGTCATAAGAAGAAGTAAGAGCACTTCTAACATTCACAAGTAATTATCAAGAAGAGAAATTAGGTGTTAATCGTTACTACACTTGGTTTCTCAATAGTCGCGTCCTCCAAAGGCAAATCCTTCCACCTAACAAGATACTCTCTAATAACTTGTTCCTAAGCTTTCTCTCCTGCACTTCTAGGATAACTTCAGGAACCAACACCAGTTGCCCCTTATCATCAAGCGATGGTAACTTTGTAGTAGCTGTCACATGTTGCCCTAGAGCTTTGTTTAGGCGGGACACAAGAAATACATTATGCACTCTGTTGCCTGGGGGAAGCTCTAATTCGTAAACCACCTCCCCTACACGTCTGATCCCCTTGTCGGGTCAATAAAAACAACGCTTGAGCTTCTCGTTTCCCTTCTATTTGAGTGGCAACTGTCGGCATGGTTGCGAGCGGAGGTACACCAAGCCCCCTACCATGAACTGTCTCTCTATCCTGTGGCGGTCTGCATAGATCTTATGTTGATTTTGTGTCGTATACAAAGTGTCCTTGAGAGCCTTGAGGATCTCTTGGCTCTCTTGGATCCAATCCCTCGCCCTCGAGGCTCTGATATCACCAAATACCATGTCAACAAATGATAGGGTGTCATAACCTTAGAGTGCTCATAAGGGCATCATGCCGATGGAGATGTGGTATGTAGTGTTGTAACAATACTCCCCCAAATGAAGCCACTTCACCCACGCTCGTTTCTAGTTGGTCACATGGTTCCTCAAGTAGCCCTCTAGCCACTTGTTTACTATCTCGGTCTGCTCATTTGTCTGTGGGTGGTAACTCGTGCTAGGTGTAAGGTCGGTGCCCACCAATCTAAAGAGCTCCTCCCAAAATCCCACCATGAACCTGTTGTCCTTGTCACTAATAATGGTTTTTGGGAGCCCATGTAGTCTGAACACCTCCCTAAAAAAAGCTTGGCCACTTGTGCCGTTGAATATTTCGCTGGAATGGCGAAGAAATGGGGGAATTTAGTCAACTTGTCTTCCACCACATAAATACAATCTTGCCCCTATATCGTTGGGAGTCTTGTTGATCGGCCTCCAAATAAAACACAAATTAAGGGCCACCTAACCATTCCTAGGCACATAAAGGATATATTAAATCTCCCCTTCTACACTTAATATTTGTTTTTTTTAAACTTTAATATGTTCTTAGGAAGGTTTAGAGATAATTGCATATTATGTGCGTATTTATTTTTGTAGAATATTGTGAAAATATTGGTTAGATTGTGAAAATTTGGAGGAGGAGATAATCTAGGGACTTGCCCCCTAATACAAGAGGATCAAGATTGGATTATAAATGAACAAAATATCATGAAATTATTGAAAAATTTTGTTGATCCAGTGATCAAGAAAATCTAAGAATGCGCTCCCGGCCATTAATGCAGATTCCTAGTATTGGGAACCAGATCCACTATTTGAGGGATTTTGGAAGGGAAAACTTCCTCCTTTCAAGGAGAATGCTTCCCCATCAATTTGTATAAGTACCAATTCGATTTGAGGGACATGTATTTCTTAGCCTTCTTGTGGAGAAAGTTATTTAGTAGCTCCACTTTCATTTCTAGCAGGGATGTACTTGGATTGATTCAAATAATGAAGTTTGGTGCCATTTTTAGCTTCTAAAGCTTGGTTTCCTTCATATGACTTTGAGTTTCCTTGGGCTTGGCCATCCCAAGAGCCTCAGAGCCCTCTTGTACAATTTCTTTATTTCCTTTGAATGTCTTTTTCACTTGCATCTTTTATTTTTGCATTTACTATTCATGCTTCTTTTGTTGTAGGTTACATTGGTTAAATGATTGAAGTGAGTTGTTTTGTAGGTTATTTACAGATTCACAAGCATGATGCATCCTTAGAACAACTTTGAAAAGTCATATTCATCATTGAGCTACTTGGATTGGTCTATTAGTTCACAAATCTAGAATTTCTGGAAATCTCTTGTGGCAAAATAGTAGTAATTTTTGCTATTTTTTAGAACGTGTTTATGAGCTTCATTTGAGTTGATTCCATTTGTATTGGGTCATAAAAACATTCAAGCTAATAACAAAATCTACCCCATAGCATTTGCACTTGATTAGGTTAGGCATTTTGTCGGTTAACTAACTCATTAGTTCTTGAATTTCTAGTTTTTAGAGTAGTAATTTTCTGCTATTTTTTAGCACGTGTTAACAAGGGTATTTTGGAGTGATTCCACCTGGAATGGGGCGCTAAGACATCCTACTTAACAACAAATTTTTTCCCCTCCCATTTGCATTTGATTTACTTGGGCATTCGACAAGTTATCTCACTCCTGTAGCAAAACAGGGCCTCCTGTAGCATCTCCTGTAGCAAAACAGGGCCTCTAGCATCTCCTGTAGCACGTGTAAACTTGACTAGATTTGCTTCAAAAACTTGGTTTTTGTCTCTTAGGCTTGAATCATGACCCCTAGGCTCTGAATCTGTGATTGAGTAAGACCAAAATACCTCTTAAGCCTTGCCTCTTCTCCATTGCAATTCACCTCTGTAGTTTGGATTAGTGGACAGATTCATGACTTGAAGAGCATAATGATGATTTTCATGATTACTTTATGAAGCACCTTGTGAACTCTATTGACAAAATCTATCTTGAATGCAATGATTGAAGAATGATTTCATTTTGTTTCATACATCTTAAGCTATGGTTTCCATTTCCAACATTGTTATTTCTATTGCATAGACTAGGCTTCTTTTTGATGTACCATTTACACTTTGCAAATAGGTTAATGTTTACATTTCTACAAATAGGATTAACATTTACATTCATGCAAAGTAGAATAGCCTTTCCTTTCTGCAAAAGTAACTAGGATTTCCTCTCTGCAAAAGTAATTAGGTTTCCTTTTTGCAAATAGAGTAACATTTCCATTTCTGCAATTAGTTTAGGCTTAGATTTCATGGCATTCACTTCATTGCATCAGATCAACGAAAGAATGATACATTGCATGCTGCATATAGTGCCAACATTTGTTTGTACGAACCCTGGGTTGATAATTTAAGTTCGTAGCCTTGGGAGTTGTAGCATTCTTGTTGCAATACTGGGGTTCATCACTTTTTGGCTCCGTTGCTGAGGAGGTGTCAAATTATGCATTGTTTTCTTCCATAGTTGATTAATTTCTTTTACTTTTTGCAAGAACAAAAATTTCATTTGGCATATTTCATTTCAAAGACATAAAAATTGCATTGCATTAGCATTCTTATTCTTTTTTTTTTTCTCCAACACCAAAGCCCCCCACTTGATCACGTGGTGTAGTAAGAGCCACATCACCATCCACATTTGTAGTA
The DNA here is from genome assembly GCA_031772625.1 of Pinus tabuliformis. Classification (NCBI taxonomy): domain Eukaryota; kingdom Viridiplantae; phylum Streptophyta; class Pinopsida; order Pinales; family Pinaceae; genus Pinus; species Pinus tabuliformis. The sequence goes on from CM062807.1 coordinate 977,284,390, forward strand.
GAAGAAGAGGAGGCGACAAAGAAGGTAGGAGAAATGGATGGAGATGATGAAAATGAAGAATATCCTCTTGGATTTCCCGTTCAAGACACTGATGTCAGTGTTCATATGAAGAACATCCCCCCATCTTTCTTTCCCAACTTCCATGGTATGAGGTCAGAGGATCCATAAACCTTTCTTTTTGAATTTGAAATCCTTTGTATCTTATGGGTACTTACTAAACACTCAAAAATTGAGATTGTTTTCGGCAACATTGAAGAATAGAGCTCTTAAATGGTTCATGAGTTTAGGGACCGATTCAATAAGATCATGGAATAATATGCAAATTTTTTTCTAGAAAAATATAGAGATCATGATCTTAAATAAAAATTCTTTAAAATGACTCAAAAAGAAGATAAGAGCCTAGAGGATCTAATAAAGAGATTTATGTATAATGTTAAGAGGGCAAAATCACATCATTTAGGATTTGACACACTAAAAACTCTCTTACTTAGAATAATTAGGGATGAGTGGATTGATCTCTTTGATTTTATGAGTAGAGGTGATGTATACCAATTATAATTTGAAGCAATTTGTGAAACATGCAAGCGCATATCAAGAGGAAGGGCAAGAGTAAGTAAATCAATATCAAGATCGGTAAGTCAAACTGAACTTGGAAATTTGCTTGATAACTTTAAAACATAAATTCTTAGCAACCTAAGTGAACAAGTAGAAATGTTAAGAATGCAAAATGAGCAAAAAGATGCTGATATTTGTGTTGTCCTTGCAGAATCACATGCTACTAAATACTTCCCATCATTACCAAGGTTGAAGGAATTTTACCAAGAAGACAATGGAGCAAGTTAGTCACCAAAGCAACTCTGTTATGTAGCTCCAAGAAAACCATGGCAGCCTAGTCAACTTGGTATGATGCAAGAACCTAATTCACAATTTCAAGGATATGTGCAACCATCTCAAAGTAATTGGAACACACCCTTTCCTTGGCAACCTTGGCCATCTCAACCCCAAAACCAATCTTAGCAACAAGATTGGCAAGAATCTTATGGGAGAAATTCACAATATCCTCAATATTTTCCTCAATATCCTCCATACCCAACTCCATGCTATCCCTACCATCCACCTCCACCACAACCACAACCTCAACCACATCCATCTCAAATATCCACTCCCACTCAACTACCTGTACCGCCATTTCCAAACCCACAGAAGGAAGTAGCTCAACCCACTTACAATGCTGAGGTACAACACTTCCAAATATCTCTTGATCTAATTGGTATTCATCTTGGCTCAGGAAGAGTATTGAAAAAAAGAGATTCTCTTGATCTCATTGAAGGACAACTTTCAAAAAAGAAGATTCAAATGTAAAGACCAAAGAATCATGGTCTGCACTCGATGAATATCAGACATCAGAATCAAAGATTGAGAAATTTCCCTCATGTTTACCATCAAATCCTCCATGTGTTCGAGAGAATAATCATCAAAAAGAGGAAGATTTGAATGTCATAATAGAAGATGACACAAAAAGAGATCCAAATGTGCAAGTGGACTAGGGGGATCACAATTATATTGAAATATGGTTCCAGACAATCATTAAGTTGTAGCAACACACTCTTTTTCAACAATTCCTGATCTCATCTCAGTCAAAACAATTGGTCTCTTATATTCAAGTATATGTCAAGTCATATCTTTCGAGCCTACACATTAGTTTATTTCAATGTTGCACAAAGCGCGATCGGGATTTAATCGGCGCCGAGAAAAAAGCGGAAAAAATCGTTAAAAGCGGGAAAAAGCGGGAAAAAAACGTTTGGCACAAAAATATTCATTTTTTTTCATTTTTTTTCAATTTTTTTAATATCTAAACCATCTACAACATAAAATAAATACATTGACACATAAATATGATAAAAAAACCAATATATAAGATGTTTAATATCATTTCTAGCGCTAAAATCACACATAACATTGAATCATGTCCTGAATAGTAAGTCCTGAGTCCCAACTCAGCCTCAAAATATCAACAAAAAATATGATAATGTATCTCATCATGTCATAATGTCATATACAATAAAATGAAAGTCTAATCCTATTGATTTCCTCTGCCCCTCTTGCGAGAAAATGGCACAACTTTCTGTTTCCCTCTAGATGTAGAAGCTGGTGCCTGTGCTGGTGGAAATGGCAGTGGAGTCTGACGTGCTCTAGAAGCTGAAGAACTAGTAGTAGCAGCTACAGGAGGCTGAGGTGGACGGAGACCACGTCCTCTACTGGTGGTAGTGGTAGCCCGGGTAGGCGGTGTCACCTCCTCCTCCTGCTCCTCCTCCTCCACTTGCTCCTCCTCCTGCTCCTGCTCCTGCTCCTCCTGCTCCTCCTCCTCCCCCTCCTCCTCCCCCTCATCCTGCACTAACCAATCATCAGTGGGATCCATGAGAGGCCTCTCGGTCTCAACCCTCCATTCAGCAGTGGTGTCAATCCCATCCAATGAGATGGCTTCTGTATCAGGTGTCTTCTCTAGTTGTCTCACCCACAATCGAAGATTGTAGTAGACATAGACCATGTCATTAAGTCTATGGGACTCCAACCTGTACAAAGTTCATGAAATAATAATTAATAATTAATATTATAAAAAAAATATTGTTTAAAACTTTAATGAATTCAAAAATTTATTTGGAAATTTGCAATATTTTAAATGTTTAAGTGTTAACCTATTGCGCTTCTTGTTGTGTATTTTTTCAAATACACTCCAATTGCGCTCACATCCCGAGGAGCTGCATGTTTGGCTGAGGATGCGTACGACAAGATTTTGCAAAAGGGGTACTCTGCCACCATACATCTTCCACCATGCGTCTACAACAAAATTACAAATAAAATTTTAAATAAACATAAGAAAAAAATGGAATTTGAAGAGACAATGAAATTTGAAACAAAGTTACAAAGTACAAACTAAAAAATACCTGGCATTTTAATCGTCCTATCAATGACAGCCATCTCAAAGCCAAATGTGCCACCTGACAACTTATATTGCTCAATTTGTCTAGAGATCTCCATACGTTCTTCTGGAGATCTCACCATCTTCTGGACACAGGTTAATAATCCTTCCACGACCTCAACATCAAAATTAAACCCACATGCATAAGAAAATGCAGGGTTCAGGAAAAGCCCAGCAGCATGAATGGGACGATGGAGTGTGTTGTTCCATCGCTCATCAATGACTGCCCATAGAAGGAGTTGTCTCTGAAACCCATCATCTCCCTTATCATCATAGTAGGACCGAATGGCTTCTTTGGCCCTGTCCATGGCTTCATACAAATAGCCCATTACGGGCTTCTCACCATCAACCAACCGAAGAACCTTTACCAAAGGTTCAGTAACAGCGCACACCTCCTGCACTCCCGCCCAGAAGTCTTCCTGGTATGAAACTAGTCTGCACACGGCTTCTCCTTCTGGTTTGCGGCTCATTGGCGAAGCACGCCACTCCTCTGAAAGAAACATTCTCTTCAAATCCCACATAGAATTCAAGAGGGATTGAAGAGATATGAAACTCGTCGCAAACCGTGTAATGGCGGGGCGCACCAACTCTTTGTTGTTGGTGCATTTTCTCATCAAGCTAAGCACAGATGTGTGGTTGTAAATAAATTTTGTGATGCTTTTTGATGAGTCAACAACCTCTTTGACAAAGGGAATTTTCCCTATGTCCTCTAACATCAAATCAATACAATGGGCAGCACAAGGTGTCCAAAATAAAGTAGGATGCCTGTCCATAAGCATTCTACCAGCAGCAACATAATTTGCAGCATTGTCCGTTATGACTTGGACAACATTTTCTGCACCCACCTCCAAAATAAACACATCCAGCAAATCACATAAAGTTCTTGCATCTTTGATTTGATGAGTTGCATCAATAGATTTGATAAACATAGTCCCCTTGGGACAACTAACCAAGAAGTTTATAAGGGTTTTCCCCTTTTGGTCAGTCCAACCATCTGACATAACAGTGCATCCTGTTTGTGCCCATGATGCCCTAAAATCCTCCAATCTTTGGGTGCAGTCACGCTTTTCATCTTGAAGAAGCCGGCCTCTGAAATCATGAAGAGAAGGGATTTTGTACCCCGGGCCAACACTGGCAATAGCATCAACAGTAGGTTGGAAAAATGGATTATTCCTTATAATGCTGAAAGGAATATCACTCCAGAGGAGAAATTTTGTCATCAACTTGTCAGCTTGTTCTTTTTCAGTTCTTTTTAGCATTGAACCAATAGTTGGTTGTGAACCAGGTGTGGTTCGAGGAACAAAATATGATGATGCAGCTACCGGATTGACTGACGCTGCAGTAGAACCAGTGCCACTTGGCCCACTTCCTTCAGCTGACCTTTTTAGTTGCCTTTTGAGTTCTTCTTTGGCCTCTCTAGTGTGCTCTAATTCTCCCAATGCTCTCATGGCTTTTTGGATAATTTCAGCAGTTGTATTTAGACAGGGCCCCACATCATGTCCAGGGATTTGTGCAAGGTGGAACTTCAACCTGTACACCCCCCCGAATATTTCCTTTCCACACAACTTGCAATACAAGTTTTGTCTATCATTCGGAGTTTTAGGGTCACCATATTCCCAGAAAGGATCCAATTTCCTTGGCATGTTTGTTTTTGAATTTTGAATTTGCAAACCTATGGAAAAAATTAAAAATAAGGATTAGGAAATAGGAATTTAGGATTACATAATACAAATTACAATTTAGCATTTACAAAATTACAAGTTAATTATTTCCAAAATCCCAATTTCTAAACCCAAGTTACCCAACCAAATGCCAATGGCAAATGCCAAAAAACAATGAAAATTAAAAAAAAATAAACAATGTTTAAAAAAAATGAGAAAATATAAATAAAAAATTGGTTCTCATAGTCATAACAAATTACCCATCCCAAATCAATGAAAAATTACAAAAAATTCTTTAAAAACAATGAAAAACAAAGTTTTTATAGAAGCAAAACAAAAAAAAATTAATCTACATACCTTTTTTATGGACAAATTGGTGATCTTGTCTTGGATTTCTCCTAAAACCACTTGGATTCGCTCCCAAATTCGACGGAAACCCTCCAGCTCCTCTCCCTCACCTCTTCTCCTCCTCCGCGCGCAAACAGCAAAATGACATAAAAAAAATCGATTTTCGCCTATTAAAAGCCCGCTGCCCCGTGCCTCTGCGATTTTTACAGAAAAATCGCGATTTTTTGGAAACAATCGCGATTTTTTCCGAAAAAATCGCTATAAAAAAAAGTCCGCGATTTTTTGGTATAAAAATCGCGATTTAATCGGGCAGAGGAAAAAATCGCGATTTTCCGATAAAATCGCGATTTTAACAACACTGGTTTATTTGTCATCTTGATGTGCACATGGCTCCATTGGAAGTATTCCTATACTTGAAAGAGATTTTGTTTTTTCAAGTAGAGTAAGATAGAAAAAAGAAATAAAAAATGAAAAAATAAGAGGGGAAAATAAAATCTTAGGTGAAAACCTCTTTTGAGGTGCTTGAGATTGGCTCATTGATTGAAAACCTCCATGAGGCGGTCAATGGGTTGGAAAAAAGAGAATAAAAGAAAAGATCCTAGGTGAAAACCTCCTTTGAGGTGTTTAGAAAGACCTACTAGTTGAAAACCTCATTGAGGTAGCAAGTAGGCCTAAGAAAAAACTGAAAAAAAATAAAAAGAAAAGAATTTCTTTGCTCCATGTATTCTCTTTGATAAATGCAGGTGCTCTCCAACCTTTGGAAGCAACAAAAACAACTTCGCACTAAAAAAAAAAGTTGGTCAAAAATCTAGTTAAAGGAAGTCAAACTTGGGCTTTCTCCAACTTTGCTTAGATGTTCCAATAGGACCAAGGCCATGTCAATCCATCACACTCATCCATTTCCAACATCCACCCATCATTCCCAAGCCTTTCCCATTCATTTTCCTCACTATCTTAAAATGCTACAAGAAGGTTCTGTTTGCCATAGAAGGCCAAAATACATGGCAAAAAAATTGTTTTTACCATATCTCAAAAACTATGCATCTTTTTGCCAAGCCGTTTCATGGGAAGATGCATATGGATGATGGTAACATGTTAAAGGAATTTCAACAAATTCTAGTGTACACTTTTCGAGAAATTGGCCTCCATCACCTACAACCATTTTTAATTTTTTCACAACATGCTCACTAAATTTCAGGTCAATCCAATCTATTGTTTGAGAGATATGGATAAAACAATTATGTTATCGAAGTGTTGTAGAATTGCTACAGGCGTTACCCGAATTGCTACAGGAATGTGATCAACATAGAAAAATGGTTCAGATCTCATGTTTTACATCTAGGAACAAGAGGAGGGGTCCACCATAGCCTTGTCATTCATTTTCCTCACCACTTGACCTTTTCTCTACTCATTTTCATTTGTGTCCATGAAAATAACCCATTTTCACCCCTTCTTCCATCCCTTCCACCACAAAAAAGCCTCTGATCCTTGTCAAGAGATTACTCATGAATTATCAATATTTTTAAAGGAAAAACCTAAAGAAAATTGTGATCTTTGGAGGGTCTATGTGACTGCTACATGAAGAAACACAGTCCTGTAGCAGTTTTCATATCTCCTGCAGGACCACAACTAAAGCACTAGATCTAGAAGTCAATCATCATGGAGCATTGGAGGATTCAGTACCATGATCTTGAGTAGCTATAGGATCTCCTGTAGGGTCCTACAAGATGATCTTCAGAGCAGAAGACGTGTGCATTTAGCTGATCAAAAATAGTGATTCTTGAAACACGAAGACCACAAATACAAACTCCAAAGTGTATTTGATCACCCAGCTAGTAGCAACACCCGATTCCAGGAGCACCTGCATAAAAGACAAAGGACTTCAATCATCGAAGTTTCAGCCAACAAAAAGCATATTTTTATTTTTTTATTTTTTATTTTATATATTTTTGAAATTGCAAGAAGCAAGAGAGACAAAGCAATGACTTGTCAGAAGATACTTAGAAACAACCTCACACATGTCCAGATCTGTCATGCAACCAAAGGATCAACATATCAGCAACCAACCACCAAGTAGGCTTAGGTATGTAACTCTCTACCCTCGCCCTTCGAACCTATTCTAGCTTGAGAAAACATTAGAAGTGTGAGAAGGAAAGGCCTTTTATAGCCAAACTTAATAGCAAGAAGCCTCGGTTTTATCTAGTAAGTCACTTAACTTTTCTCCAAAGGACAACCACACATGTGGGAGATAAATGAGACAAAAGTGAAAAAAGACTTGAGTGGGATGTTATCATGGAGTTCAAAAAGTAGTTGGGGGCCAACTCAGTTAACTCAAAGCACTTTGAGTTTATTTTGCATGCAATAAAAACAGAGAAAAAATTGAAAAAAGAAAAATAATGAAAAAATTAATTAAAAAATAAAATAAAATAATAATAAAAGGTGGACCCACCACCTCTTGGCATGCAAAGAATAACTGCTATAAGATTCGGGTTGGCTGCTACAGGAGTACCATAAGTGCTACAGGAGTACCAACAATGCTACAGGAGGGTGAATTTCACCCATAGGGAGGCCCACCACTAGAGTAGTCTCTAAGAAGCTCAAAGGACAAGCTACCTTGCTACATGAGAAAACAATGGAGCTACACATAAAAACAAGGCTGCTACAGGAAGAAAAAAATTTCTACAGGAGCAATAGGGATTGCTACAAGAAGAAGAAAAATTGCTACAAGAGCAATAGGGACTGCTACAGGAGCAATAAGGAATGCTATAGGAAGTGGTAGCCACATCAAAAGGGGAAGAAGAAGGTCGACAAGGACTCCAAGAGCCCACTCCACGACCTGGTATTGGATCCTACTACAAATTTCTTACAAAAAGAGGCAGAACTCACCAATTGATGCAAATTTCTTGGGAGTTGAAACATTCTTGTTGCAATATTGGGGCTCATCACCTGTGATGAAATCCATGGAGATACTCTCCCACTTCTGCTCCGGAATAGAGATAGGTTGTAGTAACCCAGCCGGATGTGTATGTTCCACCTTGTTCCTATGACATGTGTTGCACTCCCAAATTGGGCAAAATTCCTTTGTGATTCCCATGCTCACAAAATTGGGGATATTACAGTGCTCCCTAGCAAAAATTGCTTGTCCTCAAGCAATGCTCGAACAAACGCTTTCTCCCTCTGTTGTCCCAAACTGTGGCTGCAAACAATACCAGGGTCCCAAATGTGCCGCTGAATCACCCTGAATTTGTGCACTATCCTATCATAAATGAATCCCTTGACACCAGGGTCTTGAGTCATCCTACTCAATGTGGAGCACTCCTCACCCCATAAGACACAATCACCAGAAACACTCTGTGTATCACTAGTAAGTAAAGCACCCTGATCATATGGAACCTTGATCAACTCCTCGAGAAGCTGACTTGCTGAAAAACCAATCTCATGCACTTCAAAAGTAGACTTCTAAAGATGCAATCCAACCCCTGTGGAGTTAGTCCTTGCCCACTTAAACTCTCCGTGAACTCCTCCTGATGATCATCCTGCCATATTGGCGAAGTGCCTCGTGCTATTTGCAGGTCACTAGGGAGCAAAATGCTCTTCATAATTTTGAGACCCAATGGAAGATCTCCTTGATCTCCTCCTGTAGAAAATAACTCATCCCTAAGGTTAGCTAAACTACCAAGCCCTGAAATGCCAAGGTCCCATGCTAGTCTCAAAAGGATGCCACCATGTTGGCATTGCGACTCTCTGGCTATATCTGACTGTCCATCATCCGCATACCGTATCCTCCTCCCCTAGAATCTGATGGCGAAGTCTCTATAAAGACCAAACATATCCTGCCCAAGAATCTACCCGATGTCAAAGCCTACCCATCAAAAGCTAACCTTGGTCCTAAGTAACAATAAGGAAAACCTGCCTTGCCATGCGATGAAGGCCTCAATGATCCCCTAGGTGTCAACCCAAGAGTGAACTAGATCAATCTCTGCCCTGGTTCCAGTAATCATGAGATAGAGTAACCTATCAACCAACTGAATCCCTGGATCCCGTAGCCAGATTTGCTACGACATAGCTCTGATGTTAAAATTGGCAACTAGGGCCAAACTCCATGTGGGTCTACTTATTCATGGCAGCTAATATTTTTCTTGGATTCCTCTTGCCGAGAGGTGTAGGATTGATCTAAAGATCATCTGATTCCGACATGTATTCATGGAGATATGAATTTATTTGTGTTATGGGACAATTCATCAAGGTCGGTCAACAACAAATTGCCCCCACTTGTGCTCAACGTTTTAGTATAAAAAGAGGTGGCTTGCTAGTCATTTACACACACTCTTCTTGTGATCTCTTCCTCTCCACTTGTCTTTGGGTTTTGGTGGGAGGAGAGATCCTAAGAGATACGCTGCCCTAAGAAGAGTTGCCCTAGATGCTGCCATGGGTAAGAAGGATCTACGCAGCTCCTAGAAGATGATGCCCTAGCTCTACGCATGCCCTAGATCTAGGATGCAGTCAAGCATGTGACTCATATATGCTGGTTGCAATAGCCCTCAATGCAGTCATGAAAACGCAACCCTGAACGTAGTAAAGGTGGAGACCTAAATGCAGATCTAAACGCAATCATGGTGAAGACTTTATTACTGTACACGCTACCTTATCTAGGCACTAAAAGAGATCCCTCATACGCTGTTTGAGGAGCGTTTTCATGGTATCTGCTGTCTCAAAGTCTGCCCTAGCGGCAGTAAGGAAATGTCTTATCTGGCCACTGTCCCAGCCCTAAACACAGTTCCCTAATCCGCATTTAAGAGGGACACATTCACACAGGTAAAGGAGTTCTAACACAACATTTTGATGTTCCTTGACTTACAATTATGATGTAGTGTAAAAGAGCTAATAAGCATTAATATATTCACTATAAAAGGGACCCGAAATATGCAGTTTGGAAGGACTTATATTTGCTGTCCTGAGCCGCAGCAAAGTAGCCTAAGTTAAGGGTCTGTCTTAGGAGGTCGAGCATTGGATCAACTTGCTGGGGTATCATTGTGCTTCAAGAAAACTGTGTTAGGCCGTAGGCCATAACACCACAATTATATATCTCTTATGGGCATTTGAGGGCTTAGATGATCATGATCTAAGGAGCTATCAATAGATGGACTTTAATGATAGATGCAACATGCTGAATATAGCACAGGTATGTTGGGTACAACATAGTGTAAATGGCAACAACATTATGTTGCAGCAGCATGAGTGTAGCTAGTAGGATGCAACAATATGATGATAAATGCTGCAACATGATGGGCATAATGATGAAGTTTAGCATAAGCATGATGGGCACAGTGAGGTACAACATGATGATGCAGCACAGGGAGGTGCAACGTGATAAGGTACAACATGATGATGCAGCACAGGGAGGTGCAACATGATGATAAGATATAACATGATGATGCAGTACAGGAGGTGCAACATGATGATAAGGTGCAATAGTATGATGTGTGCAACATAGTAATGAGGTCCAACATGATGATTGGGTGCAGCACAGTGAGGTGCAGCATGGTGATGGAGTCACCTTGGATCAGTGGAAGTAGTATGCCTTCACCTGAGCTCAGATCAACTACCTCATATGCCATCTTCTTAGAGAAGATCTCTACTCTTATTTAGATAAGTCAAAAGGTTGACTTCTGATGTATATGTACTATCTCTCTCTCTGCTGAACTATTGAAGAACATATAAGAAGAATTGATCAAGGGTTTCCCCACATTGGGGTTTGTCCCTGGCTGGCGCCACATCTTGTGTCCTCTTGTCTTGGCTTTTCTTATGCGATTTATGTTTATGTTCTATCTGCATTTTACTATCATGCTAAATGTGATTGCTAATCTGGAGATGATATTGAGTTAATGTGAAAAATTGAAGTAAATTGCTCTGAGCATAGAACATACCTAAAATTAACATGGTATCAGAGCTGAGGTGAAGACAAAGCCCAAGCAAGAGTGAAAGAGCAATCACCGAAGACAGTTGGAAAGGACAAAAAGGCTCAACGGGTTCCTCATCCCACTTCAAATTCACCAAGGGTGAAGTTGAAGCAGAGAATATTATTTGAGTTGTGCAGCGAAAGCATCTGATGGCCTACCTAAAGATCACTTCAATAGGAAGTCCGAATCTAAGGGTGGAAGGAAAGGCAGATGCCTTGCTTGCAATAAGTTCGACCATTATGCAAAGGAGTGTCCGAATGGTAGGGACACATCACTTGATGATGATAACAGTCATTCCAGGGACATCCTCAATGATCAGAGGAATGACAGGTAATGCAAGTCATCAAGGAAATGGTCGGTTGTTCAAAGAGAGCAAGGAACTCCAGTGCTTCAAGGCACTTCATCGGATTGAAGGAAGCTCTCTAATTTGGTAGAGATGGAAACAATCGTGGAGATTATACTTGGAGTCAATGCCACCTATCCCGGAAAGGGTGTAGGGAATGCTACCCTTCAATTAAATAAGGGTAGCACGATTCATTAACAAGAAGTTCTTTATGTACGTGATCTCAAGAAGAACCTGGTGTCCATTTCGGCAATGGAAATCAAATGTTTCAAGGTGGCATTGATCGATGGAAAGGTACGTATTTGAAAATAGAATTTTCAAAGATGCTTTTGAGTTCAGGGTTGGCAATTTGTATCAAGTTGCAAGAAGTCCATTGGGGACCATGTCAGTTGACACATCTCTTCTATAGCACTGAAGGTCTGCTTATTATGGGGCCCTACCCAATGTGAGTCAGATGGTGACAGGGATGCCTGAATTCAAGAAGAGCATGAAGGTACATGTCCGAGATGTACCGAAGGAAAATCTTACAAGGGGACCATTCCCCTCATGTAACAAGTCCTTAGGTTTGGAACAATCCGAGGTGTTTGAGATTCATGATTAGGAATCTCATGTATGTAGGTTGAAGAAAGCTCTCTATGATTTAGAGCTAACACCCCGGGCTTGATATGAGAGGATTGATAGCTGTCTGATGAAGCTGAGATTCACTAGGAGTGAAGCTGATCCAAACCATTGCTTGAAGGTTGTGGATGATAGACCTCTCATACTAGCACCTTATGAGGACGACCTATTTCTGATAGGTGTAGACCCTCTCATTTGCAAAAGTAAGAGGGAGTTGGATTTTGGATTTGGAATGGTGAACTGCAAGCCCGTGACTACCTCGATGAAGACTAACTTTAAGAAGCTATGTGGTAGTGTTGCCGGACTTGATTTGGGAAATGCCTCTAAGTTTCGTCAACTCATAATAGCATTGATGTTCTTGGTGAACTCCTGTCCAGATAAATGTTTTGCAGTTAGCATGTTGAGCTCATATATGGATGAGCCTCACTGGATTGGTGACAAGAATCTTTTGAGATATCTTTGGGGCACAGTCTCTTATGGAGTGAGATACATTGCCGGAAATGTGAAGTTGCATGATTATTCGAATACTGACTGGGCAGACAGTGTGGAGGATCGCGAGAGCACTTATGGGTGTTGGTTCTCTTTGGGTTCTGCTACGATATCCTGGATGAGTAGGAAGCAGAAGTCGGTTGCTTTGAGCACCATTGAGACCGAATACATAGCTACGAGTATGTCCTCATGTGAAGCTGCTTGGTTGAGGAAGCGTTTCAATGCGCTGTTTGGACACATGCTGGATACCACTGTGATCTTCTGTGACAACCAGAGGGGGATTCGATTGTTGAGGAATCCCGTATTCTATGATCGCTCCAAGCTTATAGACATCAGGTACCACTTTATTTGGGATATGGTACATCGAGGAGCAAGAAGGCTCCATCGCATTGGGATTGATGTGCAGGTCGCCGACATTCTGTCGAAGCCCCTGGGAAATGTCAAATTCTTGACTTTCCGAGAACGACTAGGAGTCGTGGAGACACTCTCTCCTAAGGGTTTTGTATGATATGGACATTGAGCTTTGGGAGCTTCGGGGGCTTGTGGGTACATCTTGGAATGATGAGCAACCATAGGGTGAGTGGTTCAACCTTCCCCTAGTGGTTTGTTATGTAGGCAGGATGATTGGTTCATCCTTCTCCTTCTGAGACACAGTCATAGGGTGAGTGGTTCAGCGTTCCCCTAGTGATTTGTTGTGTACAGGGTGAGTGGTTTAGCCTTCCCCTGAGATACCCCTGGTGACATGTAGGCAGGATGAGTGGTTCATCCTTCTCTTGCCGAGAAATCCTATCCATGTAGTTTGTGACTCAAATATGCTAGTTGCAATAGCCCTCAATGCAGTCATGAAAACGCAACCCTAAATGCAGTCAAGGTGGAGACGTAAACGCAGTCATGGTGAAGACTTATCGCTGTACACGCTGCCTTATCTAGGCCCTAAAAGAGATCCCTCATACGCTGTTTGAGGAGGGTTTTCATGTGCCCTATCTGCTGTCTCAAAGTCTGCCCTAGCTGCAGTAAGGAAGTGTCTTATCTGGCCACTGTCCCAACCCTAGACACAGTTCCCTAATCTGCATTTAAGAGGGACACCTTCACGCAGGTAAAGGAGTTCTAACACAACATTTTGATGTGCCCTGACTTGCAGTTATGATGCAGTGTAGAAGGGCTGATAAGCAGTAATCTATTCACTATAAAAGGGACCCTAAATACGCAGTTTGGAAGGACTTATATTTGCTGTCCCTAGCCGCAACAAAGTAGCCTAAGTTAAGGGTTTGTTCCTTCTTAGGAGGTCGAGCATTGGATCAACCTGCTGGGGTATCATTGTGCTTCAAGAAAACTGTGTGTTAGGCCGCAGGCCATAACACCATAGTTATATATCTCTTATGGGCATTTGAGGGCTCAGATGATCATGATCTAAGGAGCTGTCAATAGATGAACAATAATGATAGATGCAACATGCTGAATATAGCACAAGTATGTTGGGTACAACATAGTGTAAATGGCAGCAACATTATATTGCAGCAACATGAGTGCAACTAGTAGGATGTAGCAGTATGATGATAAATGTTGCAGCATGATGGGCATAGTGATGAAGTGTAGCATAAGCATGATGGGCACAGTGAGGTACAACATGATGATGCAACATAGGGAGATGCAACATGATGATGCAACACAGGGAGGTGCAACATGATGATAAGGTACAACATGATGATGCAGTACAGGGAGGTGCAGCATGATGATAAGGTGCAGCAATATGATGTGTGCAACATAGTAATGAGGTCCAACATGATGATTGGGTGCAACACAATGAGGTGCAGCATGGTGATGGAGTCACCTTGGATTAGTGGAAGCAGTGTGCCTTCACCTGAGCTCAGATCAGCTACCTCATATGCCATCTTCTTAGAGAAGATCTTTGCTCTTATTTAGATAAGTCAAAAGGTTAACTTCTGATGTATATGTACTATCTCTCTCTTCACTGAACTATTGAAGAACATATAAAAAGAATTGATCAAGGGTTTTCCCACATTGGGGTTTGTCCCTGGCTGGCGCCACATCTTGTGTCCTCTTGTGTTGGCTTGTCTTCTGCGATTTATGTTTATGTTCTATCTGCATTTTACTATCATGCTAAATGTGATTGCTAATCTGGAATTGATATTGAGCTAATGTGAAAAATTGAAGTAAATTGCTCTGAGCATAGAACATACCTAAAATTAACATCTCACAACCGCTGGAATCCATCCATTCCTCCACTCAGGTCCTTGCGTGCAATCAATATACAGACACCATACATCATAAATTAGTCTGGTGCATGCTAAACTACCCTGCGCTCGCCATACCACACTGTGAAATCTGCTATCCTGTCTGCTGCAATCATCTCTCACCTCGACCACAGGCCTTAGCTGGGAAGTCTGCCTCCTAATGCCCTATGCTGTGTCCAACTATCTTAGAGGAACCTCCCATGTCTTGTTCCTCATGAGGAGAGCATCAAGAGACAAGATCTGAATCCTCTGTGACTGTGCGTGGTGTCAAGGAGTGATAGATGTGTGGGTTCTGATGGGTATGTCCAAGAACCCATATGGACACTTGCGGTCTGTTGCCCACCGCATGTGGTTGAAGTGAAGAGAAACAATGCATAATAAGGTAATTGTATGTGTAGTAAGTAGTAAATGTACTATTGATAAAAAATGAATTGGTGATTACAATTCTTCATGGCGGTGTGCCTATATAGGCATTGACTGGCCACGAAGATAGAAGGTCACATCTTTTGACCAATGTCCCTTCATAATTAATGGGACATTAATTAATTTAATTAATTAATTATTAATATTAATATTTGTTATTTAATGTTTATTTATTAATTGATGTTTATGAATATTTTATTCATAACATTGCCACCCCCTTTAGAGATGCTTTGTCCTCAAAGCACAACCAGAAGGGTTTCCTCTAGTTGAACATTGTTGCTATGGAGTGGCATCCTTTCGTTGACTCATGCAATTTTCACGAGTAATTGTGCCTTCCTTGGAGTTGCGAGTGTTAACAACATTTTATTTATAATGTTGTTCTTGTGAGTTAAACTCCATGAGTTGTTCTTGAAGGCTTGTAGTATAGCTCCCTAGTTGTATCAACCATTCTGCACCTAGAATTACATCCATTCCTTTGAGTGGTAGGGCAAATAGATCTGTTTGTAGCTCCAATTCTTGTATTTGGATTGAAACTTTATGACACTCTCCTATTTCCTTGAATTTTTTCCCAGTAGCGACAGACATGGTCAGGTCCTTGATTGGGCATATACAAAGATCAAGTTGTTTAGCAAGATCGATGTTTATACAATTGTGAGTACTACCAGAATCTATAAGTATATTTTCATTTCTCTCTTTTATGAGCCCCTTGAGCTTTAGGGTTTTAGGACATGGTCTCCTCCTCATGTTTGTTGATGGAGTAGTAAGCTTAATGTTCCTTCTTGGAGATTGGTTCTTCTTCCTTCGAAGATGTGGTGTAACGTATTTTGCAATTGCTTTTTGTTCTTGATCTTTGGGACAATTACTATTTTCATCAAGGTTTTTCCAGTCACATGAGATTGCAGCTAATGACGGTTCGTCAAAATTTGAATCTTCACTGTGTGTGACAATGATTCCTTCATCACGTTCTTGTACTTCAATTTGGTTCCCATCTGCTATTTTATAGTAGGGTAGGGATGCGTCTTCACATTTATGTCTTGGCGTCCAATTTTCTCCACATTTGCGACAATTATTTATTTTTTTTTTTTTTTTGTCTGGCTCATTACTTGAAGTGTCAGATTCTTTCTCGACTTCATAAGTATATATTTTCTGGTTAAGACACTTGTGCCCTGATGTCCATTTGTCTCCACAATACCTACATTTGTTAGATTCTTTTTTTCCGGAGTGTTGTTGTTGGTCTTCATCTTCCTTGAATGATGACATTCTCAGCTTATGTTTTCTCTCAAGAATTATTGTTGCATGTCTCGCTTCTTCAATGGTTTTGGGTTTAAATAGTTTTAATTATGCTTGAATATATTCTTTAAGGCCACATCAATACATTTTTAGCAGCGCTTCGTCGGAAAACCCTCTTTATCTTATAGCTAATACTTCCCATTCGTGTGTGTATTCACTTACAGTTCCTTCTGCTTAAGGTGAACGAATATTTTGTAAACATCATCTTCTTCTTTGTCATGGAACCTTTTGAGCAAAGCTTCCACAAAATTTTTCCAATTGAACGCACGAGCTTCACATCTTTTTGGACCACCACAAGAACCAATCATATGCTTCAACTTCCAGGTTGTTAGATGCGGTCATAACCTTCTCCTGTTCACCCATTGGTGGGTTTGCTCTGAAAATGGCGTCCATTTTATTTACCCACACAATGGAACCTTTATGGTCGTTACCATCGTACATGGGTAATTCCCTTTTAATTCCGTGGAAGTTTCTTTCGAGAAATTTTGTATAGTAATGACTTCCTTGGAACTGTGTATCCAGTGTTCGTGGGACTTCGTGTATTGAAGAGAACTCATGACTTGGAAAAACTTCGCCTTCTGGCGTCTTGGGGCTTTGTGGTGACTCTTGTGTGCTTAAGGGATTAAAGGGTGGATTGACTCATCCCATAAATTGGCTCATCATGCTTTTCAATTCTTTGATATCATCTGCCATATTGTCTTGACTGCTAATTAACCTCTCTTGGTCTTTTCCTAGTTCATCTTGCTTCATTTTGATGTTGTCAAGGCGCTTGTGCATCTTATCGAGTTCTTCTTGATTTTTTTTTGAATTTTCGTCATTATTGCTCCCCATATTGGCTTTATTTTTCTTCCTAGCAGACCCAATTTTATTTTTTATTTCATTTTATTTAATATTCTTAAATAATTTAATTAATTAAATTATGTTAACTTAGTTTATAATGTAACTATATATGGGCTATCGAACCAGCTATATATATTGACCACCGTGTATGTGGCTATCATACTACCATGGTGTATCGAACTACGACTTATATATATATATATATATATATATATATATATATATATATATATAGCCATGTATGAATTGACACCACATCCATTGACCTTTCGACCGGTATCGAACCACAACTTACACACACACACACACACACACATATATATATATATATATAGCCACATATGAATTGACGCCACACCCATTGACCTTTTTACCGGTACTAGCGTAATGTATCACATTGTTTGACCGAGGACACACTGTTTAACGACGACGACAATCTTTGTTTTTTCAATGGAGCATGTCGTGTGGAGTTCTTCGTTTGCTGTTAGGATAGTGGAAAGGCAATGTGGCGGGGGCAGAGGGGTGGAGTGTGTGCAGCCTGACAGTACGCAGACGCTGTCGGAGGGGGAGGCACAGCGGAGCGAGCCGACGTAATGCTTGGGCAGCGCGACGAGGGCAAAGGGCGTGGAGTGTGATAGGAACAACGGACAGGGAAGAATGCTGGTTTGATGGGTGCTGAGGGTATGGTGCAATGAATAAGGAGAACGATGGAGAATGAAGCGGATGGTGAATGAACAGATGAAGGTTCCCACGTGAGTGAAACCAACTCAGGGAGGATTTGATGGCTCTGATACCACTGAAGTGAAGAAAACCAGTGCATAATAAGGTAATTGTATGTGTAGTAAGTAGTAAATATATTATTGATAAAAAATGAATTGGTGATTACAATTCTTCGTGGCAGTGTATCTATATATGCATTGATTGGCCATGAAGATAGAAGGTCACATCTTTTGACAAATGTCCCTTCATAATTAATGGGACATTAATTAATTTAATCAATTAAATATTAGTATTAATATTTGTTATTTAATGTTTATTTATTAATTGATGTTTATGAATATTTTATTCATAACAGTGGGTAACATATATAGGAGAATTTTTTTCTCCTAGATTGTCCTCAACAGGCAACCAACACTCCCTTGCACCACCCAGAGATAGTCGGTGTTCTCATGACCTCCCGTTCGAGCAGCTTTGTGCACTTCCCGAGAGATCATGTCCCAGATGGAGCCAGATGTTACCCACCACCTATGGGTAACATATATAGGATAAATTTTTTCTCCTAGATGGTCCTCAGCTGATAGCCAACAATCCCTTTTAGCCCCCAGATAGCTCGATGTGCCATTTTCCCGCCACCTGAGCCAGCCATGTGGTCCCTCACCCATCTGTTATGAATGTATGTTTGAATGTGGGCCTCTCGACCTCAAAGGTATGACTTTTGATTGGTTTGGTTGAGTAATTTTGTTTACATTTCATTGGTGCTTTTGGGCATGGATTAGTG
This sequence comes from Pinus tabuliformis, assembly GCA_031772625.1. Taxonomy (NCBI): domain Eukaryota; kingdom Viridiplantae; phylum Streptophyta; class Pinopsida; order Pinales; family Pinaceae; genus Pinus; species Pinus tabuliformis. The sequence continues at coordinate 977,303,095 of CM062807.1, forward strand.
GAGGGATTCGGTGGAAAGAATGGGTTAGGTTTGTATTCTTGTTTCCAATGCCCTATTTCGTGGTTACCCTTGTATCCTAGTCCTGTGGGATCTCCTTTACTAGCCATTAGCTTTAGGAATAACATTACATGTGAAATCCCAATTTTGGTTGCGTGGTCCCGTTTCCCAATACCGCCTACATTACTCCCCTTCCACTCATTTTAGCCCCATTCATCTCTTTCTCTATCCAAGTCCACATGTGTCTAATAGGTCCATATAGGGTTAGTGTTAATTTTTGGTATGTTCTATGCTTAGAGCAATTTATTTCAATTTTTTCATTTAGTTCAATATCAATTCCAGATTAGCAACCACATCAACATGATAGTAAATTGCAGATAGAACATAAACATAAACATCAGAAAACAAGCCAAGACAAGAGGGGACAAGATGTGGCGCCAGCCAGGGACAAACCCCAATGTGGGGAAACCCTTGATCAATTCTTCTTATATATTCTTCAATAGTTCAACAGAGAGAGAGAGATAGTACATATACATCAAAAGTCAACATTTTGACTTTGTCATAATAAGAGCAGAGATCTTCTCTATGAAAATAACACATGAGGTAGCTAATCTGAACTCAGGTGAAGGCATATTGCTTCAACTGATCCTCCAAGGTGACTCCTTCACCGTGCAACACCCATCACTGCGCTGCACCTCATCATCATGTTGCACCCATCAAGCTGGTCTTCATCATCATTATGTTGCATCCTTCATGCTGCACTATGTTGTATCCTTCATTGCACTATGCTGCATCCAAATGCATATTGCAATACATCATCATCATGCTGCTGCAATACATTCTTGCTACTGCTATACATCCATTCCCATCATGACTGTGCTGCACCATGCTAGACTATGCAGCACCCATCCTCACTCTCACCACTATGCTGCATACTGTTACTGTGCACTATGCTGCACCATCACACACTCAATGCATACTAGCCTTAGCTGCTTGCTATGGCTTACAGCCTAGCAGAGCAGCTAGGCTATAGTAGCAGACTCCTTCAACAGGTCCCATTCATACAGTGATCCATTCATCCTTCAAACAACAACCCCATAGCTTCTTCTTATAGGATACTTATGCCTAGGATATCATACCAAAACATAACCATGCTGTCTCCAACAGCAAGTGGCTAGATGACTGTGCAAGACTTCTTACAGGACAACAACCAACTTCTTGTGACCTTCCTCCTAAAAATAGCGTGTAAGGTCTACCTCGAATAATCCTCCTCAACTACGGATTGAGGCCTTTAATGACTGCGTCCTAGTGCCTATTTAAACGCTGTTTGGAGCCTCCTTGAGCTGCCTATAACACCCTCCTTAACTGTGGCTTAGATTCTTTCGTGGACTGTGTATGCATCTCTTACCTGACTGCGTGAGGGCTTGTCAAAGGCCTCCCCTTGCTGCATCTGAACCCTTTATGAATGTGGCCTAGGACAACGTATTATCGCTGTATATAAGTGTCCCTTCTTGCTGCCTTAAGTGCCGCGGGTAGGAGACTATGTTTACTTCCTTACTGCGGCTAGGGTAGGATAGATCCTCCATGACAACATTTAGCATTAGGATCTCTTCATGACATCGTTTAGCATTAGGATGACAACGTTTAGCATCTATCCTTCATGACTGCATTTCAATTAGAACAACAGTTAGTGCATATTGTTAACTGTAAGTAGGGCTTCTTCATTTCAGTGTTTAGGGCTTATTTCCATGCCAACGTAGGTGTTTCTCCATGATAACAATAAGGCTTCTTCCATGGTTTCATTAGGCTTCTCCATTAGGGGAGTGTAGAGCCTTGCCCATGACAGTGTAGAGCCTTCTCCATCACAGCTTCTAGGGCATCTCCTATTAGGGCAGCGTATCACCTAGGGCACTCCCTCTAGATCTCATCTTCATCAAACCCAAAACAGAATGAAGAGAGATCATAAGAGTGTGTGTGTGACAAATGACTTAAAGTCCTCTTCTATTTATACTAAAACGTGGAGGATAAGTGGGGGCAATTTGGTTGCTGGCTGACCTTGACGAATTGTCCCATAACACAAATAAATTCATATCTCCATGAATACATGTCGGAATCAGATGATCTTTAGATCAATCCTACACCTCTCGACAAGAGGATCCCAAGAAAAATATCAGCTCCCATAAATAAGATGACCCACATGGAGTTTGGCCCTAGTTGCCAATTTTAACACTCCCTCTCAACTAGGGAGAACTCCATCTGCTAATCCATCTGCCAGAGTGTATTATCTCTGCCATCAGTGCCCTGCACTGCTCTGCTATGCTCTGTTGAACTATGAAGAAGAAGAAATGATCGAGAATGTATCATACCATCCTGTACTGACCCGAAGTCAGTCCCATATAAAAGAGAGTGTCTCATACCACACTTACTTGACCGGAAGTCAGTTCCAATAAAGAGTGTGTGTCATATCGCTCTTACTGATTCGAAATCAATTCCAAGCAAAGAGAGTGTATCATACCACTCTTACTGATTCGGAATCAATTCCAAAAGAGAGTGAGTTATACCACTCTTACTGAACCAAAGTCAGTTCCAATTGATCCCAGATCAATATCATCCTAGCATAGGGAGTATGGTAGTAACACGATGCGTCCATCGATACTATTATGGTCCATATCCTCATTTCCCTACTCATTGGCCAGATGAGAGGTTACTTCCCATGAGTCCCAGACTGCATGGGTAGGATATCTCAGCAGGAGAAGGATGAGCCACTCATCCTGCCTACATGTCACCACGGGTATCCTAGGGGAAAGATGAACCACTCACCCTGTACACAACAAATCACTAGGGGAAGGCTGAACCACTCACCCTATGGCTGTGTCTCAGAAGGAGAAGGATGAACCACTTATCTTGCCTACATAACAGACCAATAGGGGAAGGCTGAACCACTCACCCTATGGTTCCTCATCGCTCCAAGTACCCCCAAGCCCCTGGAGCTCCCAGAGCTCAATGTCCATATCATACAGGACCCTTAGGAGAGAGTCTCTCCACGACTCCTAGTCGTTCTCGGAAAGTCACAATTTGACCTTTCCTAGGGGCTTCGACAGAATGTTGGCGACCTGCACATCAGTCCCAATGCGATGGAGCCTTCTTGCTCCTCGATGTACCATATCCCAGATAAAGTTGTACCTGCTGTCTATATGCTTGGAGCGATCATAGAACATAGGATTCCTCAACAATCAAATCTCCCTCTGGTTGTCACAGAAGATCACGATGATATCCAATACATGCCCAAACAGCTCACTAAAGAGCTTCCACAACTAGATAGCTTCACACGAAGTCATACTTGCAGCTATGTATCAGCCTCATCGGTGCTCAAAGCAAACGACTTCTGCTTCCTGCTCATCCAGAATATCGAAGCAGATCCCAAAGAGAACCAACACTTAGAAGTGCTCTAGCGATTCTCCACACTGCCTGCCCAGTCAGTATTCGAATAATCGTGCAGCTTCACACTTCCAACAGTGTATCTTAATCCATGAGAGATTGTGCCCTAAAGATATCTCAAATGATTCTTGGCACCAATCCAGTGAGGCTCAACCATATGTGAGCTCAACATGCTAACTGCAAAACATATATTCGGACAGGAGTTCACCAAGAACATCAATGCTAGTATGAGTTTATGAAACTCAGAGGCATTTCCCAAATCGGTCCAGCATCACTACCGCGTAACTTCTTAAAGTTAGGCTTCATCAAGGTAGTCATGGGCTTGCAGTTCACCATTCCAAATCTGGAATCCAACTCCCTCTTACTTTTGCAAATGAAAGGGTCTGCACTTGTCAGAAAGTGGTCGTTCTCATAAGGTACCAGTATGAGAGGTCTATCATCCACAACCTTTAAGCAATGGTTTGGATCGGCTTCACTCTTAGTGAATCTCAGCTTCATCAGATAGCTGTTTATCCTTTCATACCAAGCCCCAGGGTGCTTGCTTCAAGCCATAGAGGGCTTTCTTCCACCTGCATACATGAGATTCCCAATCATGAATCTCAAACCCTCAGGTTGTTCCACATTTGAGGTCTTTCTACATGAGGGGAATGGTCCCCTTGTAAGTTTTCTTTCGGTATATCTCGGATATGTACCTCCATGCTCTTCTTGAATTCAGGCATCCCCGTCACCATCTGACTCACATCGGGTAGGGTCCCATAATACGCAGACCTTTGGTGCTATAGAAGAGATGTGTCAACTAACATGGTCCCTAATGGACTTCCTGCAACTTGTTACAAATTGCCAACCTTGAACCCAAGAATAAAAGCATCTTGAAAAATTCCTTTTTCAAACACGTACCTTTCCATCGACGAATGCCACCTTGAAACCTTTGACTTTCATTGCCGAAATGGACACCAAGTTCTTCTTGAGATCAGGTGCATAAAGCACTTCTTGCAAATGAATCGTGTTACCCTCATTCAATTGAGGGGTAACATTCCCTACACGCTTTCCAAGATAGGTGCTATTGAATCCATAATCTCCACGATTGTTTCCTTCTCTATCAAATTAGAGAGAGCTTCCTTCTATCCGATGAAGTGCCTTGAAGAACTACTATCAATAACCCAGATTCCCAAAGAGTCTGGAGGAGAAGTAGTGGAGAGGGCCAATATAAGATAATACTCCTTTAGCTTATCAGAGACAACATTTGATTCTTCATACTTGGAGTTCCTTGCTTTCTTTGAAGAGTCGACCATTTCCTTGATGACCTGCATTCCTTTTTGCCATTGTACCTGTCATTCCTTTGATCATTGAAGATGCCCCTAGAATGATTGTTATCATCATTAAGTGATGTGTCCTTTCTATTCGGACACTCTCTCACATAATGGCCAAACTTATTGCAAGCAAGGCATCTGCCTTTCCTTCGACCCGTAGATCCGGACTTCCCATTGAAGTGATCTTTAGGTAGGCCATCAGATGCTTCCGCTGCGCCACTCGGATAATATTCTCTGCTTCGATTTCACCCTTGGTGAAATTGACGAGGGATGAGGAACCCATTGAGCCTTTTTGTTCTTTCCAACTATCTTCGGTGATTGCTCTTTCACTCTTGCTTGGGCTTTGTTTTCGCCTCAACTCTGATACCATGTTAATTTTTGGTATGTTCTATGCTTAGAGCAATTTATTTCAATTTTTTCATTTAGCTCAATATCAATTCCAAATTAGCAATCACATCAGCATGATAGTAAATTGCAGATAGAACATAAACATAAACATCAGAAAACAAGCCAAGACAAGAGGACACAAGATGTGGCGCCAGCCAGGGACAAACGAGCTACCTATAACACCCTCCTTAACTGCGGTTTAGATTCTTTCATGGACTGTGTATGCATCTCTTACTTGACTGCGTTAGGGCTTGTCAAGGGCCTCCCCTTGCTGCATCTAAACCCTTTATGAATGCGGCCTAGGACAACGTATTATTGCTGTATATAAGTGTCCCTTCTTGCTGCCTTAAGTGCTGCGGCTAGGAGACTGTGTTTACTTCCTTACTGCGGCTAGGGTAGGATAGATCCTCCATGACAGTGTTTAGCATTAGGATCTCTTCATGACAACGTTTTACATTAGGATCTCTTCATGACAACGTTTAACATTAGGATCACAACGTTTAGCATCAAGACTTCATGACAATGTTTAACATCTATCCTTCATGACTGCATTTCAATTAGAACAACAATTAGGGCATATTGTTAACTGTGAGTAGGGCTTCTTCATTTCAGCATTTAGGGCTTATTTCCATGCCAACGTAGGTGTTTCTCCATGATAACAATAAGGCTTGTTCCATGGTTGCATTAGGCTTCTTCATTAGGGCAGTGAAGAGCCTTGTCCATGACAATGTAGAGCCTTCTCCATCACAACTTCTATGGCATCTCATATTAGGGTAGCGTATCACGTAGGGCACTCCCTCTAGATCTCATCTTCATCAAACCCAAAACAGATTGAAGAGAGATCACAAGAGTGTGTGTGTGACAAATGACTTAAGGTCCTTTTCTATTTATGCTAAAACGTGGAGGATAAGTGGGGGAAATTTGGTTGCTGGTCGACCTTGATGAATTGTCCCATAACACAAATAAATTCATATCTCCATGAATACATGTCGGAATCAGAGGATCTTTCGATCAATCTTACACCTCTCGATGAGAGGAATCCAAGAAAAATATTAGCTGCCATAAATAAGATGACCCACATGGAGTTTGGCCCTAGTTGCCAATTTTAACAGTTAGCCTCCCCCTCCCCTTGTCCACATCTTGGGTTGGGCCTAGAACGATGCCTCAGAGGTTGATGCAACTAAAAAGAAAATAAAAAGCATAATTTGGCCACTCTCAACTGGAAATGTACCACAAAATGCAAAAGATGGTCGGGACATACAAATTTAGCACGTAGGCAAATGCTAACATGATCTCTACCCCTTATACATGGCCATCACCTTGGTTCCTATGCGCCCTAGATATGCCACCTCCATCATTAAGGAACCCATGATTGTCCCGACCACTGGTGGGCGATGAACTGCCCCACCTTAAGGGGGTATCCACTGTTGTATATTACACATCATGCTCTCATCCCCTGGAGCCTCGAGCAGTTATGAAGAAAAATCAATCAAAGGCATAAGGCATATGAAGAAGGGTGGAAAAACAAGTTCCGTGGTAACTCATGTACCATGATTTGCTTCCTCCTACACTCATATACCCAGGTGTGGGCTTTCCCTATTACATCGACCCTTATACCATGACATGTGGTCTGGATGTTTCCCCTGATCCCCACCGCTCCATTATTATATCATCTGCCACCTATCATTTGAGGGTTGTACCATGGACATGTCACTCCCTTTAGAGGTTGAAACCATCTAATAGGGTCCTTGGTTAACCTCTTATTGAGCTTGGAGACACTTGTACATGCCAAAGCCCACTATGGAAGGGCATGCCACCATGAAGCGCCCCATTGATCCCATGACTTGTAAGCTCTTTTACTCATTTACTCTAATGATTTTTTGTATTGGAGGGCAAGATGACACATTGGATCGTATTCAGGATTGCAGGGGGGTCTCCATTTGGGGCTTGGTCTCTCTATACAGGGACCTAGCCATCCAGAGGGCCGCATTGGCACTTTTAGGGTGAGAATTGAGAGCCATGGGCCTCCATCGTAGTAGAGAGTACTTCATGTATCCCCAACACCACTCGTTGATTGCTCATGTTCCACCTTTTGGATGAGGATGATGCACTTGGTTCAGCATGCCCAATTGACTCGACACGTGCACCATACACTTGGAAGATGTTCTAGGGTCCTGAGGACATCTCCCACTGCAGATGGAGGGCTTATGTCATTATCCTAGCCCTTACAGATGGTCTACTAACATTTCCGACCCACTTGGAGACCCATGAGGATGTCCTTGTGCCCTCACATCCACTTGGGAGCACCACAGGTTCTCGCTTGGAAAACAAGGGGCCAACCCCTTGTCCACTATGTTTGGAGTCCAGTTCTTCATCATGGCACCCCTTGGGCTTCATTAGGCCTCCTCAAAGGCCCAATGACTCACTTTCTTCATCATTCGACCCTCTTGAGAGGCCTCTTATTATGTAATTGAGCTATTTGGAGGACTTGTCACCAAACGTATTGTTATTATGCACATTATTTTATTTTAGGGGCTCAATTAGGCAAATTTAGCTAAATTGAATTCATTAGAGAGTGTATAAATAGAAGTGAGATATTCATTTTGAACATCATCACTTGGATTCGATTATCTTCTCTTGTGAGATTTTCACTATCCTTCTTGGGGGAAGAGTTTGGATTAATGTATGAATTTTGATGTTTGGATATCTTTCATTTTGTCTTGGAGCTTCACTATTGGCATATGTTGATGATTGGATATACTCTTTCTTACACGTAAGTGTTCTTTTAATGCTATTCTTGTTATTTGCTTTTGTCACATGCATGTTGCTTGGATTTTTGCTATACTAGGCTGAAATTTACTGCTTTTCTTATGCGAAATTGTGGAAATTTGATCTTTTATACGGTTGCATCATATCATGGGCCATGTATGAATGAGTGAATGTTCCTAGAGATATTTTATGTCAAAATTTATCTTGATAAGTCATTAACTATTGCAAATCGAAGTATAAATTCCTTGCAGTAGTTGTTCTCATGCTCTAAATGCCATATGAAGTTGTTGAAGGCCTCCTTGATTGGGTGAATTATTCCCAAACCATAAATTCTCCTTGACTCCATCTCTCCCAAAGGGCAAGGCACTAATCCTCCATTGGTTATTATTTGCAACGCTTATTCGTTTCACCTCTCTTTTTTAGGCCTAGCCTACATAGGTCACCTAAGGCATCAATTATCTCACAATTTAGCCATTAAAACACTTAGATTTTTGATCCAGAACTGTGTTGAGGTTTGCTCTAGAGGCCCTCCAAATTTGAAGCAAATTCGACGGTGGGATCTCGAGGTATAGCAAGCCCTATCTCAAGGACCTTTTGTTGACCTAGTTTTCCCTTGGATAGTGTCCTCATTAGGGTCATTGAGTTCAAACCTCAAAGAAAATTTGTCCTTTGATCCTCTTCTCCTCCTCAATTAGGTCAAGCGCCTTATTGGGTGATCATCTCCATACCCTTGACCTAATTTTGGGTTCGCTTGGTCCCCTATGGTCCCATAACCTATTGACGCCAATTCCACAAAGATCACACAAAGACCAATTCTCCATAAGGATTTCCAGGCCTAGGAATCATCTTTGCTAGATATATTCCCAAACCCTAGCCTCGAGAATCCTCTTAGCCCTTCGTAGAGAGCATATCACCTTGCTTTCTGAGCAAGAAAGCCATATAATAGAGTCTCTCTTGTGAATAGGCCTTAGGAATCACTCCTTGCCCTCTCATTGTTCCATTCATCCAATGATTGCCCTTTATACCGGGTCTCCTCCCATCGGTGAAAGTACATAAAGAGTAGGGAGCTTTAGCTGAGGTGACAGTGGGCTATTACTCCATTGTTGCCCTTGACCTAGTAGTTGCTCTATAGGATCCCCTCCTAGGACCCCTGCTAGTTTGAGTGGTAACATTTTGGCGCTGTTGTCGGGGACACGAGGCATGTGTCTTGTTTCCTTTATGACATTATTGATATATCATTCTTGGCGACTCCATTGGAAGAATGAAGCCCTAGTTCTTCATTGTACTTTAAGGTCGATGCTTGTAGGGTGAAGCAAGCATTTTTCTAGGGATATTTAAATTCACCCTGACAACTCCTACATAATTTACATGTATATCTCGATAGGATGTCTTTCTTTGATGATCCACTCTCCACAATTGATCATGTGGAAAGATTTATTGCACATGCTTCAAAGGAGAAAGTGTCCACTAGGATGTCCTTATACTATTGTTCATGAGCTCTCTCCATGGTCATAACTCATGGTTGCATAATCACAAACCTAGGAGCATCTCATCTATTGAGGAGTTCATTGATGGCTTTCTTAGACATTTTCAAGTATGCCCCACATTAAGCATTCAAGAGGAAGCCTTCATTAAGCATCATCAAAACCTTGAGAATCTAAGTGATGAGCGGGAAGATGAGTCCTCCTTGGGTCCACATGATGAAAAGGATGATTTTGAGAACACATGTGTTGGGGAGGATGAGTCTATGGAAAGTCAAGTTGAGGCTAACCTTACCTTTCTCAAGGATATTACTCTTGATGACTCTTCTTTTGAGAACCTTGGGGAAGGTAATCCCATTAGCCCCTTGGAAGTTGATATTGGAGATTACTTTCATATTGAAAAGGAGAAATGGGAAATTGTTGGTCCTCAATTTGATTGTGCTCCCATTTATGATACTGATAGGGAGGATGAGGTTGGGATTGGTCTTCCCTTTATTTATGATGACATATCCATCGATACCCTTGGGAAGGAGGATCATTATTTTCCCTTGCATGAAAGAGGGAAGTTGGAAATAATTGACTCTCCTTTTTTGGAAAACCCTATCTTTGATACTAATGATGAGGCCCTTGCTCCTACCTGCCTTCCTTGTGATTTTGGGAGTATATCCAAATCACTTGAGCCTTTAGAATATGATTTTCAGGAAAGGAGCCCCATTGATACCTCACCTTCCCCATTGCCTTTCCTTCTTGTTCATCATTTTGAGTCATCCATAAGTGATTCCGTCATCCCTTGTCATATGATCTCAAGTGACCTTGAGCCCTTCCCCCTTCTGAGTATAGTGTCAAGGAAGAACCCTTCATTGAATATACTTTATCTCCATGGACACACCCTCAGGATTATGATCACTCCATGACCTCCCCTCGCTAATGTGACCATCACCAACCTATTTGTTGCATTCCTTCCTTCCCTCGCCCTCTGCTCCCCTCCCATCATGACCTTGTGGCATCCACAAAGCATAATATTATGAGCAATGATTGTGATAGGGAGTTCTTGAGAGTGATCATTCATTCCACTATTGTGTACTTAGAGGGAAAGCCTCGCACTTCTAGATTGACTTATTTTCCTAGGGCTTCCTGTTACCTCGAATGGAGATCATATTTTCCCACCTCCCACCCGCTTCATCCTCTCTGTGATTGTGTCAACATTCACTTTGGGATTTGCTACATGAGTAATTATATTGGTAGGCATATGTATATTGATATGATGATATGTTGGTTGCACTGGCTTTATGATTTCACTTAGTATTAACATTGTATTATATGCATGTTAGGGTAGGATGCATTGCATATTTATTTTCTCATTACAACTAACCATTGTTTTAAGATCAGGCCGGCTCGGAACCGACTCGACCGAGTTGGTCCGAGCCGGGGAAAAAAATTTCAACCCGGCAGAAAATTCAGTTCGGTCGGCCGAGTTATGACTGACCCGGGCGAGTCAGTCATAACTTGGCCGACTCGGCTGGATCCGTAACTACTCGGCTGGGTAGCTGACAGTGGCCAGTGAACCATAAAAACACGCTTTTTTGATTTTTTTTAAATTTTTCGAAGTGTGGGGCACTCCAAAGGGGTTTATGAATTAGTTTGTTGGTCTTTGGGGTCCATTCCCCTCTCCCAAACCCTAGTATTTGATCATATTGCCCTACTAAGGCTATGCTATTCATGGTAATGTTAAATTCTTAAAGTAAAAGTGACATTCTCCTTAATTTTCATTTTCATCTTTTTACTTAAATTTTTAACATTACCATGAAATGACTCAGGATGATTGAGAGTGGTTCCGACCTCATTGGATTTCATATGGAGAAAGTAGAATTTTAGATTTCATTCAAAATCCAGCAGACTTATCGGTTTTTCAAGATTTCAAGATTGGGGGATTGCAATGTTTCCATTGAATTTTGTCATGTATTAGGGTATGGAACTCGTATTTAATCAAGAGCACCAGTCCCTCTATGTACCTTGATGTTAGTGACATTGGTTGTCGAACTCCTCCGGGATTCGCTCCCAAACTGGGAGCTTCCGAAAATGTCGCTCTCGCTCCCCGCTTTCGCTCCCGCTCCAAGTAACACTGAGCCAGATGATGTTGGCAACTATAGCAGTAGCCAGTAGTACTGGTCACAAACTTTTGTTGTAGAGGCCATTTCTAGCCTCCTTGGTTATGTGTTTTTGTTTTGATCTCTATATCATCATCGTGTATGTATTGGACAGTGCACTGGGTGCCATTTTAATATAATGGATATATTCATGAGCCTACTTTGATCATATGTTGTCTTCTATCTATATTCTAATGCTGTGTATGGAAACATGAATGAAAATATTTAAATCTATGTGTTTTAAAAAAAATTAAATATTTAATGTATTTTTTACAATGACTGAGTCATTGAAATCGCGCCGGCCGAGTCGATACCGAGTTGGAGTCGGAGTCGGAGTCGACCCTCAGCCGAGTCAGAGTCTGAGTCGGAGTTTTAAAACATTGCAACTAACATCATATGATATTTCTCATGATAGATTGGTTGCATCTAGATTAAAATTGCACTTTAATTTCTCATTGATTTTTGTGGCCTAATACTAAGCATGGGTGATCATAAGGCACCACAAAAACATGCTGCCCCGTGTGCTTGGTCTTTGATATGTGCAGGTAACAGGTCTATAGTACCAAGAGATTGTCGATGTTCTCATGACCTCCCGTTCGAGTAGCTTCGCGCACTTCCCGAGAGATCATGTCTTAGATGGAGCCAGATGTTACCCACCACTTATGGGTAACATATATAGGATAATTTTTTTTCTCCTAGATGGTTCTCAGCCGATAGCCAACAATCCCTTGTAGCCCCCAGATAGCTCAATGTGCCATTTTCTCCGCCACTTGAGCTAGCCATGTGGTCCCTTGCCCATTTGTTATGAAAGTATGTTTGAAGGTGGGCCTCACGACCCCAAATGTATGGCTTTTCATTGGTTTGGTTGAGTAATTTTGTTTACTTTTCATGGGCACTTTTGGGCATGGATTGGTGGGGTGATTCGGCGGAAAGAGTGGGTTAGGTCTGTATTCTTGTTTCCAATGGCCGATTTCGTGGTTACCCTTGGATCCTAGTCCCGTGGGATCTCCTTTACTGGCCATTAGCTTTAGGGATGACACTACATGGGAAATCCCAATTTTGGTTGCGTGGTCCCGTTTCCTGATACCACCTACATTACTCCCCTTCCACTCATTTTAGCCCCATTCATCTCTTTCCTCATCTGGGTCCACGTGTTCAGGGTGTCCACATAGGGTTAGCCTCCCCTTCCCCTTGTCCACACCTTGGGTCGGGCTTGGAATGATGCCTCAGAGGTTTATGCAGCTAAAAAGAAAATAAAAAGCATAATTTGGCCACTCTCAACAGGAAATGTACCATAATATACAAAAGATGTCCAAGACATACAAATTTAGCACATAGGCAAAAGCCAACATGAGCTCTACCTCTTATCCATGGCCATCACCCTGTTTCCTATGGGCCCTAGATGAGCCCCCTCCATCATTAAGGAACCGATGATTGTCCCAACCCCTGGTGGGTGATTGTTAAATTTGGCAACTAGGGCCAACTTCACCTTGGACAACTCATATGATTTAGCTGATATTTTTATTGGATTCCTCTTTCTGAGAGGTGTAGGATTGATCTAAAGATCATCCATCTCATTCTGACATATACAAATGGAATTATGAATTTATTTTGTTTATGGACAAATTGTCAAGGTTGGCCAACAAACTAATGTAGGCTCATAAGCCCAAAAACCACGTCTATTCCTCCTCAACGTTTGCATATAAATACAAGGTGCCTCCTCCTCATTTAGACACTTCACTCACTCACATATCTCTCTCTCCATTGATTGGGTACAGATTTCTGAGGCAGCGTTCCACACGTGCGAAGAAGGGAAGTTCTGTTCCAGCGGTTGACCAAAGTTGCAGGAAGTGTTTTGACTATTGTTGACTTGTTTGACTGCGATTTTTGTGGGAGACTTTTTGTTTGGGCAGGCCACATTTTTGGGCACAGAAATCGTGGTAGACCATACTGTTTGACCAACGTTGACTGTAGAAGGGTTTGACTGTAGCCTTGACTTTCATTGACCAAATTTGACTAGATATTTTGAGACTTTTTGAGCTGATTTGATTTGCTATTGGAGGCCGAGTTGACCAAGTTTGATTGAGCTGTTTTGCATGTCAAATTCTGCCTTGCTGACCAACGTTGACTTTCTGGTTAGGGCTTTCTGTCGCTGTTGTTTGTTGGGACAGATTTCACTGTGATTGGGCAAGTGACTATTGCATATTGTACTCTCTCTCCCTGCTGAAGTTTTGAAGAATAATAAGAAGAATTGATCAAAGGGTTTCCCCACATTGGGGTTTGTCCCTGGCTGGCGCCATATCTTGTGTCCTCTTGTCTTGGCTTGTCTTCTATTATTATTGATTATGTTCTATCTGCATTTTACTATCATGTTGATGTGATTGCTAATACAGATATTGATATTGGGCTAATAAGAAAATTGAAGTAAAATTGCTCTTAAGCATAGAACATACCATTGTTATCTAAAATTATCATGGTATCAGCGCTGAGGTGAAGACAGAGCCCAAGCAAGAGTGAAAAGAGAAATCACTAAGAAGAGCAATCACTGAGATCTTTTGATCAATGACAAGATTCAATAGCCTCCACATCCTACTTCAAGTCTGATGACAAGTTTCATGATAAGTCTGATTATCTTGCATGGAAGATGTCTCTTGATCTGACTTTAGAAGAGCAAGATGTTTGGATTATGTGCAGGGAAAGATTTCAGAACCTCCTTCTAATGCACTGGTTGTTGCTAAGACAAATTACAAGAAGGGTGAAGTCAAAGCGAAGAAGATCATTAGGGATTATATTCATAAGCATTTAGTTGCTTACATCTCCGATTTGAACACATCAAAGGAGATATATGACAGGTTGGTTGGCATGTTCAAATCTAGCAATGTAAACCAAGTTCTCTTTCTCAAAAACAAGCTGAAGGATATAAATAAGTGAAGAGGTGAAGATATTCAATCATACTTAATGAGGATTACTGAGATCAAAAATGATCTTCTTTCGATTGGAAAAGCTATTGTTGATAGGGAGCTTACTCTCATTGCCCTTGGAGGACTCCCTCCTGAATGGCACGTGTTCAACACCCCTATTCTTAACAATGACATGATTCCAAGTTTTGAAGAATCACTGACTAGATGTTCTTAAGAAGTGTTAAAATTGGAAACTAGGGTAAAACTCCATGTGTGTCATCTTATTTATGGCAGTTGATATTTTTCTTGGATTGCTCTCATCGCGAGGTGTATGATTGATCTAATGATCATCTGATTCTGACATGTATTTATGGAGATATGAATTTATTTGTATATACTTGACAATTTGTCAAGGTCAGCCAGCAACAAAATGTGTGGCACACATCCTCAACGATTCATATAAATAGAAGACACCTTGTGGCATTATTCGCTCATCTCTCATCTCACATTCTTCTCTCTCCTTATTTGATTGGGTACACATCTAGGAGCAACATCTCTCTCACACGTGTGGAAGGACGAAGTGATTTCTGGCTAGGGCTGCATTGACCGAGTTTGACCAGGGCTGCAGAAAGACACTTTGACCAGCATTGACCAGCGTGGACTTCTCTTGGACTGTGGATTTGGTGTGGTTGCTTCTCCTTGGCAGGCCGCAGATTTTGGCACACAAACCGAGGTGATCTGACCTCAGGTTTGACCAGTGTTGACTGCCCTAATTGCTGGCTGCAGGTTGACTTCTGTTGACCTTTGTTTGACTGAGTTTTCAGACTGTTTTTGGGCTGCCTCTTCTAGCTGTTGGAGGCCGAGTTGACTTGGATATTGACCAATTTGATTGGAGGTCAATTCTGACTTGTTTGACCAACTTTGACTTTGCCGGTTAGGGTTTTGTTGCCGCTGTAATAAAATTACAGAATTGTATATTTGTACTATCTCTCTCTCTATGTCGAATTATTGAAGATTATAGAAGAATTGATCAAAGGGTTTCCCCACATTGGGGTTTGTCCCTCGCTAGCCGCCACATCTGGTGTCTCTTGTCTTGGCTTGTCTTCTGTCGATTTATTTATGTTCTATCAACATTTTACTTTATGTTAATGTGATTGCTAAACAGTGAAACTAACATTGGGCTAATAAGAAGAAATTGAAGTAAATTGCACTAAACATAGAACATACCATAACTTTACATGGTATTAGAGGTGAGGTGAAGACAAAGCCCAAGCAAGAGCAAGAGCAAGAGCAATCACCGAACACTATTGGAAAGGTCTTAAGACTTCATGGGTTCCTCATCACACTTCCCCGTCGAAGACAAGCTCCATGAGAAGTCTGACTATCACGAATGGAAGATGTCTCTCGATCTGACATTGGAAGAGCAGGAAGTGTTGGACTATGTGAGAGGCAGAATTACTGAGCCTCCATCAAATGCACTGGTTGTTGCAAGGAACAAGTGGACAAAGGGTGAAGTCAAAGAAAAGAAGATCATCCAGGACTCTATTGATAAGCACTTGGTGGCCTATGTTTCCAAGCTGAACACCTCCAAGGAGATCTACGATAGACTGGTAAGCTTGTTTTAAGTTAGTGATGCAAATCAAGTTTTGTTCCTAAAAAATAAGTTGAAGGAAATTAAGAAGGGCAAAGACGAGAATATGCAATCCTACTTCTTAAGGATCACTGAGATCAATAATGATCTTCTATCAATTGGGGAAATCATTCTTGATAGGGAATTGACTATCACAACTCTTGGAGGGCTCCCATCCGAATTGTATGTATTCAGAACCACTCTTCTCAACAATATTGTAATTCCGGGATTTGAGGAATTGATGACAAGATGCATTCAAGAAGAGACTAGGATGGAAGAGTAGGAAATGCCTGCATTTAAGGGCAACCCCACTGCTTTCTCCTCTCATGCTAAAAGGAGAAATAATTTCGGGTCTAAATCCAAAGGAAAGGCCGGATCAAAAGGTGGAAGGAAGGGAAGATGTTTCGTTTGCAACAAATTTGGCCACTATGCGAGGGAGTGTCCAAATAGAAAAGACACATCTCATGACGATGATCAAAATCACTCTCGAGGCAATTCCAACCACAATCAAAGGAATGGCAGGTTCAATGGCAGAGGAAAGAGGAATGTCGGAAATCAAGGAAGTGGTCAACCCTCCAAGAAGGCAAGAAACTCCAGGTATGAATCTAATGTTGTTAACAATAAGCAAGATGAATATTATCTGATATCGACCCTCTCTACTACTTCTCCTCCAAATTTGTTGGGAAATTGGCTTACTGATAGTGGTGTCTCAAGGCGCTTCACTGGTTACAAGGAAGCTCTCTCTAATCTGATAGAGAAGGAGACCAACCTGGAGATTATTCTTGGAGACAACTCCACCTATCCCGTGAAGGGTGTAGGAAATGTTACTCTTCAATTAAATCAGGGTAACACAATTCATTTGCAAGAAGTCCTATATGTACCTGATCTCAAGAAGAACCTGGTGTCCCTTTCGGCAATGGAAGACAAAGGCTACAAGATGGCCTTCATCATTGGCAAGGTACGTGTATGGAAAAATAATTTTAAAGATGCTTTCACTCTTGGGTTTCGAGTTGACTCTTTATATCAAGTTGGAGGAAGTCCGTTGGGAGTCATGTCTTGCAACACAACTCTTTAGTCTGAACTATGGCACCGGAGGTTTGCCCACCTTCACTATAAGGCTCTACCCGATGTGAGACAAATGGTGACCGGGATGCCCGAATTTAAAGTGGAGCAAGAAGGTGTATGTCCGGGGTGTGCCGAAGGAAAGCTCAAAAGGGGACCATTCCCCTCAAGCCATAGCAAGACCTCCGACATCTTGCAGTTGGTTCACTCCGACATATCTGGTATGATACCTATGAACTCTTTAGGAGGATATTTATATTATCTCACTTTTATAGATGACTATTCTCGCAAGACGTGGATATACTTCTTGAAAAATAAGGATGAAGTGTTCTCCTGGTTCCGTCACTTCAAATCCTTGGTCGAGAATCAAACCAAGAAAAAGATCAAGATCTTAAGGAATGATAATGGGATCGAGTATGAATCCCATGAGTTCCATGACTTTTGCAAAGAGGTTGGCATTAAGAGGGAGACCACTATACCATACACTCCTGAGCAGAATGGTGTGGCGGAAAGGAAGAATTGTACGATTTTGGACACTATTCGATACACTCCTGAGCAGAATGGTGTGGCGGAAAGGAAGAATTGTACGATTTTGGACACTATTCGTTCCATGCTCCATGATCAAAGACTTCCGAAGTTTCTATGGGCCGAAGTTGCAAATACCGCCGTATATGTTCAAAACCGATGCCCTCATCAAGCATTGGATTCCAAGACTCCCGAAGAGATGTTCATTGGTAAGAAACTCGATGTCTCTCATCTTAGAATCTATGGAAGTCCCGTATATTTTCATGTTCCGAAAGAGAAAATGAATAAATTGGGTGCATTTGGAAAGAAGGGAATCTTCGTAGGCTATAGCGAAAATTTTAAGGGCTATATAATCTATGTGGCTGGTCAAAGGGAAGTTGAGATTAGTGATGATGTCACCTTTGATGAAGACATGGCTCTTAGCAAGGTTGACAATCTTCCTATTCTAAGGAAAACTAAAGAAGTTGACACCAAGAAGCCGGATGAGAAGGAAGATGAGACGATGCCCGAAGTGGAAGAACCTATGGATCCTATTGATCCCCCTCCGCAAGAGCTTTCTAGGAAGAGGCCCTCATGGCTTAGGGGGACACTTGATGATGCTGAAGGACACATTGCACCTAGAGGGACTTTCCGTGAAAGTAAGAAGCCGACCAGGTATCAAGGATACTTGACCATTATGAGCACGATCATTCAAAATGAGCCTTCATCGTTCGCAGAAGCCGTGAAGCATCAAGTATGGAAGGATGCTATGACTGAGGAATACAAGTCCATCATGAAGAACGATGTCTGGGATGTGGTCCCTAGACCCCAAGACAAAACAATTGTCACCTCGAAATGGCTTTACAAAATAAAGCATGGAGCTGATGGAAGTGCTGAAAAGTATAAGGCTCGTTTTGTCGCTCGTGGCTTCTCTCAAAAGGAAGGTATAGATTATGACGAGATATTTGCACCTGTTGCCCGATACACCACCATCCGCTTGATCATAGCCCTTGTTGCTTCGCAAGGATGGAACCTACATCAGATGGATGTCAAGACCGCATTCTTGCATGGTTCGATCAAAGACGAAGTCTATGTGGAACAACCCGAGGGATTTGAGATTGTGCAGGTTGAAGAAAGCCCTCTATGGGTTGAAGCAAGCACCCCGAGCTTGGTATGAGAGGATTGATAGCTACTTGATGAAGCTGGGATTCACTAGGAGTGAAGCCGATCCAAACCTTTACTTTAAGGTTGAAGATGATAAGCCTGTCAAACTGGTGCTGTATGTTGACGACCTCTTTCTAACAGGTGTAGACCCTCTCATTCACAAATGTAAGAGGGAGTTGGCTTTCAAGTTTGAGGTGAAGGACCTAGGACTGATGCACTATTTCCTAGGGTTGGAAGTCTAGCAGAAGCCAGGGGAGATTTTCCTATCTCAAGGAAAATATGTGTTGAAGGTATTGGAGAAATTCAGTATGGTGGACTGCAAGCCTGTGACTACCCCAATGGAGCTTGACTTCAAGAAGTTAAGCGGTAGTGCTGCCGGACTTGCTTTGGGAAATGCTATCGAGTATTGTCAACTCATAGGAGCATTGATGTTCTTGGTGAACTCCTGCCCGGATATATGTTTTGCAGTCAACACGTTGAGCCAACATATGGTTGAGCCTCACCACTCACATTGGATTAGTGCCAAGAACCTTCTGAGATATCTTCGAGGCACAATCACTCATTGGATTGGTGTTGTTTCTCTTTGGGATATGCCTCGATATCTTGGATGAGTAGGAAGCAGAAGTCGGTGGCTTTGAGCACCACTGAGGCAAAATACATTGCTGTGAGTATGGCCTCCTGTGAGGCTGTCTAGTTGAGGAAGCTCTTCAGTGAGCTGTTTGGATATACATTGGATACTACCGTGATCCTTTGTGACAACGAGAGCGGGATTCGTTTATTAGAGAATCCCGTATTTCATGATCGCTCCAAACATATCGATATCAGGTACCACTTTATTCGGGACATGGTATAGCAAGGAGCAATAAGGCTCCATCATATCAGTACAGATGAGAAGGTCGCTGACATTCTGACGAAGCCCTTGGGAAAGGTCAAATTCTTGACTTTTCGAGAACAACTTGGAGTCGTTGAAAGACCCTCATATGAGGGTCCTGTATGATGCATGCATTGAGCTCTGGGAGCTCCGGGGGGCTTGGGGTACTTCTTGGAGCGACAAGCGACCATAGGGTGACTCACCCTCCCCTAGTGGTGCGTTGTGTACAGGGTGAATGGCTCAGCCTTCCCCTGTGATACCCCGTGGCGACTTATGGACAAGATGAGTGGTTCTCCTGTCGAGGCATCCTACCCATGCAGTCTGGGACTCATGGGAAGTACCTCTCATTTGGCCAATGAGTAGGGAAATGGGGTTAGGGACCATAGTAGTACTGATGGACGCATCGTGTATCTACCGTACTCCCTATGCTAGGATGACCGACATTGATCTAGGATCAATTGGAACTGACTTCGGGTCAGTAAGAGTGATATAGCTCACTCTCTTTTGGCACTGATCTGGGATCAGTAAGAGTGGTATGACACACTCTCTAGAATTGACTTCGGGTCAGTAAGAGCGCTATTGAGCACTCTCTTTTATCTGGGACTGACTTCGGGTTAGTAGAGGATGGTATGATACATCCTTGATCATTTCTTCTTCTTCATAGTTCAGTAGAGCAGAGCCGAGCAGTGCAGGGCAGTGCATTTGATGGCAGAGATAGTACCGACGGTCAAATGGATTAGCAGATGGAGTTCTCCCTAGTGGAGAGGGAGTGTTAAAATTGTCAACTAGGGCCAAACTCCATGTGGATCATCTTATTTATGGCAGCTTATATTTTTCTTGGATTCCTCTCGTCGCGAGGTGTAGGATTGATCTAACGATCATTTGATTACGACATGTATTTATGGAGATATGAATTTGTTTGTATATACCTGACAATTTGTCAAGGTTGGCCAACAACAAAATGTGTGGCACACATCCTCAACGATTCATATAAATAGAAGACACCTTGTGGCATTATTCACTCATCTCTCATCATCTCACATTCTTCTCTCTCCTTATTTGATTGGGTACACATCTAGGAGTAGCATCTCTCTCACACGTGTGGAAGGACGAAGTGATTTCTAGCTAGGGCTGCGTTGACTGAGTTTGACCAGGGCTGCAGAAAGACACTTTGACCAACATTGACCAGCGTGGATTCCTCTTGGACTACGGATTTGGTTGTTGAAGTTTCTAATTTTCCTTAGTTTAGAAACCCTTCATGCAATTTTTCTGATTTATTCCTACCTACTTGTTATTTTTCTTTAACAAGTTATTTACAAAGTAAATACTGAAAATAAACACTAGTGCATGCTCAACATTATACAGATCAACAACTAAAAGAAACAAGAACAAACACACCACATGACACCATTATTTTTGGATCTATGTCCCCAGAAAAACACAATGCGGGAAAACTGGTGCAGCTATCTGAGGGTTTTCTTAGTAAGAAATATCAGAGTACAATATGGGTGTCGAAACTGGCCTACCCAACAGAGAATCTCCTTAGCAGCTATACCTCATAGTTTGAGGGAAATCCCATGGCTAAAACCCTGGAAAAACCTTCCAGCAGTTGCTTAGCACAAAACTGCTCTGCAACCCTAGCGTCTGTCCAATCTGGATTGCATCAGCCACTCCTAGCCCAACACTGGCCCTGCGTCAGCCTTCCTTGGCCTCCGTCAGCCCCAGGAGGCCCTGCGTCAGCTCTGGGAGCCTTTGCGTCAGTTGCGTTGGCCCCTCTGGTGCTCTGCGCAACACTTGGCTGCCTCTGCATGGCCCTGCATGAGCCCTTGCTGGCTCTGCGTCACCCTTCCTGGTTGTTGCGCTCCTCTCTCGGCACAATCTCTGCCTTCTATGTTTCTCTCACCCAATGCCCGTTAGCTTATCTCCTGATCACTGATTCTATCTCTCTTAGCAAACCCCGCTCTAGAGAATAGAATGATTGATAATTTGGTGTGATCTCCAAGTGACCCTCAAGCCTCTTATACTTTTCCTGTTGACGATTCAACGGCTGAGATTAAGTCTCTAATCAACGACTAAGATTAGATTTGGCTTGATCCATGTCTTTTGGACCATTCTAACACAGATTCATATTAATACACATTAATATTTCATTCTCCCTAAGTTTAGACTTAGGGACTCCATTAAAAATATTAATTATTTTAATATCTCCTGATCTGTTTAGAATCTGCCCAAACCCTTTTTGGGTATTGGAGATCTCATGTGCCCCAACCTCTCCACCAAATTTCGTGGATAGAGCACATCCGATGCTACCCCAAATCAACATTGGTGTGGCTGGTTCTCCTTGGCAGGGCCCAGATTTTGGCACACAAACCGAGGTGATCTGACCTCAGGTTTGATTAGCGTTGACTGCCCTAATTGCTGGCTGCAGGTTGACTTCTGTTGACCTTCGTTTGACTGAGTTTTCAGACTGTTTTTGGGTTGCCTCTTCTTGCTGTTGGAGGCCGAGTTGACTGGGATATTGACCAAGTTGATTGGGGGTCAATTTTCTGACTTGTTTGACCAACTTTGACTTTGCTGGTTAGGGTTTTGCTGCTGCTGTAATAAAATTACATAATTGTATATTTGTACTCTCTCTCTCTGCTGAATTATTGAAGATTATAGAAGAATTGATCAAAGGGTTTCCCCACATTGGGGTTTGTCCTTGGCTAGCCGCCACATCTCGTGTCTCTTGTCTTGGCTTGTCTTCTATCGATTTATTTATGTTCTATCAACGTTTTACTTTATGTTAATGTGATTGCTAAGCAGTGAAACTAACATTGGGCTAATAAGAAGAAATTGAAGTAAATTGCACTAAGCATAGAACATACCATAACTTTACAAGAAGAAACAAGGATGATGGAACTAGATATGCCTTCAAATAGGAATGGTCCTACTGCATTCTCTGCTCATGCTAAAAGGAAGAACAATGTAGGTTCAAAGAAGCAATGTCAAGGAAGGTCGGGTTTCAAAAATGGAAGGAAGGGAAGATGCTTCATTTGCAACAAGTTTGGCCACTATGTCAAGGAGTGTACTAATAGAAGGGATACACCTCATGATGATGACAACCACAACAACAACAATCAAAGGAATGGCAGATTCAACAACCGAGGAAAAAGGAATGCTCCCACTCCTCATCAAGGAAATGGTCGCCCTCCCAAGAGATCAAGAAACACTAGGTATGATGAATCTAATGTTGTTGATAAGAAGCAAAAATAATTTTATCTTATATCTGCCCTCTCTACTGCATCTCCACTTTGGGAAATTGGTTGATTGATAGTGGTGCCTCAAGGCACTTCACTGGGTATAAGCAAGCTCTTTCAAATCTGATTGAAAAGGATACAAATTTGGAAATTATCGTTGGAGACAATGCCACCTATCCCGTGAAGGGAGTTGGGAATGTTACTCTTCAATTGAATCAAGGTAACATCATTCATCCACAAGAAGTACTATATGTACCTGATCTAAAGAAGAACCTAGTATCTATCTTGGTGATGGAGGACAAAGGATTCAAGGTGGCATTCATTGATGGAAAGGTACGTGTGTGAAATAAAAATTTCAAAAATGCATTTACACTTGGATTCAGGGTTGATAGCCTATATCAAGTTGGAGGAAGTCCATTGGAAGCTATGTCTTGCGACACATCACTTCAATCCAAATTATGGCACCAGAGGTTTGCTCATCTACATTATAAGGCTCTACCCGGTGTGAGGAAGAGGGTGACAAGTATGCCTGAATTTAAAGTAGAACATGAAGGTGTTTGTCAGGGGTGTGTCGAAGGAAAGCATACAAGGGGACCATTCCTTTCAAGTGATAGCAAGACTACCGACATATTGCAATTGGTTCATTTTGATCTATTTGGTATGATGCCTGTGAACTCATTGGGAGGATATTTATATTATGCTATTTTTATGGATGATTTCTCTCGCAAGACTTGGATATATTTCTTGAAGAAGAAGGATGAAGGATTCTCATGGTTCCGTTTTTTCAAAGCTTTGGTCGAAAATCAAACTGGAAAGAAGATTAAAATATTGAAGACCGATAATGGAACCGAATATGAATCAAATGAGTTCAATAATTATTTTAGAGAAGCTGGCATTAAGAGGGAGTATACTACCGCATATACTTCTGAGAAAAATGGTGTTGCTGAAAGGAAGAACTGTTCTATCGTAGAAACCACTTGTGCCATGCTTCATGATCAAAGCCTTTCGAAGTTCTTATGGGCCGAAGCTTGCAAACACTACTGTGTATGTTCAAAATAGATGACCTCATCAAGCGTTGGACTCCAAAACTTCCGAAGAAATTTTCACCAGTAAGAAACCTGATGTTTCTCACTTTAGAATTTTTGGTAGCCCCATATATTTTCATGTGCCGAAAAGAGAAGCAAATTGGATGCTTCTGGGAAGAAAGGAACATTTGTGGTCTACAGTGAAACTTCTAATGCATATAGAATATATGTGCTTGGTCAAAGAGAAGTGGAGACAAGTCATGATGTCACCTTCGATGAGAATGTTGCCCTTGGGAAGATTAGCAACCTTCCTATTCCAAAGAAGGACAAAGAAGCAGATTCAGGAAAGCAGGGAGAATGCAGGATAAGCTGATGCTCGATGCTGAAGGATCAATGGATGCCATTTATCCACCCCCTCATGAGCCCTCCTCCTTAAAAAGGAGAACCTCATGGCTTAGGGAAATTCTCGAAGATGCTAAGAGACATGTTGCACCTAGGGGGACATTTCGTGAAAGTAAGAAGCCGAATAGGTACCAAGGGTACTTAACTGCAATGAGCACCATTGTTCAATCTGAGCCTTTCACATTCAAAGAAGCTGGGAAGCACCAAGTTTAGAAGGATGCTATGAACGAAGAGTATGTCTCGATTATGAAGATTATGTCTGGGATGTGGTGTGGTCCCTAGACCCAAGGACAAATTTGTTGTCACCTCGATATGGCTCTACAAGATCAAGCATGGAGCTGATGGAAGCGCTGAAAAGTTCAAGGCTAGATTTGTTGCTCAAGGTTTCTCTCAAAAGGAAGGTGTGGACTACGATGAGATATTTGCACCTATTGCTCGATATACCACCATCTGTTCGATTATAGCCCTTGTTGCCTCGCAAGGATGGAATCTACATTAGATGGATGTCAAGACCGTTTTCTTACATGGTTCAATTAAGGAGGAAGTCTATGGAGAAAAACCCGAGGGATTTGAAGTTCAAGATCGTCAGACACATGTATGCAAGTTGAAGAAAGCCCTCTATGGGTTGTTGCAAGCTCCCCAAGCTTGGTATGAGAGGATCGACGACTATCTGATGAAGCTGGGATTTATGAAAAGTGAAGATGATTTGAACCTTTATTTTAAGGTTAAGAATGATAGACCTCTTATCTTGGAACTTTATGTGGGCGATCTCTTTCTAGCTGGTGCAGACCCTCTTATTCATCAATGTAAGAGGGAATTGGCTTCTGAATTCGAGATGGAGGACCAAGGACTGATGCATTACTTCCTAAGGTTGGAGGCTTAGCAAAATCCAGGTGATATTTTCGTTTCTCAAGGAAAATACATCATGAAGCTACTTGAAAGATTTGGGATGGTGGACTACAAGTCCGTGACCACTTCGATGGAACTTAACTTCAAGAAGTTATGCGGAAGTGCTGTCGGGCCCGATTTGGGAAATCCATCCAAGTATTGTCAATGCGTGGGGGCCCTGATGTTATTGGTAAACTCTCGTTTGGACATATGTTTTGCAGTGAATACATTGAGTCGGTTTATGGTCGAGCCTCATCACATACTTTGGATCGCTGTAAAGAATCTCTTGAGATATCTTTGGGGCACAATCACTTATGGACTGAGATACACTGCCGAGAATGTGAGGCTCCATGGTTACTTTGATGCAGACTGGGCTGGCAGTGTGTTGGATCGCAAAAGCACATCTGGATGTTGCTTCTCTTTAGGTTCTGCTTCGATATCATATATGAACAGGAAGCAGAAGTCGGTTGCCTTGAACACCGCTGTACATTGCTGCTAGTATGGCCTCCTGCGACGCTGTTTGGTTGAGGAAGCTCTTTAGTGAGCTGTTTGGACATGTGCTGGATACCACCATGATCTATTGCGGCAACCAAAGTGGGATTCTTCTTTCTGAGAATTCCGTGTTTCATGACCGCTCCAAGCATATTGATATCAGGGACCACTTTATCTGAGACACGGTACAACAGGGAGCAATAAGGTTTCGTCATATTGAGACTGATGATCAAGTTGCTGATATTCTTATGAAGCCTTTGGGGAAGGTCAAATTCTTAACCTTCTGTGAACGACTTGGAGTCATGGAGAGACCCTCTTATGAGGGTCCCATATGAGATGGATGTTGAGCTCTGGGGGGCTTGGGGTACTTCTTGGAGTAATGAGCGACCATAGGGTGAGTGGCTCACCTTCCCCTAGTGGTACGTGATGCACAGGGTGAGTGTTTCACCTTCCCCTAGTGGTATGCGATGTACAGGGTGAGTGGTTCACCTTCCCCTGTGATACCCCATGTTGAGATATGCATAGGATGAGTGGTTCACCTTCTCCTATGGCATATGAGTAGGATGAGTGGTTCACCTTCTCCTGCCGACACATCCTACCCATGCAGTTTGGGACTCATGGAAAGTACCTCTCATCTGGCCAATGAGTAGGGAAATGAGGATAGGGACCATAGTACTACCGATGGACGCATTGTGTACTATTGTACTCCCTATGCTAGGATGTTTGGTATTGATCTGGGATCAATGGAAATTGACTTCGGGTCAGTTAAGAGTAGTATAACACACTCTCAATTATTGGAGGCTGACTTCGGGTCAATGGAGAATCTTGACCCGAAGTCAAGATTCTCCATTGTTAAAATGTTCTCCATGTAAAAAGTAAAACGTATTCCTTTTTTTTTTTTTTTTAACTTTTTAAAATACCATGGGCAATTACCATGGGTTGTTTTTAAAACCACGGGCTTCTCCACTAAAAAGTTTTAAATATACTTGGTATGAGATTTTGTATCCGTTTTGTTTTTGCTTTTACTTTTTTTTCTTCTTCTTTTTAATTTATTTACTTATATTTTTTTTTGGCCAAAGGCCTAGAAAAATGGAGAAAGGAGAAACTCCAAAATATTTAGCGAAAAGCTTGAACTGCAACAACAATAAATTTGACGAAGAGTCAATAGCCAAAGACTTGGATTGGAGAATGAGCTCTGTGCACCGGTTAAGCAACCTAGAGGACCAAACTGCTCTGATACCAAATGAAGCGAACAAAGTTCCTTCTAAGAATTAATTACTCTAGAAAACTTGGAATGTCAAGATATCCATTTAGGATATAAATATTATATATTAAAAATGAATAAGAATGAGAATGATGATGAATTACAAATGAGAACGAGAGGCTTGCTTATATACCAAGCAAGTGTCTCTTCATGA
The DNA here is from genome assembly GCA_031772625.1 of Pinus tabuliformis. Taxonomy (NCBI): domain Eukaryota; kingdom Viridiplantae; phylum Streptophyta; class Pinopsida; order Pinales; family Pinaceae; genus Pinus; species Pinus tabuliformis. The sequence continues at coordinate 977,330,219 of CM062807.1, forward strand.
AGAGTCATGTCCTATTAGACGTGCCTCTTCAACCTAATTACTAGCTTAACTAACTATTATTTATGATTATTATCTTTTACATTATATTTATATTATTTATATATTTTATTCATTACAGTTTGACTGTAGTGTTGACTTTCATTGACCAGATTTGACTAGGTATTTTCAAATTGTTTTTGGGCTGAGTTGACCAAGTTTGACCGAGCTATTTTAGAGGATAAATTTTGCCCTGTTAACCACCATTGACTTTTTGTAGCTGCTGTTTGTTGGGGCAGATTTCACTGTGATTGGGCAAGTGAATATTGCATATTGTACTCTCTGTTGAAGTTTTGAAGAATAATAAGAAAAACTGATCAAATGGTTTCCCCACAATGGGGTTTGTCCCTGGCTGGTGCCATATCTTGTGTCCTCTTATCTTGGCTTGTCTTCTTTTGTTATTGATTATGTTCTATCTGCATTTTACTATCATGTTGATGTGATTGCTAATCTGGATATTGATATTGGACTAATAAGAAGATTGAAGTAAAATTGCTCTTAAGCATAGAACATACCATTATCTAAACTTACACATAGAAAGGGGTATCCACTAATGTATATTACACATCATGCTCTCATCCCTTAGAGCCCCGAGCAGTTATGAAGAAAAATCAATCAAAGGCAAAAGACATATGAAGAAGGGTGGCAAAACAAGGGCTTGGGTAACTCATGTACCACGATTTGCTCCCTCCTACATTCATATACCCAGGTGTGGGCTTCCCCTATTACAACTACCCTTGTATCATGACATGTGGTTTGGATGTTTCCCCTGATCCCCACTTCGCTCCATTATTATATCATCTGCCACCTACAGTTTGAGGGATGTACCATGGGCATGTCACCCCCTTTAGAGGTTGAAACCACCTAACAGGGTCCTTGGTTAACCCCCTATTGATCTTGGAGACACTTGTACATGCCAAAGCCCATTATGGAAGGGCATGCCAACATGAAGTGCCCCATTGATCTCATGATTTGTAAGCTCTTTTACTTGATTACTCTAATTATTTGTTGTATTGGAGGGTAAGGGGACGCATGGATCTCATGCATGATTGTAGGTGGGTCTCCATTTGGTACTTGGTCTCCCTATACGGGGTCCTCGTTCTCCAGAGGGCCACATTGGAATTTGTAGGGTGAGCATTGAAAGCCACGAGCCTCCACCATAGCAAAGAGTACTTCATGGATCCCTAGAACCATTTGTTGATTTCTCGTGTTCCACCTTTTGGATGAGGATGATGCACCTGGTTCAGCCTACGCAGGTGGCTCCAGACATGCACCATACACTTGGCAGATGTTCTAGGGTCCAGAGGATGTCTCCTGCTGCAGAGGAACGACTTCTGTCATCATCCTAGCCCTTACAGATGGTCTATCCACATTTCCGATCCACTTGGAGACCCATGAGGATATCCTTGTGCCCCCATACCCACTTGGGAGCACCACCAAATGACTCGAATGATGGTATAAGTGATGCCACATCATAATACAGGGCTTGGGTCATTTTCCAAGTGCATTATACAACTGTGGGGCCGATTGGGCATGGTGAACTAGGTGCATCTTCCTCGTCCAATAGATGAAACTCAAGCAATCTCTGAATATCTCTGGGGATCCATGGAATGCTGTCTATTGTTGTGGAAGCCCATGGCTCTCTACACACACCCGACATGTGCCAATGTAGCCCTCTAGAGGGTTGGACCCCATACAGGGAAACCAAAACCAAAATAGAAACCATATGTAATCCTGCATAAGATCCAATGTGTCCCCTTGCCCTCTAGTACACCAAGTCATTAAAGAAATCAAGTAAAAGAGTTTACAAACTATGAAAAATAGGTGGGCACTTCATAATGGCATGCCCTTCCACAGTGGGCTTTGGCATGTGCAAATGTCTCCAAGCTCAAAGGGGGTGGTATGTCCATGGTACATCCTTCAAATTGTGGTGGCATGTTGATTTGTGTAGCTTGGAAGGTACTCCAAGCCCTAGGGTTCAGGGTTTGGAGGATAAAGCGTCAGAAGGGCAACTTGTGGGCTTGGAACCCAAATATGGGGTTTTGGCAGCCATCGTGTTTTGGGGCAAAACCATGATGGATTCACGGCATGTGATGGATGATGATGATAGTGCTCGGAAAGATGATTCCAACGCATCGAAAATCATCTGAATATGAGTCGTCATTAGAGAGATGAATTTTTAAAGTTCACATAATAAATATTGGATTTTCATGTAGGCCGACTTGAAGAAAATTCCAAGTAGACATGTCTCTTCATGTGAACTCGTTGGAGGCAATAAAGCCTATATATTGAGGACGAGTTGGGTCATTTAAGGCATCCATTTGTGCGCAATACTTCTCTAAGTATCCTCTGAAATTTTCGGTGAAGCAAGAGAAGAAAAGGACTCGTGGAGATTCCCTAGGAGCAACGTGGAAGATTTCAGGTGGCTTTAGGTACAACGTGGAAGTTTTAGGGCTGCTTGGGTGTGAATTTTGGCGCTGTTCTTGGGTGTTCTTACAAGGCAGAAAGGCCGAGATTGCTAGGGGTGTTTGCGGATCTGTTTGGCGGTAGAAAAGACGTGAGAAGTGACTATTTTGGAGGGCTGTTACGGTGCCGCAGAAACTGAGGTAGGCCACAGGCCTAGCCTCTCCAAAACAGGCCAGCGGGTGTTAAGGGCTGCCATTTGCCCAGAACAACAACCCACAAGGAGGCCATCTCACCTTGCCTAGGCCACAACAAAAGGGAGGCTGTTAGGGTGAATTTTGAAGGGCTGTTGCAGCATGCACTTGCCCTAACCTGAGACAGCAGAACAACAGTATGCAAGCAGATTTGGAGCAGAGTTTAGAGGTGTATTGGGTCAAGAAGTGACTAGTTTGGATCAAAGAATAGTGTAGCCTGTTGGAGCCAATTGGAAGACATTCTAAGGTGGTGTAATATCTTCCTAGGTGCATATCCGAGAGTGACAATATTAGGTATCATAGAGCTTGTTGGAGGGCAACGCGTTAGCTACCCAAAGTAGCCCTAGACGAGCTATCTTGAAGGACGAAGAGCAGTTGAAGGTTGGGTGAAGGATGGTGTCGAAGTGCAACACTTTGATGGACTAAAGTTGTTGCTAGCATGGCATATTGGAGCTCGGGAATTATGCCAATCCAGAGAGCAGTTGATGAGCCCATGTTCATTGTAGCAGACGTGACTTGCAACAGTGATAGGAGGCAACCTTCTTGGAGTCTCGATGTGTAGTGGCCTTGATGGACTAAGGCACTACTAGTGAGCAGTACAGGTGCAATGGACCGACAGGACAAGATACGACATAGAAGTGTTGCAACGAACTTTGTCATTATATCTTGTAACCATAGACTGTTTTATTTGTCAGATTTGGATTAATATAATGAAGATTGGTGATTGTACATTATTGTACAATTTTGTTTAAGATTGTGTATCATTGTGCGTATTGATTTATTGCTTTATATTTCCGCTGTGCAAAGTAGTTTATGGTTGAGATTCTTGGTTTGGTAGCATTAGTGATTTTAAAACATTAACCGAGACCCAAGGTCGTGGAAATTTAACACCATACCCACTTGGGAGCACCACAAAATGACTCAGATGATGGTATAAGTGATGCCACATCATCATACAGGTCTTGGGTCATTTGCCAAGTGCATGATACAATTGTGGGGCCGATTGGGCATGGTGAACTAGGTGCATCTTCCTCGTCCAATAGATGAAACTCTAGCAATCTCTGAACATCTTTGGGGATCCATGGAATGCCGTCTACTATTGTGGAGGCCCATGGCTCTCTACACACACCGTACATGTGCCAATGTAGCCCTCTGGAGGGTTAAGACCCCGTATAGGGAGACCAAACCCAAAATAGAGATCAGATGTAATGCTGCATAAGATCCAATGTGTCCCCTTTCCCTCTAATACACCAAATCATTAAAGAAATCAAGTAAAAGAGTTTACAAACCATGGAAAACAGGTGGGCACTTCATAATGGCATGCACTTTCATAATGGGCTTTGGCATGTGCAAATGTCTCCAAGCTCAAAGGGGGTGGTATGCCCATGGTACATCCTTCAAATGGTGGTGGCATGCGATAAAGTGATGGAACAAAGTAGGGGATGAAGGGGAAAAACTGGGTCACATGCCATGGTGTAAGGGCAGCTAATGAAAGGGAAGCCCATACTTGGGTAAATGATGTGTAGGAGGGAGCAATTGTGGTACATGAATTACCTCGACCTTGATTTTTCCACCCTTCTTCATATGCCTTTTGCGTCTTATGATTTTTCTTTGGTTAACTGCTCGGGGCTCAAAGGAATGGGAGCATGATGTGTAAAGTATAGCAGTGGATACCCCCTTTAAGGTGGGGCAGTTCATCGCCCACCAGGGGTTGGGAGAATCATGGGTTCCTAAATGATAGAGGAGGCTCATCTAGGGCCTATAGGAACCAGGGTGATGACCATGGAAGGGGGTAGAGTTCATGTATTGGCTTTTTCCCACTTTCTAAATGTGTTTGTCTCGATCATCTTTTGCATTTTGTGGTACAATTTCCTGTTAAATGTGGCCAACTATGCTTTTTCTTTTATTTTATTTTGCATCAACCTTTAGGCATCGTTCCAGGCCCGACCCAAGGTGTGGGCAAAGGGGAGGGGGTGGCTGATCCTTTGTGGACCCAGTGGAGGAATGTGGACCCAGGTGTGAGGAGTGATGAATGGGATTATAATGAGCAGAAGGGGGGTGATATATGTGGGTCGGGGAGTGGGACCATGCAACTAAAATTGAGGTCTCCCATAGTACCATCCCTAAAGCCCCAAAGTTCAGTAAAAGAGACCCCCCACGAGACTAGGGTCCAAGGTTAACATCCAAAAGAGACCTAGGGGACAAGAGCATAGACCTAGTCCAATCTTTCCGCTAGACCCCCCATTAATCCATGCCCAAGAGGTTCCATGATAAGTGTTGACCACTCCATGTCAACTACCCCATAGCCGTACATTTTTTCGTGCAAGGATTTCCATCATGTCCGAGCACTTAGATGATCCACAGATTCATCATTATCAGCGATATGTACATTGGAGTTTTGTAAACCCATTCTGCATTTTGTAATGTAAATAATCTTAGTAAGACAAATGTATGTAACAACCTAGGTAAATTTATTTTTCTGATGATGATTTCTATTTTAGGAGGTTTTTCGTCTCACAGGTTCATGTGTGTTTTTAAGCACAGATGATTGACAAAGTTTTTCTTTCCACCCTCCCCTCAAAGCTAGGGTGGATTTTGTCGTCAGGATCTTAGATGAGTACTAGTGTTATTTATCGAGCCTCTGTGAAAGTGATTTGGGAATGATTATTTTATTACAAGTCACTTAGTCTATAAAGTCATATTTTGAGTCGCAGAAATGGGTAACTTATAGAGGGTCAATAACGAATGGGTGTTCCCCCTTCATGGGTTAGAATGTAATATTTCATGTAAATAATATTTTAGCTATAATGCTAAAGTATTAGAGGGTTGGAAAAATTATTAATCCCCTCATGAGTCAATTAATTAAATTTTCTGGCTAAAATAAATTTAAAATGCTAAGCCATAAATTTAATTAATTTAGGTCCTAGGAAAAATTAAATTCTCCAACATTTAAAATTCGTGGGTTTTAAAGTTTTTAATTTTTGGAGGTCCTCGACCAAGGGAATATTGAAAATTTCAAGATATTTTGGACCCTTGGGCCTTAGTAGTTAAGTCAAAGTCAATTTTTTGAGGTAATTAACTCAAAATAATCATTTTTGAGTTAATTAAAAAGAAATTAAAAGTGAAATTCGATTTTCCTCCAAAAAGTAACTTAATTTTGACGGTGATGATTAAAAGATCATTTGATCTTCATCAACGGTCGAGATTACTTTGACGGGGATCAAGCCATCTAGCTGTTGGAGAATTTATCTATAAATTAGAGGTCTCTCTCCATTATTTGGATTCGATCATTGAATCGTGTACTTGCTCTGAAAAGCTCTTGTAACTTTTTTTTGGTTAATAAAACGCAAAGACTTTGGGGTTTCAGACGATGGTGTTCCTCTTTCAGATTTATGTGGTAATATTGCTCTTAATACTCTGCTGCTTTTATTTGTATTTGCTGGATAATAGCCTTTGATGATTGATCTGTGCACAATTATCTTGCACAAATTTCTGGGTTTTTAAAATATCATTTTGATTTAATAGAACTAGTAGGTATCTCTATTTCTTGATGATTTATGATTATTTTGAATCTCTATTAATCTAACAACCAAATTTAAGTGTGTAGAAGTTATTATTCATGATTTGGGCATTTGGGGAAGTCCTTAGTTGGACCAACTGACTCTTAGGTTACAGAATCTAAAGAGCCTACCATTTTAATTTCTGAAGTCATCTTACAAAATATTTTATTTGCAGGGTTTTTTGGGCTTGTGCTTCTTTAAAATTTCTAGTTTATTTATAAATTCGTGCAAATTTTTTTAGATATAGCTAATAGAGGGCTTTGATCTGCAGATCTGGGAGCAGAGTTGGACTCATACTCCTCAGATCTGCTAGATCTGGAAAATGTTATTGTAGATTTGTAAATTTCAATTTTTTTAATTCATTGGGCTTTTGGGGATTTCATATTTTTTTATATACATGTTTTGGGGTTTTCTATATCTTGTTTGTGCAGGAACAAATTTGAAGATTGTTGACGATTTTTGTGGATTTTGGAGACAGATCTAGGCCCTGGAGGGCAAGATCTGATCTCCATTTTATTTGCAGGTCAAAAAAAATTTCAGAAAGGAAACTCGTGGGCAATTTTTTTAGGGCCTAGAGGCCCTGTGCTAGCCATCTCCAGCTCTCGGTCCCTTTTCTTTCCTCTCGGCCCTCACCTCCTTATTTCTCCAAGCTCCTTTCCTTCCCCTCTATCCTCTCGGCCTAGCTCACGACCTCCCTTATCCCTCCAACTCCTACCCTCAACTCCCCTGCTCCTCCTTTCTCCCTCTCCCTCACGACATCCTCCCTTCTCGCTGCCTCTTCTCCCTCACTTCCCCTTGGCCATCTCCCTTACGACCTCCCTTATCTCCCTTATCCCCTTGGCCCTAGCCTTCTTTCCTCCCTCAACCCTCGGTCCCCTACCTTCTCGGCACTCACCCTGAAGACCTCGGCGATAAGCGCCCTCTCGGCCTCCTTCCCTACGCTGGCCACCTCCAGCTCTCGGCCTTAATGGCTTTCCTTCTGGGCCCTAATCCTTGCAACCTCTCTTCCTTCACCCTCTTTCCCAAAATTTTTCACTAAATTTCTCCCTGAAATTTCCAAAGATTTTTGACAAACATTTCTTAAAAAAATTTTAACAAAATTTTAGCAAAAAATGTTTCTTAATTTTTGTTTGTTTGTTTGTCTGAGTTGGCATATGGATCTGAAGATCTTCGGTGATTTGGGTAGCTTATGTCCAAGTTTCTTCAAGCCCCTAAGGGCTGATTGGTGCACATCCTCTAAACCCTTACCCCATTTCATTGATCTGATTGAGAGAAAGACTAATACTGGCATAGAGTTTTAGTTAGCTAAAGTTTGACAACAAATTTAGTTTGCATCTTTTACTCCAGTACATTTTGGAAATATAATTATTTTCAGAAACTTTTGCATGCTAATTGACAAATTTCTGAATATTATTTCACTACTTTTTCAGTAATTTATTTCTGAGTTTTGAGATCAAATGCATCACTAGATTGGAAATAGTTAAACCCAAATTTTTGCTGAATTGTTAGTTATCAATTTGTCATGTGAAATTTCTGTTGTTACACAGAAAAAATCTGAATCTTGAATGGCTATAGGATCACTGATTTAAAATAAATTGCTGGCATTGTCATTTGTTTTAAGAGCAAATTGTTAGAACTGATATTTCAGATTTTGCATCTAATTGTTATGATATGAGTTTAAACACTTAATTTAATTCCCGAAGTGTATTTGTTGTTACATGCTCATTCAAGTAGGACTAATTTAGTTTTTCTTATGCATCTAATGATTTCTGATTGAGTACCTCATACAAATGGATTTATGAATATAAAGTGGTTTATTTCCAACATTTTACATTGGTTTCCTATTGTGTTTTCAGTAATTATTTGTGCAGACTTCATATTTTACATTGCTGGTATAAGTATTTGTTTTCACATTAAGATCATTTTTCTGAGCCTTAAGCTAATAAACACTCACGACATACCTTAGAATAACTCATATTTTAGGTCCTCATTTCACCATCACATCATTTCACTTCGCATTTTCATACTAAGCTAGTACTGGCACATTAAAATTTTGCTTCTAAGCATAAGCTTGGTCGATAGAAACATTGAGGGATCAAACTTAAAACATGGATTTAATTAAAATTAACCACGTCCCTGCATTTCACACAGTTTTAAGTTTTGCATTTGCATATAAGATAGTCGAATCATTTAGTAGCAGTGTCCCATCCATTACTTGGCCTTTATTTCCTTTGCAAGATAGTTGACTCCACAAGGCACTGGTATCATTTTCCTCAAATCAAACTGAATCCTTCAAAATCTTGCGCAATCTAAGCAAGTATTGGTTGCTTCGCTGTGTCTTCCAGATTGGTTGGTTCCCAATTGATCTTCCCTCATTCCATTTTCATACGGACTACCCCCTTTAGTTGCTATTGGGAGACAACTCAAACAAAGAGATTGGGGATCAGGGTGACAACCCCCGATCTGAGCCGTTGTCGCTATGCCTAGACATTCTGTGCGACAACAATAAGTAAACTAAACTACTCAATCACCAAATGACAAGGCATACCTTTAGGTTTGGGAGGCCACCTTCAAACATACAATCATGACAAATGGGTGAGGGACCACATCGCTGACTCAGATGGCGAAAAAATGGAACAATGAGCTAGATGGTAGCTGCAAGGGGCTGCCGACTGAGGACCATCATGGAGATTTTTATTTATTTATTTATTTTTTTGTTTGGTTTATCTTAGGGATATCACCCACAAAACGGTAGGTAACAAGTACTTCTGCACAAGTCTAAGTGTCTAGACATGTGGAAGTTGCCTAATTACCCTTTAACCTTAGCAATTACTTTCATTATTAAAGTAATTGACATCTCTAAGATAAAGTGAATTAATCTAATGAAATGCAAATGCTATTTCCATTAGTGAATTAAATGAATCTCAACTGTTTATCTCAAGTGATGTCGAGATCTAATCTCAATCATTAGTCACTTGGGAGATTAGTGTTGTGGAATTAGCCAATAATTCAAATCTATGGAAAGCTAGGCTAAGGAAGAAAACACATCTTTTGAGCACAAGACAATGAGATAATGAGATCTCAATGTGAACTCAAGGACTTATTTTCATTTCTCTCTTGGGAGCATCCTACTACAGAATCACAAATATGGCATTTGCATTCCAACTTCCATGTTTTTATGTCTCATCTCTTTTGATAACAAGGATGCGACTATTTCATTAAAACTTAAAATAGTTGCATTACTACTTGTGGCAACAATTAGACTATCCCATGAGTTTGGTAGAGGACACATCAAACTTACACTTATTTTCATCTGAAATCTTAATATCAATAGATAATAGCTAACTTACCACATATTTGAAGGTGTTGAAATGCTATGTTACCAAGTCTCCATCCTTCATCCTTAGATGATGCAACTTTCTTCATAGGAACAATTTGTTCACTAGGGACTTAGACTAATACAAAGCCCCTAACTTGTTCCACAATGCCTTTGTTGTAGCTTCTCCTGAAACATTCAATAATACCGAATTTGAGGGACACAACTATATTGTATTTTTTTCCTTCCAATCCAACTTGGATCAATCTTTTCTTGACATCTCTATCGTTGCAATACCTGGATCCACAATGATCCACTAATATTTGTCCATCAAAAGATCTTCCATTTTGAGCTTCCACAACTCAAAACTCCACCTATTGAATTTTTCGATCTCTATCTTTGAATTGCTCACCATTTCCTTTCACCACAAGAATTGATTCTGCAGATCTCGCATTTGTAATAAAGTTTTCCATAGGCTCGAGCCAAAACCCTTTGCCACAAAGATGTCCCCTTGAAGGCAAACTGCGGCAATACCGAATGTTATTTTTAACCCTGTACAGTTAATCGTTGCAAACCAATTCTTAATAAAAGCAAAAAAGAGACAATGGCATCCATAAAGCCCCAATCCATTAACCATGGATTAGAATACAATCATAGTTCCTTAACTGACATTATAAAACGATGCGCTGAACCACCTTGCGCCAACAAGACTTCTAAAAGCAAAAACCATGTGCAAAAAATAGCCAAAAATGAATGCACAGAACTGCCCCCCGAATGACCCCCTCAAGCAGAGAAGGCTGCCACCCCCTTTGTGCCTGGTGCAACGATTCACACATGGATCTAGTTGTGCAAAGAATCTAATATATACCCCGCAATAAATTTGCATTCTGAGACAAATGTTTGTTTTCTAATGACCACTAAGGGAGTTTGTTTGAGTTAGCCTATCATAATGGTCATATAATAAAGATTGTTGTAATTTAGGTTAGTAATAGTGTGACTTAAGTCACATTTCATTAATTTATTAAGTCATGCCTAATTAATAGTGGTCGTATGGAATTTTGGAACGGGAGATTATCTCTCCTTTATATGCTGACATCCACCATTTTAAATACAATTCAAGTATAACTTTCCCTCTCTTGTACTTTCTAGCTTGCATTTATTACCTACATACTCATGGTTTTTCTGACAGCTGTCAAGAATCTAACTTAATAGCCTCAGAAAAATGGGCTTTGAAACCAGAGCCACATATAGCAATTGCTGGTCATGCCTACCTGCTAGTTATGGCTGTCTAGCTACATCGAAAGGATAGTATCAATAGAACTGAAAGTTGTCCATATCTTTCTCTGCATGCTCATGAGGATTTTTGCTGAATTTGAACCCTAAGTTGGGTTGAGAACTAGGCTGGTTACCAGAAGAAATATCAGTATAACCAAAAGGAAAGGGAAATGGAGGGGGCTGTGAATTTGAAGAAGGTGAAGCACTATCAGTAGTAGACTGCATTAGGGGAAGTGAAATTGTGATTGCAAAAATTGAGGTTCTTGCTTTTATTATGGTTTAGTAAAGAACCATATGCTGCAATTACCGGTGAGGAATGTTTCGATGGGTCTATCTCCAAGAATCAGTTCAGTTAAGGATGCTTGAGTTCTTGCTGGTCTATGATTCTCTGTGATTTTCATCTTTCTGTTCTTAGTTAATATCAATCTGTTCCACATGAAAGAATTGGGTGGTTCAGCTTGAGGTTTCTTGTTTGTGTCAATGCATGTGTGTGGGGAATATACAGCAGTAATATTGCAGCGGTTTCTGTGAGTCTATTATAGGTTTGCACCTTTGGATGCTATAAGGTTTTTAAATTCACTCAATTCAATGAAATCATAATGCTTGGAAGGGTTAGTATATGGTACTGATCAGCGGTAGATAAGGGTGTTCTTGCCCCTATGGCAGTTGCTTAGTGATCAAGTGATGAAATGAACATAAAGCAGACCCTATGGAATAAACATGTGATATCATTAGTGCCTTCTATTTTGTTTGTCCATCTTTCAGCATTACTTAAAACTTAGTGGATTCTTGTTCTCTGTCAATATTTGTTTTGTTTGAGTGATATGGTTTATTTAGCACTATCCAGTTTCTTGCTTTGAGCATCATAAGTGGTATTAGAGTTCAAAGAGCTGTGGCCTAACAAGCGTATTGGTTGCAAATATAATCAACATTTTATTTGGTATTTTACAGCATACGTTCTTAGAGGAGCTGGAGCGTACTGTTGCCTTGCTAGCCTTTGAAGATGTGTCCAGTTGTCCTCTGGGGGAATTGCTTGACATTTCTCAGCGTTTAAAGACTGCAAGTGAAGTGAATGCAGCAATTCTTACAAGTCAGAGTCATGAAAAAGGTCTTCTATGCACCTTTTCCTTTGGCATTTCACAATCTTCTTGAGAAATTAGCATGCATTAAGATTTCTATTGTGGCTATTTCTTTAACTCATGTGTTCAGTTCTGTTGAAGGGGGTTAAATTATTAATAAGAAGTTTTGGGGAATTGATAGATGTATTTCAGTAAAATCATTATGACAGTAGCTGATACTGCTGTTAATCATATATGGCATATGCAGAGAGATTGACATGAGTTTGTACTGCCTATGGAATTTTTTCATATTTGTTCTAAACTTTTATGCACTGTACAATATTTGCAGATCCAAAGCTTCCTAGCTTATTAAAAATGTTAATTTGGGCCCAGAAGCAGCTTGACGAGAAGGCGTGCTATCCTCATATTTCTGATATTGCAAAGGCAACACTAGAAGATACTAATGTATAAATGGCACATTCTTCCTGTATGAAAGAACTGTATCAACCATAAGTTTCCTGTAAGCTATGAAAACCAAACAAGTATTATGTTCCATATTCAGTTCTAGTTATGTATATGGATCCAGATTTGATAATTTGTAAGTGGTTGGAAATCCACAAGATAGGTCTAAATATCACATACCTGGTGGAAGAAGCGAATCATACAGCATAAACTTTTAATAAAACTCGTGTGATAAGAAATCTTACGTGGAAGAAGTGAATGGCCCGACAAATGGTATTTAACTTAACTGTTTTTCTGTAGGTATGATAGCTAATAGCCAAAGAAAGTTTTAAATTAATATCACCCAGATTTTACCATTTTAATTAGTTTCAACTCTCTAATTTTTGAAATGAACTTGTTATAAGTTGGTATTTGTTTTGAAATGATCCATGAAGATTCAAAGTGTTTATTTTTCTGATTGACGTTGTTTGTCCAAGAACCTATGAATTGATAGTTAAAACCTGTGTGCTAAAGAATCCTTGAAGTCATGCTTAAAACCTTCATTGGAAGCCTTGTGAAGAGGGGGTGAGACAAGCTTGAAAAACCTTAGGAGGTCTGATGATTGGCTAGAGAAACCATGCGGAGGTTGTTTTAATGTGGAGGGAATGAAGCTCCACACTTTGCATCTTACATCCACGCATCCACACTCCATACCCCATAGAAGATAGTAAGGCATGTGGACCATTGCAATGTGGAGGAGAGAAGAAGAGTTGGAGGGGAGCTTAGCTCTATATCTTGAATCTGCATAGGAAGATCATGTGGAGGCAAGCCTACGGAGGAGAGAGGAGAGCCAAGCTCCTCACTCTACATCCCACATCCTGCACCAAAGAAGGCAAGTAAGTGACAAAGGCTAAGGCATGTAGAGCACTAGAGGAGATGGAGGGAAGACTACCTCGACATTGCGCAATGCACACAACATCATAAGACAACAAAACAAAGGCATAAGACATGGGTGAATATAAGATCTAGACCTAGCTAGCAGGTGACATGGCTACATTGAATGATGTCACATGTACATGCCAACCTTTAGAAGGTACAACATGGGAATCATGTTGATGTTTGTAGCTCAGGGAAGTACTTATGCACATGCCTAAGTGTCTAGACGTGCAGAAGTTGCCAAAAGTCTCCTTAGACACTTGCTCTAGTGTGAACAAGCTATTTTTGTAACTTAGCCTAAGACTTAGGAAAAACATATAATTATTATGTTGGCTTATTGAGCTAAAGTAAACTTAAGAAAATTAAAGTGAAGTACTTTAGTGAATAGTAATCTCAGGGCTTGATCTAATCTTGACTGTCAACCAATTTGGAGATTAGGGTTAGGGATTTAACTCAATGTAAAGTTATAAAAGCAATGTTAGGGAGTAGGAGAAGACACCATACAACAACAAAATATTACTAGAGGTGTCTCAATGAGTGTGTTGGGTTCGAGGAAGGGGGAAACAAGGAGATCCAGATCAACCAAGGAGGGTTTGATTAGTTGGATCAGATCCAATTGTTGTATTTAGTTCCTCAGTTGGGCCATTTTACCAGGAAGGGATCCCAAGTAAGTTCTGAATAATTTTAATGAAGAACTTTGATTGGGTAGAATTTGTTGTGTTATTTTTTGTGGTTAAGAACCTAATTGTGCTTCCACTTAATTTGTGTGTTAATGAACCTAGTTGTGCATTTAATCAATAGATCATTATTCTGCAAGGAATTAAGTGCTAGGTGCTAAGTTTGCAAGAATTCTAACAAATCAAAGGCACACCCACAATGTCCAAATTGTGCAAAATTTGTAAAGCTTGGAGGATAGAGACAAGTTCTTGTAACATATTGTTGGGGAAAATAGTTGGTCGTTGGCCTTCCTGTAGCACACCTTGAATATTAAAAAATAAAATTTATAAATATAATCAAATATGTGACAATGAAGAATAACATACAAAATTCAATATGTAATTTCTAGGTATGGTTTAGAAGTTTTGTTTAAATCCTAACCTTTTAATCTACTCAAGCGTTGAAATATGTAACTAGGTTTGGTCTTCATAATGACATATGTAATCATGATTTTATGTATTTAATGAAAAGAGAAAAATAAATTTATTATTTGTATTCTTAAAGCATGGGTTTCATGTTCAAGGGAAATTTATTTTTAGGTCAAGCACCCATTGAGTCATTTTAGGTTTGTCATAAAGTTAATTGAGTCATTGTCATGTATTGAAGATCCATTTGGGCATGTTACATATTGTAAAGAAAAATTTATTGAGTCAAAATAAAGTCAAAAGACCCTCCAAGACTTCGTCATGGCACAAAGATCAACTTGGCTTACATGAAGAGACAAGTTAGCCTCAAGATAGCAATTCAAACCCCTCACAAGCCTATAAATAAGAAGGAATTCGACCTCATTTGCACACTTACTCAAGCAAGTTTGATCTCCTCAATATAGAAGCTGGAAAAGGACAAAGAAGAAGAAGAAGATCAAGATCGAAGTTTTTGGGCCTTTCTCTCTCTCTTTCTCTTTCATTAGGGTTTCTAAAGTTTTTGGGCTGCCTCTAGATCGAAGCTGTGAAGCTGCAAGGTCAAAGCTATGAAGATGCAAGGACGAAGCTGTGAAGTTGCCTCTAGATCGAAGCTGTGAAGCTGCAAGGACAAAGCTGTGAAACAGCCTCTAGATCAACGCTGTGATGTTGTTAGGTCGAAGCTACTGAAACTGCATCAAGGTCGAAGCTGTGAATTTGCTAGTCAAAGTTGTTGACGCTGCTAGGTCGAAGTTGCAGAAATTGTTGTTGGGGTCGAAGTTGCTAGAAGGTCAAAGTTTGTTGTTGGACGCCGTGTAAGGAAAGCTCATCAAGAAGGAAGGATTACTTGGTCTTGGAAGGTCTTGGTCAAGGGTGATAGGTCTTGGAATTCATCAATTGAAGTTCATAAGAAAAGAAGGATTCTCGTGGGTTTTCCTCTCAATTGGAGAGGTTTTGGCCCTGGCTGATTGCCTATATCGTGTCCTATTGTCTCCTTGTTCTTTATGATTTGGTCGCTGTTTGATGATAGAGAACACTAATAATAAGGATAAAAGAAGTTGTTAATCAAGTAAAGTAAAAATACATCACAAGCAATTATCAAAGAGAAATCACCTACACTTGTTGTCCCCCTAGATTTCTCAACATGGAATCAAAGCTAAGGTGACTACATCAAGGAAGGGCAACACGAAGAAGGATACTCTAGGGCCGAAGTATAAAGAGATCATCTTCGAAACATCAAGAGCATCAATCATCAAGGACTAACCCTATGATCATATTGAAAGGGAATAATTAAGAGCACCAAAGAAGACCTCAAAACCCTAGCTCAATCAAAGAAGCGTTCCACACTTTAAGCATTCTTGGGAAACTCACACATTCTACAATCATTATCAAAAGGAAGATCGAAGCACTTTTGGGTCTATTTTTCCTAGGTTAAGCATTAAGACATCCTTTTGCAACAACACACATCAAATTACAACCACCATCAAGGATCAAGTTTTTTACCAAGAAAGGTCTCCTTTGCAAGCTGAAATAACAAGAAAAAGAAGTCAAGTCAAGCGAAGTAGAAAGGAGGCAAAATTTGTCCATCTTCTAGTTGCATGTGTGAACTAGGGTTATTGTAGAGAAGGACCGAAATTTGAGGTCGTGAAACAAGTTTAACTAGCATTGTCTTGATGGAAGAAAAGCAGGGAAAAGCGTTGTCATCATCATCAAGGAATCAATGTGGTCTCCCTTTGAGCCAAGGATCAATTTTTAAAGAAACACATCTTCACCAAGAAGACATCTTCTATTAACTACATCATCACCAAAATCAAGAAGACATCAAGTTGAAGATCTCATCTTTAGGACTATCTTCACTTGACAAGTAAATATTTTTATATCTATATTTGAATATGTCAAAATCACTTCATATTGCAAGGAGAACAACAAATTGGTTGGGTTGTCAAACTTTCTTGCTTGGAAGAAGAAGATAGATTTAATCCTCATGGAAAATGAAGTCGTTGGTCATGTTAAGGGTTTAATTGTTGAATTGCCGAAAGAAGAAGCTCAAGCTCTTCAAGATGAAGATATCAAAAGAAGAAGGAATAGTCTCATACTTTACGAGGGTGTTAGAAATAAGAAACCAACTCCAAGAGTTGGGAGAAATAATGTTTGACAAGGAAATGACTACCATAGTGCTCAATGCACTACCATAGGAATGGGGCAACTTCACATCAAGCATCTATGGAAAGAAGGAAGCTACTCCATTCAATGAACTATGGTCGTTGTGCAAAATTGAAGAAACAAGGATGAAGGCAAAAATTGATCAAGTGAGCAAGCTCAAGCATTTGTTGCCATGACTAGAAGAAAAGGGAAGTTTGAGAAGCTTGGTCCTCAGAAAAAGAAGAAGAACATGTTGAAAGTTCAATGCTATGGTTGTCATGAATATGGGCATTGTTGTAGCTCAGTCAGGCACAACTAAAATGTCAAGATTTTAAAGGAAAACTCCAGCACAAGATTAATTTGCAGAGTTTAATGGCACTTGTCATGTACCATAGGCAATCCTTCTCTCAATGGATCTTCTTATGTATTTCCTCTTCACATTTCCAGTAACTCACAACTTGCAAAGAAAATTGCAAAATTGCCAATTTTGGTAAATAATTACGCTTTGGGACTTTATGCCAAAAATGGGCTCTTTCATTTAAATTTTGTAATCTTTGTTTATTTAAAGAAAATATGAGTGCAAAGGGCCGATGGAGTGTGCATTAGAAGAGTGGATCCACGAGAATCTTAGTCTGTGAGGGAGTCTATGGTGATGCTTGTGCACCTGGAAAACTCCAGGTTTTTAATCAAAGTCAAGCCAACCCTCACATAAGGTGCCAAATCAAGAGGAGGAGACCACAAGATGTTTCACAACGCGTCACTAGTTTATTAAGACACTGGTGTATTTAATAACTAATTGAGTCTTTGTTGGACGGATGTGCGCTTTATGTGTTCAATGGTCTTAAGGATAGAAACAACCTATGGGTGAATTTCGCATATAATAGACCATAATGCTATCCATCTGTTAGTGTCGGTATCTTCATCCCTCCATTAGTGATCAAAATTTTTCTTTTTGCACGCATATTAGGTGTCTCATCCGATCCGCTGCACTCCATTAGGTCATGGATAATCTGATGGTAGTGGTTCTTTGTCAATTTCCCTCATGATTTTCATCTGCTGGCCTATTTTCACATGCACAAGTCATCTTCTGTCATTTTTATTTCATTTCATTTGCAGAAGCCATTTAGGGTTTTCAAGTCTCATTAGGTTTAGGGTTTACCACCATGGTCTTCAAAAACTCAATAAGAGGCTAACAGTCACATGAGGATGTTTAATAAGTTTACTAAATCACAAATTTTACTGATGATTTTCTTCATAAAGGGTTTTTACCTCAAAATAGAGTTTTGAGGTGAAAACAGGGTTTTTTTTCCATTTAATGTACAAATTTCATGTAATTTTAATGTTTTCATATGTAATAAAACATCATCTGCAGCCCTGGGTCATCGTGCCAAACTCCAGCACTCAAGCTTCTGCAAAAGAAACAAGAAAATCCAAAGCATGGGTCCATCAAATGACAAAAAAGAGTCAAACTGAAAAAACATAGTTTTAAAAAGCAAAGTGAAGGAAACTTTAGAAAAGTGGGTTTTTCTAAACGAAAAATTAAAGTCAATTGTATATAAACGGATCATTTGTGTTAGAAGACATCACTTTGTGCAAAGGAAAGAAAAAAGAGCAAAAATCGTGTTTGAGGAGAGAAAGGACAAAGTTGCAGCAAATTTCAAGTGTTTTCACCGGCGTGGCGCACCTACCAGGTGCTACGCACCAGGCGTAGGATTTGCAAAGGATTTTCAACGGGCTCGACGCACCTGCTAGGTGCTACACACCTGGGCGTTGGCGCAGTGCACCTGTCAACTAAGCTCAAAACTCATTCCATCGATTTTTCTAAGCCTCCAAATTTGCAAATACCATTCCTTCAAGTAAGTAGACCCTCCCATTTGCCATAACAAGAGATTTTGTCATCCTTAATGGTATTTTGGATGGTGAAAAATTAAACCCTAAGTTGCTTCAAAGTTGCCTTGGCAAAATTGTCTAGAGTTTTGTAGTTTTTGTTATTCTTGATGTTTTTACTCCCTTGCATAATTTTCCCATATCCCATCCCTCTATACTAAATTTCCCTAATTTTCTTCCCCTTTTCCTCTCCCATTGACACTCATCATACCCCCTATCCCCAAACCCTAAGCCTTACACCTAATTCCCACTATTCCCCAAACCCTAATCTTCATTTCCAAAACCCTATCATTCCCTAAAAACCCTACATCCAGCATCAAAACCCTCCTTTGCATTTATATTATCAGTCAACCCACCAAATCCCAAAGAAGAAAACAGTAGTCACCTATTCTTGAGAAAATCTCTTCATAATCATCATTCTACACTCTACATTTGCAAGTATGGAAACAGATTCAACTTATGAAAGGGATGAGGAAACTGTGAGTGATTCCTCCCAAGAGATTTATGCACTAAGAAAACCACATAATGGAAGAAAACACATTCGGGAGGAGCCCACCACACTCACAGAGTTACTAGCTTGCCCTCTTGCAGTAACATGCTTTAAACATCAGTCTTGCTACCAGTTTTGTGAGATGGTGGAGAGGGTGAAATACCACCATGAACTTGCTAGGCTATTTGTCCTTCATCTTCACAATGGTCAGGTGAACTTAGCAGGTGTTTCCTTCACTTTGACACTTGAAACTATAGCTACAACAACAGGTATTCCAAATGTGGGTGAACAGTGGAACAAAGGACAGCTTGTGGGCAAAGAGCATTATGAGCCTTATGTCAAAGCTAGCGATCAAAAGCAAATCAGTAGGGTCTTTCCTTTCAGATACCTACAGGACACTTATGCTCCATGAAGCTCATTATCAAATACTTCACCTGTGAAGGGAGGTTTTCTCGCTTGTATACTTACCATGTTAGATGATTGATGCATTTCACTAGAGTGAGGATGATGAACCTCCCCTATTTCATATGTAGAAATATTGAGAAGATGGATACATTGGTACAAAGGAAACCACTTCATCAACAATTCAATAACATTTTATCATTTTTCATTTATCAAAATTGTTATGTTGCATCAGTTAAGCTTGTTGAATGTTTCATGGGATACGTTCATTTCACATGAGGTTGTCAAAAGCCCTCAAGTGACCCCATCAATGTTTCAAGAAGAAGGAGGGCTTTCAAATCAACAAGAGGTTCATGAGACTCAAACTACAGGTGTGCCAGTGTTTGTCACTTATGAAAAGGGCACAAGGAAATTATTTGCACCTGCCAAACGAGTATTATCTCCACCTGGGGTGGAAGGGGTATCGTTTCCTTCACCAGACCACAGGAAAATGCTATCTTCACCTGGGGTGAAAGGGGCTTTGCCTTCTTTTTCAGTAGTATAGGTACAGGATAAAGGGAAGCAACCATTGCATGATGAAGGGCCTTCTGAAGGTCAGGAGAGAGATTTTGTTTTGATTCAGGAGGAGGATACTGATTTGATCTCCCAAAAATCAAGGCTCAAGGAGGTCATTAGAGAACAAGAAGCTGACATCCATGCCTTATCCCTCAACCTTGAGAGGGCTAAGTGGATCATTAAATACCTTGAGCAACAAAACAAGCAATTGGAGGATAAACAAATGGAGCTACAAACCATAAGGGAAAACAAGCAAACATCCAAAAGAAGGAAAGCCAAATTTACACTACTTGAGTAAGAAATTAATGCTGACCAGGAATCATGGCTAGAGAGGGAAAATACTCACTTGGAAAAGCTGCTTGAGAAGGCCAACAAGGAGAAAAAGATGTTGCGCCACATGGCTTATCACTATTTGGCATGAAACAAAATTTGTAAAACAAGGATAAGGAGCCTAAAAGCCAAGTTAAGGAAGACTTTGAGGAGAAAGAAAGAGAAAAATAAGCTCAAGATCTTGGCTGAAGCTTCATTGGCCCATCATAGCACTTGATATAGATCACTCATGACAAATTTCAAGAAATTTGGTAAACTTTTTGGCAATTTTGAATTTTTCATGGAAAAACCAGGTTTTTCCAGCAAGTGCATAGCGCCACCTCGCGCTCACTTTTGATGGAGACATCCATTTGAGGAAAACTTGACATTTTTGGATTCCTTATGAAAAATTATGCATGCTCAGAAATTACTAGGAAATTTTGACAAGTTTTGGAACTCCGAAAGGGCAAAAAACACCTAAAAAATGCCCTCTGTGCCACTTTTTGGCCACACAGGAGAAATTTTGGGAGATTGCAATTTTGGAGGGGAAAATTGACTCCAAATCAAAAAATTCAAGTTGTTCCAGAAAGTAGACTCACAAGGCTTTCCAACGAGCTATCCTGCACCTGATTTGGACCTCGAAAAGCCTTCCAAAATCAGCTTGGAAAAAGCGCTACGCACAGGATGAAAAAGTGCCAATTTTGCTCAAAACTCTGTTTTTCCCCTAGTTTTCTTGTAGTTTGACTTTTTCTCTCTTATGGTCAAATTCATGATGTGACATGATGTAAATTGATATACTATGATGTAAAAATGATAAAAATTTGACTTGATAAGGTAGATACATCAGTTGTAGGTGGTTTTGAGTTGAATGAATCAGTTTCCTAAGTTTTAGAGGCAAGCTGTTCTACTGCCTATTTTTGTGTTCGTAGATTAGATATGGTTGGAACCACCCCTCTTCTCATGGATTCGACCCCTGATGGATAGCATAGGTGGTTTGGAGGTCTATATCATGTGTTTTTTTCAGTCATTTGTAAAGGTTGGATTTTTGTGAATGCTTTGAGCACTATTGTACATCATCTCTGTAGTTTGGCAAAGAAATAGACTAGGGTTTGCAGCATTTTGTGGGATTCTTGTGACAAGGTGATTTAGTATTGTTTTTCTTTCTGTGATTCAAGTTATCATGTGTTTATGTGTGCCATTATCTCTCTCTTTCCAGCTTAACTAAATGAATCAAGTATAAGGGTGGAAATCATTGATGTTGCAGTGCTCTACCTTAGGGTTTGTTTAGCTTTACATGTTTTCCACTGTTTGAAGATGACTCATGACACTTCCATGCCCTATCCAACTCCTCACCAGTGTTAAGATTCCCTATTTCACTTATTTCAAAGTACTAAAGCACTTGCGTACCTCGCCCCACAGAATCCTCCGCAAAACTGAGTTCATTCTCGGACC
Source organism: Pinus tabuliformis (assembly GCA_031772625.1). NCBI lineage: Eukaryota > Viridiplantae > Streptophyta > Pinopsida > Pinales > Pinaceae > Pinus > Pinus tabuliformis. Next base: position 977,351,853 of record CM062807.1, read on the forward strand.
CAAAACTGCCTTCACATCTGATCCGGCAAAACATCATAAAACTCAATCAAACTCCTCTGAGTATATACCTAGCCTAAAATTAGTCTTTATATCAGTCATCTCAAGCTTTATTTGCCATATTTTCCTGAGATTGACAAGGAGAGAGCCCTCTCTCGACCTGGTAGGGCTAGCTACCAGGTTAAGCGTGGTTTGATGTTACCCTAGACCTGCCTTTCTCAACCTGAGGTAGATTTAGGCCATAACACCATCAATATAGATATTGTTCATTGTAGTGTTGATTTGTCTTCTAATTTTGGTAGGTGTGTGGATTGTGGGACTCTCTTGTTACGAAATGACAACTGTTGCAAACTTTTGCAAACAAAAGTTCTATGCACAGTAAAATAAAAACAAGGGACACTGCAAATATCCAACGGGCTCACAGGGGCATCTATCTTTATCAATGGAATTTTGATATACCAGGCATACTGGCTACAAGTATCAGTGAAGCCGTTGCACCTCATTGGAAATGATCCAAGCTCACTTCATTGACGATTCTTACAGTGGGATTTTTTTTCCATTAATCATGAAGTTCTCAAGCAAGACGAAAGTCTTAGATTGAGATTTTTGTTGATCACTAGAACGAAATTCCACTCCACTGAGAAGAATTTGACAAAGCTGTTGGCGATGGTAATGGAGAGCCCCAAAGTGTAGCATGTGATCAAGGTTGCCTCAGACAAGCTCCTCATCAAATTATCAAACGTTTCTGTCTATGATTTTTTGTATAGTCAGAGCGAAAATCCATCCCCTTCCCCTCACAGTCCAAAGGAGAGAAATTCCAAGCAGCAGTGTGGGACTGAGGAGAAAGGTACAAAGAATTTCCCATTGAAGAACATTAGTAATAATGCCAATGCTTCAAGAGAATTTGACTCCATTGTTACATGGAAGACTCCTTAGAATGGGTCTCTACGTAAACCACGGTTTGGCTCACATTTGAAATCTGTGGGGAACCTCAAGATCTCTAGGATACCGACTACCCAAATCGACACATATGCTCTGACCTCTGCAACCGCAGAGAAGGCTTGGCAGAAGGCTTTGAGAGGGGCTACAAAATGCTTGATGGAGAGGGATGTAGTGCAGTCGACTCGCCTGTGCAAGGAGCTTCTGTGAGGAGAAGGGGGGATCTTTATTTTTCATAACTCAATAAGGAGTTTTGTTTGAATGTGCTTGGTTTGGTTGACTTTGCTATCGACTACAAACAACACACAAAGCTCGCATTGCCTTTTAGTTAATGTTTATGGTTCTCTCCTCTGTATATATAACTATAGTTTCTTCACAGGAGTTCAGAGTTCGAATCCAATAAGGCTCTGCAACCAAAGCCTCTTTCCACGTTTTGGTATGAAACTTTCTTTGTAAGGTTTTATAACGTTCATTGTTGCATCTTTATTGTTGCTTCATCATGGTGATACTTGTAAAAGGAATAAGGATATGAATATCACATTTGCAAGTAAGAATAAAGCCATGGAAATTGGATGAAAATGCTAGAATAAAAAGGCTCTAGGTTACAGTGTTAATATATAACATCTTTATATCAGTTCATCAGTGAAAGAAGACATATGGATTATTTACTATTGCGGAGGTGATTCGATGATCAAATGCCTTGGAGCCAAATATGAAAGAAGCATGATTATCGTTTTGGCACATTCCAACATAATCATCGGTTCATACCATTGATGCTACAAATCGATGGCCTTACGATGGCACAAATCAATTAGAAGATAGGATGAGGAGTGCCTCGGGAGTGGTTTGGTGCAAACTGCTTATTCACTGATCAACGACCGACATTTGCTCCGACAACACCACGATCCTTACTAGAAACCTCTAAGTGTGATCCTATAGGGAGTTTTTTATTCCCAAAACCATGTGCGGTTTTCCATGGGGCCCACGTCCATCTTGTCATCTTTATTTAAGAGCCCAATATTTTTAGTATTTGTATTGTAAATCTAAGAGGCGGAAGTTTTGTTTTTAAAAAGGAGATTGTATATATATATATATATATAAAATAATATTTTTGTTTATTTCAAAACCTTTTAAATGAGAGAAACAATTTTATAATTGTTCTCAGAATCAATGTTGGAAACTGATTGAGATAGTTACGCGGGGAAAGGGAATAAAAAGAAAAATCAACAATTGTGAAGGAGTTCAGAGGTTTGGAGTCTTGGTGAATCTAGGGTTTCTCATGAAGACACTATAATGGAAAATCTCTCATGAAATCAGTAATAGAAGTCTGTTTGATTCCAACAGTTCGTGTGGTTGCAAGCATTGTTTACTTTTACAATCTGTGTGATTCCATGTTTGTTTTTCCTCTTTGGAATGATATATGATGCAACAAGTTGCTCCAATTTAAACTCATGAATTTACTTTTTGTACTCACGTGTTTTAAGTTTGAAACCCTTAATGAGTGCTCCACGTTCCAAAAACTCATTCACATTTTCCTTCTCTATTCATTATTCTCTCTACAGAGTTGAAGCACAGATTCTTAATTGCCTATGCCAAAACCCTGTCTCCTTCACTTTCTTCTACACATATTTAATTTAAGGCTTTGCAACACTCATTGTTTCTGGCCATTCTGGTTCAAAGACTAGGTTTCTTGAATTAGGTAATTCATTGCAGAATTCATGGCTTGTCCCTCCGACCACATTTTTAAAAAGTTTTATTAATCTTTAGATGTCTCGGGCACTGGTTCCCCACAGCAAGGAACTATCTTCGGGGTTTACAAGAGGCACTACAAGAGAGATTGTCCAATGCTCAAGAAGGACAACAACAAAAGAGGAAGGGAAGAAGCCCATATCATCGAAGAAGTAGAAGAAGCTGAAAAGAAGAAATCCAAGGAGGAGGAAGTAAAAGATCTCTACTCTGATTGAGATAGCCTTCCTCACCTAGTTCTTTTCAAGTTTATGTTTCAAGTTTTCTGCTGTAAAGTATAACTATCATGGTAGGAATCATTAGAAGCATCATAGGATGCATCATGTTAGGATATGGTATCATAGAAGCATACGATTGAAAGCAAGAGCTCGTGACATCATCATAAAAAAACATGAAAGATAACTGAAATAGACGTCTATGGCTGTCACTTATAGAAGGTTGTAGCTCTTGGTAACCTCATTAGAAACACAAGTAATACTTATGGGAAAAAGAAAGTCATATAGTATAGAGCTCATCATACATCATTCAAAAGGGGCACTTGTAGGATGAGGATGATCGAGATCTGTTAAAATTGGAAACTAGGGCCAAATTCCACCTTGGGACAACTCATATGATGGAGATAATTATTGCATTGGATTCCTATATTTGATAGGTTGAAGTTTGATATATAGATCATCTCATTCGGACAAGAAGAAGTGAAATTTTGAATTTATTCACTCACATGTGCAAATTGTTTAGGTCAACCTCAGGGTAACGTAGGCTCAAGAAGCCCAATAAATGTGTCCTTTCACCCTCAATGAATTGTATAAATAGGAGTGACCTCTCACCTCATTTGGACATCACTCACTCATCAATTCTTCTCTCTCCTAGTTAGATTGGTTCGTACAACTTGGGGATCATCTCTCTCTCTCACATGTGTGGATGAAGGACAAGTTTTTGGGACAGATTGTAGGCTGAAAAGTTTAGACTTTAGACCAACATTGACCAGTGTTGACCAAAGGGTTCTTGAGTTTGTTTGATTGCATTTTGAGGGTCAAAATCCTGATTTTGGGAGGCCGCATTGGTTGGCACTAAAATCGAGATTTTCTGGGCATGTTGACCTATGTTGAATTTTGTTTGACCGCATAAAATTACAATAGATTTTATCTCTCCTTTGATTGAGTTTGACCGAGCTGTTTTGGGCTACATTTGACGTCCTGTTCAAGCTGAGTTTGACCAAGGAAGACTGAGCTGCATTGGAGAACGGTTGCTACTGTTTTGACCAGCATTGACTTTTTGGTTAGCGCTGAAGTTTGACTGCAGTTCACTGTAGAATTTGTGAGGGCTAATTTGACTGTGTATTGGGCAAGTGAATTTGATTTTGTACTCTCTCTGTTGAACTATTGAATAATAATAAGAAGATTTGATCAAAGGGTTTTCCCCACTTTGGGGTTTTTCCTTGGCATTCACTAAATCTGGTATCCTCTTGCCTTGGCTTGTCTTCTACATATGTTTTTATGTTCTATCTGCATTCACTGTCAATGCGATTAATGGTTAATGTGATCGCTAATGGAAATAATTTGAAATTGCCATTGGGCTGCTAAAGGAACATTGAAGTAAATTGTGCTAAGCATAGAACATACCATTGTTATCTAAAATTAACAAAATCCTCTGCTGGAATCTTCATTGAAAGGTTCACCTACTGGAAGAAGCATCTCGTCGGGAATTCGAACTTGTATGGGATTCATGGGATGATGGTATGATGTCAAAAGAAGTGAAGCAGTTCAAGGGATTAAAGTTCTTTCACTCAAGGAAGCTACCGAAGGAAGTCTAGATGACCAAAAGAAAGAGATGAGGTATGTATGCTTGTACTTGATAAAATAGAATCATGTCATATGGTTGCAGATATCGTGAATGAGTGCTCTACCTCAAGAGCATGATCAAAATAAATGATCTTCTCTTGTGAAAGCATGCATGAAGGCATGGTTCACACATTGACTAGACGAAATCAACATAATATGTCCTCATATAAAATATGAGGTGGTTGACAAAGTCGAAGGAACTATGATTGGAAGTTCTTAGGAGGAAATGTGTGAATAAAGAAAGGAAGAGATCATGAAAAATGCAACTATGGAGAAGGCAATCAACATCCAAGGACTAGAAGATTTGACTATGATATCTCCATGGGAAAGATATGAAGATCCTGATAAAGTCTGAAAAAGAAAGAGACCCTTGACGTTGTATATCTTTTTGGAGATGTGTCAATATATATGCAAGATGTTGATGCAAACAAGGAGATGTCATGATGAAAGACCATCACAAAGGTATTTTTGATTTAATGTTCATTTTCTATTTTTGAACAATATCTGGATGGGCTAATGCAGGGCTACCAAAGGAAGAGTTTAGATGTCATCTACAACTGACACTCATGTGGTAGGATGAAATATCTTGAAGGAAATGTGATGCAAAGAAGGTGGCAAGGTATGAAGGAAAGGCCAGATATGGACTAATGGATCACTTTCCAATGAAAAAAGGATAATATGATTGACATGATTCATGAATGAAAGTGATGGATGGTCGATGCCCTACGAAGAAGTCCCAAAAAGATGAAAAATTCTGAAAAAAGAAAAGGAAGTTCATGACATGGAAAGGAGGAGCTATTCAAGTAGCTGGTTGTCCCATGATCTCCACCTAAAGAGCTACAGGAAGCAAGTCCCTGGTCACGAGGGAGCTTGGTCAAGTCCTTGATTAAGAGGGAGTTGGGTACATTCCTTTTATAGGAATGAGTACATTCCTTCACTGGAATGGGCATATCCTCCCTAATTGAGAGGGAGAGATAGACACATCATTCTTGTCTTCACCCGGGAAGATAGAATGGAGGATTGGGTAAGCATCTGACATTCGATACTCTTTGAGGATGTGCTAGGGAATCCAAGATAAGAGTAGTCGTAGAGGACCGATTCTCTTTGAGGACTGTGAATCCAAGATAAGAATAGTCTTGGTGGGACATACACTGAGAGAACCCCTGTGGGGCATGTTTCGAGAGAGACAATGATGAGGGTGTGTATAAATCACTGGTCTCGCCAGCGTTGTGCCCTGATCTTGTGGAGAGATAGAGTTGTTAGTCAAGGCCTTGCTACGTGACAATGCTAGATGATATGATGCTATACAGATGGGTTACAAATCTGACTCTTCTTATGAGAATTCTTCAGATTGAGAATGTCCAAGTACCTTGTATGGATTATGAATACCTCCCTAGTTAAAAGGGAGTGTTGAAATATGTAACTAGGTTCAATCTTCATAATGTCATATGTAATCGCGATTTTATGTATTTAATGAAAAGAGAACAATTAAATTTATTATTTGTATTCTTGAGGCATGGGTTTCATGCTCATGGGAAATTTATTTTTAGGTCAAACACCCATTGAGTGCTTCTAGGTTTGTCATAAAGTCAATTGAGTCATCGTCATGTATTGAAGACCCATTTGGGCATGTTACATATCGTAAATAAAAATTTATTGAGTCAAAATAAAGTAGGGATTCTTTGCATATTGCTAGCTTTGAGTTCAACTTCAATATTTCAATGTTTCAATCTAGCGAACTTTGATATGAAAATAGAATAAGAAAACAAAATCCATGATACTTGAATAGCAAAATGGCGGGTAGTACCAACAAGGCCAGAGAGGAAGGTTAGATAGATAACACACATAATGGTAGAGCAACCAATTCGAGGAAGACCACACAATTAGTGGTTGGGGAAGTGCACACACCATGACTCTAATACCATGTTGAACACACAAAATGATAGATAAATAATGTGTTGCATATTATTCACAAGATATACATGTTAATCCACAATTTTCCTACCCTTGGTTTTCACCTTGCAAGAGGTCTCTTGGACTTCTCATGACTGTTGACCTTCACTTGAGGCTTTTCGCCTTCCTCTCAAGTGAATAGGACAAGTGCTCATAACCCTAAAGGATTATGTTTCCAACAAATTTAATGCATATTTTTGTTGAAATTTGGGGCATCTTTGGGATGAATTTCACTCCTTGATGTGGCAACCTTGTTTGGGCAAGCAATCTTTAAGGCATGTGGAGAAATATATTTAATATCATTTAAGATAAAATTAAAGGGGCACTTCATCAAGTCGAACTTATTTAAGGAAGGGTCATATTTTCAAATACGAGACCCCTTGTCTCCTCCATTGAATCATATAAATAAGTGACATTATAACTCATTCAAATCATAAAGTACAATTCCGCTTGCATCTCTAATCTGAAGTGACCAAGATCTCTTGTGGATGAGTTGTGTTGGAGGAGAATATTGTCGTTGTTTTTCTTTGTGAGTTGTGAAACTTTAACAAAGGTATGGTCATGGTCAAAATCTCATTATGAATATCTGTTTTGGGCATGCGAATATGGAGGCCTCTCAAAGATTAGGTTGAATAGTTTTTTCTGTGCATTCAAGATGCAATATATCTTTAATTTTGGGCCAAATCTTGTGAACCTTTCTGAATGTATTTGGCCGAGCATTTCTGAGTTAATATAGATAGGGCTGAGCCTAGTTTCTTTGTGAATAGTGGATGGTTTGATAAATGTGCATAAGAGGATGAGGCTTGAGGAGTGTTGACATCGCAATCCTTGAGGAGGTTTTGAGGCCCAAACTGTTATGAAACTAGCTCAAGAAAAGATAGAAAAGATAGATCAACGCCTTAAAATTCAGCCTCTTCGAGGGGGCAACTTCCTTTACATTACATAAATGAACAATTCTTGGATGATTCAAATGACAAAACCTCCTTTCTATATATAGGAGTCTAAGGAGTCACAATATAATCCAGCCGACCTAACAATAATAATATAAAGTCACAAAAATAACAATAGAGGGATTCTATGGGGCACAGTAATAACAATATGGGGGCAATAGGGGCACAACAATATTAATAAGGGGTATAACTACAATAGTAATGGGGTAATCACTAGTATTATAGGGACCCAACATGCCCCTCTCCTTCAAAAAAGTGTTGTCCTCAACGCTTGAGTAATTCTGGATACTTCTGCATAAAATTCTCATCCTCCCATGTGGAATCTTCAACGGATAAGTTCTTCCACTTGATAAGATACTCTGAAATTGAATGATTTCGTAGCTGTCGAGTTCTTGTTTCTGTGACTGCTTCCGGTTCCAATATAAATTTTCCTTCCTTGTCAAGTTCTGGCAATATTGTTTGAACTGGGAGCTTGTCACCTATAACCTTCTTTAAACATGAAACATGGAAAACTGGGTGCAATCGAGAAGCTGCAGGAAGCTCCAATTTGTATGCCATAGTACCAATCTTTTGCAACACCTTGTACGGACCATAATACTTTGGTGATAATTTATTATCCTTCTTAGCTTGCTTGAGGGACATTTGCTTATATGGTTGTAGCTGTAGGAATACCCAATCACCTACATCAAAACTTCTTTCACTGCGATGTTGATCTGCCTGTTGTTTCATTCTATTCTGTGCCAACACGAGGTTATCCTTTAAGAGTTGGAGGACTTGTTGTTGATGTTCGATGTGATGTTCCACTGCCTGAACCTTAGAATTTTCTCTTAAATATGATGTGATGGATGGTGGTTGATACCCATAAAGTGCCATAAATGGGGTCATTTTTGTTGCTGTATGGAAGGAAGTGTTATACCACCATTCAGCCAGAGGCAACCATTTGACCCATTGTGTCTGTTTATCAGATACAAAGCAACGAAGATATCCTTCCAAACATTTGTTTACTATCTCAGTTTGCCCATCAGATTGAGGATGATAAGATGAGCTATGAGCTAACTGAGTACCAAGACAAGAAAATAATTCTGTCCAAAATTTTCCAGTGAAAATGGGATCTCTGTCACTTACAATAATCTTTGGGTTTCCATGTAGCTTTTGAATTGTTTCCATAAATGCAGTAGAAACTGTACTGGCTTTAAATGGATGTGATAATGCACAAAAGTGTGCATACTTGGTAAGTCTGTCAACTACCACCATGATGACACTCTTTCCCTCAGACTTGGGTAAACCTGTGATAAAATCCATTGAAACCTCCTCCCAACGTTGGCTTGGAATGGATAAAGGTTGTAATAGACCCGGTGTCTTAATTGTTTCAACTTTATTTTGTTGGAAAACCAAACATTCCGCCACAAACTTTTGAATATCTGATTTAAGGCCATCCCAAAAAAATTCCTTCTTAACCCTGTGGTAAGTTTTTAAAAATCCTGAGTGCCCTCCTAAGGGAGAAGTGTGCAATTCCATAAGAATCTTTTGTTTTAGCTGGGAATTCTTACAGAGGTATAAGCGATCTTTGTACCATAACGAATCATTTTGCCAGCTAAATGTATCAGACGTACTGGAATCTTGTTGTAACTTTCGAATAAGTGCCCACACTTCTTCATCATTCTTCCATTCCTCCCTTGCTTCGTTTATCCAATCTGGTTGGATAATAGAAATGGCGCACAACAATGCTTCCACATCCTCATCCTTTCTTGAGAGTGCATCTGCCACCACATTTTGCTTCCCTTTTTTGTAGATGATTTCAAAGTCATAACCCAACATCTTTGTGACCCACTTTTGTTGCTCTTCAGAGGATAATCTTTGTTCTAAAAAGTATTTAAGGCTATCATGATCCGTTTTTACCTTGAAGTGTCTTCCCATTAGGTAGGGTCGCCATTTCTTAAGTGCATGGAGTATTGCCAACATTTCCTTCTCATAAATAGCTTTGCTTAAAAACTTTCCCTTGATTGGACGACTTTCAAAAGCAATGGGTCTTTCATCTTGCATTAGAACAACACCAATTCCATTTCCTGAAGCATCACATTCCACAATAAAGGTTTTTGTGAAGTCCGGTGTAGCTAAGACCGGTGCTTGGCACATTGCCTCTTTAAGATGTTCAAAGGCCTTTGTTGCTTCCAGAGTCCATGAAAATGCATCTTTCTTCAATAATGTTGTTAGAGGTGCTGCTATTCTCCATAATTCTTAACAAACTTGCGATAATACCCTGTCAACCCGAGAAATCCTCGCAGATGCTTTATGGATGTGGGGATTTTCCATTCCTTAATGGCTTTAATTTTGCTAGGGTCTACCTTAACTCCTTCATGAGATACAATATGACCCAAATATTCCACCTCCTGGACTCCAAAGAAACATTTGGATCTTTTTGCATATAATTGTTTCTCCTCCAATAGTTGTAGCACCTTGTCAACATGTTCAACATGATCCTTCCAAGACTTGCTGTAGATTAGTATATCATCAAAAAATACTAACACAAATTTTCTAAGGAATGGTTTGAAAATTGAATTCATCAAACCTTGAAATGTTGAAGGTGCATTGGTAAGGCCAAAAGGCATGACCAAAAATTCATAATGACCCTCATGAGTTCTAAATGCTGTTTTCGGAATGTCTTCAATCTTCATTCTGATTTGATGATATCCTGAACGAAGATCCAACTTGGTGAAGTAAATTGATCCATGCAATTCATCCAGTAATTCATCAATGACAGGAATGGGGAACTTATCTTTAATAGTGAGCTTGTTGAGCTCCCTATAATCCTGACACATGCGCCATGATCCATCCTTCTTGTGCACCAATACTACTGGAGCAGAGAAAGAACTTTGACTCGGTTGAATTATACCAGCCTCTAGCATTTCTGCAACCATACGTTCAATTTCACTCTTTTGGACATAGGGATATCTGTACGGCCTGATGTTTGGAGGAACACTTCCTGGAATCAGATGAATAGCATGATCATGATCACGCATAGGTGGGAGACCTTTGGGAGTCTCAAATACCTTGGAATGATTGTCCAGGACTTTTTGGAGATCTGGAGAAATAGATGATTCCGATGTGGAAACATCTAGCGAACATAATTGTGCAATTACACCTCTTTGCTCCTTTTTTAGAAGCTTTGTCATACCATTAGAGCTGATTATCTTTCCTGGTTTCCCTGCAATACCCCTTAATTCAACTTCCTTTCCTTCCGTAGAAAATTTGATGAAAAGTTCTTGAAAATTAAAAGCTATTGTACCCAAGGATTGTAGCCATTGGACTCCTAGTACAACATCAGCACCTCCCATTGGAATGGAAAGCATTGGGCTAGTCAATACATATTCTCCCATGGATAGCTTGATATTATGGCACTTTCCAGAGCAATTTATTGTTCCTCCATTTGCAATCATCACTTGACACTCTGGTGCTGGATATAGGAAGCAATTCAATTCTTTTGCTACCTTACAATGAATAAAATTGTGGGTGCTTCCTGAATCAATCAACACTATTACCTTTTTCTTCTTGATTTGTCCTTCTATCTTGATGGTTTGAGGAGTGGTAATTCCCGCCAATGCATTACAAGATATGGTCGGATTTATTTGTTCTTCATCTAGGCTTTGTTCCTGGAGTATATCCTCTTCTTTTGACCTTTCTTGCTCCTTTTCTTCTTCCTCTTCACAATCTATGTAGAATAATTTCTTCTCAGCACACTTATGACCTTTAGTGTATTTGCTATCACAACTGTAACAAAGCCCTTTTGCTCTTTTTTCTTCCAATTGTTGTGGTGTCAACCTTATAGGTTGTGGAAGACTAGGGGCAACAACACTTCCGTCTTTATAGTTGTGAGTGGTATGCTTCCTGGTTGCCATAATTTTGCTTTCCATTTTTCTTGCTAACCTGAATGCCTTCTCTAATGAATCAGGTTCCCAAAGGCGAACATCATGTTGGATATTATCCTTTAAAGACCCTATGAACACATCAATCCTATGCTCCTCTGGAATATCTTTTACCCTTATGTTCAATTTTTGGAACTCCTCAATGTGCTCCATTATTGAACCCTTTTGTTTGAGACTTATCAATTGGCTAAAAAAAGTGTTGCTTTTTGTATCCTCATAATGTGCTATCAATTCTTCCGTAAAAATTGCCCAAGTGATAAATTGTTTACGAGAGCAAAGCCATTGATACCATACAAACTGATTTGGTTCCAAATATAAAGTTGCCATACGTACCTTTTGTGTGTTTTGCACATTATTGAGATCGAAGAATTGCTCCATCTGTAATATCCATGTGGCAGGATCCTTGCCATCAAACTTCCTCATATCGATTTTTGGAATATGGTGAGTCTTCGATCCAACATTAGCGTCTATGGAATCATGATTAACATTTCTTTTGTTCTCATCATGAGTTTCCTTTAGTACCCTTTCACCCTTAGGACCATTTCTTGTAGCAACTTATTCATATTTATCTTCAATTCGTCCATGTCTGTCTTCAAATCTATCTTCAAATCATCCATCTTAGCTTCCACGTCAATCATCTTAGCTTCTACGCCTTTCTTTAAACAGTCAATCTTAGCTTCTACACCTTTTTTTAAACCATCCATCTTAGCTTCTACATCTTTCTTTAAACCATCCATCTTAGATTCTGTTCCTTTTTGTGCAAGGGATAGTTGTTGCACTTGGTCTTGTAATTTTGATATATCATGTTGCATTTCTTCCTCTTCTTCATGAGTCATGCTAGAGCTTTCAGGTTCCTTACTAGGTGTTTGCATTTTCTTTCCTCGGGGCATCAGTTACCGATAATAATGCTCTACTATGCCCTTTGAATTCCTTCAAAATAAATTTTCAAACCAAACTTAAGCAAAAATTTAAGAAAATCTACACACCTTTTTTCACTTTGTAGGAGCTCAATATTGCCTCTGATGTATCTCTGTACTTTCCAATCATCTAGTTCTGAATTTGTGAGCTGTAGTAGCCCTCTGTGTCCTCTTTCCAATTCCACAAGTCTGACCCAAATTGGATTCTCCAAGGAAGAGTTATGTGAAATCTCCCACAGTGACTTGCTTATAGACTAGTTCAATAGAGCGAACTTGTACGACGTGCCACGAGTCACTGTTTCGACCTTTGGATCTGAAACATGCATACAAGAAACTATAGTCCGTCCTCTTTCTGTACCTTCTTATGAAATTTCAATCCGATCCCCAGAGAGAAAGTTATGACGATTTTTTCCAGGTCACCTGTTTTGAATGTAATTCAGGAGTCTGCAAAAAGACCAACTTCCTCAGATCATATCTCCGCAAATATCACGCGAAAAGCTCTGAATTTCGGACCTAAGGTTCAACGCGATTTCTTCTCAAATGGGTTTTTTTTGCGACTTCTGAAACGTCACAGAAAAAAGTTATAGCGAAAATGCCATGATGACCTGTTTGGAGCAGCGAAACCCTAGAATCCAAAGCTCTGAAACCAAATGTTATGAAACCAGCTCAAGAAAAGATAGAAAAGATAGATCAATGCCTTAGAATTCAGCCTCTTCGAGGGGGCAACCTCCTTCACATTACATAAATGAACAATTCTTGGATGATTCAAATGACAAAACCTCCTTTCTATATATAGGAGTCTAAGGAGTCACAATATAATCCAGCCGACCTAACAATAATAATAGAAAGCCACAAAAATAACAATAGAGGGATTCTATGGGGCACAGTAATAACAATATGGGGGCAATAGGGGCACAACAATATTAATAAGGGGTATAACTACAATAGTAATGGGGTAATCACTAGTATTATAGGGACCCAACACAAACTAGGGCTGACGTGGGCTAATCAAGATGCCCTAATTAGGGCCGAAGTGGATGGTTTGATAAATGTGCATAAGAGGATGAGGCTTGAGGATAGTTGACATCGCAATCCTTGAGGAGGTTTTGAGGCCCAAACTAGGGCTGACGTGGGCTAATCAAGATGCCCTAACTAGGGCCGAAAAGTTTCAATCATATGTACATAACGCTAAAATATTTGATGACAAAAAAATAGTATTCTATATTGAGGTATACTATCTTTCCTTGTTTGATGCTTTTGTATGATGGAGAATGTCTTGGTTGGACACATAATATGGCTGTCTGTGTGTAGTATGGAGGGCTGCTAAAAGAGCCCTAATTGGAGTCCCTTTTGGAATGATAACGAAGGAAGCTAATGGGCATATCTGGGATACCATAAGGATTGTGTCCTTGAGGATGCCAAGTGATGTATGGTAGTCCTCATATTAGTGATGTATGGTAGTGCTCATATCAGTGATATATTCCAGTTCATATGACAATTATGTTTGAGTATAGATTCTAGTTCACATAACAGTGATGTTTGTGTATAGATTCCAATTCATGAGACAATAATGAATGGCAATGAAATTTGCACCTAATGATTATGATGTTCGACAATGACCTCATGACAGTAATATATATGATGTAAGGTAGTTTCCCTATAACAATAATATGTGGCAATGTTCTTATGACATGAATGAAAGGTAGTGGTATATATATATATATATATCAGTGAGATTGATATAATAGTGACAATGATGTGATAGTGCCCTTCATATGACAATGACGTTATTGCATGACAATGACATTGACCTTGATATGATAGTGACAGTGAAGTGCTTATGACAATATTGGATGGTAGTGAGTAATAATGATCCTTGATTCAGTGACATTTGAGCTTATGATGTTGATCATGTTGTGAGGTATCCTTATGATTGTGATGTGACAATTGCATTAGTGCCTCTATGACAATGACATGCAACCATGCCTATATGAGAATTGTGATAGTGCCTCTATGATAGTGATGTGTATCAATGCCTCTGTGACAAATGTGACAATATATATGACAATGATGCTTATATTATTGGCTGATCTTGGGTTGGCCCTAGATGGCCTATTGTGATTGATGATGAAAGAAATATTTATTATTCGTATTGTACTTTGTATCTCAGCTGAACCTTGGTTAATATCTAATAAAAGAAGAATAATTAATTATGGGTTCTCCCCCTTGTGGGGTTTTGCCTTGGTCTCTGACCAAAATCTTGGTGTCTCTATTGTGTATGCTTTTGTTTTACTGTTCATCACTGTTCTGTTGCATTGTTGATGTTATTGTTCTCTCTACATAAATGCTAATGATGATATGATGTTATGGGGCGAATGCATGTAATTGTTGAAAAAGTTAAAAAAATACAACTATCTACAACATAGAACAATCTTGCCCTAGAAATTAATAATTTTCATAAGAATTTATCATTTAGCCATAATTTAGAAGATTTCAAATGAATATTTACCATTGCATAAGAAATGTCCTAAACATAATTTGTAGAATAGAGATAGAAATTCAAACTTATATGAATACAAAGAAGATGACCGGCAAAACCAATAGACTTAGTGATTTCCATTCATTTATAGGCAATTCCATTGTAGAACTCCACTTCCTATCCAGGCTCTGATACCACCAAGGTGAAGGAGGAACAATTGCTCTAAATCCAATATACTGGAAATTCAACCAAGATAATTTTAGGCTAAGTTTTGCAAAGGACAAAGCATCTACATGCACCCACATTACCTGCTTCTCATCACACAAAAAAAATTTCTTCGGTTCTTCTCAATCCCTCAAAAGTATCTTCTTGTGCTTTTCAAAGAAGCCATAGAAAGGTCCAACTAATTTCACATAACTTCTTGCATATTTTCTTGGTTTTTTAGCTCTTTCCACAAGTATCTCTATTTATTTTCATGGTTAGTCTAGTTTGTATGTTTATGACACTTTGTTTTCTGCTCTTCTCTTCCATAGAATTGTTGAAGAATGTGTAACTAGATTCGGTCTTCATTAGTAGGAAATGTATTCTTGTATATATAAAATGAAAAAGAAATTGGAGAATGGGTTTCATGCTCAAGTTCTTTCTTTTATTTTATAGGTCAAGCACCGATTGAGTGCTTCTAGGATTTGTACTAGGTATAAGAGTCATTGTCATATATGGAAGACCCTATAGGCACATTGTAATTGCAAACAAAAATTATTTTGTCTTGAAAATGTCAAAATACCTCCAAGATCAAGTCAACCTATATGAGCTATCAAGTCGGCCTAAGTGAAGAGACATGTCCACCCTTGAAGGAAGCCTATATATAAGAGGACAAGTCCTCCATTTGGATCATTCACTCACTCATCTCTTATATGAAGAAGGAAGCAAAAGAAGGTCGAAAAGAAAGTGCGAAGAACAAAAGGACAAGGAAAATCTAATTGTTTGGGTCTCTCTACATTCTTCTAGAAGTGAAAAGTTAGGGTTTCTACACTGGGCAAGTCTAAGGTTAGATTTTGGAAGCAATAAGAGTAAGAAGGCAAGCAAAGGTCTCTTAGGATTTCCTATTAGCCCTAATACTCAAATCAAAGCTAGCAAGGTCAAGGGAAGAGCAATTAGAGGGAGATCGAAGTCTCCTAGAGAAGCAACAATAGTTGTTGGGGAGCAGAATTTCGGATTTACTGGGGAGGTCGAAGATATTGCAGTAGGAGGTTGAGGAAGACTTGATATTGGAGGGTATTTGTCTTAGTCTAGGTCATGGTATTTGCTAATTGAAAAATCTGAAATATAAGAAGAGATTTTATGGGTTTTCCCCTCAAGAGGAGGGGTTTTGGCCTTGGCTTGTAGCCTACATAATGTGTTGTTGTTATTATTTTTTTGGTAGTTGTTTGATGCATTGCACATTGAAATAAGAAAGATCAAAGTTAATAAGTAAAAAGACTACACAAGAAGTTATCAAGTTAAGAGAATTAACATATACATTGCCCTACTGAATTCTCAACAAGAATTCCCTTTGCGTCCCTTCACCTTTTTTCCTATGTATTTCTTCATATTCGAATTTTCCCATGCATTCTCCTAACAAGAATTTTTCCCACTACTTATTTTTGTTCCAAGAAAGTAGGGGAGACAACTTTGTTGAGAAATTTTGGGAAACTATGTTAGGTGATTTCTCTTACTTTGATAACTGCTTGTGATGTATTTTCGCTTAACTTGATTAACTTCTTCTTTCAATTGATTATTATTAATATTATCTCCATCAAATAACTACCAAACTATAAAGAACAATAAGACAAAGGACACAATATATAGGCGATCAACTAGGGCCAAAACCTCTCCAATTGAGAAAAAACCCCACAAGGATACTTCTATTCTTATAGAATCTTCAATAGACGAATTCCAAGACCTAAGACCCTTGACCAAGACCCTCCAAGATCAAGTCAACCCTTTCTTTCTTTCCAACAACTTCTTCAATTTCAATCCTTTGTAGCTTCTTCTGCAACTTTGACCTATCCAACAAATTTTTTTGGAACTTCGACTTGCCCAACAAATTCTTTTGGAGCTTCGACCTGCCCAACAAATTCTTCTGGAATTTCAACAAATTCTTCTGGAACTTCGATCCTATAGTTTATTTTTAGCACTTCGACTTGCCCAACAACACTTCTACCCAACAACGCTTTGACCTACCCAACAGCACTTCAACTTGCCCAACAACGCTTCGACCTACCCAACAACACTTCGACTTTCCCAACAATTGTAGAAACCCTAACACGAGATAGAGATAGAGAGAGATAAAGAGAGAGAGGTCCAAAATCTTAGATCTTGCTATTCTTCTTCTTTTTCGTCCTTTTCCAACGTCTATCTTGAGGAGATCGAACTTGCTTGAGAGAGTGTCCAAATGAGGTCAAGTTCCTTCTTATTGTTAAAATTGGAAACTAGGGCCAAATTCCACTTTGGAAAAGTTATATGATGGAGATGATGATTTCATTGAATTCATCTTTTCGAGATGACCAAACTCAACATAAAGATCATCAAATTTGCATAAGGGAAAGTGTATTTTTTGAATTATAAGCCCACATGTGCATATTTGATCAGGTCGGCCCTAAAGAAAATTGGACACCCTTCGAAGGCTATAAATACAAGTGACCTCCACCTCATTTGGAAATCATCACGAGACATTCTTCTATTCTTTTTCTTTATTTTGGCTCGCACAGGTCTAAGGCACGTCCGTGGAGAATGGATTCACATGAAGGAGAAATTGCAGGGTTCGAAGCTCACATTTCTGTTTTAGGGTTTTGGGTTTCAGTCGCAGGCATGCCACAAAGAGATCTCAATTGCAATCACTCACTGGCCATCTCATCCATGTGACTGAAACTTTTTAGTCGCACGCACAAAATGTCCTCCATGCAACTGACATATGGGGTTTCTAAGTCACAATTGCAGGTTTTCCGAATGCTGAACTTGACTGCAGTTGTTGGCTTACGGGCTCAAGGGAGTGACTAGAACCTCCCAGTCGCACACATGACTCCTCCATGGCACTGTGATCTAAATGTTGAAATTCTAGTTGTCTGAAGTTTTTTCTCATCAATGCACGCAGTGTTCGACATTTGACCGCAGACAATGATAGTTCATTACATGCTTCTAAATCAGGGTTTTGAGTATGAGCATTATTGGGTTCATCTCATGGATATTGTTTAGTTGATTTTTACTGGATAGTTGTATGGATGAAGATATGGATCATTGTACTCTCTTTTGTTGAATTATTCAATGGCAATCTAATAAGAAGAAGAATTTGAAAGGGTTTTCCCCATAGTGGGTTTTTCCTCGGTCTCCGACCAATCCTATTATCTCTATGTGTGAATGTTTTTCTTTTATTTTTTCCTTATGTTCCACTGCATTGATGATGATGATATTGTTCTTTCTACATAGTTTCATATGTTGCTAAATAATTATATAAATATGAATAATTTATGATGTTATGGGGTGAATTTAATGTGTAAATGAAGAAATGCAATTATCAAAGCAAAGAACAATATAGCCTTAAGAAAAATTAACATGGAACCAGCGCTGAGCTGAAGAAAAGTCATTGAATATCACCCTTATGAAGACACTTTTGATGGAAGCATTAGAAGATGGAGGAGATGTAAAAGAATTCTAAGGTTTGAAGGAAACTCTAGACAATGTTATTAGGGTTTGATGGATAGTATGAGGTTAGGGTTTAAGAGAAACCATGTATTATGACAAATATTTGGGATATGAAATTTAGAAACCTTAGCATGGTCAATCTGAAGATGCTCAAACACTTGTGACAGATTTAATGAAGCCCTAGATGGGATAGTCTTTATTAGGCCTGGTTGTTGACGGCGTTCGTAAATATATTGAAGGCAACAATGTAATATGGTCAATGGACAATGATGGCTCTTGAAAGTTGGTTCAAGCGGGATATGATCACCTTGTTGGGAAAAATACTAAGAGGTGAATCAATTATTTTAAACTCCTTTTAAACTTTTCATTTCATATTCTGATTTCCATACACTACTGTTATTCATGCAACCAACGTATGTACATGATTTTAGTAAAGACAAACAATGTATATCTAGTTAACTAACTTTTCATATATTTCATTCTCTGTTCATCTTTAACCAGTGCATCATTATTTCATTAATTAAACAGTAACCATGAGAAATAAGAAGCAAATAGATTATCAACCGATAAGAAACATATCAACAAAAATGAACACCACGATTTTAAGTGGAAGCATAATGTGGGAGAAAACCACCATTGCCATTGTCTCTGTATTCTTCTTTTATTATAAAGGAAAACTTCTTACAATCTTGTACTGACGCAGACTCTTACTAGTATGTAGGCACCCACCTGCAGAAGACTTGTTATGAAACCAGCTCACAATAAGATAGAAAAGAGAGATAAATGCCTTAGAATTCAACCTCTTCGAGGGGGCAACCTCCTTTACATTACACAACTGAACAATTCTTGGATGATACAAATGACAAGACCTCCTTTCTATATATAGGAGTCTAAGGGGTCATAATATAATCAGAGCCGACATAACAATAATAATGTAAGGGAAAAATAATAACAATAGTGGGCTTCTATGGGGCACAATAATAATAATATGGGGACTACATGGGCACAACAATATAATAAGGGGGTTGTACTAATAACAATATGGGGTTACACTAGTAGTACAGGGACCTAACATACCCCTCTCCTTCAAAAAGTGTTGTCCTCAAAACTTGAGTAGTTCTTGATGCTTCTGTATAAAATTCTTGTCCTCCCATGTGGAATCTTCAGCGGGTAAGTTCTTCCACTTGATGAGATACTCTGAAATTGATCGATTTCGTAGCTGTCGGGTTCTTATTTCTATGACTGCTCCAGGTTCCAATATGATTTTTCCTTTCTCGTCAAGTTTTGGCAATATTATTTGAACTGGGATCTTCTGCAACTTTTGAATGAGTGGCCACACTTCTTCGTCCTTCTTCCATTCATCCCTTGCTTCGTTTATTCAATCTGGTTGGATAATAGAAGCAACATAAAACAATGCTTCCACATCCTCATCCTTTCTTGAGAGTGTATATGCAACAACATTTTGTTTCCCTTTTTTGTATATGATTTCAAAGTCATAACCCAGCATATTTGTGACTCATTTTTTCTGTTCTTCTAAAGATAATATTTGTTCTAAAAAGTATAAGACTATCATGATCCATTTTTACCTTGAAGTGTCTTCCCATTAGGTAAGGTCGCCATTTCTTAAGTGCATGTAGTATTGCCAACATTTCCTTCTCATAAATCGCTTGCTTGAGATGTAGCAGTAAAAATACCCAATTGCCTACATCAAAACTTCTTTCACTGTGATGTTGATCTGCCTGCGGTTTCATTCGATTCTGCACCAAAGTGGAATTATATTTTAAAAGTTGGAGAACTTTTTGTTGATGCTCGATGTGATCTTTCACTACTTGAGTCTTTTTCTTCTTGATATGTCTTTCTATCTTGAGAATTTGAGGAGTGGTAATTTCTACCCATGCATTACAAGATATGGTCAGATTCATTTCTTGATGCTTGATGTGATGTTTCACTTCTTGAACATTTTTTTTCTTGATATGTCCTTCTATCTTGATAGTTTGAGGAGTGGTAATTCTTGCCAATGCATTATAAAATATGTTTGGATTCATTTCTTCTTTCTCGATGTGATCTTTCACTTCTTTAACCTTTTTCTTCTTGATATGTCCTTTTATCTTGATAGTAATATTGCCAGTGCATTACAAGATATGGTCAGATTCATTTCTTCTTTCTCGATGTGATCTTTCACTTCTTGAACCTTTTTCTTCTTGATATGTCCTTCTATCTTGAGAGTTTGAGGAGTGGTAATTCTTTCCAATGCTTTACAAGATATGGCCGGATTCATTTCTTATTTCTCTAGGGTTGGTTCATGGTGTATATCTTCTTATTTTGATGTTTCTTTATCCTTTTTTTCCTCCTCTCCACAATCAATGTAAAATAATTTATTCTCAGAACACTTATGACCTTTGATGTATTTGTTATCACAATTCTAACAAAGCCCTTTTGCTCTTTTTTCTTCCAATTGTTGTGGTGTCAACCTTGTAGGTTGTGGAAGGCTAGGAGAAACAACACTTCCATCTTTATAGTTGTGAGGGGTAGACTTCCTTATTGCCAGAATTTTGCTTTCCACTTTTCTTGCCAACCCGAATGCCTTCTCAAATGAATCAGATTCCCAAAGACGAACCTCATGTTGAATGTTCTTTTAAAGTCCCTATGGAGACATCAAACCTTTGCTTCTCTGTAATATCATTTTCCCTTATATTCAATTTTTGAAAGTCCTCAATAGGCTCTGCCATTGAACACTTTTGTTTGAGATTTATCAATTGGCTAAAGAAGGTGTTGCTCTTTGTATCCTCATAATGTGCTATCATTTCGTCTGTGAAAATTGACCACGTAACAAGTGGTTTATGAGAACAAAGCCCTTTATACCATAAAAATTGATCCGGTTCTAAATATGAAGATGCAATACGTACCTTTTGTAACAGTTGCACCTCATGTAGATCAAAATATTGCTCCATCTGTAGTATCCAATTTATCGGATCCTTGCCATCAAACTTCCTCATATTGCCTTTTCTTGATTTTAGGAGCTCGATCTTGAAATGATTGTAACTCTGTAATTTTAGATCTCTGATTTCTGAAATCGTGTCCTGTAGTAGCCCTATGAGTCCTCTTTCTAACTCCTCAAGTCTGATCAAGATTGGGTTATGCAAGGAAGAGTTATGTCAAATCTTCCACGATGAATTGATTATAGACTAGTTTAGTAGAGCGAATATGTATAAAGTGCCACGTGTCATTGTTTCAACCTTAGGATCTGAAAAATATACACAGAAAACTACAGTCCATCCCCTTTCTGTAAATTCTTATGAAAGTTCAATCTGATGCTCAGAGAGAAAGTTGTGACGATTTTCCCAAGGTCACCTATTTAGAATGTAATTCGTAAGTCTGCCAAAACCCTAACTTCCTCAGATTATATCTCTGAAAATATAGCAAAACAAGACCTGAAATTCGGACTTGAGCTTCATCGAAATTTCGGTTCAAATGGGTTTTAATTTCAGAGTCTGAACCTTCGTAGAAAAAATATTATAGCGACAATTCCATGATGACCTGTTTGAGATGAAATTCTGGAGCTTGCAAAAACCCTAACTTCCTCAGATCATATCTCCGAAAATATAGCGAGTCAAGATCTGAAATTCGGACTCGAGGTTTTGACCGATTTCTTCTCAGATGGGTTGTTTTTTTAGCTTCTGAAACTTCGTAGCAAAAACGTTATAGCGAAAATTCCACAATGACCTGTTTGGAACACGAAACCCTAGAATCCAAAGCTCTGATACCAAATGTTATGAAACCAGCTCACAATAAGATAGAAAAGAGAGATAAACATCTTAGAATTCAGCCTCTTCAAGGGGGAAACCTCCTTTACATTACACAAATGAACAATTCTTGGATGATAAAATGACAAGACCTCCTTTCTATATATAGGAGTCTAAGGGGTCATAATATAATCAGAGCCGACATAACAATAATAATGTAAGGGCACAATAATATCAATAGTGGGCTTCTATGAGGCACAATAATAACAATATGGGGACTACATGGGCACAAAAATATAATAAGGGGGTTGTACTAATAACACTAAGGGGTTACACTAGTAGTATAGGGACCTAACAAGACTACAACCTTCTTTCATTCTCTAGCACCCACTGAAAGGGAGCTCCAACCCCTTGATCTCATTTACCGACTCCTACTGGAAGAGAGCTCCTACCTCCTGCAAAAATTCACCAGCTACTACTTGAAGGAAGCTACGACAACCTCATTGAAGGCTCCAACCCCCAAAACCTCTTGTGGATCACGTTTCATAATGTTTCATATTGGATCCACTTGATTCAAAACATCAAACCTGTAGGCCACCTTTCATCAAATTTTCAAAATGGACCCACTTCCATCATTAAGCCCAAACCAAGTAAAAGTTCTGAAACCAAATACCGAACCAACTCATTCAATCATTGAACCAACTGAAACATCAACAAACCAATCATTGAATCTAAACCAACTATTGCAACCAAACGAAACCAATCATAACAAGATAATAATTCATAAATATACCAAGCCATACTCTGTTCATCACATAAACCAATTGTTGTTACTGCAAACCTTGGTTAGATATACATCAGAACGTATACACTACTGTTATGTGGAACATCCAAGTATGTACATGCTTCCTCTATACAAAACCTGCATATAGATCTTAGAATACTAAACACTGAACCATACTTAAATCACTTCATCAGTCACATATTACTTGAACCAAGCACAAATTATTGAACCAAAAATAGATCACCATATTGTAGCATCATTAAAAATCAATATACTATTCCACATTTAACCCAGTCAACACTATCGGATACAAATCATTATGATAGAGACATCATCGATAGACAACAACAATAAGAACATAACTGATCAAATGTCGTCAACAAGTCATACTAAAAGACCCTAGCATATGTACGTGACTTCCAAAAAACACATCAGTGTTTGTACGTGCTTACCATTCTCAACACTTGCATATAGATATGCACAAACTGAAACACTTCGTAGAATATATACGCGACTACCTAGAAGTAGATCCACGTATGTATGCGACTAACCTGATACAAAACTAGCGTATAGATCTGAAATCATTGAATTATACTTTCACTTCACAAGAGAACATCTATCAAACCCAAATCTCGACATACACACTGTTATAGTCACACATCATTATAGTATCATCATAGATCTATCAAACCATAAACAGATTAAGGAATATGTATTCATTTCAGATATATCAGATCTGATCCATCTCCATGTTCCCTGGTGCACACCTGTTTTAGATCAAATCATTCATAAACAATCCATCACTTGCACACCTAACAAATTGATCTCCATCTCCTTATATAGCTTTAGCCTTAGCCAATACCTTAGGCTAATCCATTAGTAATTCCATTGGTATTATTTGATGCGATCAAATAACCATTGTCGCACTAATTACTATGGGCCAATACCATGGTAAAGACCCCTCGTATTCAAGTTACCATGGTGCAGATTTTCTATGCGACTTTTCTTCACAATACCCACGTATGTACATGACCCTTTCAAATAGGATCTATGTATACTTTCCCAAACATCACCTTTATTACCCATCTGTCTCAGTATTGATATTCCTTTTTCCATATCACCTATCACATCTGTACCAGTCTGCATAATCATCTTGTTACCATAATGTTAACATCTTTATGAAGTAGGTTGCCATCAAGGACAACACATTATGCCAACATTCTCCCCCTTTGGACTTGATGGAAACCAATTTGGTGTTTGGTTACCAAATGTAAAAACCAAGACTTCTCACCAAGCATTATTCTCCAAACATCAAGCTTCTCTCCCCTTTTGACATTAAGGGAAGAGCACTGACCAATGCTGAATGAAGGCTTCTTTCCCCCTTTGTAGAGAAGATCACTTAGGGACAATATGCTGAATATGAAAAATACATATTAACCATGCTCCCCCTGAGCATATGCTGGAACCTTTAAATATATACAATAAAATCACAAGGCTTTATGACTCAACCAAATATGACCCATCACCAATGGCCCATGCTTACATCAATTACCCAATAGAGCGGGGTTACATATTTGACCCAACATTACATCAATTTCCCAACATAATGGGATTATATATATGAATGACTTGGCCCCAATAACCCATACATGACTGAATTTTATAATGATTTTACAACATAGATCTTTACATGACCTTTAGATCAAGAGACATATATGACATTTATCACCAAAACCAAGAACCTCGCTCATCAGGTAGCAATACCATGATGGTCATTAGAAACCATCATACATCATATAGGAATCTCCAACATGAACATCTGAACATAGATAACAACATGAACATCCTCATCATCAATATGTAAGATATGACAATGTAGCTTTAATATCATTAACCTTTGACCAAATATGCAATGCTTTCAAGCATCACAAAGCAAATGTGATAGAAGCATAAGATAGTGCAACAACTCATCCCCTTGACTTCATGTCATCAAGGTCAACATGCTCTTTCTATTTGTAGGAAGAGCCATGATCCACGAATATCAAATACATATTAATCTCTTGCAGCACAACACCATAAGCAACATATATTTCCATGCATCAACACCATATGTGAGACAAAACAACTTTTCAAGCAACATATATGCATTATTCATAACTTCACCACATGCTGTTGAAGAAAATGTAACTAGGTTTGGTATCTACAAATGTAATTTTGATCTTTGTACTTGTCAAGAAAAATAAAATATTATTTTTGTAAATTATGAGAATGAGTTTCTTGCTCATTCCTTAGGTCTAGGAAAGTCAAAGAGCCAAAGACGTGTAAAAAGCTCTTCTCGAGCATATATGTAAATGAGTCTACCTAGTGACTAGTTTAGCCTTCCAAGACCAAGCACAATCCTCCAAGATGAGCAAAAAAGAAGTTTGCAAGAAAAGTGAGACAAAAGACAGTCATGTCGGCCTAAAATAATTAAATACTCTCATGCCGGCTCAAAGAAATAGACACAACACTTCATGGATACAGGTCGGCTTAATACAAGGAACTAACCACTATATATACCTAGTTGGGGTTAGTGTAAAAGCACAAGACTTTGGATCACATAAATTCGGATAACTGAAACTCAGATTCCTCTGAAATCTCGTGAACACAGAATGTGGATTCTCTGATATTTTCACATACATCTCTGTAACTTCCGGATGGGCACAGTGAGATATTTTCAGACATCTCTGAAACTACGCAAGAATTAACAGTGTAACCTTTTCTGTGGTAACACTTTTGACAGTCACAAATTAAGCTTCATTGTCATAAGAATATCTCTGTCTCAGCATACTTCCAGACATATTCATGATCTCGGTGGTGAATTAATGACACAAATCTCAATACAACGCAGTCGTAGTCTTGGCCACTATGTAATGATGATCTCCAAACAATACACTCTCGGCAGACGCAGTCACAATCTTGGCAACTGTGTAACGATGATCTCCAAACAATACACTCTCGACAGAAGCAGTCACAATATCAAATAATGAGGATCTTGATGATTACATAATGACACTCTGCCTCTGTATACATATCTCGACATACACTCTCAAATGATCTCAGTATAGTAGTGATCATGATCTCGATCATAATCTTGGTAAATACAAGGTGCAACTCTTGTATGTATACATATACATAACAATATGAAGACCTCGATGACATGAAGATGATCTCAACAAGAAGCAGCAATGATCTAAGTGAAAGGGAATATATGGTGCAGATGTAATAATCTCATTGATATAATAAATATCTCAGTGAAGGTACAACAATGATGACCACGATGAAACAACAGTGATGATGATGATATCAACATCAATAAAAAGGAGGATCAATGTCTTGGTCTTGGAGTGGCTCAGTATGTTAAGGGTCCTGTTCTTGGTGTTTGTCAATCAAAATCTCTATAAGAAGAATTTTGTGTGGGTTTTCCTTTCCAAGAGGGAGAGGTTTTGACTTTGACAGAAAGCCATCATCTTGTGTTCTTGTCTCTTTTTTTTTTGGTAACTATTTGATGAACATAAAGAAGATACACTCTAATAAGAACAAGTAAATATTGCGTTAAGAAGATAAACTAAAATACCTCACAGCTAGTTATCAAGTCAGAAGAATCTCATTAACTCTAACTGCCCGTGATTCTTCAACATGGTATTAGAGCTACGGTTGCAGTCTAAGGAAGGTTAGAAAAAAGAAATACAAGGATGTGTCTTCAAGCACATCAAAGCAAGTTGAAAGGTTTAAAGGAGCAAGTTTACAACAAGAAAGTATACAACATTACATGAAGTATCAACTTAAGTGATTACAGTGATGTGCTCAACTCATGTTCAGTTTGATGGAGAATATCAGTGTCATTCATGGGATCCTCACCTCTTGATCACTAAACTTTCTCTATGCCATAAAAGATAGTCTCAGCATAAATTATAGTCTTAAGTGTATATATATATATATATATATATATATATATGCAGAAGTGATTCGAGGAGTACCTCTTACAATCCATGTTACATCACTGTCTCCATCTAGTTACCGCAACAAGGCAGTTTCAGTGATAAGACAATCTCTCTATACAATGCTACCCACAATCTACTTATCTATGTTATTCAGTGTCAAGTTTGGGCTCTCAATACAATGCATCTCTACACAAATCTATGCACATAGACATCACTGTCTCAGTATAGTGCCATATCAATATATTTGTCACAGCCTCGAATTCTGTCCATGATCATCATCTCAATGGCATGGTGCTCGGATCAGAACATAGTATCACTAGCATGTCAACAATGTGTTCAAATGTAGAAGTCAAAAGTACCTTAAAGATGAATTGGGAAGGTCATGAAGCAGTTTCGGTGATGTCAAGACCACAAATGTCATGGTGCTAGAAGGTCTCCAAGGAAGTCTTGAAAAAGGGATACTAATGATGGGAAACTCAAGCAAAGGAAGCATCAAGGTGAATATATCCTCTTGACATGCCAAGCAAGTATCTTTCATGTTTAATCAATTTTTGTTTAATAAATTTCTTTTGAAAGGAAATAAAAATACTAGAGGATAGTCATAGTCCTCAAGTTCCTTGCACAAAATAAGGAGGATTGTCATAATCCTCATAGAAAAGAGAAGTCATTGATGTCTATGGAAAGGTCTCTGAAGGTCAAGCAATTCTTGAATGCTTCAATAGACTCATAGGAATCATATGAAATCACTCAAAGGTCCTCACATGCAAAAAGAGGAGACATAAAGAGAGATATATGAAATACTAGAAGATATATTCTTTGAAATTATAGTAAAGACGGTCACATCACTTAGACCTACAAAACTGTTTGTTCCTTAAGCAAAGCAAGATAGAATAAGCATAACTAAGATTCAACACTATAGAAAGATTTTGGAAGCTCATATCATTGGAAGATGGAGGAAGATGAAGAAAAGGGCCAAGGAAAGAGGGAGTAACAAATCTATCATATGAGTAAGATAGTATCCCTCACAAAAAGGGGCTGTTGACGGTGTTGGACCCGCCAACATGTCAGGGGATCTCCCCAGTAAGAAGTCCCAACTAGACCTCAGACTGTTTGGTGTAGGAGTCCCAGTTGTGGGTCGTATGGTATCACCTTGACCACAGTTGCGCGCATAGGCAAGTAAGATGCCCTTGTTTGTAGCAAGGGTGTGACACATGCAACAAGCCAAGGAAGGTGCATGAACAGTTCTAACACACGAAAAGTGAGGTGAGTGCGCCCCTTAGAAACCTGTGAAAGCATGCGGCTAAGAAGGGAACACACGATCAAATATGCATCACAAATTGGAAAGCAAGTAAGCTAACAATCCAAAGTTATGGTTAAACCAACAACACATCTCAGTAAGATTCATACATACTTATACAGAAAGAGTCTATACATGCATGCATAAGAAAATAGATACATACATCATTAGAGTAACCAAGATAGTTGAAATACAATAACAACATATGCATGAAACATGATGGCTCTATTATATTAAGAAGTGAAAGTTCCAATCATATAGTACAAACATGACCAACTTCTAGTCTCAATAGCGGAACGTTACAGTCACTGCCACATGCTCCTCTAAAGAGATGTATTAGCTCTGCACTGTGGAGAAGCCAAGGCTTGTTACAATACTCTCCAAGCTTTCTCTAAGATACTCCTATCGAAAGCTTGGCTGACCAAAAGCCTCTATAGTGAGTTATGAGGTACTATAAATAGCAAAGGGTGGGTGACCCTTGACATCCCCCTTTGTGACTGTTCACCTACCCTCATGACTCTTCAACTACTCTATGACTGTTACATTCGACTATTGATAATTGGACTTCCACTTTACAAGATGTTACATCCAATCTACACATGTACCAATTTGAGACAAAATAGGCTTGAGCATGCCATGCAAGGTATCACTAACACTCAGACATTTTTGGTGAGACCAAATATTTGACATCCTTGAGATGATCGACGGTGGCGAACTGATGCCAAGCTTGGTCGTTCGTGATGGTGTTTGTGTGTTCAATGATGACATCTTGCTGAAAGCGAACTCTTGCCTCCGTTGCATCTGGGTACACTGATATCGATCCTCTGTCCAACTCGTCTGATAATATGTGCATCACCATCTTGAGTGTAGTTGGACCAACAACATACTGATGCGTAGTGTCTGTGTTGATCTCCAAGTGTGTGTTGGTGACCATGCACATCAACTTGTCAAAATACATGTTCAGCTTTAGTCGTACTTTTTTCTTGTATTCTCTTTGGTGAGTGTGCCAAATGGGTGGGATCGCATGCGTGCGCACAATGACATCCATGCTCCTGAATACCCTTGCATGCGATTGACAACATTGCTCACCTTTTCTGCTCCATGTCAGTTGCTAGATGGGTCCATAACCTGTATGGGCGTAGTTTCATCAGTCTGTGCATGTTGCACCACCTGCTGTGCCTGTTCCTGTTATTCCTTGAGTTGCTGCTTCAACACCTGAAACTCCTTATTTGTTTCTCTCTTTTCCTTCACGCGATCCTCTTGTCATGCCGTCGCTTCATAGCCTCAATCTCCAAAGCTGATTTCATCACAGGTGGATCTGCTTGAGCTTGCAACTTTGTTACACCTTTGCACTGTCAACAACCCTCCTTTTGCATTTGTCGCATGCAGGTGTGCTACCTTCTGCTGTTGCTGATGGTGCTGCTGACTGTGACGCCGTTTCCATTTCATCTGGATGTCCTTGTCCATGAACAACTTGATGTCTTCATAGACAGGGAAGTTCATAGACATTTGATCGATTGCATCCCAGTTGTGCTCTGAACGGTGTCATCGACTCTTCTCTCTTGGAAGCCATTGTACTTGTGCTGCTGAGAGGAAGACGAACATCTGTGATACCTAGAGACATAACAACACTCATGACAAGTAATATGTCAGTTAAAAACCAAAACAAACAGGAGGATTGACATGCAACATACTTGTGTGTCTATCTATGAAGATTGCATAATTTTCAGAGGGAGGTTGGGAGACTGGCTGCCAAAATTGCGCAAGGCACAGTCCAGGCTATCGGGAGGTTGACTCACTGTTGGAAATGCGCAATGCACAATCCAGCCTGGCCTGCTGAGGATTGAAACTGTGTAATGCGCAATTTCAGTCAGTAGTGACATGCAAAATAACAAACTGCATTACATAGTTTCCGGGGCTAGCAAGGCACTGCCTCCCAGAATTGCGCAATGCAAGACTGGAGGTCAGTGCTGGGCTAGACTTGCGTAATTTCTTGAGGGAAGGCAGAGCCTTCACTTCGAGAAATGCGAAATGCTAGCTGGGCAAGGCAAGGTGCGGGCTAAGGCAGCCCAAACCCGCCGACGGGTGACTGAAAACATGAGAAGTCAGAATGCATGGTGATACTGAGTGTAAACAAGAGTGAATGATCATGCATGCAAACAGTAAGTGGAGGATTCAAAAAACGGGAAAGCATGCATGTGTGTGAAGCGAGTCATCGCAATGGCCACTGTCGGTGCAAAAACAATGTCATGCATGCGAAAACAATGAGATGTGAATGAAAATTGAAACGATGCTTCTACAAGCTAACATACATTAAAGTGACAACAATTGCTCATTGAAATCAAGTAGACAACAATCACACAAAGAGAAACACAAAATGCGATAGAAACACAACGTAAGACATGAAAAGAAGACTTACCCTGAAACAACTGAGCTGAAAGTGCCGAAGACTCCTGGATGTGATGTGGGATGATAGAGCTGCAAGATTGATGTGAGGAATGAGCTTTGCAGCGTCTGGTTCATAAGTTTTGATAAGATCAAGGTTATGACACACATGCCACAAATCTAGGAAAAAGCGACAATTGGCGAGAGGTTTCTAAAATGAGCTTTGCATGTAATCTCCAACTGCTAAGAATGGATCCCTAGATCTAGGGATGCCTTTTGCTATTTTGGGAAGAGAAACCGATGCATGCAAATCAGTTTTGCTTGGTCCTGGAGGGAACCGGTCAACCTGAAGGCACATGTAACAACCTGCTTGACTAAGAGGGGGATTTGCATAATTTCTGAGAGGAATTAGGCTGCCTGTCCCAGAGGGATTGAACAATTTCTGGGAGGAGTAGGTGATTGCTGCCTAGAATTGCACAATTTCTGGGCTGAGTTGTAGTGCTGGCCAGATTGTGCAGTTTTTCCAAGGAAGCCTGATTGACTGCTCTGCACAATTTTGGAGCTCAATAGTCTGTCCAATCAATTTTTGCAATTTCTGGGCTAAGCTGCAGTGCTGGGCTAGATTGTCCAATTTTCCCAAGGAAGACTGTCTAAATGCATTACACAATTTCTAAGCCCAGTGGGCTGCCCAATAGATTTGCACAATTTCTTGAGGGAAGGCTGGTTCCCCTCCAGGATTGTGCAATTTTCTGAGGGAGCTGCTTAGCCAACAACTAGCCTAAGTCCAAAGTGGCAGACTGTGAGGGGAGTGAAGCAAACTGACATGCACAGGCTGGAAAGTTGCTGAAAAACCAATGAAGCTTATGTACTTGACAGTGCAAGGCATGCTGTGAAGATTGTTGGTAGGGAGGCTCCAAAACGTAGCTAAGGAAATTTTTTGGAGGGTGGTTGTAGCTGCTACAACAGGGTCCTATCATAAGCTTCTAAGGTCTTGTGCTGTAATATATGACAATGGTAATAAGATGCATCATGGCATCATGGAAGCATTAGAAACAAGAGCTCGTGCCAACACCATGGGAATCATGAAGGACAAAATCCATGGCAGACAAACATGTAGGATATAGCTCTTGGGAACCTCAGTGGACATTGAAGGGAAGGAATAAGTCATCTAAGACAAGGCTCATCATACATCTAGTCAAAAGGGAAACATCTGTTAGTTGGGGACATACAAGATCCTCAAAATTCTCTGATGGAATCCTCATCGTAGGGTTCACTAATCTAGAGAGGAAGCAAGTGTTTCAACAAGAAATCCAACTTATGGAATCCATGAGATGATGATATGATGACATGAAGTAGATCAAGAAAGCTGTTGGAAGAAGTCTCGATGAGTTGAAGGTAAAAATAAGGTATGTATGCTTGTGTTTAATAGTATAATTTCATGTCATATGGTTGCAGGGAACATGGATCATTGCTTCTATTTTAAGAAGCATGATCAAGAGAAAAATGATTTCCTCCTCTGAAAGGATGCAGGAAGGCATAAGTCACACTAGATGAAATCAACATAATATGTCCTCATATGAAGTATGAGGTGATTGACTACAATGGAGAAAATATGATTGAAAGCTGCTAGGAATGGAATGTGCGAGGAAGGAAGAGATCGTGATATATGCAACCATGATGAAGGCAATCAACATCTAAAAGACTAAGATGATTTGAATAAGAAATATCCCGAAAAGATATGAAGACTCTGATGAAAGTCTGAAAAGGATGAAGACCCTTGACAATGGATATATTTTGGAGACATGTCAATATGTGTGCAGGATGCTAATACCTACAAAAAGATGTCATGATGAAGAGCCACCTAATAAGGTACAATTTGATTTAATGATGTATTTGATTTCTTGAATAACATCTAGATAAGTTCATGCAGGGCTACTTACAATTACAACTAGCATTCATGTAATGAATGGAAGAAGCATGATGATAAAGAAGTAGTCATATGACGAAGGTTCCAGATACGAAGAAGGCCACTTTCCATGAATAAAGGAATGAGATGACAGACTAAGGAGGAAAGTGATCGATGACTGTTACCCTACAAGAAATAAGCTCAACTAACTTTCATGACATCAAGAAGAGAAGTTGATCAAGCGCTGAAGGACCCACGAAGAAGAAGTTGCTGATGTATAGAAGAGTCCCTAGCTAAGAGGAATCTTTGACAAGTCTCTGATCAAGAGGGAGATTGAATTAGATCACCCCCTATTACAAAGGAGTGACAATTGTGTTTTTCTATTTCATGTGTTATGCACTAGACCAGGACTAACAACCGTAAGTTTAGGTGAAGGCCATGAATGGAAATGTAGACACATGATAGACACAACATTCTTGTCTTCACTTTGGAAGAAAGAATGGAGGATTGGGTAATCATCTAGAATCCGATACTCTTTGGGGATGTGTAGGGAATCGAAGACAAGAGTAGGCAAGACGAATGATATTCTTTGAGGGTTGGGAACCCAATACAAGAATAGTCCTAGAAGGTCATACTCAATGAACACCAGGGTGGGTATGTACCTTGAGAGACAATTATGAAGGCGTCTATGGTCATTGGTCTCGCCAAAATTGTGCTATGATCTAATGAGAGATAGAGCTATTAGTCAAGGACTTGCTATGAAAACAATGTTGGTTACTATGATGCTATACAAATGGGTTACCGATCCGATTCTTTTTATGAGAAATTATTCAGATTGAGAATGACCAAGTACTACTATAAATACCTCCATAGTTAAGAGGGAGTGTTGAAGAAAATGTAACTAGGTTTGGTAGTTACAAATGTAATTCTGATTTTTGTACTTGTCAAGAAAAATAAAATATTATTTTTGTAAATTATGAGAATGAGTTTCGTGCTCATTCCTTAGGTCTAGGAAAGTCAAAGAGTCAAAGACATGTGTTAAAAGGTCTTCTCGAGCATATATGTAAATGAGTCTACCTAGTGACTAGTTTAGCCTTCCAAGACCAAGCACAATCCTCCAAGATGAGCACAAAAAAATTCTGCAAGAAAAGTGAGACAAAAGACAGTCATGTCGGCCTAAAAGAATTAAATCCACTCATGTCGGCTCAAAGAAATAGACACAACATTTCATTAATACATGTCAACTTAATACAAGGGACTAACCACTATATATACCCAGTTGGGGTCAGCATAAAGCACATGACTTCAGATCAAAGAACTTCGGATAACTGAAACTTAGATTCCTCTGAAATCTCGTGGACACAAAATGTGGATTCTCTGAGATTTTCACATACATTTCTGTAACTTCCGAATGGGCACAGTGAGATATATTTTTGGACATATCTGAAACTAGGCAAGAAACAACAGTGTAACCTTCTCTGTGGTATCACTCTTGACGATCACATATTATTGTTGTGATAAGGATATCTTTGTCTCGGCATACTTCCAGACATAGTCATGATCTCGGTGGTGAATTAATGATACAGATCTCAATGCAATGCAGTCACTGTCTTGGAAACTATGTAATGATGATCTCCAAACAATACACTCTCGGTAGACACCGTCATAGTATCGAATAATGAGGATCTTGATGATTACATAATGACACTCTACCTCTGTATACATATCTTGACATACACTCTGAAATGACCTGTATAGTAGTGATCATGATCTCGATCATAATATTGGTAAAGACAAGGTGCAACTCTCGTATGTATACATATACATAATAGTATGAAGACCTCGATGACATGAAGATGATCTCAGTAAGAAGCAACAATGATCTAAGTGAAAGGGAAGCTATGGTGCAAAAGTAATAATCTCATTGCTATAATGAATATCTCAGTGAAGGTACATCAATGATGACCACGATGAAATAATAGTGATGATGATGATCTCAGCAATAATAAAGAAGATGATCAGTGGTTTTGTCTTGGAGTGACTCAGTATGTCAAGAGTACTAGTCTTGGTGTTTTTCAATCAGAATCTCTATAAGAAGAATTTTGTGCGGGTTTTCCTCTCCAAGAGGGAGAGGTTTTGGCCCTGGCAGAAAGCCATCATTGTGTGTTATTGTGTCTTTGTTTTTGGTAACTATTTGATGAACATAAGGAAGGCACACTATAATAAGAACAAGTAAAGATTGTGTTAATAAGATAAACTAAAATACCTCACAAGTAGTTATCAAGTTAGAAGACTCTCATTAACTCTAACTGCCTATGATTCTTCATCATATGCAACCCATGCATCATTGATGACATAATGACAAAAACAAATAAATGTCAACAATCAGTGGGTGAATCATACATTCATCATCATTAACCAATGTCAATAATGTTCATAGCATGCACATCCTCTTCATCAAGTGTATCACGTAGGATCAACTTCACTAAGTGAAAATTAAACAATATATAGTCATCATCCAAGACTTCATCATTACTAATGTCAAAATGACAACAACATATGTGCCTTCAGTAGCAACAACTATACATCATCAATGATATGTACTCATTATAAACTAACATGCAACAAGGAATTCTCAAGAAATCATAATGTTAATAATGCATATTAGAAGCATAGTAGAAGCTCCCCCTAAACTTGTGCCAATTTATCATTATGAAATTTGATTATATCCAACTCATTAATCAACAAATCCATCAAAAAACTTTGAAGTAACTCATGAACCATCATAAACCAACATCATTTCTAAGTAACATCTGAGCATCATCAATAGACTGTAACCAATAAATGTCGACACCATAAACCAATAATAACTGATTGAAGCATATCAGAAACTCCTCTTGAGTCTATCCCACTGTTTCTTTATCCCAGAGCAAAATACGTGGCTGTCTAGATCAAAACTCGCGTATACTATTGAGCCTCCAAAATTTCATACAATTTTTACCTTCACTGCCATTATTTCACTCACATTTCGCAACTCTGTAACCTTACATTAGCCTCCATTTTCATGTTCATATGTGGTGACATTAGTATTTTCCAAATTTATTAGTTTCAAGTATTTAGAGTGGATTTATGATTAAAAGTTAGAAAAATAACATATATTTACTTTTACCTTAAGGTGGAATAAGTTTGGTGACATGTGTAGTTGATTTGGAAGCTTCCAAGACACTCTTATGTGGCCTCCAAGGTTCAATTTCGAATTCTCTTCAAGATTGAAAGAAGATTTGGGAGGAGTCAAACATATCTCATGGGAGAAAATATCTCAATAAAGGATTACTTAAGGAGATTTGAGGAGATATTCATTCAAGCTCATTTCAAGGAGAAGATCACGAGGATATCGATATCTCATCCAAGATTTGTGTGATGATTTGAAGGGATCATATTTTGTAATTGCGGAAATTGGTTGAGAGAAAAGTGGAGTTGTATTTGTTGAAAATGGCAACAAAAAATGCTAAAAATAGCATTGCTATAAATAGCATTTCAGGATATACTCGAACTCTGTTGGAAATAGAAAAAAATAGAAATTCTAATAATATCATTGCTTTTTTCCCATAAGGAAAAATCGTAATTTCATTAAAAATGGAAATTACATTTTGTAAATGCTGGTGCATATGCAGTGCATGATCATAAATCATGTATAACAGTATTGTTGCCTTTGATCTACACAGGGGGCAACAGAAATAGAAAAACCAAAACTATGATACATATGATAAGCGACCTGTTATCATGATCTGTGACAATATCTACAATCAAAAAAGGCTTGTGCCTGATCAAAAAACATGACTAAAAAAACATGAGATTGAACATCTAGTTACATAAAAGGCCAATGATAATATTGATAGAAGGGTTCCCCATTTTGTTCTTTGATCATCCAGAAGCCCGGCTCCCCGATCGCAGCCTCTTTGGATAAGCTGTCGGAAGCTCCGTTCTGCTCCTTGTAAATATGTGAGCAAGTAAAAGTGTCAAAATATGAGATCAGTCTCAATGTCTCATTCAAGATGTGCAATAATGCATATGTAGAACATCTAGTTTTCCTGTTCAGCCAATCACAAATAATTTTAGAGTCCCCAAAAAGTTGTAAATCTGTGCAGTTTTTCTCCAAGGCGAATTGTATGAGATGTTTTGCGGCAAGGAGCTCAGCTGAGTTGTTTGTGCATCTGCGGAATCCTATAAGCATGCTGTAAGAATGATGATGGGATAAGTGAAGTATAGCCCCCCTCCACAACCTTGCTCTTGGGCTGCACCATCAAAAAAAGCCCAAGGTTTGTTGAAATTTATTTGTAGAGGAGAGGGATTGCGCCGATTACTGGGTGGAGGATCATCCAGAATGAGTGAGTAATCAGCAATGACTTTAGTCGCCAGTACAGCCTAGTTCGGCACTAAGTCTTGAAAAATGATGCGATTCCTAGCAATCCAAATTGTCCAGCAGATTAGCAGTGGCAGGTTCCGAAGCTTGTGAGATGAGGAAGTGTGATACTAGGTTTGCCAAGCAGCAAGAATAGAGTTTCCGGCCCAGGTTGCTGTGGGTATAATGGGTTGTAGGATAAGTTTCCACAGGTTACATATTGCTGTACATTCTAAGAATAGGTGAGAAGTGGACTCATTTGCCTGCTTGCAGAAGCAGCGCCAGTGGGGACCATGTTGTGCTCACTTGAGGAGGTTTTCACCAGTAGGAATTTTGTTTTGGAGAATGGTCCACATTAAGAGTCTAGATCTTGGGGGGGCCTTGAGTTTCCAAAGATGTCTCCACCAGTCAGCAAGTAGCAGGGGCTTCCTTGGCACTGAGAAAGACAAATAACCATCTTTTGGAGTATAGCTGTCATTTTTTGAGAGTGCCCAAATAATCTCATCATCACCATCAAGTATACGGATGTGGGCATCAGTAAGGGCTTGAGTGTATTCCTCCCATTGTTGTGTCCAAATAGGAGGAATGTTTAACTATTGTGTAGATTTTCAGACTTGTTGAAGGAAGGTGGAATTCTCTAGGTCAGCAATTTGTGATATATAAGTGAAGTTCTGTTGCTGGAGATACTATATGAGATCCTTGGGTAGTCGATGCACGTCCCCACATCCCACCCAAGGATCAAGACCAATACAAACAATGTCCCCTGATCGAATTCTCCAGGTGATACCTTCCCTGATCGGGCTTAAAGCCTTTAGTACAGCCTTCCAGATAATTGAGATGCCTGAGGTACATAGATGGGATGTTCTAATCCAATCCATGATGTGTAATGGAGCGATATATTTAGCATATGTGACCCTCGTCCATAGGCTGTTTGCTGATAATAATTTCCAGCTAATTTTTGCAGCAAGTGCTAATGAGAATTCTTCTAACTTTTTTAGGCCCCAACCTCCCCATTTTTTTGTAGGTTTAGTGCCTCCCACCAAACCTAAGCGAAAATCCTACCCTATTTGTTCCCTTGCCAAAGAAACCTACAACAGAGGGCTTGTATTCTATTGAGAATGCCTCTGGGTATCCAGGCCAAGGACATTCAGTAAACTAGGGTGGCCTCCATGACACTTTTGATTAGAGTGAGTCTTCCAGCGCGCGAAAGATATTTGAGATGCCATGTATTAAGTCTTTTCTCCATCTTGGAGATGAGCCAAGTCCAGTCAGCAATTTTGTAACCTAGTGGCTTCAATTTGTACCCCAGATATTTTAAACCATCAGCAAGATGCAGCTGTGTGAAGTGGAAACGCTGAAGTGAAAAATATATCTTGTGCAGAGTACATTCAGTTGTTGTCAATGTGGACTTGCTGTCATTTATGATCATACTTGTTGCCACTTGGAAGAGGGTGAAATAATCCTTGATGATGCTAATGTCCCTAATACTGCCATTGATAAAAACTAGGATGTCATCTACAAAGGGAAGGTGTGTTAGGGTGCAACCTTCTGTTATCTTTATGGCTTTTAGTCTGCCCCTTTGATGCTCTTCTTTGATGAGATTTCTGAGACCTTCCATAATGAGTAAGAAGAGAAAAGGCGAGAGGGGACATCCCTGTCTCAACCCCCTTTCAGAGGTAAAAAAAGGAGATGCACTTCCATTCACCATAACACTGAAAGGGATATTAGTAATGCAGCTCATGATCCATTTAATGAACAAGTAAGGGAAGCCTAAATGAGTTAACAACATTCTAATATAAAGCCAATTTACTCTGTTGAAAGCTTTTGATAAATCGACCTTCATAATCATACCTTTGCCATGCCTTGAGTGTAAAGTATGAATTACTTCCTGGGCAGTGCCAACAGCTTCATGGATCTGTCTGTCTTGTAGGAAAGCGAATTGCTCTGGCGAGATATGATTAGAGAGAATAGGTTTCATCCTATTTGCAATAATCTTGGCTATGATCTTATATATGCAATTGCAGAGAGATATGGGACGAAAGTCCTCAAAGGAGTCTGGGTTGTCTTTCTTCGGAATGAGTGCAAGGAAGGTAGAGGTGATAGAATTTTCAAGAAAGCCTCTGTTCCTCGAGTCCTCGACTATTCTGAGCAGGTCTTCCCCAATGATGTCGAAGAAAGCCAAGTAGAATTCAATCGACCAACCATCGGGCCCCAGACTCTTATCCTTTTTGAACCACTTTAAGGTGTGTTCCAATTCCTCTAGAGTGACTGCCTTTATTAATTCATCTCCTTCCACAGGGTCCACAAATCTGGGAAAGAGTTGTGCAACCCTGATAATTTCTGCTAGGTTTGTCTCCCTGGGGGCTCGGTATGTACTTTTGAAGTGAGAGGAGGCAAGTTCAGCAAGTTGTGGGAAAGTATTTAAAATCTGCCCCTGATCATTCTGTAGCTGCCATATGGTGTTGATCGCCTTTCTTCCATTGGAAAATTTATGATAGAATTTCGTGTTTTCATCCCCTTCAAGCATCCAGATGGCTCTGCTTCTCAGGTGCCAAATTTCTTCCTTTTCCTTAAGAATTTTATCCCTTTCAGCATAATGAGAAACCATCCTTTCCTTATGTTCTTCTGAGGTGTAGATGCCTCCAAGATTATTTTCAAAAGCAACAATTTCAGATTCGATTCAACAAAGAGTTTGATCCTCCTGTATTCTTTTGTTATGTGCCAAAAGTTTAGACATCCTCTTAAGGTTTGTAAGATTTTGTATAAATATTCTGGTACTGTCTTCTCTTCTAGGGGAGTTTGCGCTCCATAAATTAGTGACCAATTTTTTATAAGAGTCATCCTTTAGCCAGATAGAATAGAACTTAAAGGGTCCTTTGGGTTTTTCTTGCCCCCCTCTATATCTAGGTAAATGGGTAGGTGGTCAGAGATCCCACCAGAACCAACCCAGTGTCTGATTTGTAGCCCCAAGTCCAACACCTTTTCTTTGACAAGGAAGCGGTCAAGTCTGCGGTCTAGACTGTCTTCCGCAGTCTTGTTGTTCCTCCAAGTTGCTTGGGGTTTTACAGAGGGGATATCTATCAGATGGTGAGCGTCCATTTTAGATAA
Source organism: Pinus tabuliformis (assembly GCA_031772625.1). Lineage (NCBI taxonomy): Eukaryota > Viridiplantae > Streptophyta > Pinopsida > Pinales > Pinaceae > Pinus > Pinus tabuliformis. The sequence goes on from CM062807.1 coordinate 977,391,887, forward strand.
AAAGTAATCCGAGAGGGAGTCTCGCTGAGCCCTGTGACCCCAGGATTCAGCATGTCTGATGGAAAAATTAAGGTCTCCACCCAGGATCAGGTGGTCGGTCAAAAAAGATTTAGAACTTAGGAGGTTCTGCAAAAATGCTTATCTGTTCTGGCACAGGCCATAGACATTTAAAATCCGAAAATGCATCCCAGGTCTGCAGAACTGATGTCTGCACCAAGATGACCCAGTCCACCCCAGCAATTATGCAATTTTATGGTATGGGAGTTATAGCCCAAAGCTAGACCTCCCGACCTCCCATGCGCATCAAGTCCTATAAAAATCTAGCTAGGAAGCATATTTTGGAGGGACCGCAAAATGTCTAAAATAGGTCCCAGGGTTTCTTGTAGAAAGATAATATCAAGCAGAGCAATTTTTAACAGTCGACGAAGAGCTAGTTTTTTGTCTGGCCTAGCTAGCCATCTACAATTGAAAGAGAAAATCTTTATGGAGGAGGGGTGGGTTGGGATTCTATGGATCTAAGCATCCCTGGGATGGTAGATTGTACCCACAAAGCAAGCTCATCTTCAGTTGTGCCTTGGGCTTTGGAAAGGAAGGAGGGTCGTCCGTTGTGAAGTTTTTTTTTTTTGGGGGGGGGGAGAGTGGAGAATCTCAAGCCCAAAATGATCCTGGGCTTGTCTCTTAGTTTTCGAGCGTGTCATGTATCTCCTAGGAGGGGGGACCAGGAGGGAAGGAGTAGTGGACGGGAGATGAGAGGGAGGATTCGAGGAGGGTGCAGGGGAGAAAATGGGGGCAGATGAAATCGGGCAGGTGAGAGAAGCAGTGATAGGGGAGTTTGTACCAAAATCTTGACCCAGATGATCGTATGAAGGGTTCAATACATGAAGTTCATAGAATGTACTAGATAAAATACAATCAATATGTGAAGTGTTGCAAGTGGGATCAGGGATGGTGGGAGAGATCATACCCGGTGAGGGCAGGCCCTAAGATGGCGACTGTGGTCGAGATAGAGGAGGTTGCTGTGAACGGTTGGGAGGCCGCCCTCGCTTCTTCGGCTGTGGAGGAGCCGCTATCTCTTCTGCTGGAGTCATCTACTAGCCGGCCAGGATCTCAGATGCAGCCGGGACCTGTGTGGCCGAGGGAGCCTGACTCCTAGGCTGTGCGTCATGATGAGTATGTGGATGGGAGGCGATATCCTGTGCCGTGGCCTGTTTTTTCTTTTTGTTCAGCAGAGGGTAGTCCTTATAAAGATGTCCGACCTTATGGCACCTTCGACATCGAAAAGGGACGCCCTCATAGTCCAGCAATTGACATCTGGTGTGGTTCCTCCAACAGATGTCTATAAACTCGATCAAACCCTTAGAAAGGTCCAAATGAACCAAAATTCTTGCATATGCTAATTTCCCCGAGGTCTGGTATGAATCGTCAAATGTGAGGTAGATTTCGAGGGCATTTCCAATGTGCTTGAAGACGTTCTCCATCTAGAAATGCAAGGGTAAGCCGAGCAAACATACCCAAATAAGACCTGCATCCACCCTCTCCCGCACTGGGTCGAAGAGGGGCGTCCATATTCTGAGTAGTACGGGGGCCAGATCAAGGTGCCAGACTGTGGAGAACACCCAGTTGGTGTGCTTCAAACAGCTGAAATGTAATGCAAACCATCCTTTGACTAGGGTTTGTACCTTCGGAATATCCTTCAGGTTTTCTCCCCAAACCTCTGAGACCCATTGCTGTAATTTAGCCACACTGTAGTGTCTGCCTCGCACCCGACTAACCAAGACCTTCTCTGCTATGTCCATGGCGTCCAATAATTTTATGTCTTCTGCAAAGTTGAGGGGCGCTGCACAGGCTTGAAGCTTTGGACCCTTGTGCTTTCTTGAATGCCCAGAAACCCCGGCATCGACGCCTCCTGTGTCAAGGAGGGATGTGAAGGTCCCGGTGGTGGAGAAAACCTAGGATTTTTAGACGCCTCCTACGGGATGGAAGAAAAAATGCTAGAAATAGGTCCAATGCTGGTGAAATGTCCCCGAGAGGGAGCTAAGGAGGTCCGTGGAGCAGTAGGGAGCAGGCATAAATCCGTTGAGCCCTAGGGGAGATCAGGGGGAGTGGAACCAGTCACCGCCGAAAGAGGGTTTTGATAAATATCAGTACTGAGGGATTGGTCAACAGGTTTATGCGGTGGGGTGATAAGAGCCAAGGAACGTGGCGAGAGAGGATGAGTGATGAACTCAGTGGGGGAGGCTGCTTCTTCATGGAGGGAAACCGACGAAATGCGAGGGTGAGTTATCAGAGGTAGGGCTTCAATCTCATCGGTGAGGTCAGACATGAAAGGGAAGAAACCAGTAGCAATGGTCCTGGTGGGTGTCCATATGGGCACATCTTCCGAAGGGTTCGGGAAATCACCCAGGTCATCCATGAATGTCGGGAGAAGTTATGATAGCTTCCAGAAGAGGACAACAAAACAACAGAAAAGTGGTTAGTCATCGGGAAGACCTGTAAACCAGAGAGGAAGAGGGAAACCACAAACAGCTAGAGGTGGTTTAAGCAGATAACCGGAGCAGGTAGTGTAGGGGAGAGCTAGGGTTGATAGCATGTTAAGGGGGCAGGTGCAGACAAGCTTCAATGGAAGTGTGCCACTAGCAGTCGCGGCATTGAAACCCAGGACTGCCCTGCTAAAAATATCATTGCTATAAATAGCATTTCGGATATATTCCAATTTTGATTTGTCCTTGAATCAAAATTGAGAATTAAAATTCGAATTTAGTCTTACTCGCTGTTTGAAAAATAATTAATTAATTCATCTTGAGTTAATTACTTGGAGAAAATCAAACATGAAGTCTTTGTGAAGACATGCAACAGTTATCCCTTTAATTGAGGAAGTTATCCCTTAATTAAGGAGATAAGGATGAGTTGTATTTGAGTTGTAATTAGTTAGCTCAGTTAACTGAGTTAAGTCCAGTTAAATTAGTTCCAAACAGTTGGAGGAACTAATTGTGAGTTCAGTCAGTTAATGCATGCATGCATGCAACTAGTGTTCTCCAGATAACTGAATATTCTCTCATAAATAACCAATGCATGTCAGTTCAAAGAAAGGCTCAGTTGAGATTAAAGATAGGGACATTTTACTATTAGTTGGAGGAATTTTCCTATAAAGGAAACTCATCCATGCAGAAGGAATTATCTCCTTCAGGATTGCACAATTATTTCAGAGGTCAGTGTTGTGTGTGAGGTGAGAATCACACAGGTTGCAGCTGGAGGACCCAAGAGAAACTGCGCAAGGAAATAGGAGGCTTGGAGGACTGAAGGAAGGCATATGTGTTGTCTATTATGTCTATGAGCAGCAGTGAGGGATTGTACTGAGAGCTGGATAGCTTGTGAGCTAAAGCTTTGTGTAATCCTGAGATATTTCCACTTGTATGATAATACATATAGCGGGGTTTTTAGCTGAGGCTTTCCCTAGAGTATTCTTCTGTGTTTCATGTGTGATTGAATCTTCTTCTATGTTATATGTGTTCTGTTTGATCTTGCTCAAAATCTATTAAGCTTTCGCAAGTTTGATTGTAGAAGTAGATTAAGTATTTTTCTTTAGTACATTGCATAATTAGTTTAATCTACGGTGAAATTTCTACAGTATTTATGAGTTGCTTATCTCATTTTTAAAGCAACTCATGTATAAATATGAGTGATCTCTCTCTATTTGGGGAGATCTGATATGAGAGGAATGTAATGTTAGGTTATTTTATGTAAAGTTATGGTTGGAGAGGATTGTAAGTCAGTGTAATGTAATAGATTGAGATTTATTTATTGTGAATGTGAGCTCACATGTGTTTGCTTTTGCTATTTGTTATTTTTTTTCTTTTCACATGTTGTTTTTCTTCTATGCAATTTCATATTTCTAGATTAATTTAGTTTATGCAATTAAATTTCAGTTGTGTGCTTCAATTTCAAGCAATAGACTAGGATAATTTGGCTTCAATTCCGCATATATTGTGCATGTGCCTCGTAAGTCTACGAAATCCCCGGGATGACAATTAATGATTGGGAAATTATTAAATGAAAATAATTTCACCCAACATATACACCAGTGTGTCTTACATAATTTCCACATACAGAAAGTAAAATGCTAAACTTTTCATGAAAACAACTCCCCCTGAACATATCATACCCGTTCCTGTTCACTGTTACTTCATCAATGAAATTTTAGCAATATAAGCATCACCAAATGAATATCAAACCAAACTAGAGAAATATCACCAAGATACTCTTGCACAACTCCCCATGAGATCACATACTACTGATCCTATGTTCATGATAATCATCATCTTCTCTTCATGAGGTCATGTACCTTACATCACTTCTATAGTCACTATTAGAAATATTATTTTAAGAGAAATGGACTACAGTAGGGTCAATCTTCCCTACGTCTTTGACTGATGATCCTTCTTCTTCCAAATATGTTTGCAATTTCTAATCATGCACTAGAATGTATCCCATCTTCTACTTCCATTCTAAGTGCTTGAACTGCAATCAATGGCCTTATGTCCAAATGAGCTATAGGAGAAACAATATCCATGTAACCAAACTTTATGCATAGGGACTGATCTTGAATTTGATAAAAAAGTTTCCCTTACAGATGAGTGACTTAATTCAATTTTCTTTTGAAACACCTCATGATGGCTATCCTTGTTATTGCATTAAGGATCTAAAGCCATGTAACCAATGGTCGTCTTGATCAGAGGAGATATTTGTTCATTGATAATCCTCTCTAGTGATTCAAATGCCTTTACCCATTTTTTATTTTTCTCATATTCTTCCCTTAGAGTCATAACTTCAAATTCTAATTTTTCACAATGAGCTTCCTTTTCTTGAAGTTGTGTTGCTAAGGCTTTTGTTCTTCTATTGGATGCTTCCAACTCCATTCTTAACATGTTTATTTCCTTAATCATACTACTTTCTTTGGTTTCCAGATCTTTTTTTGCGTTCCTGAGTTTATCATTTTCTATTAATGATTTTATTAAGTCATCTACTTCACAACTATCTGATTCACTTGACTGATCTTCAAGAGCCATAAGTACTTGATAACAATTTTTAGAATTTGAATCTGAAATTTCTTGATCATTAGATGTGATTTGACTATCTTCATTAGAATAAAAACTTTTCTTGCTATCAAAACTTCTTCTAACATTCCTCTTTGGAATATTCTTCCCTTTCTCATGATTATCTTTATAAGGAAATTTGGATGCATAATGACCTACTCTTCCACAAGCAAAACATTTAAAGGGAAGCTTACCTTTGAATTTACTAGTTCCCACTTGTAACTTTCTCACGAAATTTGGTTCTTCCTCATTTGAAATGTAGCTTGTTTCTTTCATATTTTCTTTTTCCTTCCCTTTATGAGTGGCTTTGAAGACTGTTTCTTTCATATTTGACGGACCCCTTTTCTCATCTCAAAGGCTGTTAGAATCCCATGGAGCTGTTCAATAGTGAGACTCTTCAAATCCTGCATTTATTCAATGGCTAAGACTTTTGAATTGAACTTTGGAGTTAGTGATCTCATAATATTTTCACAATAGTAGCATCCTTTATTTAATCACCAAGATTTTTCATTGAGTTAACAATCTCATCTACTTTGAGGAAAAATTCTGCAATGCTTTCATCATCATGCATTTTAAGGGTCTCATACTAAATTCTAAATGTTTGAATTTTAACATGTTTTACCTTGGTGCCACCTTCATAACCTTCGATAAGCTTATCCCACATTTCCTTTGCGGTGTTCAACTGCATGACTTTCACAAATTCAAACTCGGCCAGACTTCCCAAGATCTCATTTACAACATTTACATTAGTTTCATATTGTTTCTTCTCTACAATATCTCTAGGAATAGAGGCTGGATATTGATATCGACCTTCAAAAATTGCCCATACATCGACTCCAAGTTCTTGTAAAAATTATCTCATTCTGACTTTCCAAAATACAAAGTTAGTTCCATTAAACAAAGGTGACTTAAGAGAAAATACTCCTTCTAGACTACCAGTCTTGGCGGATCTCCCCGCAAGAGATCAGGATTCTTTTGAGGGACTTGCTATGATACCAATTTTTGGGAAAAATACTGTGGGGTGGGGTGAATCAATATTTTAAACTCTCTTTAAACTTTTCATTTCATATTCTGATTTCTATACACTACTATTATTCATGAAACCAACGTATGTACACGACTTTAGTAAAGACAAACATTGTATATCTAGTTAACTAACTTTTCATATATTTCATTATCTATTCATCTTTAACCATTGCATCATTATTTCATTAATAAAAAAATAATCATGAGCAGTAAGAAACAGATAGATCATCAACACACAAGAAACATATCAACATACATGAACACAAGGATTTTACGTGGAAACCCAATGTGGGAGAAAATCACTACTATCGTCGTCTCTGTCTTCTTCTTTTATTATAGAGGAAAAATAATTACAATATTTTACTGGCGCAGACTCTTACCAGTACACATGCACCAAATTGCAGAATCGTTCTCCAACACCCATTGGAAGGGACCTCCAACCCCCTAATCTCGTTTACCGACTCCTACTGGAAGATAGTTCCTACCCCTTGCAAAAATTTACCAGCTACTACTGGAAGGATGCTTAAATGACCTTACTGAAGGCTCTAACCCTCAACACCTCTTATGGACCACGTTTCATAATGATTCATACTGGATCCACTTGATTCAAAACATCATACCTGTAGGCAACCTTTCATCATATTTTCAAAATGGACCCACTTCCACATTAAGCCCAAACCAAGTAACAATTCTGAAACCAAATACTGAACCAACTGAAACATCAACAAACCAATCACTGAATCTTAACCAAATATTTCAACCAAACAAAACTAATCATAACAAGATAATCATTCATAAATATACCAAGCCATACTTTGTTCATCACAGAAACCAATTATTGTTATTGCAAACCCTAGTCAGATATACATCAGAATGTATACTGTAATGTTCTGAAGAACATCCGCATATGTACACACTTCCTCTATACAAAACCGACGTACAGATATTAGAATACTGAACACTAAACCATACTTAGATCACTCCATCAGTCACATATTACTTGAACCAAGCACAAGTTACTGAACCAAACATAGATCACCATACTGTAGCATCATTACCAATCAATATACTATTCCACATTTAACCAAATCAACACTATCATATATAGATCAACCATTTCTGAATCATGTGCTTCTAAGCATCTGAGCAAGACACCATTATGGTGGTTTCGAAAAATAACACCATGTACAAGCTGATAATATAAATCTTTAAGGTAGATTTCCTGTTTCTGTTTTGCTCATAAGTGTGAGGGAAAGGTGTCGTGCTCTAGGTACTAACGTACATCAACGTACCAAGACGTGGTTGCGTTTTTAAGGGTAGCTTGCTCAATATTGTACATTTTAATTTCTTGTTCCCATCCAGAAGAGTACTCTTCTAGTTAATGAAATGCTTCTGCTACAAGCTGACATAGACCATGGCCTTTTATTTTATGAACTGGCTTGAATTCTAGATTATATTCTTGAAGCTTTGTCACCAGTTCACCCTCGTCTCACGCAACTCTTGTTGCACAAGGAGCGATCTAACCGCTGGGTGGGGCACAAAGATGATAACATGGATTTTCAAGAGGTAAGGCTAAAGTGCTTAACCTCCTTGTAAACTGCATAGGCTTGCTTATCAATGACGGGATAATTCAATTCTGATCCCTATAGGCTAGCACTCATAAATGATATGGGCCGCTCATTTCCTTGATTGTCCTTATGAGTAAGAATGACTTCAATAGACATGTTAGAAGCATAAGTATACAACAAGAAATATTTATTAAAATCCAAACATATTCAAAGGTAGAGCATCAATAATCACTTGTTTAATTAGGGCAAAGACATATTTCTCCCTCTAGTCCCATTTGTAAACTACATCCTTCTTGATCATCTCTTGCAAAGGTTTAACGATCTGTGTGTAACACAAAATTCGAGATAAAATTTCGGAGGAAGTTGATTTTCCCCAAGAAGGATTGCATAACTTTCTTATTCATAGGAAAGATAATCTGAGCAATAGTCTTGACTTGCTTCGAGTCCACTTTAATTCCACTCTTAGCTATAATGTGGCCTAAGTGTTTTCCCTCAGACACTCTGAAGATGCTCTTCTTTGGATTTAAAGATATACCATATTTTCGACACCACTAAAATTTTTTCCTTAGATGATGCAAGTGATTAGATATTTTCTTTGAAAATACTATAACATCATCTAAGTACATGACCACACTTTTTCCAATAAATCCATAGAATGTGATGTCCATATCCCTTTGAAAAGTAGCACAAACGTTTATAAGTCCAAATGACATCCAATGAAACCATTTAGTCATGAATGTAGTTTTTAGTCTATCCAGTTTTCCTACTATAACTTGATTATATCCAAAAGAATGCATCTAATAGCAAGAACATATTTGAACCAGATACCCTTTAGAGTATTTGCTCCATATATGGCGGGAGATAATTATCCTTATCTGAATCTCGGTTCAAGTTGTGAAAATCAACACATAATAATATCTCTCTAGAATTCTTTCTAACAAGAACCAAGTTAGAATGAAAAACTTTAAAAATGATCTGAGCATCCAATAGTTTCCTTAGTTCTTTCTTAATTATGGATTCAAGCGTAGGATGAACTTTTCTCAACTTTTGCTGAAACGACTTTAATCATTCCTTAATAGGTATTACATGCTGGATAATTCACGTGTCATAGCTTTTCAAATCATCATAGGTCTACGCAAACACATCTCGGTATTGTTTGAAGAGGTGAACAAAGTCTTGTCGCTCTTGGGGAGAAAAACACGTACCTAGGTTCACTTATTTTGGATCTTCCCTGCTACCCAAATTAAATTGTTTGCGCAATAATGTGGAATTGCGGGTCTTTGCATTAATTGGTCCTTTAAAGCGGTTTTGCAGGTCATAGAGCTTTTCTAAAGATACCACACCCTTATGCATGGAGTTCCATTTATATGCTTGAGCTTATTCCTACAAATCCCTTTCATGCTAATCTTCATCAATCACTGCATCTTCTACATTAGCCATGAAATCGAGTATCTATTGGTCATCATTAAATACATAAAAATTTCTGACATTATTAGGTATGGATGGCTTATAAATAATCTCGATATAAAAACCATATCTAAGTGCTGATAACCTAGTAGTGGAATTAGCTAATGTGTCAGTAGTTACAATGGGAATCCTATGAACATGATTAATATTAAATGCTTGAAAGAAAGAAATAGGATGCCATACCTCTTGCTGGTAGTTTTTAAGATTAGATGACACACAATGAATAATATTCCTTACTTGACGTGTAACAATATCTGAGTCACCTATTACATTTAGCACTTCTACTTTGAGGTCTATGGTTTTCTTTAGTCCAAGGATTAGTGCTTCATATTCTGCAATGTTATTCATGCACTTGAACTCCAATTAACATGAAATTAAATACTTGTTCTTCTGAGGTTCAAGAAAAATACAACTAGCTCCAGGACCCTCCCATGTTTTCGAACCATCAAAATATAAAATACAAACATTAGCAACAACATGGCTAGTTTCTACACTAGTAATATTTACATCTATTTTAGAAACGTCATTAGCACCAGTTGGATTGCAAGGGAGAAGTTCCAACTGTGTATTAGGTGGTACAGGGGATGGCTGCACAAGTTAACATCCATGATCAACTTCTAAGAAATAATTTTTGAAAATTACTTGCGCGAAGCTAATGGGCTCATTAGGGGCTTCAAGCATCATGATAGTATGTTTCATGAAAGGTTCATTCAAATCCAATATGCTTATTCTTTCCCTTCTAAGGAAGCCACAAATGTGACCATTTAGCAGCAAAGTATCCTTGCAACTTGCTAGACCAATGTCTACTTAAAAGTAATCCATAAGCTCCCAAAATGTCCACAATGGAAATATCAATACATCGGTGAACTTTATGATTAGAGGATAAATAGCTTATAACATTTTTCAATTCACTAATTGCCTGCACTAGAGATCTATCTAATTGTATGATATTGACATCCGTATTTTGCCATTTCACATTGATTTTCTTTACAACAGATAAATGAATGACATTCACAGGTGCAGTAGAATCAACGAGGCAATTATGGACAATATAATTGAAAATATCAAAAGTTGAAAGAAAATGGGTCAAGTAGATATAAATTTTACATTAACTGGATTAGTTACCAACTCGAGAATAGTGGGAGACTTACCAAATGAGGCTTGGGAAGCAGAAACTATCTTACCTGACAGAGACTGGGATGCAAATGCCTGGATGATCAACTCATGTTGGCTTGCCAACTTTTTCGACTCATAGATGGAGATATTTGCGCGAGCTTTCTTCATGTCTTCAAGAAAATTATAATCAATGTCCTCATCTTGGGTAGGGTGTGCTAAAGTGGTAGGTGGTGAAACTTTGTTTGATACTTTAGGAGTGACAAACTTGTTCTTATTATTTCGGGAAGTACTCCTTTGAGGCTGAGCTTTCCCATATTTATTCTGAGTGATCTGAGAAGGATTACTGGGAGGTAAAATCTTTCTCGACAATTTCTTTCTCACATCTCTCTTAGGCATCAATCCTTTTCTCCTCAAGTTATATTTATTAGTAGGTTGTTGAGGAGGAGCTTCACTCACTAGGGCTTCACTAGCACCTTGTTGATCATTGTTCAAGATAAGATCAAATGTGAAAATTGAATCACCAATACTTGTGTTTTTCTTTGTCACGGTTAGTTCATCAATTTGCTGAGTTTGATCTACATTCTCTTTTGTTGACAAACTTTCTATAACATTGGGAACCACAAAATTCATGTTGTGTTTCCATTGAGGGCATGTTTTCTCAGAATGTGCTTCTTGATGAAAGGTACAATAGTTATCCATGCCCAAATTCTCAATATTAAATACAACATTAGAGATTTATGCAGAGTTGGCCAATTCATTGACGTTCTTCTTAAGAAATGACTTAAAAGACTTGTTATTAAAAGATGCCTCACTTGAATTCCTTTTGAGTTGAGATACTTCATTGGTTAACAACTTTAAGGATTTAGTCAGGCCTTCCATATCAAAAGGGTCTTTCTCTTTAGTCTTAATGGAAGAGGCTTGGGAGTTTCAACCAGTGTCTTTGGAGTCTTTTGAATCTTTCTGATAAGAAATAAGCCCAATATATCTTAATTCCTTTTCAACAACTATTGCTTCTGCAAATTTAAGAGCCAAAGTTTCCTTTGTAACTCATTTAACAAAGACGAAAATGTTAGTGGGAAAGGAAGCAATATAATAATCCTTAGTGATTGAATCATGAGGTTGTACATCAGTGGGGAACTTGTTCAAAATATCTGTAAATAGTTGATTAAAATCGTTCACCTTTTCTTGATCCCCCATCTTAATGGTTTTGATTTATTTATGGTAGGAGTTATATCATCAATAATTTTTTCTAAGAACAAGTGTTTAAACTTGCTCTAATTCTGGATTAAATTTGGTGGAAAACTATGGTACAAAAATAATGCTCTACCTTATAGAGTATATGGAAATAGTCTTCAAGAAACATCATCAAAACGTACCTCTAACATCCTTAGATGTAAGTAAAAGTCATTAATGCTATCTTCGAACTTCACTTTCTTGTTCGAATCATACTTTGTGAGCAATTTTTCCAGGTGCTTTTGTACGAGATGAAGGCTTCCTGGAAGAGAAAGAGGCTCTTGGGAAATCCAATCCAATTGGTCATCAACCATGTCTTCATTCTCCTCCTCTTCACTCTATGATTTTGAAGAGTCTTCTCCTTCTCTATACATATTTTCTTTGTTATCTGGTTGTTTGTTATATCTTGGTTGTTGTTCGTTAGAAAAGTGAAAATTCTCCCTGTCTCCCTCAAGATTTTCCCCAAAAGGTGGTGGAAGTTAACCTTGATGAGATTATTCATGCAAGACATCAAAATATTCAAGGGTTTCAATCGTCAGAAAAGTGAAAATTCTCCCTGTCTCCCTCAAGATTTTCCCCAAAAGGTGGTGGAAGTTAACCTTGATGAGATTATTCATGCAAGACATCAAAATATTCAAGGGTTTCAATAACCAATTCTTTCATTGAATAAACTAACACACCATGACGGGTTGTCTCTTTCTTTGATTGCTTATGAGGAAGAACAACTGTGATAGGAAGTAATCCAAGTGCTCTAGCAAACTAACAAGTGATCAACCTGAGTGTCTAAAGTTGTTCATAAGTGACTTCGTAATCACAATCCAAACTTTGGTGAGATGACTCTCCTTTCTTAAATATATGAGTTGGATTTGGGCTCAGACATTTCCATATTGAACATAAGGTCCCTTATGTGAATGTGGTGAATTATCAGCCATAAAAATGCTTCCCTCCTTCTAGCACTAGAGTCTTAATAGTGTTGGATACTACCGACATACATGGGGTTTCCCCGATATGAAGTCCCAACTAGGCCTCACACCATTTGGAGTAGGAGCCCCATCTGGGAAATAGTCCCAACTGTCATATTCTTAATGACTTGCCTTGGCTACAATAAACGACACAAGAGAAAAGACATATACTTTCGAGATGAACAAGTATGTTATCCCTGTGATGTACTCAATTGAAAAGTGCATAAAGGTTCTTCCATGAAAAGGGAAGAGAAAGGGAGTCTTTAAAATAAAAGTAATAGTACTATCCTAGTAAAGAGACACACATATATCTAAAAGAATCATTAGTTATCTTTCGAAATAGTTCACAAAGAAATAATGATCATGAAAGAAAAAGAGACAGACAATTCAAAGATGTATACTAAATCCAACGAAATAGTTCATTTTCATTAGTATGTAGAAATATAAACATACACCACAAACAATGAAATAATAGTCTTACAATCATTCACGGCATATGCATGAAAGTGCGCCAACTCCAAGAGCTTCAAATTATTAAGTAAAAGTCCCAAGATACACCATTACAATGATACAACACACGTCTAATAGTGGAACATTAAGCCAACACTTGCTCCTTAGAGGACTAATCTTTTCTCCTATGCCTAGCTTGAGAAGCTAAGGTGAAAAGTCCTTTGTTTGAGCTATGAGGGTGTATATATAACAAATAGGTGAATCTTCACCTCCCTTGTGACTCTTGACCTTCCCTCATGACTCTTGAGCTCTGATGTGACTTTTCAAATTCCTATGTGACCTTTGAGCTTCTACATGAATTTAGAACTTTCTAGTGACTTTTCACATTCCATATGGGACCATTGGGCTTCCACACATTACATTTTTCTCATTTTTCCAAAAATACAATATTACATGAGGCAAAATACATTAACAACATATGACTTAAGTGGTGACACTTTGAGATGCCATGATTCAATGACAGTGACATAAGGCCTCATTGTAATGTATCAATGCCAAAATATCTTCTTTACTACTGTCTTCTCATCTTCATGATAGATCTACTTGTACTTCATCTTCATCCTCCAAATGGATGGTTATGAGAGTCTTCCATGTCATCTTGATCTTCATTCATATGTTGTAGTTAAATGTCTCTTTGTCTCTTTGTTATCATTGTGTCTTTCCTCCACAAGTATCTTCTTGTAGCATTTTCTTGATGTTCCCCTTGAGCATCATCCTGCCGTGTTAAGATTATAACACCTCCAAGTGAAGTTCACCATGAAAAGACAATATCAATCCTAAAATCACCTAGTCTACCTTGTTTCTCATGCAACATACCAATTGTGATGGGGAAGTGCACAATATTGAGGAAGGAGGCCTTCTTGAGCGTAGTGTGTACGAGTTGGAAGCAAGGAGTGGGGGACTAGGCACTATAAATATGTTGCGCACAGATGACAGAGACAAGTAAGTAAAGTATTGCGCAGTGGACGAGTCGAGGAGGTAGGGAGGCTTGATTGGCCACTATGATTGCGCAGTGCACAGTGGCAGGAGGAGAGGCTTAAGGGATTGTGTAGAAGAGGATTGCAAGGGTCTAGAAGAGTCTCCACTATCCACTATGATTGCATAGTGCGTAGGGCAAGGTAGGTTTATCATGACTATGCATTGGGAAAATGAAACTGGCAGATCTGAGTGATTGAGCATTAGGATTATGCATTGTGCAATTGAGGGAGGATTTTCTCTAGGACTGCGTAGTGTGTGGTTCCAAGAGGTAAGGGGTGCTTCACCATGGCTTAGGACTGTGCAGTGCATAATTCCAAAATGCAGGAAGGTTGGTCCAAGATCAAGCAAGTTGTAAAGACAGTGAAAGCTTTAAAAATGACCAAGTGTGGGATTAATGAGACAAGAAGGTAAAAGTGAAAGCATAAAAATACTTGAACATAATCACACACTCATAAACGATCAACCACATGCAAATAAGATACTTAGTACCCATAATCAACAATGATTCATTGAAATGACAACAAGACGACACTTACGTCCAAGTGCGACACTTAGTTTTTACCTTTACGACACAAGTGTCAAATGATAAAAAACATGTGAAATACCTTAGGAATGAGTTGATTGCATGTCTCCGTGATAGATTAGATCCATTAATGCAAGAGAATGCATCAAATATGTCTATTAAAAGATGTTCTAACATGTCTTTTTCAAAGAAAGACACTTCCCTTAACATAAGACGATACTTGGGATTCCTTTAGAAATGGACTTGAAAATTTAGAGAACAAGTGTTAGATCACTTTAACAACTCAAAATTACAATTCACATGATCAAAGGGAGGCTCCAAAATTTGAATGTAGGCCAAAATTTGGAGGGTGTTGTAGTAGCGAAAACAATAGGATAGATAAATGAATAATAAAGAAACCCCTTACACCCCCATACCTTTCCCCTCTTGTGGTATCATAGCCCCTATTGGTGCTCATGGTTTGTTATTCTTGGTCATTGTCATTTTATTAACTACAAAAATGAAATGTTTACAGTGTTCACAACAACAATGTATATCTAACTCATGGTGATCAATATAACAAAAAATAAAAATATCCATACATAGTTTTAAGCAAATTTAATTACAATTTTTTCCATGGAGATAAATAGGGATGTGACACTTCCATTTACCTTGGAGTAGTGGGCATAAGTTTCAAGGTAGAGAATATTGAAGAGGTTCGACCATTGTGAAGACACATGGAGGATGGGCTAGAGGTTTTCTTAAAGGACAGAGAATCAAGTAGACATTATATAACTCAAATTGATGCTAATTCTATTATGGTTGCAAATATTATAAAACTTGACTTGGATGGGAACTGATTAACTTATTCATAGGAGAGTCCTGAGAGTGATGAAGAATTTAGCACTACACTCTTTCTTTGGTTTGTTGGATGTCTCAAGAACAATGTAACCAAGATAAAATTAATAAAAGATAGAGCAAGATAGGTATTTTGAAGTTGGAGTTTTTACCAAGATGGGATGGGCTTCTCTATGGTAAATATTGTGTCAAATGTTCAAGTAATTGTTTTGATTTGAATTGTTTCCAGAATAGTAAAAAAACAATCCATGTTAAACTCAAGAAGTTATTGAAGATTATTCTGGTTATCACTAATTTTATTCCACATGATCAATCTCTAAGGGCATATGCTTATGATTATAGTTCATACTGGTATCAAAGCATGGTTTCTGACCTTGGGGGAGAGTTAATCATGAATGCTGACTTGATTATGAAAGTTTAAGATGAGTAAGAAAACTTAATCCATAACAAACCATGGGTGATGAAATAAAGACTGATGAGACCTAGTGTAGAATAATTCGTTTGGAGAAACAAATGGCCTAGATGGCCATGCATGTGGCTTAGATGGAATGGGGGGCATCTAAGATGAATAAAGTTGTTTCCAAATTGGTTGCCACCTTGGTATGGGAAAAGAGGAAAAAAAAGTCCATTTCTAGTTCAAATGAAGGTGGAGGTGAGAATGTGTCTAAGGCAGAGAAACTAGAGAATGAAATACGAGAATGTAATAAGACTCAACCAACATTTGGAGTAGAGAAAAATATTGACTTCAAGCCCTATGTAATTGAGATATGCCTTGAAATTGAATAAGTGGTTGCAACAACCAAACTTTTCTTCTAGTACACATGAGGTTAGTGGAGTACAAATGATCTCTTTTGATCATTTGAAGTTAGAAGGTCATGCTTTGACATGGCACAAAAGTGATGCCACTACTAGAAGACTTGCTATGAACCCCCTATTACAAATTTGGAAGTGTGCAAGGAAAATATTAAGTCATAGTTCTATCTTATGGGTTATAAGGAGGAATGATAAGCTTGCTTTACCTCCGATAGAGATAGTAAGTGTATGTGTTGAAAATGAAACAAGAAAATCACAATTTAATTTTATCCTTGAATTAAAGTGGGAATAATATTGTAATTCCACATCACAAGACAACTTGTACGAGTTAACCAAGTTAAATTGACTTAGTTGGATCAATTAATTCGAGTTGAGGGTCTAACTTGAGTCATGTAGAGTGTCTCCTACATTATAGGAGCCCTAGTTGAGTTTATTTTGAGTTGTAATTATTTAATTTAGTTTAACTGAGTTAAAGTGAGTTAAACTAGTTCCAACTAATGGAGGAACTAGTAGGAGGTTACACAGTGGGGTGCTGCTTCATGTGTTCAACCAACTAACTAATGATTCACTCATAAATAACTCATGCATGTCAGATATGAGAGTTACCCAGTTGGCATTGGAGTTCAAGGGCATTGTACTATCAGTTGTATAATCATCTGAATTGTAAAAGTGGTGCATGTAGTCAGAGGAAGTCCTATGAGGATTGTGCAATTCATATTGAGGAATTTCCCTAATTAATAGGGGGTTAATTCCCAAGGAAACAATGCAAGGAAATAGGGACTTGGGAAAGCCAAAATTTGGTTAAGTATTGGCCTGGGCTTGTCTAGGAAGTTGTGAGATAGATAGAGATAATGTAGGGGTTTCTTGGGCTTGAGCCAATTATTGTAATCTTCTCATATTTTCTAACTAATGCAATATACATATATCAGGGGTTTTTAGCTGTGGATTTCCCCAGGAAATCATTGTGTAATGCGTTAATTGAATTCTTTCTCTTGTATGCTTTGTGATTTCGTGATCGTTTAATTTTTTCCGCTAATGAGTAGAGTAGATTTAAGTTTATTGTTTTAGTAAATTACGATTAGCAGTTTGAATCTACAATGATTTTCTATAGTATAGATTCATTGCTAAATTTAGAAAGAGAGAAATTTAATTGGTAATATCCATCAAGTGTCTGAAAGTTCCTATCAAGTTCTTGGGATCTTTGAAAAACCACCTTAGGGGAAAGGTGATGCTTTTCAAACCGAAGACCATTGACGAGGCTTGTGTATAAGCATAATACCATGAACTAGAGTTGCAACAACTCCCAAAAGCTGGAAAGATGAGGAAAAATAAGGAAAAGATGTTAGTTGTAGTTGCAGTAGAAAATTGGGACCTTATTAAGTGTTGAAATTCTAAGGCTAGTGCAGTAGAAATCAGTTTTCTACTAGGTAATTACTTCCTAATGATTTTGATCCAGTGTTTTATGCCATTGATATCATTGAATAATTACACTTCATAAAATCTCAACAATAAATGTAGCAAAAACAATAAAAATCACAAACAGATAGGCATACACAAAAGAGACAATAGTTTTACCTCGGGAAACCCAACCTTAGGAGAAAACCCAACAACTTTTCTTGGGAGAAGTTATTCTTCAGCGAGCTTTACAAATCAACAATTTGTCTAGAAATCTGTGCCAATAATCCAAGTCAAACATTAGTCAAACCTGGTCAAAACATTTGCTGGTCAAAGTTGGTCAAATGAACCAAAAATAAAAAAATCAATGCTGGTCAACTCGACATGCGGTCAAACTTCAACCCTATGATGAACTTTGGTCAAATCAGTCCAAAAACAACTTAGTCAAATTTGGTCAAAGTTTGGTCAAATAAATATTAAACTTGCTGGTCAAAATCATCCTTCTCACATATGTGACCTCAAGCAGATGAATATAAATGATGAAGAGAGAGCAAAACTTTCTCTGCGTTTATCTCCAAATGATGCGTCTTAAAATCTTATTTATACATGTCTAGGGGGTGTGAAAACCCAAGGGACAAGTCCCTTCATAGGCTAATCGACTTGACCTTTTCCTGGACCGACTTGTCTCAATAAAAATAAATTTTGACATAATTTTTCTAGGGCTGACTTGGAGACCCTTTAGTCATGGGAGAATACCTTCCGATTCTACACAAAAATCAACACTTCTTTTTAGTGAGGGATGTATTCTCCTTGTCTGAAAACAAATTTCTCCTTAGTTGAAATTTCTTGTCCACTAGAAACATTCATGATTTTTCTATGTTGATGTAGTGTCTCCTCACATGCACGTCTATAGATATAGGTCATTCCATCCTGGAGCAGGCAATGTGAGTGTTTTGAGGCATTTACTCCTAACCAAATTAGCAATTCCCCATGGGTAAATGTATTAATCTCCCCTAGCGAAATCAACATGGCCCAGGAAAATTAGCATGGCTTCCTAGGAGAAAGTCTACCCCTAGCCAAATCAACATGGATTTTTAGGAGAATGCATCATTCTTCCCTAGTCAAATCATCATGACTCTATGGATGCCAAATCAACATGGCCCTATTGGAAAATTTTATACCCTATGTTGCATTTTCTTTGGGCCATTCACCCCTAGCCAAATGAGCATGGCTCCACGAGTGAGTGTATCCTTCAGCGTCACTCCGAGCCATTCACCCCTAACCAAATAAGCATGGACCAATGGATGAATGTATCATTCTCCCCTAGTCAAATGAGCATGACCCTATGGGATACATTATGCACTATTTTTCAAAATGTAGAAACATTAAAACTCTTTGTTAATGAGGGAGACATTCTGCATCACACCAAGCTTGTCTCTGAAGTATACAAACTTCACTCTAGGCAGAGGCTTGGTGAGAATGTCCATAATCTGCTTGTCTGTGGATATGTAATGGAGCTTCACTACTTTCTTTTGCACCTTTAGTACTGAGTGTGACAGAAGTATTCTTCATGCTAAACCAAGATATTATAACTAATCCTATGTTGAAGCAACACCACAAGGTTCTCTTTATGTCCATTGCACTCCCGACTCAATCTGAATCAATATATCCCTGCAACCTCACTTCACCACCTGAGATATATCTCAAATCATATCCAATTGTACTATGTAGGTACCTCAACACATGCTTTGCTGTATGTCTAGACTCAACCATAAACTGACCAACTTTCTTCACTGGATTCATCACAACAACCGCTTTCTGGTCACCTTGACTGGCTGCTGCCTCTGACATTAAAAAAAATCCTCCTATGGAAATCACGGTTGCTCCCTTTGTCACAGAAGAAAATTGTCTTTCCACTGCTGCTTCCTCTATTACTAAAGTATACCCAACTATCTTGCATGGTCTCTTCATAGAAGGCATATTTCTCCTACATACCTCATATCTTCGAGCATCTAGTCTAACAATCTCAACCCATGACATCCTCTTGGAAGGCTACTCCTTCCACTTTTCCTGATTGTTTGCTCCATCCAAACTGGAAACTCTTCTGGTCATCTGGAACAGTCCCGGGCATCCTAAAAATCTATACAATCCTCCCTCTTGAACACCAATAAAATCTACTAATTCTATGATTGAGCCCTTAGGCCATACAAGAACATGACCATCTAGTGGCCAGAGCAAAAGTCTCCTCATAATCCACTCCCACTTTCTAGGAGGACCCTCTTGCCACATGTTAATTTTCCATTGTTCTATGCTATTACAATCACTTAGCCCAATATTTTCTTCAATTAGCAATCAAATTGAATGTTCCAATGATGAATAGAAATTGTGGATAGAACAATAAATGCAATGTACAATAGAAGACAATCAAGAGCAATAAGAGACACAAGATTTGGTCAAATAATAGGGAAATATCCCACAAGGGGGGAAACCCTTTCAAATTATTCTTCTTATTAGATTGTCATAAAATGTTTAGCAGAGAGATAGAAATATTTAATTCATCAACAAGAGAGTCAAAGTCAATACTTTGACCATGCAAGAGATTAACCAATCAATATCCAATAGATGAGCCTCAAAGTCAAATTTGGTCAAAGAGTCAAAGTTTGCAAATTTTCCATAGTTAATAGCAGTCAAAGATGCCCTAACTAGCCCACAAGACAGTGGTCAAACTCCTCCCAACAACTCGATCAAGGAAACATTAAATTCGACCTTCAAAAATCGATCAAAATCATAAAAAAAAGTTTGCGAGAATTCGATCAAGGGAGAGAGAAAGCCCATGGTCAAACTTTATATTCTTTGCACTCAAAGTCTATGGTCAATAGAAGTCACACTTCCTATAAAACATTGATCTCTGTGCCAAAGAATGCGGATTCCAAAAATTGATTCAAAACTAAAGTCAAACCAAGTCAAAGTATTCCCAAACACCAAAAAGTCAACGCTAGTCAAAGATAGATTTCAACCCAATATGAAATTCACTCTCTCCTACTTGCAGGTGTGAAAGAATACCTAGAATTTTAGAATTGTATGAACCTCCAAGAGAAGAAGATGATGTGTGAGCTTTGTATCCAAATTAGGTTGACTTGACTTGTATTTACA
Source organism: Pinus tabuliformis (assembly GCA_031772625.1). Lineage (NCBI taxonomy): Eukaryota > Viridiplantae > Streptophyta > Pinopsida > Pinales > Pinaceae > Pinus > Pinus tabuliformis. The sequence continues at coordinate 977,412,561 of CM062807.1, forward strand.
TGAGATTTTGGAGACCCAATTTGTCTTCTAGGTCGACCTGAACTTCTATGCACATGTGGGTTTTCACATTAAAAATATATTTTTCCTTGACCAAATTAAATTCTTCAAAGGGAAAAGAGGGTCTTCTCTGGATGAGGAAGGTTTTCCAACAGAGTGAATTTTTCCTTGATCTTCCAAATTAACACTCCCTCTCAGCTAGGGAGAAATTTGTGACTGCATCATAAGTCCCAAGGAAAATGTCTCATAATCATCAAGTCAATTGTCATCTCTGCTCATCTCTGCTCAACTGCTGAACATTCTCGAATGTAAAAGAAGAAGAATTTGACATAAAAGGGGAGATTAAACTACCACCATCTATCCAAGAAGAATGGGCAGGATATGACTTATGGTGAGGTAAGGATTACACTCTATCCCATTGAACTATGAAAATAAGCAGGATACCACTTACCGTAAAGGTAAGGATCACATACTATTGTATTGTTTGTTTATCTTCCCAACTTGACCCTTAAGAGTGAGTGGTAGAACATCTACATTCCATCACTTAAGCAAGATACCACTTACCATAAATGGTAAGGATCATAGTCTATCTAAATTATGCTCACCCATTGTCCAGATGGGGAGAAGCAATTCCAACAAGCCCAACTTGTGGTTAGGATGCCAACTAGGGTATACTTTGTCAAGTCCAATGAGTGATCATATGCAGGATATGAATTACCATGGAAGGTAAGGATCACATACTATCTTATTTCCAAACAATAGACATGATACAACTTACCATGGAAGGTAAGGATCACAAACTATACTATTTTCTAGACTTCCCTTAACCCCAAGAGCTCTCAAGCTCAATTCCTCTCCCTGTGAGCTTAAATAGGGGGGAAGAACATAGCTCAGTGTTATCAATAAGATAGGACCCTTACTTGGGAGGGTCACATCCATCAGTCCAAGCTTCTTTTTGAAGACCAAGAACTTCCCTATCGGCAAAGCCTCGGAAAGTATATCTGTTATCTGCTCATTAGTCGAAATGTGCTGAATTCTCACTTCTCCTTTCTCCACCATATCTCAAATATAGTGATATCTGATCTCAATATGCTTGGAATTGTTGTGGAACACAAGATTCTCTGCTAATTAGATCACACTCTTATTGTCGCAATAGATCACTATCATATCTAGACTTGCTCAAACAACTCTCCAAAGAGCCTTCTCAACCATACCACCTCACAACTAGCCGTGCTAGCAATAATATATTCTGCCTTAGCTGTGCTAAAAGCTACAGACTCCATCTTCCTGCTCATCCAAGATATCATGGTAGAACCCGAACTAAATCACCTGATGTGCTCTTCCTTTCAATATGTTTCCAGCCCAGTCATCATCAGTGTATCCATGAAGTGTCATATCTCCGACAATATATCTCAGACCAAGATTGATTGTTCCATGCAAACATCTTAGTGCATGCTTGGAAACAACCTAGTGTGCATGAATTTCACTGGGTCTTTACCACACTTATAATCCCAGGAAGTAATGCATCAAACCAAGATCCTTCATTTCAAACTCAGAGGCCAAACCTCTCTTACACGAACATCAGAGGCTCACTACCTATTAAGAATAAATCATCAACATATAAAATCAAATCAAAGGCATACCTTGGACCACTTTGAAGTAGAGGTTTGGGTCAACATTACTTCTCGTGAATCCAAGCATCACCAGGTAACTATCGATGTGGACATATCTGGATCTCAGGGCTTGCTTCAAACCATATAGTGCCTTCTTCAACCTACAAACATGATTCTTCTTGTCCTTCACTTCAAATGCCTAAGGCTTCTCAGCATATACTTCTTTTTGTAGTATGCCATAAAGAAATGCAATGCTCACATTAATCTGGTGAAGGGTCCATCCTTGACTTACAACAAGGGCAACAATAGAATAAATAGTAGTGTATCTAGCAACATGTGCAAATATTTCATCATAATCTTTTCCCTCTTTCTCAGAGAAACCTCTACGCATGAACCTTGCTTTATATTTCTCAATGCTTTCATCAACTCCATGCTTGATCTTATATAGAAATTTTGAGGTCACAATAGAATTTCCTTAAGATATCAGTACAACACCCCATACACAATTCTTCGTAATAGACTCATACTTTCTTCTTTTTAATTTTTCTTAGGGCTATATTGTCCTTTGCTTTGATAATTGCATTTCATTATTTCCATGATAAATTCACCCCATAGTATCATATCATTATTCAAAAACATATGCAACTATGTAGAAAGAACAATATCATCATCAATGCAGTGGAACATAAAGGAATTATAGAAGAAAAACATTCACACATAGAGACATTAGGATTGGTTGGAGACCAGGGAAAATCCCACTATGGGGAAAACCATTTCAAATTCTTCTTCTTATTAGATTGTCATTAAATGATTCAACAAAAGAGAGTACAATGATCCATATCTTTATCCATAAAACTATCCAACAACATCAACTAAATAATATCAATAAGATAAACCCAACAAAGATAACAACCAAAAACCTTGCTTCACATGCCTGCGATCCTCTATCATTATTTGTGGTCAACTGCTGAACATTGCGGTCAACTGACGAAAACTTTGGTCTACTAAAAAATTCAACCTTTAGGTTCTAGTCGTAGGGAAGATGTGTCATGCATGTGACTGAAAGGCTTCGGTCAAAATTTCTCCATGACATGATTGCGGTTGAGACCCAAAACCCTAAAAACAAAGATACGAGCTTCAAACCCTGTAATTTCGAACTTGTGCCAACCAATCTCCACAAACTTTCCTCAAAGATGTGCGAGCCACCCCAAAGAAGAGAATAAAAGAATGTCTCATGATCATGTCCAAATGAGGTTGAGGTCACTTGTATTTATAGCCTTCCAGGGGTGTCCAATTTATTTTAGGGCCATCCTAATCAAATATGCACATGTGGGCTTTAATTCAAAAATACACTTTCCATTGTCCAAATTAAGCACTTCAATAGTCAAATTGGTCCTCTCAAAAATAGGAATCTCATCCCATGGTTGAAATTTTTCATTGAGCTGCCAAATTAACACTCCCTCTCAGCTAGGGAGAAATTCCAATTACATCTTGTAATCATCGCAATATCCTTTCATCAAATCATATCCAATATCAAGTATCTCATCATCAAATTTCGTTATTATTCATCTCAGTTTATCTATGTTTCTTCCTTCTTATCTATTGATTGTCTCTGCTCATATGCTGAACTTTCTTGAATCTAAAGGAAGAATAATTTGATATTAGAGGGGAGCATAAGATACCATGCTTTGTTCATAGGGGAGCCACTACTACCACCTGGAATCATTTCCAGTGGGAAACCCGATGCTACTACTCGAGAAACATCAATAGGGATCCAATTATATGACTCACATCAACATTAGAGAGCCTAGCTCAATCTAGAACAACATCAGGTGTTGGGTTGTGTTATACTCTTTCCATGACTATCCCACGTAGTTAATCGGGGGGTTAGAAGGGGGGTGGAGCCCCCCCTTCATTGTGCCGATTGCGTAGCGGGGCGGGGGGGGGGTCACAAGGGGTTTGAGGGGTGTAGGTAACCCACTCTATGGGATCCAGGGCAACGCCCCAGAAAATTTTGTTTTTGGACCCTATATTAGGTTGGGCAGACCTACCTATGGTTTTGTGCATGATTTTTCGCACATGGTTTTGGATGCGATGGTTTTCGGTCCATGGTATTGGATGCTTCGGCATATATAAATATGTATTGTACTATTGAAAGGAACATAATGAAAAATCAAGCTGGTAGTCCCGGTTTTGGGATCCAGGGGAAAATCTCTGTGTATATGTGTTTTATGTGTTATGCTCTTGCATTGTTTATTTTCTATGTTTTAGAATTTGTATGCAAGTAATTTCTGTACAGGGTTAAAACCTACATTTGATATCAGAGCTGTTTTGGCTTCAAGGGGATGCCTTTGTTGCTGAGGGGTTTCGCTTGGGCTTGTGGTAGACCCTGTTCAGTGGGAGATCTGCGAGATCGATTCTGGTGGTAAAAGAAGATGGCGAGCAGTGGAAAGATAGAGATTGAGAAATTTAATGGTCAGAGTTTTGAGTTGTGGAAACTCAAGATGGAGGATCTGTTGGTGGATAAAGATCTGTGGATTGCGGTAGATCCAGGTACTAAACCAACGGGAGTGTCCGATGAAGAATGGAAGAAGTTGGATCAGAAGGCAAAGAGCACAATATGATTGTGTGTCTCAGATTCTATATTGTTGAATGTATGAGGGGAAGCTATGGCAAAGGCTTTGTGGGACAAGTTAGGGACTTTGTACCAATCTAAGTCTCTAGTGAATAAACTGTTCCTACGGAAAAAGCTGTATAACCTGAGGATGATACATGGAGACTCGGTGACAGAGCATATGAATGCATTTAATAATGTGGTAAGTCAGTTATTATCTGTTGATATTAAAATTTCAGATGAAGATAAGTGCATCCGTTCGTTGTGTTCTCTACCAGATTCGTGGGATAGTCTGGTTATTACAATAGGTAGCAATGCAACTACCTTGCAGTTTGATGAAATAGTCTCATCCTTGCTGACGGAGGATATGAGATGGAAAAATATGGAGAGCCAGAATGGTGATGCCTTGTCTGTACGAGGACGGTCCTAGAACAGAAACAAAAATAAGTCATTGAGTGGGAGATCTAAATCTAGAGGGAGATCTAAATCTCCAGGAAAACCTGTAAAGGTGGTTTGCTGGAAATGCGGAAAGGAAGGGCACTACAAAAGGGACTATAAATCTAAAGCTCCTGACAAAGGAAAGGGACCTGATGATGCTCCTTCTGCAGAGGCAAAAACCACCTCAGATGAAGGTGGGGATGTGTACTTGGCTTCTTTAAGTACACATGTAGATCATGAGGCATGGTTGATTGACTCAGGTGCATCCTTTCACTTCACTCCCCATAGAGAGTAGTTCTGCGAGTATGAGAAATACGATGGTGGTGATGTCTTCTTAGGGGATGATAGGAAGGCTAGAATCGATGGTCACGGAAAAGTAAATTTGAAGTTGCAAGGTGGAAGGGTTAGAACACTTTCGAGTGTTCTGCATATTCCTGCATTGGCCAGAAATCTGATTTCTGTAAGCAAGCTAGATGATGCAGGTGTAAAAACAGTGTTCGAGAAGGATACTTACAAGATGGTTTAGGGAGCACTGGTATTGATGCGGGGAGTTCAGATTGGAACTCTGTACAAGCTTCAAGGTAGCACTGTTGTTGATGGGTGCAACAGTTCCATGGTTCCTGAAAGAGGAGCATAAAATCTAGTGGTCTCTGGAGAGAATACCATGCTGTGGCATCAAAGGCTTGGACATATTGGAGAGAAGGGCCTTTGAATACTTCATGGTAAAGGTATGGTAGAAGGTATCAGTAATAACTCTTTGGATTTTAATTTCTGTGAAAATTGTGTATATGGGAAGCAGAAATGGGTGAGTTTCCTCTCTGGTGGTAAGAGGGCGAAACATATATTAGAGCTTGTGCACAGTGATGTGTTTGGACCTGTGAAGGTTCCATCACTGGGTAAGTCTGTGTACTATGTATCATTTATAGATGACTTCTCAAGGAATACATGGATATATTTCCTTAAGAAGAAATCTGAAGTCTTTGACAAGTTTAAAGAATTTAAGGCTCTGGTGGAAAACCAAACAGAGAAGAAGATAAAGGTGTTGAGGACAGATAACGGTGGAGAGTTTTGCAGTAAGGAATTTGAAGAATTCTGTAAGAAGTGTGGTATAGCATGACAAAAGACTACTCCATACACACTTGAGCAAAATGGAGTTGCAAAAAGAATGAACAAGACGTTGATGGAAAAGGCAAGAAGCATGCTCAGTGGTGCTGGGTTAGGATAGGAATTCCGGGCAGAGGCGGTGGAGACAGCATGTTAGCTGGTCAACAGATCACCTTCATCAACATTGGAGGATAAGACTCCACAAGAGTTATGGATTGGTAAGAAACCCTCTCTTTCACATCTGAGGATATTTCGATGTGATGCATATGTACATGTTGCAAAGGAGAAAAGAACCAAGTTGGATAGTAAATCTGAAAAGTGCATCTTTATTGGGTATAAGGATGGTTTAAAGGGTTATAAGCTTTGGAACCCAGTAATAAGGAAGGTTGTGTATAACCCAGATGTAGTGTTCAGAGAGGTGAAAGATGTTATTAAACATGAAGTCCAACCAAAGGAACCTGAGAAGATAGAGTTTGAGCTAAAGGAAGAAGAATCAGACTCTATAGCAGAGGAGGAATTAGAAGATGAAGAGCCACAAACTCCGGGTGTGAGAAGATCAGTTCGAGAAAGAAGGTAACCAGAAAGGTATAGTCCATCTGCTTTCTGTTCAGATTTTGCTTTATCTATTACTGATGATGATCCCAAAACTGTGAAGGAAGCAGTAGATTCAGAGGATGGAAAACTCTGGAAAGAGGCCATGGTTGATGAATTGGCATCTTTGCACAAAAATGAGGCTTGGGATTTGGTGGAGTTGCTGGTTGGAAGGAAACCCATTGGCAGTAAATGGGTGTTCAAGAAGAAGACAAATGCAGAAGGAAAGGTGGAGAAATACAAAGCTCAGTTGGTAGCAAAAGGTTATTCCCAGGTGCTGGGAATTGATTTTGGTGATATTTTTTCTCCTGTTGCCAAGGTAACTTCTATTAGATTACTTTTATGTGTTGTTGCTGCTTTTGATTTTGAGGTAGAACAGATGGATGTGAAGACAACATTTCTTCACGGGGACCTAGAAGAGGAGATCTACATGAAGCAACCTGAAGGTTTTGTGGTGAAGGGTAAGAAAAAATTGGTATGCAAGTTAAAGAAGTCTCTGTATGGGTTAAAACAGTCTCTAAGGATGTGGTATCAAAAATTTGATACATTTATACGGGCACTTGGCTTCACCAGAAGCAAAGCATATGATTGTGTGTATTTTAAATTAATTGGTGACCATGTTATTTATCTAGTCTTGTATGTGAATGATATGTTGCTAGTTGGAAATGACAAAGAAATTATCTAGGATTTTAAGACCCATTTGTCCTCCAAATTCGACATGAAAGATCTTGGTGCTGCAAACTATATTTTGGGCATGGAAATTAAAAGAGATTGGAAAAAGAGGAAGCTTTGGTTAAACCAGAGGAAGTATGTTGAGACAATATTGAAGAGGTTTAATATGTGGGATAGTAAACAGGTGAAGGTTCCTATTCCTATAGGTGTAAAGTTATCTGCTGAACAGTGTCCCAAGACACAAGAAGAGGAAGAGGACATGTCCCGTGTTCCATATGCAAGTGCAGTCGGTAGCCTGATGTATGCGATGGTCTATACTAGACCAAAAATTGCACATGCAGTGGGAGTATTGATTAGGTTTATGTCAAAACCAGGGAAGGAGCACTGGATATCAGTGAAGCGAGTTTTCAGGTATTTTCATGGCACTAGTGATTATGGTTTGTGCTACCAAGGGAGACCAAGATTGGACAGAGTGTGGGATATTCGTGGCTTTGTTGATGCAAACGGGCTGGAGATCTGGATCAGAGAAGATATACAAGTGGGTATGTGTTTAACCAATTTGGAGGTGTAGTCATTTGGATGAGTAAGAAACAATATGTAGTGGCATTATCAAATACAGAGGCAAAATACATGGTAGCCACTCATGCAAGCAAGGAAGCAGTTTGGTTGCAGAGATTGTGTTCAAGTATGGGTTTAATACAGGGAGCTATAAGGATAGAATGTGACAACCAAAGTGCAATTTTCTTAGCAAAGAACCCTACATATCATTCAAAGACAAAGCACATTGATGTTCAGTATCACTTTGTGAGGGATATGATAGAAGACAAAAAGGTGTTGCTAGTAACGGTGGACACTTTAAAGAAAACTGTAGATGCATTGACAAAATCTATGAGCTCTGAGAAGTTCTCTTGGTGTAGAGAAACAATGGGCGTTGCAGGGCTGGATAAATGACTAAGCTCTCTTGTGGCTGCATGTGGAAAGAAAACAACAAGTGGGAGAATGTTGGGTTGTGTTATATTCTTTCCATGGCTAGCCCACGTAGTTAATTGGGGGGTTAGAAGGGGGCGGAGCCCCCCCTTCGTTGTGCCGATTACATAGTGGGGGGGGGTCACAGGGGGTTTGAGGGGTGCAGGTAACCTGACTCTATGGGGTCTAGGGCAGTGCCCTAGAAAATTTTGTTTTTGGACCCTATATTAGGTTGGGCGGACCTAGTTATGGTTTTGTGCATGATTTTTCGCACATGGTTTTGGACGCGATGGTTTTTGGTCCATGGTTTTGGATGTAATGGTTTTCGGTCCATGGCATTGGATGCTTCAACATGTATAAATATGTATTGTAACATTGAAAAGAACATAATGAAAAATCAAGCTGGTAGTCCCTGTTTTGGGATCCAGGGGAAAATATCTGTGTATATGTGTTTTATGTGTTATGCTCTCACATTGTTTATTTTCTGTGTTTTAGAATTCGTATGCAGGTAATTTTTGTACGGGGTTAAAACTTACATCAGAGAGCACATTTCAACCTGAAACCACATTGGGGAGCTTAGTATCAACCTGGAATAGTATAAGGGAGAATATCTCAACCCAAAAATCACACCGACAAGCACATCTCAATCGGTAATCTTTTGGGGGAGAAAAATATCTCCTACCCCATATCGAGCAATAGGTGATATAGGGGAGCACATCTCAACCCATCTTATTTCCCATTGATCTTCCAAACAATCACCCTCAAGAGTCATGTGGTAGAATGCCTGCATCATAATATGAGCTTGGGTGAGGTACCTGACTTACCAAAGGTAAGGATTACACACCCCCAAGCCTCCTCAATCTGTTGGCCAGATGGGGAGGGACAATCCCAACAAGCCCAACTTGTGGGTATGATTCCAACTAGGGTATAATCTGTGCATAAACCAAGATAGGGGGATATACCTGACTTGTAAAGAAAAACAAGGATGAAGCACACCCTATGGGTGACAATAGAGGTGATACCTGAGCTACTGCAAGAGTAGGGATCATACACACCTATTTTCTAGAGTTCCCTCAACCCTAGGAGCCCTCCATCTCAATTCTACACCTTGGGAGATCATACAGGGGAGAATAGATGGCTTGATCCAGGTGGATATTGGTGGTAACCCGCTTATTTCACCTAGACCCCCTAGTCAAGTTCATCTGTTTCCTTGTTCATTTCAGCATTTACTACTTTTAGCAGTTTTTTGGGTCGTGAACTTCCGGAGCAGTTTTGAATCCCTAAAGGACGTTTTTTTGGGGTCTGGGATAGGCTTGTAGCAGTAGGAATGGGCTTATGGTGAAACCTATAATACTGAGAGAAACCTTTCCAACAAGGTATCGTATGTGCCAAATGGAGATAATATGACCAAGTTACGACCCTGAGAAATTGGTTGCCAACTAACCCCAACAGGGCCCACAAACTCTCGGTGTTACATCTCATGGGGTTAGGGTTTTGGTTGTTTAGGGTTTTGTCATGTTTTCCAATAATAAATAGGCCCTTGAGCCTCATTGTAACACAGTTTAGAGGCATGTAGCCTCCACATCTCTTCTTAGAGATAAGCTACCATCACCTGAACTATCTTATTTCCATTCTGTTTGTAAGCATAGTTCAATATTTTTCTATTAATGAAATGAAGTGTTTTTCCGCTGCATCTCTGTGTTTATGATTATATCTGTAAGTTGTTTCATTCTTGTTTAAGTTTGGATTAGTGGTATCAGAGTGGTCTTCTTTTTCTCTATTTTTCTTTGCATGTCCCCAATGAGGTCAAGGTATAAGGAGTTAGGGCTTGATCTGGTTGAACCATTGCAAGATCAGCCTTGCAAAACCCAACGACCTCCCATGGCAGAAGAAAAGAAAGACAAGGGGGTAGATGATCCTTCCACAATGTTGCTTAAGGAATCCCTCGAGCGACAGAGGGATGCGATGATGGATAAATTTGCCCAGATCCTTCGATGACTACCCATAGATGATGCATCTTCATCCAACAACGACTCTAGAGGTGCCACTCCTCTTAAGGTACAAGTTAACTTCGATATTCTCATATTCAAAGGCCTGCTAGATGCAAACATTGTAGATAAATGGTTAAATCTATTAGAAGGATATTTTTCAGTTCATGACTTTTCCAATCGGGAAAAGATTACTTTTGCACTTCTTAAAGCCTCCCCACTCGTCAAGGATTTGTGGGAAACCTATTGTGAAAAAAAGGACAAGAGTGAACCCTACTTGTTTTCAACGTACCCACTTGGAAATATTTCTAAGATGCCATCATGGAACAATATTAACCTCCTGGGAGCTATGAATAAAAATACATAAAGTGGACCACGCTACGGCAACGAAGGGACCAAGATGTGTCAGAGTTCCCAAATACTTTCCATACCCTTCGCATGAAGCTGGGTATCAAGGATATTGAGCAGAATTTGGTGCTCAAGTATGATGACTGTATACACAAATACATCCAGGATGAGATGGAGTTCCTAGACATTTCCTCGTTCGACACGACGTATCAGTACACTGTCATGATTGAGTAGAAGTTTAAAAAGAAGAAGTAGGACTTTAGATCTACGAATCCAAAGCAAGGAAAAGGCGCTCCAAACCATAGAACAAAGGACCAAGCCAGGGCGATTATACCCAGGACAACCTATCAAAGCCGCAAGCAAAAAACAACACCCCGAAGATGAAGAAGGACATGGGAAAATGGTATGAGTTCCATAAGAGCTCCACTCACAATACAAGTGAGTGTTGGGCTAAGCAGTCACTGGTGTTCGAGTTGAAGGCTTTTGAATCAGACACATGTTCTGACTTTGAATCAGAATCTGATAAGGGAACTAACAAAGGGAAGTAGATCATTGATGCAGAGCCTAGTGCCATCGTGGCCACCACCAAGATCTAGAAGATTGATCCTGAAGATCCAGAGGAGGGGGAATGCCTCTTCCACTCACATTTGTGGGTGACGGGTTCTCCGCTGCAATTCATTGTCGAAAAAGGGAGCCAAAAGAACCTCATTTCAAGAGAGGTCGTGAAGCGGCTAGGCCTACATACTATAGCACATCCACAGATGTACACCATTAGGTGGCTTCACCAAGGACGAGATCTTCATGTCAGCTAGTAGTGTCGCCTTCCCTACAACATCGAGCCCTTCACAGATTAGGTATTATGTGACATTTCTCCTCTTGAAGTTTGTGATGTATTGTTATGACAACCATACTTGTGGAAGTGACATGCTATATATGAGTCTAGACCTCACTTTGTGATTATTACATTGGCTAATAAGTTGTACGGGATACCAGAGGTAGTATTGCTTACTGCCATCTATTTGATCACTGCAAAGCAATGCAATAAGATCATTTCCTAGACTAGGAAATTTTCTTTCCTTATGATTCGCCCCCAGGGCAAGAAGAAGGGTGTGGTCACATCTTCCAGGCAAGGCTCCTCTGCACAACAACAACAAATGGACAAGGTCGTGGAGGAGTATAGGGATATTTTTGCCTCACCCATAGGGGTACTTTTGCACTGTCATGTCAAGCACTCCATTGATTTGACCCCAGACGCACTGCTTCCCAATGGACCGATCTATTTTCGCTCTATTATGGAGAATGATGAGATCAAGAGGTAAATTCAGGAACTATTGTAGGAAGCGCACATCAGGCTAATCTCATCACCTTGTGGAAGCCCGATTGTATTGGTCTAGAAGAAGGATGGGACCTAGAGGCTCTCTATTGACTATTGGGTGCTAAACAATATCACTGTTCGGAATAGGTACCTAATCCCGTGGATTGATGACCTTATGGACTAGTTTAAGGGGGCCAAATATTTCAATAAGATTGACTTGAAGTCAGATTATCACTAGGTGCCTATCGAACCTTCCGATGTGTGGAAGACTGCCTTCAAATCCAAGGAAGGCATTTTCGAATGGTTGGTCATGCTATTCAGATTGAAAAACACCCCTGCAACCTTCATGAGACTGATGGACGCAATCTTACAACCATTCACCAATGCATTTGTGGTGGCATACTTAGATGACATCTTGATCTTAAGCCAGAGTTGGGAAGAGCACCTCCACCATATTCGACAGGTCCTTCAAACCTTGCGCCAACACAAGCTATGTGCTAACTTGGAGAAATGCACCTTTGGCATGACCTAGGTTCAATATCTGGGGTACATCATTGATGAGCAGGGTGTACATGTGGACCCATCCAAGATACAAGTCATTCAGGATTGGCCAGCCCCAACCACTCTAACAGAGCTCCACATATTTTTGGTTCTTGCCAATTTCTACCATAGGTTTGTGTTGGGGTTCTCTCATATCACTTGGCCTTTAAGTCAAGTCACTAAGGGTAGAGTGAAAGCAAAGTTTTTTTGGTTGGAAACCCAACAACAAGCGTTCTCCGAGTTGAAGAATCGCCTCTGTTCTGCACCAGTGCTCACATTACCAGACCTACAACAACCATTTGAGATTGAGACATATGCCTCTGACTATGCTATTGGTGCAGTTCTTACTCAGCATGGGCATCCAATGGCTTACCATAGTGAGACACTTTCAGACATAGTCCGAAAGTACCCCACTTATGACAAAGAAATGTATTCCATTGTGCAGGCCTTTCGTCAATGGAAGCATTACATTCATTAGGGGATTTTTGAGGTCTAAAATGGGCCTCCTAAGGAATTTATAAAATAATAGTGGAAATAATAAAATAAGATTACATTATATCATCAAATTTTAGAGGGAAAAAAGACAAAACTATTTTTTCAACCCATATTTTCAACTTATCTCCATATGGGTTTACTCAAATTTCAAGCGGAAACACTCGTTGGATGCAGAATTTGATTTCTCATCCAAGAAGTACCCATGTTACATACTTTCGATGGACCCTGCTACATGAAAAACGTGATTACAATCACGTTTTTTCATGTATTTCTCATTTTTCGTGTAGTAGGGTCCATCGAAAATATGAAACATGGGTACTCCTTGGATGAGGAATAAAATTTTTCATCCAATGAGTACTCCCTCTCGAAATTTGCATAAAAACTAAGGGAGATAAGTTGAAAATATTAGTTGAAAAAGTAATTTTATTATTTTATTATTTTTTAATCTTCGTACTTTTTTACTCCAAAAATGGTGAATCATCCCCCATGGTTGACATCATCATCTTGAATCCTATTGGTTCTTATAAAGTTTATTTTGGTTGTACATTTTTCTCAGGAGATCGATTTTGGACCTCAAAAATCCACTAATGATGGGAAAGGAAATGGTCATCCACACCGACCACTGACCTTTATAGTTCATACAGACACAAGAGAAGTTGTAGAACGATCACCATCAGAAATGGCCCACCTATTTGCAATAGTTCCATCTGAACATTAAGTATAAGAAGGGCAACACCAATAAAGTTACTGATTGCCTTAGTCGACCGCTGATCATGGCGCTGATAACTGTGCTTGACTCCTGTGGGCATGAGACATTAGGGTGGCTGCATCTTTACAAGAACGATCCAGAATTCGATAACATATAACAGACACGCCTGGAAGGGAAGCAAGTTCCAAATTTTCACCTTCAAGATGCACTGTTATGCCACCTGGGACACATATGTGTTCCTTCAAGTGAGCGTGCTAAGATGATTTGGGAGGTGCACTATAGTCGGGTCGTTGGACATTTCAAAGTAGAGAAAATAGTGGTGATATTGCATAAGTATTTATATTGGCCGAAACTTCGTCAAGATGTTGGGAAGTACATTAGATCCTGCACCACCTGTGCCATTGCCAAACCAACCATCAAGAACCAAGGCCTTTATGCTCCTACACGTACTCCTAGCCAGCCTTGGGAATTTGTCTCCATGTATTACATGTCGGGTCTTCCTTCTACTAAGCACAACAACAATTGCATTTTCGTGGTCGTCGACAGATTCTCTAAGATGACCATCATGGAGACCTGCAAAAAGAGTATCACAACAGAGGCCACTGCTAAGCTCTTCTTTGAGCGAGTATGGGTACACTTTGGGATACCACAATCCATTGTCTCAGACCGGGATAGAAGATTCCTAAGTGCATTTTGGTCAAGTCTCTGGTCGATGCTGGATACAAAAATTACTAAGTCCACGACTTTCTATCCCCAAACTGATCCCCAAACAGAGGTTGTCAACAAGATGATCGTACAAATTCTACGCATGTAAAACTCTAAGCATCCACAAATGTGGGATGAGAATCTCCCCTATGTCCAACACAACTATAATAGAGCTCTCCAAAACTCAACAGGTCACAACCCCTTTCAGGTAGGGCTGGGATTTCAACCATTATGCGCCATTGATGTGGCCATACCATTTGCAGCCACTCAGGTAGATTCAACTCATGTTCAGTCTGAAGCTGAAAGGGCTAAGAAATTCATTGAGCGCATTCAACACATTCGCCAGTAGGTCCATGATATATTGGATAGAGTCAATGCTAAGTACAAGTAGTGCCATGATCAACTTCAAGTGCCACACAAGTTCCAGGTGGGCGACGAAGTTTGGCTACATTTTAAGAAGGAGCACATTTGTGGACCCCACCAAAAGCTTCACCCGCTCTGATGTGGGCCATACACCATCACCAAGGCCGTCAATGAAAATTCCTTCGAGCTCAACATCCCACCGTTCCTTGGTCTTCACCTAGTTTTCAATGTAGATCACCTTCGACCATACTTTTCACCATTGTTGTACATATCTGAAATTACAGAACAAGTCACACTAATAGATCTCAACCCAGACTGCAGGGAACATGCCACAAATGATCAGATCATGGACACACAAATCAAGAACACTCGCCAACAAAGGATACAACTATATTGAGTTGTCAAAGCAGGCCAATTTCTTCACTAGGGAAAGTGGTTCACCAAGGACCAAGTTCAACAAAAATTTCCTAACCTCATGGAGGCTCTACATGAAATAGGGACCATTGCTTCCTAAGGGGGGAGGAATGATCCAGGTGGATATTGGTGGCCACTCGCCTATTCCACCTAGACCCCCTAGTTAGTTTCATCTGTTTCCTTGTTCATTTAAGCACTTACTATTGTTAGTAGTTTTTAGAGTCCTGAACTTCCAAAGCAGTTTTGACCCCCTAAACGATGTTTTTTAGGGTTCACGGCAAGACCATAGCCACATGAAGGGGTTTGCAGTGAAACTTGTAGTACTCAAAGAGACCTTTACAACAAGGTATCGTATGCTCCAAACAGAGATAATATGACCAAGTTACGACCTCGAGAAGTTGGTTGCCCAACTAACCCCAATGAGGCCCACACACTCTTGGTGTCACATCTCTTGGGGTTAGGGTTTTGGTTGTTTAGGGTTTTCTCATGTTTTCTAATAATAAATAGGCCCTTGAGCCTCATTGCAATATAGTTCAAAGGCATGTATCCAACACATCTCTTCTCAGGGATAAGCTACCATCGCTCGAGCTATCTTATTTCCATTATGTTTGTAAGCATAGTTCAATATTTTTCTATTAATGAAATGAAGTGTTTTTCTTCTGCATCTCCGTGCTTGTGATTATATCTGTAAGTTGTTTCATTCCTGTTTAAGTTCAGATCATGGCTCAATGTTCTCGTTAGTCCAACTCTCTGTATACCAGAAACATATGATCGTGCTCATATCTAGTGCCTGCTTAATCATCATGTCATAATCAACTCAAATATCATATCAAAAATATATATATCAAAGAAATGATACTTTATTCATTCCCCTCTCATGGAGGTGGAAAAAACAAGCCTAAGCTTGTCTCATACAACAATGTTATCTCAATATATGAAGATATCTCAGTCCCAATTATATATAGGATTCTTTGCCAATCAGATCCCACTCAATATGATCACAATGTATCCTTTCCATATCCAAAACTTGATCAAATAACTCTCCAAAGATCTTCTTATGTTAAAATATGAAATTGCGGTAAAATTCCACTTTGGATAGCTCATATGATGAAGATGATGATGGAATTGAATTCCTCTTTTCGAGAGGACCAAAATAAACCTAAAGATCACCTCATTTTGACAAGAATAAGTTGGATTTTTGAATTTATGTACCCACACATGCACATTTGGATAGGTTAGCCTCAACATCAAATGGACATTATTGTACACCCATGGAAACCTATATATACAAAAGACCTAGAGATCATTTGGACATCACCAACCAAGCATATTCTTCTCTTCTCATTGATTGGTTCACACAGGTCTAAGGCAAGGTCGACAAAGGAAGTTTGCAAAGGTCTGAGATTTCAGGGTCCGAGGCTCGCAACTGATCTAGGGTTTCTGGGCTATAATCATAGACTTGTCACTGATCAGTTTCAACTATAGTCTCTGTAACACATGCATCAAGGGAGTGACTAGGATCTTATTGTCGCTCTCAAAACCCCTCATGCATGCAACTGGGGGTTTGAATGAAGTTGGCCATTGACCGAAGTTATCTACAGCTGACCAAAGACTGGAGAAGTTGTCTGTGATATAATCTAACACTAGAAACTTTTTTCTGAATCTTATTGGGTTGTATTGTTGATGATATTGTATTGTGCTCATTGTACTCTTTGCTGAACATTTTATGAGAATTTAATAGAAGAATAATTTCAAAGCGTTTTCCCCCTAGTGGGGTTTTTCCCTAGTCTTTGATCAAATATGGTGTCTCTTGTTGATGTGTTTATTGTATCCTTTGTCATTCCATTTATTGTTCTATCTTAAATTACTATTGATGAATGAAAATGCTAATTGTAATTGGAAACATTGCTAATTGAAGTGTGGAATTTGGATAAAGTAATTGATACAACATAGAACAATCTGAAAATTAACATGGGATCAAAGCTATGGTGAAGGAAAATCCAAAAAGGACATCCATCAAGAAATTCTTCTCCTCAAATTCCAAGTAGAAGAAAGGATTACGCGAACATTGAATGCTACAATTGTCATAATAAAGGCCACTATGCTCAATATTTTCCCGAGAAGAGCAATGGGCCACACTAAAATACTAGAAGCAACAACAACATGTTCAATGATCAAATAAGAAGAGATGACTGCAATGGAAGAGATGAAATAAGAAGAAGAGATGCTCCAAGTGACAATGAAGAAGGATCGTCGTCCTCAAAAGAAGTCAAGATTCTCTAGGTATGAATGTAATGTTGTAATTCAATTTGAATATATTCTTATTTCTACCCTTACTACTTCATCTCCTCCAGATTCGTGGGATAGTTGGTTGGTTGATAGTGGGGCCACTCATCACTTCTCTTGTTATAAGGAAGTTCTATCTAATTTATTGGAGATGGATTCAAATTTAAAAATCATTCTTGGAGACAACACCATTCATCCCGTTAAAGGTTTTGGGTCCGTCAAATTTCATTTGAATTTTGGGGAATCTATTTTTCTGCATGATATGATTTATGTGCCTGGGTTGAAGAAGAATTTGGTATCAATATTTGCTTTGGAAGATAAAGGGATGAGGGTTGCCTTCATCAAGGGAAAATTTATTTCTTGGCATGTTGGATCACCTATTAGAAATGCATTCATATTGGGATCGAGATATGGACTCTACAAGGTCACTGGGAGACCACTACTAGCATTGGTTCATAATACTAATCATCTAAGTGAATTATGGCATTGAAGGTTGGCTCATCCACATTATGATGCTCTCCCGAAATTGGATAAATTGGTCTCAAGGATTCTAAAGTTTCAAGCTCAACATGATGGAGTATGTCTAGGATGTGCTAGTGGAAAGATGAAAATGGGACCATTCCCCTCTAACGAGAACAAGACCACTGACATCCTCCATCTCATTGATTCCGACATATGTGGTTCGATACCCGTGCACTCTATTAGTGGTTATCTCTACTACATTACATTAATTGATGAATTTTCAAGGAAGACATGGATATACTATTTGAAGCATGAGGATGAAGCCTTCGAAACATTAAAGGAGTTCAAAGCATTGGTTGAAAATAAAACAGGGAAGAAGATCAAAATATTTAGGTCCGATAATGGTGGAGAATACATGTCAAATGAGTTCATTGAATTTTACAAGAAGGAAGATATCAAGAAGGAAACAATTGTGCCATATACTACCGAACAAAATGGTCTAGCTGAAAGGAAGAGCAGGTCTATTGTAGAAGCTACTTGAGAAATGCTCCATGATCAAAAGTTGCCTAAGTTCCTTTGGGCCGAAGCTTCACATGCTGCCATATATGTTAAAAATAGAGTCCCTTATCAAGATTTGGAAAACAAGAACCTCAAAAAAGTATTTACAGGTGTCAAGCCTGATATTTGTCATCTCCACATATTTGGATGTTCCCTATATTTCCATGTGCCAAAGGACAAAAGGAACAAACTGGAAGCTATAGGAAGAAAATGTACGTTTGTTGGATATTTTGAAATTTATAAATCATTTAGAATATATATTCCTGGTCCAAGGAAGTTTTAAATTAGCAAGGATGTTACATTTGATGAAGATGCCACCCTTGGAAAAGCAAGGGACCTCCCTCCACCTCCTCCTCTTGACAAGAATGATGATATAGATATTTTGGATGGTCCTTCTATGTCTGAGTCCAAGACTAATATTGTTGATGATCCCATGGAGCCTATGGATCCCTTAAATCATCTTCCAAGTGATCCTCCTACTAGGAAGAGACCACTTTGGCTTCGTGACACTCTACATGATGCTAAGAAACATGTTCCCGTCTGAACATCATTTAGAGAAAGGAAGTAGCCATACAAGTACTAGGGATATGTTGCAACCATGAGTATTATGATTCAAGCTGAACCTTCCAGATTCAATGAATCCATAAAAGAACAAGTTTGGAAAGATGATATGGCCAAATAATATGAATCAATTATGAAGAATGACGTATAGGATATTGTGCCAATACAAAAGGGGAAATCCTTGGAAACTTTTAAGTGGCTATTCAAGATCAAGCATGGAGTTGATGGTAGCATTGAAAAGTACAAGGCAGGGTTCGTGGCTTGAGGATTCTCACAGAAAGAGGGATAAGACTACAACAATATATTTTCACTTGTGGATCGATATACAACCATTCGTTCGATAGTTTCCCTTACCGCAAGTCAAGGATGGACCCTTCATCAAATGGACGTAAAGATTGCATTCCACCATGGCATGCTACAATAAGAAGTGTATGTTGAAAAACCACAGGTATTTGAAGTAGAGTATTGAAAGACATATGTTTGTAGATTGAAGAAGGCATTGAATGGTTTGAAGCAAGCCCCAAGAGCATGGTACACCTACATAGACAATTATGTGATGAAGCTGGGATTCACAAGAAGCAATGTCAATCCCAACCTCTACTTCAAGGTAGTCCAAGGTATGCCGTTGATTTTGGTTTTATATTTTGACGATATATTCTTTATAGGTAGTGAGCCTCTGATGATCGAGTGTAAGAGGGAGCTAGCCTCTAAATTTGAGCTGAAGGACCTTGGACTCATGCACTACTTTTTAACCCTGAGGTGTGGCAAAGGCCTAGTGAGATCTTCCTTTCACAAGGAAAATATGTTGTGAAGCTATTGGAAATATTTGGAATGACAAAATGCAAGTCCCTACACACACTGATGGAAATGAACTTCAAGAAGTTATGTGGAGAAGCTTGTTAATTTTAGGTATGTTCTATGCTAGAGAAATTTATTTAATTTCTTTTCCATATTAGCAATCACATCAACATAAAGTAAACTGCAGATAGAACATAAATATAAATCGCAGAAGACAAGCCAAGACAAGAGGACACAAGATGTGGTGCTAGCTAGGGACAAACCCCACAATGTGCAGGGAAACCCTTGATCAATTCTTCTTTTATGTTCTTCAAAGTTCAACAGAGAAAGAGAGAGAGAGATAGTACATTTATAACAGAAGTCAACACTTTGACTTATCTAGATCTAGCATAGATTATTTCATATAACGATGAGATCAATTGAAGACATTTTGCTTCAACTGATTCTCCAAGGTGACGGCTTCACCTATCGTAGTGTTGCATCTTGTCCATTTGCCGCGCCTTACCATGTAGCACCATGTTGCCCTATCACAATGCTGGACCTAGATGACTGAGCTGTTCTCATCTTCATGTTGCTCATCATGTTGCATCTTCCATGGTCTCATTCATCATCAAGCCGCCCATGCTTATGATTACACTCATCATGGTGCTGTCCATGGTCCATGTATCATTTTGCTACCCATGCACATGATCTCATACATCATGCTGCTGCCCATGCTCCATGTATCATTGTGCTGCCCATGTACATTATATCATAGCGGCATCCTTATGATAATACGTCCTTCTGCCTGCATATATATTTATTGCCATAAACTGCATATATCTTGCCATGTATATATGTTGTACTGCAGATTTTCTTGCGTATATGAGCATAGGTCAGCATATATGAGTCTTCATATATAGCATATCACTATCCATATACATACACAATGTATAACTTATATCACCCTTGCGTATATATTGTGTGTGACCATGCTGCCAGATCTAGGGCCTGCGTTTATATATCTGCGTGGTATATCATATGACTGCATTCTATATCATATGACCTGTGGGGTATATCACCAAGACTTCCCAGGGTATCATGACTGTCCAGCGAATTCAATATATCATTATGACTGCGTTGCGTTTACATGTATGCATTCCAATGATTGCGTTCCATGTGTATATTTACCTTGTTGCCTTGACTGCGTTCCATACTTATGTGCTGCATATATTTCTCCTTGTGTTGTGATGAGGGCTTGACCTGCGACTAGGGCTGAGTGTCATCATAGACTATGACTGTCCCCATGAACCATGCCTACGTATTAATCTCTATGCTCAACGTGTATTCATTTGCCAGCATTGTTGCTGCCATGACTGCGTTAAGTTTGCATGACTGTGCATAGTGGTAAGGTCCTTTATTACAACGTTGAGTCCACTGCGGCTACCCTTCACATGTCATATCCATTGCTTGCGTTATCCATTACGACATCATCATATTAGGCTAGCGTAATCCATAGTGTATCTCCTTCTCCAAGGGCAGCTGATATTTTTATTGGATCCCTCTCATCGAGAGGTGTAGGATTGATCTAAAGATCATCTGATTCCGATAAGTATTTATGGAGATATGAATTATTTTGATTATGTAATTATTATCAAGCCGACCAGCTCTTATGTAGGCTCAGAAGCCCAACCGACATGTCTATTCAACCTCTACATTTTTAGTATAAATAAGAGAGGATTTGGAGTCATTAGGGACATAGATTCTTCATGTGATCTCCTCTCCACGTCTTGGGTTTTTGGAGAAGGAGAGACACTAATGAAGGATGCCCTAAGATATTGCCCTAATTCAATGCTGGAAATAGAGACACTTAGCCGCAGATCAAGGAAGACATTATTATGCTGTTCATGATGAGGAACTGCACGTTGTTCATGCTGGAGACTATTACACTATTAATAGAGACACATATGCAAACAATGAGGATATGTATATATACGTAGTCAATAGAGATATATATGCACAGCTTTCATGATGCCCTAGCTCTCACACAGATATGGAGCAACTACGTACAACAATGAACGTTGGCAATGGAGCAACTACGCACAGCAATGAACTCATATACTTATATGATGTTCATGGTGACATTTACGCTGTACACTTAATACGCTGTTCTTGAACTATACGCAGGGCAGAGATAGTCAATGTGATGCCCTAAGTCATATGGATGATCCGCAGTCATAACCGCAATCACGAGGAGGTGAAGCCGCAGTTAAGGCGTGAAGCTACAGTCCTGTTCATGCAAAGGATACACATAGTCCTGTTCATGCAAAGGATACGTGTTATACGCTGGTCATAAAAAATTTAATACGTTGTCCACAGTCAATGCTCACGATGTACATATACGCAACCCTAGCTTATATACTGTAGTGGAGCCTAACCACAGGAATATATATACCATCATGCCACAGTAAGGAAGGAATAAGTGCAGTCTCCGCATGCAATGGAGACACATACGCAGGACATAAAGATCCGCAGGCAAATGAAGATAGTGGCATCTTCACGCTGTCATGGGAGACATATCAACGTAGTCATAGAAGGAAGCTGCAGTCATGAGAGACCTGTAACTGCCAATCTCAGTGTGAATATGACATCATTACATAACCCTAAACTATAGCCACATGATGCCATTATCACTGTAAAGGAGAAGACTTATACGCAGGGCATTGAGATACATATACACAGCCATGGAATTTATATATAGGCCATGGAAATTATATACAGGACATGGAATCATTTATATGCAGGCCATGGCAACATTTATATGTAGGTCATGGATACATCTATACACTGTCATGTAGACACCTTATGCACAGTCATGGAGATACGCTGTCTCAGGTATACTTGTGAAGACAAGAGTCTTGAAGGGACACTCCTTGTCTAGGCCTACTCTCTAGATACACATCTGTAAGGACAACAACATGATGATGATGCATATTAGTATGGGTAGCATGATTATATCATGGACATGGGCAGCGTGATGATTATCATGTTTAGTGCAGCATGGTACAGTATGCAGTGGTGCAACTAGAGGACCAGATGCAACATGATGATAGGTATCAATTGAAGCAAAATGTCTTCAACTGATCTCATCGTTATAGGAGATAATCTATGCTTAGATCTAGACAAGTCAAAATGTTGACTTCTGTTGTAAATGTACTCTCTCTCTCTTTCTCTGCTGAACTTTGAAGATAAAAGAAGA
Source organism: Pinus tabuliformis (assembly GCA_031772625.1). Taxonomy (NCBI): domain Eukaryota; kingdom Viridiplantae; phylum Streptophyta; class Pinopsida; order Pinales; family Pinaceae; genus Pinus; species Pinus tabuliformis. The sequence goes on from CM062807.1 coordinate 977,435,336, forward strand.
TTTGATCAAAGGGTTTCCCCACACATTGTGGGGTTTGTCCCTGGCTAGCACCACATCTTGTGTCCTCTCGTCTTGGCATGTCTTCTACGATTTATATTATGTTCTATCTGTAGTTTATCTTAATACTGATGTGATTGCTAACTGTGAAAATTTAAATAAATTGCTTTAGCATAGAACATACCTAAAATTAACATGGTATCAGAGTTGAGGTGAAGACAATGCCCAAGCAAGAGTGAAAGAGCAATTACCTAAGATAGTTGGGACAAGATGGAAGGATCAATGGGTTCCTCATAATTCACATAGGGTGAAGTCAAAGCATAGCATATTATCAAAATGGCGTAGTAGAACTTCTGTTGGCCTACCTAAAGATCACTTCATTGGGAAGTTCAGATCTAAGGGTGGAAGGAAAGGCAGATGTCTTGGTTATAAGTTTGGCCCTTATGTGAAGGAGTGTTCGAATGGAAGAGATGCAGGTCATCAAGGACACGACCGACCCTTCATGGAATCAAGGAACCCCAGGAATGGAAGTTGAAGGTTTTAAGGTGGCATTCATCGATGGAAAGGTACGTGTTTGAAAATAGAATTTTCAAAGATGCTTTTGAGTTCAGGGTTGTATTAAGTTATAGGAAGTCCACTAGGGACCATGTCCATTGACACATAACACCGGAGGTCTGTGGGTTAGATGGTGACAGGGAAGCTTGAATTCAAAAAGAGCATGAAAGTACATGTCTGAGATGTACAGAAAGAAAAATCTTAAAAGGGGACCATTCCCCTCATGTAGTTAGTCCACAAGTTTGAAACAACCTATGGAGCTTGAGATTCATAAATGGGAATCTCATGTATACAGGTGGAAGAAAGCCCTCTATGGCTTGAAGAAAAACACCCCGGGCGTCGTATGAGAGGAACGATAGCTATTTGATGAAGCTGAGATTAACTGAGGAGTGAAACCGATCCAAACCATTATCCGAAGGTTGTGGATGATAGGCCTCTCATACCGGCACCTTATGCGGATGAACTATTTTTGATAGTTGTAGACCCTCTCATTTGCAAAAGTAAGAGGGAGTTGGATTCCAAACATATGTTTTGCAGTTAGCACGGGGAGCTCATATTTGGTTGAGCCTCACTGGATTGGTGCCAAGAATCTTCTGAGATGTCTTAAGGGCACAATCTCTCATGGATTGAGATACACTGCCGGAAATATGAAATTGCATGATTACTCAAATGCTGATTGGGCAGGCAATGTGGAGGATCACTGGAGCACTTCTTAGTGTTGTTCCTCTTTGGATTCTGCTTCTAAGCAGGAAGCAAAAGTCGGCTGTTATAAGCACCGCCGAGATCGGATACATATCTACGAGTATGATCTCGTATGAAGCTGCTTGGTTGGGGAAGCTCTTCAGTGAGCTGTTTGTACACATAATGAATACCACTGAGATTCTCTGTAACAACTAGAGGTGTGATTCGATTATTGAGGAATCCTGTATTCGACGATTGCTCCAGCAGATAGACATCAAATACTACTTTATCTAGTATATGGTAAATTGATGAGCAAGGAGGCTCCATCGCATTGAGATGATGTACAGGTCACTAAAGCCCCGGGGGAAAGATCAAATCTATGATTTTCCTGAATGACTTGGAGTCGTCAAGAGACCCTTGTACAAGGGTCTTGCATATTGCATACATTGAGCTTTGGGAGCTTTGGGGGCTTGTCATTCTTACTGGAGCAACGTACGACCACAGGGTGACTCACCCGCCCCTGGAGGTGCGCACTGGGACAAGATGATTTGCTCTCTTGTGAGACAAGATGATTCACTCTCTTGTGGAACAAGATGATTCGCTCTCCTGTGTACTAGGATGACTAGTTCTCCTGTGAGACCTAGATTGATGTGTTCTCCATGGCGATTGTAGCAGGATTGATGTGTTCTCCTGTGAGGCTAGGATTGATGTGTTCTCCATGGAGATTATAGCAGGATTGATGTGTTCTCCTGTGAGGCCTGGTTTGATGTGTTCTCCATGGCGATTGTAGAAGGATTGATGTGTTGTTCTGTGAGGCCTGGATTGGTGTGTTCTCCATGGCGATTGTAGCAGGATTGATGTGTTATCTTATGAGGCATGGATTGGTGTGTTCTCCATGGTGATTGTAGCAGGATTGATGTGTTCTCCTGTGAGGATGGGATTGATTAATTTCTCCTGTCAAGGCATCCTACCCATGCAGTCTGGGACTCATGGGAAGTACCTCTCATCTTATCAATGAGCAGGGAAATGAAGTTAGGGACCATAGTAGTACCGATGGACACATTGTTGTATCTACCATACTCCCCACGCTAGGATGACCTCCATTGATATGGGATCAATGATACTAGTTTGGGACCAATGGTAGGAGTTGTATCATACTATGATGCTGACTTTAGGTCGGTTGAGACTGGTCTGGGACTAGTGGTACATACTCTAAGATTGACTTCGTGTGAGTGCAGTACTGGTCTGGGACCAGTGAGAGTAGTACATACTATGATGCTGACTTCAGGTCGGCTGAGACTGGTCTGGGACTAGTGGTACACTCTTTGAGACTGCGATATTGGTCTAGGACTAGTGGTAGGAGTTGTACCATACTATGACGCTGATTTCAGGTCGGTTGAGACTGGTCTGGGACCAGTGGTACATACTCTGAGACTAACTTCGTGTCAGTGCAGTACTCGTCTGGGACCAGTGAGTGTAGTACATACTATGACGCTGACTTCAGGTCGGCTAAGATTGGTCTGGGACTAGTGGTACACTATCTGAGACTACGATACTAGTCTAGGACTAGTGGTAGGAGTTGTACCATACTATGACACTGAATTCAGGTCAGTTGAGACTGGTCTAGGACCAGTGGTACATACTCTGAGACTGACTTTGTGTCAGTGCAGTATTGGTTTGGGACTAGTGAGAGTAGTACATACTATGATGCTGACTTCGGGTCAGCTAAGACTGGTCTAGGACTAGTGGTACACTCTCTGAGACTGTGATACTGGTTTGGGACCAGTGGTAGGAGTTGTACCATACTATGACGCTAACTTTGAGTCGGTTGAGACTGGTCTAGGACCAGTGGTACATACCCTGAGACTGACTTCGTGTCAGTGTAGTACTGGTTTAGGACCAGTGAGAGTGGTACATACTATGACACTGACTTCAGGTCAGTTGAGACTGGTCTGGGACCAGTGGTACACTCTCTGAGACTGCGATACTGGTCTAGGACCAGTCGTAGGAGTGGTACGCACTCTGAGACTGAATTCGGGTCAGTGGAGAATGGCATAAGACATTCTCGATCAATTCTTCTTCTTCATAGTTCAGCAGAGCTAAGTTGAGCAGAGCAAACAGAGCCAGCAAAGCTGAGCAGAGCAACGTAGAGCCAGCAGAGCTGAGAAGAGCAGAATAGAGCCAGCAGAGCTGAGAAGAGTAGAATAGAGCCAGCAGAGCTGAGAAGAGCAGAATAGAGCCAACAGAGCTGAGTAGAGCAGAGCAGAACATAGCCAGTAGAGTGTTGTGGCTAGCAACAACCCCCCTTCTTATTTAGTGTTATTCCTAATACTAAATAAGTGGGGACCCTTAGTTAAAAATTTAAAAAATCAAAGTAGTGCTTAAATTTCCTTTTCGAATAAAACTTACCATCATAAGCTTAGGAAAACCCCCTTGAAAAATATAAAAATCTAAGTTTTATGATAAGGTAAGACAAAATCTTTCCTTAGGAAATATCGCATCGCAAAAAGATGACAGGATACCACCTTACAAGCCGAATTCCAACATTGCGAGATCGCGATATGCGATAAAAAACAAATATCGCATCGCATACATCAAGCACAATTTACATTGAAACACTTTAATTTTCCGATATGCGATGACGCCGATCGCAAATCGCATTTCGCAGAAAACAGGTTAACAAAGATTGTCATATATTACGTTCTTGCGATCTGCGATATTGCGATATTGCGATTTCGCGATACAACGACAATGCGATAATGCGATGTCACGAGCGATCAACTCTGTGACGTTATGATTCTGCGATGTTGCGATCTGCGATATTGCGAAGCAAATCGCAAAATCGCTTCATCGCAGATCTTTCGGGCTCGTTATTCAAAAAAGTATTTTCCATAAGCTGACACCTGGTTATGCGCTTTAATGCTAATAAATGAGTTAGTTGCCAGTTATTAATGGAATATGGTTTTGTACTTATCGAAAAATCATCTCACGTAAGGTGGTATACTTTATGCATCTTCGGCATTTAAAACTTTCCCATCACCCTTCCTTGTCATTATTTTCACTTCACTTGTGAATTGCAGGAACGGAGAACAGAGAACGATACAAAGCAATATGCAGGATAAAATGGGAAAGAAAAGCAAAGCTTCGAGCTCTGAAGAAAAAGAAATGGCACCCTTATATACAGACACGGCCTGTAACAAAGATGCATGAATTGCTACGTGGGAAGGCATGTATAATTTTCTTGAAGAGGAGAATCCCAGAGTAATGGAAGTTGCTGCTACTGCAGGCTCAAATAGTTCTTCTGAGGCATCCATCACAGAGCTAGCTTGCTCATTCTTGCACTGGATAGCAGAAAGGCCCAAAATTCTCCCATACACGGACATGGTTAAGTGGATACTGGATAGCATTGATGTCAGAAATAGATAGTTTAAAACTCAGGGTAAAGAGCTTACGAAATCATTATTTTCACAAAGTTTGAACTTTATATCTGCTGGAAGGAAAAAGCGCAAAAGGTGAAAAACGCATCAAGGAAACCCGGACCAAGAAATAGAGCCAACAGAGCCAACAAAGCTGAGCAGAGCAGAGCAGAGCCAGCAGAGCTGAGAAGAGAGAGAAGAGCTGGGCAGAGCAGTGCAGGGCACTGATGGCAAAGGCAGTACAGTCGGACTTATGGATAAGCGGATGGAGTTCCCCCTAGTTGAGAGGGAGTGTTAAATTGGAAACTAGGGCCAAACTCCATGTGGGTCAGCTTATTTAGGGCAGCTGATATTTTTATTGGATCCCTCTCGTCGAGAGGTGTAGGATTGATCTAAAGATCATCTGATTTCGATAAGTATTTATGGAGATATGAATTTATTTTGATTATGTAATTATTATCAAGTCGACCAGCTCTTATGTAGGCTCAGAAGCCCAACTGACGTGTCTATTCAACCTCTACGTTTTTAGTATAAATAAGAGAGGATTTGGAGTCACTAGGGATATAGATTCTTCATGTGATCTCCTCTCATGAAGGATGCCCTAAGATATTGCCCTAATTCAACGCTGGAAATAGAGACACTTAGTTGTAGATCAAGGAAGACATTATTACGCTGTTCATGATGAGGAACTGCACGCTATTCATGCTGGAGAGTATTACGCTGTTAATAGAGACACATATGCAAACAATGAGGATATGTATATATATGTAGTCAATAGAGATATATACGCACAAATTTCATGATGCCCTAGCTCTCACACAGATATGGAGAAACTACGTGCAGCAATGAACGTTGGCAATGGAGCAACTACACACAGCAATGAACTCATACGCTTATATGATGTTCATGGTGACATTTACGCTATACACTTAATACGCTGTTCTTGAACTATACGTAGGGAAAAGATAGTCAACGTGATGCCCTAAGTCATATGGATGATCCGCAGTCATAACTGCAGTCACGAGGAGGTGAATCCATAGTTAAGGCGTGAAGCTACAATCCTGTTCATGCAAAAGATACACACAGTCCTATTCACGCAAAGGATACCTGTTATACGCTGGTCATAGAAACTCTAATACGCTGTCCGCAGTCAATGCTCACGATGTACATATATGCAGCCCTAGATTATATACTGTAGTGGAGCCTAACCACAGGAATATATATGCCATCATACCACAGTAAGGAAGGAATAAGTGCAGTCTCCACATGCAATGGAGACACATACGCAGGACATAAAGATCCGCAAGCAAATGAAGACAGTGGCAGCTTCACGCTGTCATGGGAGACATATCAACATAGTCATAGAAGGAAGCTGCAGTCATGAGAGAATTGTAACTGCCAATCTTAGTGTGAAGATGACATCATTACGTAACCCTAACCTACAGCCACGTGATGCCCTTAACACTGTAAAGGAGAAGACTTATACGCAAGGCATTGAGATACATATACGCAGCCATGGAATTTATATATAGGCCATGGAAATTATATACAGGACATGGAATCATTTATATGCAGGCCATGGCAACATTTATATGCAGGTCATGGATACATCTATACACTGTCATGTAGACACCTTATGCATAGTCATGGAGATACGCTGTCTCAGGTATACTTGTGAAGACAAGAGCCTTGAAGTGACACTCCTTGTCTCGGCCTACTCTCTAGATACACATCTGTAAGGACAACAACATGATGATGATGCATATTAGTATGGGAAGCATGATAAGATCATGGACATGGGCAACATGATGATTATCATGTTTAATGCAGCATGGTGCAGTATGCAGTCATGAAACTAGAGGACCAGATGCAGCACGATGATAGGTATTAGTTGAAGCAGAATGTCTTCAACTGATCTCATCGTTATAGGAGATAATCTATGGTTAGATCTAGACAAGTAAAAGTGTTAACTTCTGTTGTAAATGTACTCTCTCTCTTTCTCTGTTGAACTTTGAAGTTAAAAGAAGATTTGATCAAAGGGTTTCCCCACACATTGTGGGGTTTGTCCCTGGCTAGCGCCACATCTTGTGTCCTCTTGTCTTGGCATGTCTTTTGCGATTTATATTATGTTCTATCTGCAGTTTATCTTAATATTGATGTGATTGCTAACTGTGAAAATTTAAATAAATTGATTTAGCATAGAACATACCTAAACTTAACAAGTCTCCAAGGATTTGCATTTCCACTTTCCAAAAACTCTTCAATAGCCCACAAACTCTTCAATAAATTCACGGTATATTTTTTCTTTTCCAAACTTCAAAAAGTAATTCATAATTCCATGATTCATCATTTCAAACATCAAAGGTCAACTCCCTCTTAATTTGATCATCAGAGGTTCATTACCCGTCAAGAATAGACTATCAACATATAAAACCAAAATCAAAGTCATACCTTGGACCTGTTTTGAAGTAGAGGTTCAGATTGACACATCTTACTGACTTGACCAGATAACTGCCAATGTGGACTTACCAGGCCCAAGGAGCTTGCTTCATACAATTATTTCTGCAAACAAGACACTTGACCAAACCAATATGCCCAACCTGACACAAGTCAATAATGTACAATCAAATAAACTAAGTCAACTTATCAAACCTTAGATGCCAAATCAAATCTAATATCAAAGTCATAAAAGTTTCGATCAATATCACTATGAAAAACTCTTTGGACCAAGTATCAGGTAGAGCTTACCTTAAGTTACAACAACCTTTTATTTACCAAGCACTATCCAATCAACTTTTATCAATCCATCCATGAATCATTTCTACCACCAGATATGAATGGATACATCAGGAACAAGTCATATAAGTTTCATGCATATACCAATAACGAGTCTTGCAGGTTCCATCCATTCATTGTGAGATTACTTCATACTAAATCACAATTGTTTTTACTTCAACCGTTATGACAAGGATAATGAGACCAATACAAAACCATTATTGAATATCAATATTAGTCATTGAAAGTTACTATGCTCACATATCACTATCATCAAGGCAACTCATCAGCCATCAAGTACCAAATTAAATCAAAAGTCTAACTTGTTATCATTGTGAATTCAAACAATCCATAGGCGAAAACATATCTATGAACCATCATGTTAAAGTTCTAAAGCATCATCAATAATCCAAGCCAATACGCTCACTAAGTCAAGCCAACAAGCCAAATATGATCAAAACCTTGAAATTGTTATCAAACATTGTCATTTGCTAACTTCAAGGATCAAATCAAGATATCATTCTAATATGCATATTCCGGTCCCTTGCAAACACAAATTTAGCCAACACGTTTACATTCTCTATAGCAAGTCAAACATTTAAATGTCCCTTCTCATATAAGTTTCTATTGTCTTTTCCATATATGTAGGACTGTCATGCTCTAGGTGTGCTCCTGTTTTTATGCATAGGTATTTAGTTTTTGTGTCTTACAGGCACAACTGCATGCATAGGCCTTCTTTCATGCAGTTGTGGCTTGGACTAGGAGAACCATTCTCTGCCTAGATCAAAACTTGCTGAAGGCTAACAATGTCAGATATGTGTCTATTTATGTCATAATAATTCAACAATAAGGAATATTCTATACATCTAATGCAAATGATGATAGGTGTAGGGATCTTATAGAGAGTTTCTCCCTCTAAATGAGAAGTTGCTTTAGTCATCATCATTTAAAACATCAACCTATCTATAATAATATTATAAAACTTGTTAGATCATGAAATCAAACTATATAAGGTTTAAAACATATATCCATCATGACCATAACATGTTAGCATCAACTACTTCATCATCACATATGAACATGACATCAAATTTCATCAAGAGTTAAAGTATTATGATTAGGGAAAATGAAAAATACTAAGTGCATCATCACATCATAAGTACCATGAACCAAACTTTCATATGCATGAGATATTTGTGAAGGTGACATTCCCATCATACCTTAGGGCTTATATTGCCATCGAATATTACAATTGAAATATAACATTGAAATAAAGCACCATATATACCTTGTAGTATTCAAATACCTATGCACCTTTTTTTTTGGACAAAGGCAGCTGTAGAACATTGTCAACTTTTCAACAAGTGCCTCTTTCTTTTTTTCATTGCTGGTTATTCTCTTCCTGCGCTAGCCATGATCCTCAAGAAGGATCCACTTATCACAACTCATCAGGAGGTTAGACATGTCCACATATTCAAATATATATGCATGAAGTATAAGTAATAATCAAAGCAATAAACTCAGACAGGAATATAATCACAAAGAGGTAACATCAATCTCAAAGTACGTATATTGAATGAGAGGTGATCATCTTCCTCTTGAACTAGCCTTCAAGTGTTGTGATTGCCTATTGACCATACAATATTGATGCCTTCAATCTATTCATCAACTTCAACAATAATCAGGCCTAGATAAGACTATCTCATCTAAGGCTACATCAAGCCTGTCACAAGTGCTTTAACATCTTCATGTTGAACATGCTAGGGTTTCTAGAGTGCATATGTAAAATCTTTGTCATATTCCAGGGTTTCTTCGAAACCCTAACATCATAATATCCATAAAAACCTAATACACAAATAGCCTAGGGTTTCCTTCAAACCTTAGTATTCTTTTAGGTCTCCACCATCTTCTCTAATTTCTTCCATAAATGATGTCTTCTCAGGGGTGATCTTCAATGACTTTTCTTCTTCCCAACTTTGATACCATGTTAATTTTTCTTAGGGATATATTTTTCTTTTCTTTGATAATTGCATTTCATTATTTCCATGATAAATTCACCCCATAGTATCAAATCATTATTCAATGACATATGAAACTATGTAGAAAGAACAATATCATCATCAATGCAGTGAAACATAAAGGAACAATAGAATAAAAACATTCACGCATAGAGACATCAGGATTGGTCAGAGACTAGGGCAAAACCCACTACGGGAAAAACCCTTTCAACTTCTGCTTCTTGTTATATTTTCATTGAATGGTTCAGCAAAACAGATTACAATGACACATATATTCATCCATACAATTATCCTACAACATCAACTAAATAATATCCATAAGATAAACTGAACAAAGCTAATAACCAAAAACCTTGCTTTAGATGCCTATAGTCAACTGTCACTGTCTGCATTCAACTGCCAAACACTGCGGTCCATTGACAAAAACTTTGGTCAGCTAAAAAATTCAACCTTTAGGTTCTAGTTGTAGGGAAGAGGTGATGCATGTGGCTAAAAGGCTTTGGTTAAAATTTCTCCATGACATTCCCGTTGCTGTAGTTGAAATTTCTATAGGACATGCCTTTAGTTGAGACCCAAAACCCTAAAAATAGAGATGCGAGCTTCATACCTTGCAATTTTGGACCTGTGCCAACCAATCTCTGTGAACATGCCTCAAACTTGTGCGAGCCAAACCTAAGAAAAGAATAGAAAAATGTCTCATTATCATGTCCAAATGAGATTGAGATCATTTGTATTTATAACCTTCCAAGGGTGTCCATTTTTTTTAGGGCCGACCTGATCAAATATGCACATGTGGTCTTTAATTCAAAAATACATTTTCCCTTGTCCAAATTGAGCACTTCAATAGTCAAAATTGTTTCTCTCGAAAAGAGGAATCTCATCCCATGGTTAGAATTTATCACTGGGCTTCCAAATTAACACATTTTTAGGCCACAATATACTTTTATTTAGGTCTTGGTACAACATCCCATACAACATTTTTCATAATAGACTGATACTCTTTGGCCATGGAATCCTTCCAAACTTGCTCTTTCACTGCTTCTTCAAAAGTGGGAGGCTCATCCTGGATTATAATGCTGATAACTTCAACGTATCCTTGGTGCTGACGTGGCTTCTTGCTTTCTCTAAAGGTTACTTTGGCAGGAACATGTCTCTCAACATCCTGTAATGTATCACAAAGCCAAAGAGGTCTCTTCCTGGGAGGGGGATCACGTGGAGGGGGATATAAGGGGTCCATAGGCTCCATGGGATCATCAACAATATCCTTCTCATATTTCGACACAGAAGGACCTTCTTGTAGGTCCGTGTCATCATCTTTCTTCTCAACAAGAGAGGCAGGGGAAGGTCCCTTGATTTTCCAAGGGAATCATCTTCATCAAAGATTACATCCTTGCTAAAATCAATTTTCCTTTAACCAGATATATATATATATATATATATATATATATATATATATATATATATATATATATATATATATATATAGATATATATATTCTAAAGGCTTTAGAATTTTCACAATATCCAACAAACTTATCTTTCTTTCTGGTGGCTTACATCTTGTTCCTCTTGTCCTTCGGCTTATGAAAATACATGGGGCAGCGAAATATCCTTAGATGACCAATATTGGGCTTCACACCTCTAAACACTTCTTCAAGAGTTTTTTTATCCAAGGCTTGATGAGTAACCCATTTTTGAACATAGACTGATGTATTTGTAGTTTCTCCTCAAAGGAAATTTGACAACTTTTGATCATGTAACATGGATCGTGTAGCTTCCATGATAGACCTGTTATTTCTTTTAGCCACATCATTCTGCACAAGACTATATGGTACAGTAGTCTATTTCTTGATTATAGCCTCCTTGCAAAAGTCAACAAACTCATTTGAGGTATATTCTCCACCATTGCCTGACCTGAAAACTTTGATTCTCTTCCCTTTTTGATTCTTTATCAACACCTTGAAGTCCTTGAACATGTCAAATGCTTCATCCTTATGATTCAAATATAATATCCATGTTTTCCTGTAGAAGTCATCAATGAAGATTATGTAGTAGAGATGGCCACCAAGGGAGTGCACTGGCATGGGTCCACATAAGTCAGAATGGATGAGATGAATAATATCACTTGTCTTGTTTTTTCTAGAGGGGAATGGTCCCCTTGTCATATCTCCAGTAGCATACCCCGGACATACAACATCATGTCTATCTTGAACTTCAGGAATCCTAGAAATTGTTATGAAACCAACTCACAAAAAGATAGAAAGGATAGATGAACTCCTTAGAAATAAGCCTCTTCGAGGGGGAAACCTCCTTTACATTACACAAATGAACAATTCTTCGATGATACAATTGAAAAGACTTCCTTTCTATATATAGGAGTATAAGGGGTCATAATATAATCAGAGCCGACATAACAATAATAATGTAAGGGCACAATAATAACTTTAGTGGGCTTCTATGGGGCAGAATAATAACAATATGGGGACTACATGGACAGAACAATATAATAAGGCGGTTGTACTAATAACAATAAGCGGTTACATTAGTAGTATAGGGATCTAACATGCCCCTCTCCTTCCAAAAGTGTTGTCCTCAACGTTTGAGTAGTTCTTGATGCTCCTGTATAAAATTCTTGTCCTCCCATGTGGAATCTTCAGCTGGTAAGTTCTTCCACTTGATGAGATGCTTTGAAATTGATCGATTTCGTAGCTGTCAGGTTCTTGTTTCTGTGACTACTCAGGGCTCCAATATGATTTTTCCTTCCTCGTCAAGTTCTGGCAATATTGTTTGAATTATGATCTTCTACAACTTTTGAATGAGTGGCCACACTTCTTCATCCTTCTTCCATTCATACCTTGTTTCGTTTATCCACTCTAGTTGGATAATAGAAATGGCACACAACAATGCTTCCACATCCTCATCCTTTCTTGAGAGTGCATTTGCCACAACATTTTGCTTCCCTTTTTTGTAGATGATTTCAAAGTCATAACCCAACATCTTTGTGAGCCATTTTTGTTGCTCTTCAGAGGATAATATTTGTTCTAACAAGTATTTAATACTATCATGATCCATTTTTACCTTGAAGTGTCTTCCCATTAGGTAAGGTCGCCATTTCTTAAGTGTGTGTAGTATTGCCAACATTTCCTTCTCATAAATAGCTTTCTTGAGGGACGTTTGTTTGTATGTATGTAACCATAAAAATACCCAATCGCCTACATAAAAACTTCTTTCATTGCAATGTTGATCTGTCTGTTGTTTCATTTGATTCTGCACCAAAGTGGCATTATCCTTTAAAAGTTGGAGAAATTGTTGTTGATGCTCGATGTGATCTTTCACTGCTTGAATCTTTTTCTTTTTGATATTTCCTTCTATATTTAGAGTTTGAGGAGTGGTAATTTCTTCCAATGCATTACAAGATATGGTCAAATTCATTGCATTACAAGATATGGTCAGATTCATTTCTTCTTTCTTGATGTGGTCTTTCACTTCTTGAACTTTTTTCTTCTTGATATGTGCTTCTATCTTAAGAGTTTGAGGAGTAGTAATTATTTCCAATGCTTTACAAGATGTGGTCAGATTCATTTCTTCTTTCTCTGGGGTTGGTTCCTGGTGTATATACTCTTCTTTTGACATTTCTTGATCCTTTTCTTCATCCTCTCCACAATCAATGTAAAATAATTTCTTCTCAGCACACTTATGACCTTTAATGTATTTTTTATCACAATTGTAACAAAGCCCTTTTTCTCTTTTTTCTTCCAATTGTTGTGGTGTAACCCTTGTAGGTTGTGGAAGGCTAGGAGAAACAACACTTCCATCTTTATAGTTGTGAGGGGTAGACTTCCTTGTTGCCATAATTTTTCTTTCCACTTTGTAACAAATCCCTTTTTCTCTTTTTTCTTCCAATTGTTGTGGTGTTTCTCTAAAGAAGGTGTTTCTCTTTGTATCCTCATAATGTGCTATAATTTCCTCTGTGAAAATTGACCACATAACAAGTGGTTTACGAGAACAAAGCCCTTTATACCATAAAAATTGATCTTGTTCTAAATATGAAGATGCAATACATACCTTTTGTAACAGTGGTACACCATGTAGATCAAAATATTTCTCCATTTGTAGTATCCAATTTACCGGATCCTTGCCACCAAACTTTCTCATCTCGATTTTTCTTGATTTTAGGAGCTCAATCTTGAAACTACTGTAACTTTGTAATTTCAGATCTCCAAGTTCTGAAATTTCTTCCTATGGTAGCTCTCTGAGTTCTCTTTCTAACCCTGCAAGTCTGATTAGAATTTGATTATCCAAGAAAGAGTTATGCCAAATCTTCCACGGTGACCTGATTATAGACTAGTTTAGTAGAGTGAACTTGTACAACATGCCACGTCTCACTGTTTCGACCATAGTACCTGAAACTAATATACATAAAACTACAGGCAGTCCCCTTTCTAAAACTTCTGACGACATTTCAATATGATGCTCAAAACAAACATATGAAAATTTTCCCAAGGTGACCTGTTTGGAATGTGATTCGGGGGTCTGCAAAAACCCTAACTTCCTTAGATTATATCTTCGAAAATATAGCGAGATAGGACCTGAAATTCAGAATTGAGGTTAAGATCGATTTCATCTCAAATTGGTTTTTTTAGCTTCTGAAACTTTGTAGCAAAAGAGTTATAGCGAAAATTCCACGATGACCTGTTTTAGATGAAATTCTGGAGCTTGCAAAAACCCTAACTTCCTCAGATCATATCTCTGAAAATATAGCGCAAAAAGATCTAAAATTTGGACCCGAGGTTCAACGAGAGTTTCTCTCAAATGGTTTTTTTTTAGCTTCTGAAACTTTGTAGAAATTTTTTTACAGTGAAAATGCCAGGATGACCTGTTTGGAGCAGCGAACCCCTAGAATCCAAAGCTCTGATACCAAATGTTATGAAACTAGCTCACAAAAATATAGAAAGGATAGATGAATGCCTTAGAAATAAGCCTCTTCGAGGGGGAAACCTCCTTTACACTACACAAATGAACAATTCTTCGATGATACAATTGGAAAGACTTCCTTTCTATATATAGGAGTCTAAGGGGTCATAATATAATCAGAGCCGACATAACAATAATAATGTAAGGGCACAATAATAATAGTAGTGGGCTTCTATGGGGAACAATAATAACAATATGGGGACTACATGGGCACAACAATATAATAAGATGGCTGTACTAATAACAATAAGGGTTTACACTAGTAGTATAGGGACCTAACATTAGGTATATTCTCCACCATTGCCAGACCTGAAAACTTTTATTCTCTTCCCTGTTTGATTCTATATCAACACCTTGAAGTCCTTGAACATGTCAAATGCTTCATCCTTATGATTCAAATATAATATCCATGTTTTCTTGTAGAAGTCATCAATGAAGATTATGTAGTAGAGATGGCCACCAAGGGAGTGCACTGGCATGGGTCCACATAAGTCAGAATGGATGAGATATATAATATCACTTTTCTTGCTTTTTCTGGAGGCGAATGGTCCCCTTGTCTTATCTCCAGTAGCATACCCCAGACATACAACATCATGTCTATCTTGAACTTTAGGAATCCCAGAAATCAACTTTATTACTTTAGGCAAGGCTTCATAATGTAGATGTGCCAACCTTCGATTCCATACTCACTTTGATAATTGATGTCATGGAACATAGATCACAATGGTATCTCATTAACTCTATAGAGTCCTTCCATTTTAGATCCTAAGGTGAAAGCATCCCTCATGCGAGACTCCATAGGCAAGGTGAGGAGCTTTCCTCTTATGAAGGTAACTCTCGTCCCTTTTTATTCCAAGGAAAATATACATACCAAATTCTCTTTTAGCCCCGAAACATACATAACATCATGAAGAAGAATGGATTCCAAAGACTCCAAATGAAATTTGATAGAACCAAATCCCTTCATAGGATGAGAGGAGTTGTATCCAAGAATGATATTTTCTCCCTCTCAACCATATTTGAGAGGACTTCTTGGTATCCAGAGAAATGTCTAGAAGCCCCACTACCTACCAGTCAACTATCACAAGAATCTGGAGGGGAGGAACTAGAAAGAGAAGAAAGAAGAATATATTCATATTGAATAAAAGTTATATTATTTTCATACTTCGAGTTTCTTGACCTCTTTTGACGATGATGGCCTTCTTCATAATCATCAGGAACATCTCTTCTTCTTCTTACATCATCACCTCTTCTTTTATCATCTTTCCTTCTGTCATTGAACTCGTTGTTGTTGTAATTGGACTTTGGAGCATCTTTCTTCTTAAGATAGTCTCAGGCATAGTGGTCATGCTTGTGATAATAGTAGCATTAAAAATTCCTTATCTTCTATTTGAGTCCTTTGATTCAGGGGCATGCTTTCTTGAACCAGATGGTCTCCCTCTTTGTTTTCTCTTCTTGTCTTGAGAAACAAATGCAGAGGGCTCTCATTTTTCATGATTTTGAATCCTCCCTTTGGAGATAATATTGGTTTCTTCTTGGGTACACTTTCCAACAATCTCATAAAATGTTGGGAACTTGTCATTATTGCTAATAGTAGTGATGAAGGTTTACCAAATAGGAGGAAGCCCTTGAAAATTGACCAACAACAACTCTCTATCAGACATAAGTTCTCTAGTAGTATGCAATTTATCCCTTAGTTGGGATATCCTCATAACATAGGATTGCAAAGATTCCCCCTTGTTCATCTTAGTATCCTTGAGTTGATTCTTCAACGAGAGGGTGTGATTCAAATTGTTGACCTCATACATCCGAACCAGCTTATCAAAGATATCCTTAGACTTCTTTAACTTTAAAACATAAGTAAGCAAATGACCTTTTGTTATAGAAATTTTTGGGCACTGCAACCCCAAGCATGAAATGTCCATAAACCAAGGGCTCCTGAGTCCCTAAAAGTGTTTTTCTAACCCCTAAAGGAACAAGGTCAACTGATTACAACTTCTGCCAGAAGTTCTCCATGAAAAACTGCTCAAAACTGGTCAAAACAGGATCATTTCAGCTGATCCATAGGCAAAGTGCGTTGCATCTCACCTAAGTACACTCTGTGGGTGCGTTGCATTTCAAAAATCCCTTCTATGGGGTGCGATGGGCAAGAAGTGACAAATGGAAGTGTCAATCCGTGAGGTGGAGAGGCATGGAATCTTCCAGAAACTTCTCCTGTGACACTTGCCTCTCTGAATTCGACCAAGGATGAGTAAGAGATCATCAATCTCCAAGTGGAAGCAAGAACTATCAGAGGGAAGACACTAATCAAATCACAAGTTGACTCATCTCCCTTACAGATATCTATATATGGATCCCTCATCCCAGAGTCCAGAGGCTGGAATTTTGCATCTTGTAAGGAATTGCTGTTGGTTTCTTGAGACAACATCATAGTGTTGGGTGATCTAAGCTTTGTATGAGGTGAAGAAGGGCTTACTTGCTGAGAGGATGATGCTGGGTCAGAGCAACTGGTTGTAACTCCCTTGGCTCTTTCTTGGTTATCAATAAAAGCTATTCAAGTTTTCCTCCATACTCTTGTGTCATTTATGTTTTATGCATTTGTATGGTCAATTTATATCTGATCCTAGATTGTTTATGATTATAGATCCATGTTCTTGTATAGTGTCATGCTACTGTGATCCTACAGGTACTCTGTGAAGCTGGGCGTACAAGGGAGCAAGTAGCGAAAGACTATCAAGAGAGAGAGGAATCGAACTAGGAGATTAGCGCAAGACAGAGGTTGGTCTTCTTTGTTCTTCTCTCATCTATATTTCATAAAGGAAAAACGAAAGTAGCTTTACTTTGTTTGTTTCTAAGGTAGCTACCACACCTTAGTGGGATAAGAAGTTCTGTGTAGAGACTTTTCCCTGTAACAAAATGGCGACTCCGCTGGGGACGAATTAGGTTGTTTGTTTATCTTCCTTGTTGTTTATTTTATAAACTTACAGACGGAGCCTGAAGTCGAGCCAGGTAGCTTTCGAATTGCATTTGCAAAGTAGATAAATGCCGCTTCAGTCAATCTCTGGGATTTGTTTATGACTTAAACAACTGATTCAAAAAATCTCTAATTTCCCTCGTGGTAGCTCTTAGAACCTCCTTAGATCTACCCCTGATTGTTGCTTTACTGATTACCATTTGCTTGGCCAAAACCCATGAACTGAACTGCAAACTGTGACCCTGAACCCAAGCAAAGTCTCGTCTCTGGCCCAGCGCAGGTTCTGTTCTGTGAATCTGAAATTCAACGCATTTCCCGAGTGTATTAGGTGCGCTGCATTTCAAGTTCACTATGTTACAGGTGCGCTGATCAGACTAGGCATTGTTCAGTTTTGGTTTCTGTGATTCATTCTTTTCAGTTCTATTCATGAATTTTGCTGCCTGTAATTAGTATATCTTTGTTTGAAACCCCTTTTCCTTGCTGTTATTCCGCCTCCAATGTGCAAATAACTGTAAATGTTTTTGTGTATTTGTTGAGTCATTTTCAGTTCTCCTTTGCAAAAAGTAACGTAATTGTACTGTCGTCCCTTGATTTGAAAGCGTCGCAAGTCTCGTTTTTAGTCATAGGAAAGAGTTTGGTTGCTATTGATGGTCAATTAACCTGTTACTATTGTATTTGGTCTGAATTTGTAGTTTTATAGTGTCGAAAGCAAGTATTCATTTCCAAATCGTAAAATGTTGTGATTGTCTCCATTTTTGATTTTGAAAAGAAACTTGTTAGTAATTGTCGCTTGAAAAGTAATTCAGATTTGCGCATTAGCTTTATTTTTACCATTCACATACTAAGAAAGCCGAAAACAAATACATGCATGTGCATTTGCATTTAGACTGTTTGATAGGTTTGATTTAGGACAATGCATTTAGTGTGTGCTCTTTGCTCTTTGTGAAAGAGTACTGTCTCTCTTTCCTTAGTAGCTAGGATTTTCATTGCACAAAGAAGATAAAAGACGGTTTATCATCTTAGATTGCATTTTAGGAATTGTACATCTACATCTCGTGGTGAACCTGAAAGGCAAATTTCTTAAGCAAGATCAACTATAAAATAAATTTAATGAATCTAACAACGCTTTGGAACCTAACGCACAACATCTAGAAGTCTAGGCTAGAGACGTATTCCGGCGTCGTAAAGCCTGGTAACTATTGTTCTCACTGATGGTTGGGTGATTCCTCCACTTTGAGACGATAAGTGCCAGTACGGACTTGTGCTCCCATGTACCGTCGAGTATATTTTGGGAGACCACAATAGGCTTAATCCTTTATCCATAGGAAGCCATGTCTGCCGCCCTATCGATCGCAATGCAATGAACACAACATTCGGGAAGATTGACTGCCGTACCGTAAAAAGTATTCTGCAGTTTTGCGATTGGTTTGGTAATCCCTCTACCTAGATTTCTAGAGCAGTCCCTTTCATTCCTTTTCAGACTCCTTAACGGAAAAGGTCCATCTGAGCACTTGTCACTTCAGGCTCATTAAAAATCGAAGGTGACTAGAGTCATCTTTTGTTTTTTCTCGACTCTTTAAAATTGAAAAAACAAGTTGTGTCAAAGTGTCTAAAATTTATTTTAAACGGAATAATCATCACCCTTTCCTACGTTGATCTTAGGTTGAGAAAATGGAATCCACCAACCAAGGAATTCCCCTTGGAGGAAATCGTAGTCCCTTCTCCTCTTGGGGAGATGTTGGTGCACCCCATATAGCCACATTGTCGCTTCCAAGATTGACAATCGGCTTGCCCGTATGGCTCTTCTCAACCTCTGTCGTTCAGAACACCGCAATTCCTAAACAATCGAGTCAGTAACTAGACGAATCCAAAGTTACCCACCAACCTTCTACTTCCTCCAATTCTTCCTCTCCTCCTTCCTCTTCGCTTGATGGGGTTGGTAAAGCCAAAAATCAAGTACCTGAGAAGAAGAAGGAAAAGAAGAAGAAAGAGAAGAAGAAGAAGGAGCCAAAAGCGAAAGGGGGCAACCAAGCATCGTCTAGCGAAAATCCACACACCGCACAGACCAGGCCTAAATCACCATGTGTCACTTGCAAAGGAGACCACTATCATGGAGATTGTCCCTGCATCCCTTGGATCTTAAGGGACTGGTCTCCTCATTTTCACAACCCGGTGTCGTCAACCTCTGATGATCATGTTGAAAACACACCGTCGACTAGTGAAAGTGAAGCCCCAAGAGAAAAAGGAAAATATAGATTTCCTTGTAAACTGTGCGAAGGTGATCATGCTGTCCACCGTTGTCCCTTCTTAGACGAGGCTAAAAGAGTTTTGGACGATCGTCCGGTTTCACCGTTACGACTTCCTCCTGGATATAAAAAACTCTTGCCGAGTCCGTCACTAGTTGAAAATCCGGCTGACCCGCCCAAGTGGTCGGCCGAAGCATCTATCATTGAAGATGAACCATCTGAACCCATACCAGATGAAAGTCAAAAGGTCGAGGCGGCAGTTGACCTGGTCTTGCCTTCAGAGGTTCCATCTTCAGATGATACAGTCATCGAAGAGAACAAGGATGACACCGTCCAAATTCTTTTCGTAAGCACAGACTCCGATGAACATGGGGGAAATTTACCCATTCCTTTACCGCAGGAAGAAAGTTCGTCAGAGTCGTACCTGGCCGTCTATTCGGTCCCACCTCCAAGCAACCTAGTTGTCTCCTTTGACTGGAATCAACTAGGCAGACCCTGTTTACCGGCTAGTGTACCATTCCGAATCATTGCTCAAATATATAGAATGGTTATGGCCGGTACCATCATAGATGAGGGGGCTTCTGTGAGTATCCTTTCCTCGAATGCTTGGAAAGCGCTTGGTTCGCCATCTCTTTTGCCGGAGATGAGAAATCTAACAGGCTTTGACAAAGGAACCAGTCGACCGTTAGGGATCCTTCCCAATGTGCCCATAACATTGAGAGGGAAAACCGTTCATATGAACGTAATGGTAGTCCAAGGACCCCTAGATTATAATCTACTCCTTGGACGAGACTATATTTATTGCATGGGAGCCATTGTCTCATCACTCTTTAGAGTAATGTGTTTTCCGCACGAAGGAAGAGTGGTCAAGCTCGTAGACCAGCTTTCATTTCCTGGATCGCACATAGCAAATAGTCATATAACATCCATGAATGGTATTTTCACACGAGGAATGTCTCATCAATCTCCAGTCCGTCCACCTGATGAGCGCAAGTGATTCGGGGGACATGACTGAAACCCAAGGGGCATGCACCCTGGTCTGCTTCGGCAGGAAAACTTTGGGTATAGGGTAGGTTTCCGCGAGAGATATATGACTGGTCTGTACTCCCGTCCGTGATTGGAAGAGGGGGTTAGACTGGAATAAGATTCTCTCGTCAAAGTTATTTGAGTGGATTGTCTCACCTTGTTCTATTTCGGTAGACATCGCCGAAGAAGTGTTTTGTTTGCGGTGTGAATAAAACAATCTTTGGTAACCTGAAAGTGGTAGACATTTCCTGATAAAACAAATGTTTTGTTGGAGTTTTGAAAGGTGACCTTGAAACTCTGTTTTATACCTGGGGGCATGCAAACCTTTTGGCGTGCAGGCAAAGAGCGATCATTTATCTGTTTTTTGGATTGGTCGTTTCCTAACTTGCATAAAGAAAGGATGTGGGGCAAAACTCTAAAAATTGCCGTTTTTATATATGAGACATTCTTATTATACGACTGGATTAATTGAGTGGTTTTAGCAGCTCGTTAAAAAATAAACATAAGTCACGAGCAAATGTTTCTCCTCGCGTTTAAGCTCATTAAAAAATGAACTATTTCCCGGTAAATAACCATCGTGAATGTAGTACTTCAGCCTTTAAAGCCTTGGTCGTGTTCTCATCATCACCTCCACTGTGTATTGGCCGATCATTCACCTCCATTTGATTGTTTACCCCTTTTTGAGGAACAGCTGCAAAGAGTGATCTCACTAGCCATCCTTGTAACACTGCCGTGATTGGAAAATTCCAAACCTTACCTGGAATCAGCGGCTACCCAATTTTATCACTCGTTCCTCAAAAAACGAGTCTCCTTTAAGCTATTTTCAACTGATTCGTAAAATATGAAAAGATTGCCGAGCCATTGGCCTCTCCAGCTCGTTAAAGGGACCGGAAGTGCTATCCCTCCTTTAGATTTTAATCTTTTTGGACCTGAGGGATTATTACACAAAAAGATCGAGCATTTGTTTTGTTCGGCTCGTTAAAAGGATCAAAAATTCATCCCTTCTGTATTGTTTTATACTTTTTCAGACTTAAGGGATTAGATAACGAAAAAGGAATTTTGGAGTTTCCTTTACGTCCCTTTTCAGACTCTCTAAAATTGAAAAGGACCGAGTTATTTTTGTCGTTAAACTCGTTAAAACCTAATAGCGACAAACTTGTCCATAGCAGACAAGAACGAGTTTCACTATCACTAGGCTCGTTAAAACATAGCGATGGGTTTTCCCGAAGGGAAAATTATAGAACAAGAATATGTTATCCTCCTCAAGCTTGACAAAAATAAAGAGGTATTGGTCAGCAATGACTGGGGAAAAATTGGGAAGAAAACTTGAAGAAACTTTGTTGGTAGCAAGTCGCTCTTAAACATGACACTTTCACTCCGCATCCAAGTCGGGTTGGGTTGTTTCATTCACCGGTCACATCACCATGGTCCCATCACACCATCCACATTTGGGGTTAATGCTACCAATCCATCATGTCAGTTTCACCGATATGTTCAAGAGAAGTCATTCAGAGAATTCATCTGTGTCTCACCCGCTACAATACATTTACGCTCCATTCTTTCATGACCGCCACCCTAAACCTTATATCACCAGATCGTTTTCACCTCCATTAAAATCATTTGCTCCGTTCCGTGTCATTGATGTGGGATTCATTAAGGCCCTCCTATGACGGATCACTTCTTGTCGACATCAGCTCATTATCCAAGAAGTCGATCTAGGAACACCCCGTTCAGTACTTTGAAGCTTGCATGCCTCAATGGCAAGTTTCTCACTTCCGGCGACAGGTTTACATCAATGGCCTTCGATCGAAAGATTTTGCGTGGTGTTCAACGCCAAGTCCTTTATTCACACCACGTGAATTGTACTGCAGTACCTTGAGGGTCATTATCATTATTGGTGATTCCTCTCGCGCCTGTTAACATCTTACATCAATGGCTGGTAATCAGGCAATGTATTTCCATGTTCGACTCCAGAACATCTCTCACATGGATAGACTTGTACTTCGAGTGAAGATCGAACGAGATTGAAGACCTCGGATCTAGTTTCATCCATCCGGGCTGCGATATATATTCAGGGAAATAAAGACATCAAATGTACATCATCGCTGCACAGATAATCATCCAATCAAAGGGCTGATGGCTCTACCAGAATCATCAATCTACACTTAGACGATTGTCTGTCCTATGTACATGAAAATGAATTTATAAATTTGAGCATGGGAATGCCCGCCTCAGCTAGATCATGAAAATATTATGAAGATAATGTATTGTATTGTATCTTATTACAGGTCTCCTCCCAACTTGAAAGAACTTCGGATCCTCATAATAAAGCATTTCACCCGATATCAAAAGATTAACGACCTCATGCTTTAGGGGGCAACTGTTATAGACATTTTTGGGCACTGCAACCCCAAGCATGAAATGTCCATAAACCAAGGGCTCCTAAGTCCCTAAAAGTGTTGTTATAACCCCTAAAGGAACAAGGTCAACTGATTACAGCTTCTCCCAGAAGTTCTCCATGAAAAACTGCTCAAAACTGGTCAAAACAGGATCATTTCAGTTGCTCCATAGGCAAAGTGCGTTGCATCTCACCTAAGTACACTCTGTGGGTGCATTGCATTTCAAAAAGCCCTTCTATGGGGTGCGATGGGTGAGAAGTGACAAATGGCAGTGTCAATCCGCGAGGTGGAGAGGCATGGAATCTTCCAGAAACTTCTCTTGTGACACTTGCCTCTCTGAATTCGACCAAGGATGAGTAAGAGATCATCAATCTCCAAGTGGAAGCAAGAACTATCAGAGGGAAGACACTAATCAAATCACAAGCTGACTCATCTCCCTTACAGATATCTATATATGGATCCCTCATCCCAGAGATCCAGAGGCTGTAATTCTGCATCTTGTAAGGAATTGCTGTTGGTTTCTTGAGACAACATCATAGTGTTGGGTGATCTAAGCTTTGTATGAGGTGAAGAAGGGCTTACTTGCTGAGAGGATGATGCTGGGTCAGAACAACTGGTTGTAACTCCCTTGGCTCTTTCTTGGTTATCAGTTAAAGCTATTCAAGTTTTCCTCCATACTCTTGTGTCATTTATGTTTTATGCATTTGTATGGTCAATTTATATCTGATCCTAGATTGTTTATATAGATCCATGTTCTTGTATAGTGTCATGCTACTGTGATCCTACAGGTACTCTGTGAAGCTGGGCGTACAAGGGAGCAAGTAGCGAAAGACTATCAAGAGAGAGAGGAATCGAACTAGGAGATTAGCGCAAGACAGAGGTTGGTCTTCTTTGTTCTTCTCTCATCTATATTTCATAAAGGAAAAACGAAAGTAGCTTTACTTTGTTTGTTTCTAAGGTAGCTACCACACCTTAGTGGGATAAGCAGTTCTGTGTAGACACTTTTCCCTGTAACACCTTTCAAAAAATCAAAAGGAATTTTCTTGGATCTCAACTCACCTTTATTGTATTTCAACTTGGCATTAGCGAGAGAATTTTTTGGTGGCTCAGGTACTTTTCCTTGCACATATTCCAAAACATCATTGTCATCTAGTATGACTTCTAACCTGAGCTTCCAGGAAACAAAGTTAGATGAGTCACACACCTTCTCAGTGTCCTTGAAGTAAGAGTTATACATTTTGATAAAGTAAAATAAGCTTCTTTACCTTCTTCCAAAGATGATTGTTGTTGAATCTTAATTCCTTGGGCTTGTCTTCACCATAGATTTGATATCATGTTAATTTTTCAATGTTCTATGCTGTAACAATCACTTTAGCCCAATCTTCTCTTAATCAATAATAAAATTTAGTCTTCCAATGATGACTAAAAATTTTAGATATAACAATAAATGCAATGTATATTATAAGACAATCAAGAGAAATAAGAGACATAATATTTGGTCAAAGATTAGGGAAAAATCCCAGAAAGGGAAAAACCCTCACAAATTCTTCTTCTTATTATATGTTTATACAATGTTAAAAAAGAGATACAATGATTCAATTCATCAAGAAAAGAGTCAAAGTCAAAAATTTGACCATCCAAAAGATCAACCAACCAATATCCAATAGATGAGCCTCAAAGTCAAATTGGCTCAACAAATCAAAGTCAAAAATTCTGCCACAATCAATAGCTGGCAACGATGCCCTAACTAGTCCACAAGACAACGATCAAACTCCTCCAAACAACTCGTTCAGTGAAGCATTAAATTCAGACTTAAAAAATTGATTAAACTCATAAAAAAAAGTCAGCAAGAATTCAATTAACGGAGAGAGAAAGTCCATGGGCAAAATTCAGATTCATTGTGGTCAAAGTCTATAGTCAACAAAGTAAAACTTCCCATAAAACCTCGATATTTGTGCCAAAGAATGCAGCCTCCAAAAACATATCCAAAACTGAAGTCAAAGTGTTCCCAAACACCAAAAAGTCAACGTTGGTCAGAGGTTGGTCAAAGATAGATTTCAACCCAATCTAAGATTCTCTCTCTCCTACTTTCACATGTGAAAGAACACCTAAAATTTCAAAATTGTACGAACCTTCAAGAGAAGAAGAAGATGTGTGTCAAAATGAGGTTGACTTGACTTGTATTTATATGAGATTTTGGTGACCCAATTTGTCTTCTAGGCCAACCTGAAATTTTGTGTACATGTGGGTTTTCACATTAAAAATATATTCTTCCTTGACCAAATTAAATTATTCCAAGGGCAAAGAGGGTCTTCTTTGGATGAGGAAGGCTGTCCAAAGGAGGGAATTTGTTCCTAAACTGCCAAATTAACGCCACAAACCTTGTTTTGTACTTCTCGATGCTGCCATCTACTGCATGAATCATCACCTTGGAAGCCTCTGCAATAGACATGTTCTTCCTTTCTGCAAACCACATTTAGGAGGCCATGGAAAAGGAAAACAAATATAACCAAGCAATCATTTTTTTGTATCTAAGGCATACAAAAAAAAAGGACAAGAGGCTGACAAAAAAATCAAAGGAGAACAAATATGATTGGAAGTACTTATCTCTTGATCAAGGAAGAAATTTCTGGGGGTTGTAGGGAAATGTCCATTCCTTCTTGATCATTCCCTTGCAGAAAATCATTGAAGTGCTTGAAATTATAGTCTCCTCCATTATTTGACCTCAAAAATATTGAACTTCTTCCTTGTCAAGTTTTCTACCTGAGCCCTTTGTCTTCATTTGTGATTAATGTTCATCATCATCATCAACATCAAATGTTGATGCATGCTACTTTTCCTTCCTTTTCTTTTGAGGACACTAG
The DNA here is from genome assembly GCA_031772625.1 of Pinus tabuliformis. Taxonomy (NCBI): domain Eukaryota; kingdom Viridiplantae; phylum Streptophyta; class Pinopsida; order Pinales; family Pinaceae; genus Pinus; species Pinus tabuliformis. The sequence goes on from CM062807.1 coordinate 977,461,261, forward strand.
GAGGAATAGTGTCCAAAATCATAAAAATTGAAAAACTTGACCTCGACATATCCTTCTTCTGATTGTGAATTGGTGTGGATCTTCTAATTGTATTATTTTTATCAAACTTTCCAAATTTTTTCCCTCCTTTTCCTTTCTATGCATGAACTGCAAGTGCTTAAGTTTCTTAATCCTAAGGAATTAGGGTAATTTTGAGGTATAAAATGGGCCTCCTAAGGAAATTATAAAATAATAGTGGAAATAATAAAATAAGATGAGATTACATCATGAAATTTAAGAGGGAAAAAAGAAAAAAATATGTTTTCAACTTATCTCCCTATGGGTTTACTAAAATTTGTAGTGGCCACACTTGTTGGATGCATAATTTGATTCCTCATCCAAGGAGTACCCATGTTGCATACTTTCAATCGACCCTGGTACATGAAAAATGAGAAATACATGAAAAACATGATTGCAATCACATTTTTTCATGTATTTCTCATTTTTCGTGTTGCAGGGTCCATAAAAAGTATGTAATATGGGTACTTTTTGGATGAGGAATTAATTTTTTCATCCAACAAGTACTCCTACTCAAAATTTGAGTAAAACCTTATGGAGATAAATTGAAATATGAGTTGAAAAAATAGTTTTATTATTTTTTAATCTTTTTACTTTTTTACTCCAAAAATGGTGAATCAACCCCCATGGTCGACATCATCATCTTGAATCCTATTAGTTCTTATAAATATATTTTGGTTGTACATATTTTTTAGGAGGCCCATTTTAGACCTCAAAATTCCCCTAATGGTATCTACAAGCTGTCCTTGGACAACAACCTGGGCTCCTCTTGGACACAATCAATCCATAGATTATCAAACTTGGTAAATGTTTCTTGTGCACAAATTCCCTGAACAAATGGATCCCACGAGGAAGGAAATCCATTGAGAGTCATTGTAACAGGTTCTGCATCATCAATGGTATCTCCAATAGCTCTAAGTTCATATATCAACTAAGAGAATATTATAAGATAAGAGACAATAGAATATGATATGGACATCATGATACTATAGAGTTGATGCCTCAAGGCTAAGTTTTTTCTAGTGTTGTCACTATGGAACAATCCCACCAAACAATCACACAATACTTTGGAAACATTCTACTTAGAAACATGTGGAATGAAGCGGTACTTTATAGAATATATCAAGATTATCTTAGCCCTGGCTTAATTCTTTCTATGCCTATCTTTCTCCTCAACTCGCTCTGGCTCTGGGATGAATTCCTTCACATGATCTTGAAGGTCAATTTCTTCCAAGATAAGAAGTATCCTTGTCTTCCAAGATTTAATTAGTAGAAACCATCAAACCTATCTTCTACTCTTGAGATTCAACACCATTTTGAAAAGAGATCTAAAATCCAATCAAGCAGTTTATTACTATCTGTTAGGCTTATTTCAGTGACTTCTCTTTCAAAAAAGCTTTGATACCATGTTGAAATTCTAAGGCTAGTGGAGTAGAATACAATTTTCTGCTAGATAATTATTCCTAATGATTTTCAACGAGTATTTTATGCCATTGCTATCATTGTATAATTACACTTCAAAAAATATCAACAAAATATGCAACAAAAATAGTAAATACCATAAAAAGACAACCATGCACAAAAGAGAATAATTTTATCTCGGGAAACCAAACAACTTTTATTAGGAGAAATTATTCTTCAAAAAGTTTTACAAATTAGTAATTTGTTTAGAAATTTGAATCAATAATCCATGCCAAACAGTGGTCAAACATAGTAAAAACATTTATTGGTCAACACTGGTCAAAACATTTACTGGTCAACATTGGTCAAAACAACCAAAAATCAGAAATTCAACACTAGCCAACTCACCTTGGTCAAACTTTGGCTGTGTGGTCAATTGTAGCTTGGACAACTATGGTCAACTTAGTCCAAAAACAACTCGATCAATTAGGGTAAAAGTTTGGTCAAACAAAGATCAAACTTGCCTCTCAAAATTTCCCTTCTTCTCACATGTGTGGCAGGGCTTCATAATGTAGATGTGCCAACCTTCGATGCCATGGCTCAATTTGATGATTGATGTCATGGACCATAGATCACAGTGGTATCTCATGGACTTTATAGAGTCCTTCAATTCTAGATCCTAAGGTGAAAGCATCCCTCATGCGAGACTCCATAGGTAAGGTGACGAGATTTCCTCTTATGAAGGTAACTCTCATCCCTTTTTCTTCCAAGGAAAATATAGATACCAAATTATTTTTTAGTCCCAGAACATACATAACATCATGAAGAAGAACGAATTCCCGAGACTCCAAAAGAAATTTGATAGAATCAAATCCCGTCATATTATGAGAGGAGTTGTCTCCAAGAATGATATTTAAATTTGTCTCCCTCTCAACCATATTTAAGAGTACTTCTCGGTATCTAGAGAAATGTCTAGAAGCCCCACACCCTGCCAGTCAACTATCATAAGAATCTGGAGGAGAGGAAATAGAAAGAGAAGAAATAATGATATATTTAGATTGAATAGCAGTTTTATTATTTTCATAATTGGAGTTCCTTGACCTCTTTTGATGATGAGGGAATTCTTCATAATCATCTCGAACATCTCTTATTCTTCCATCATCACCTCTTCTTCTATCATCTTTCCTTCTGTCATTGAACCTATTGTTATTGAAGCCACAATTGTTGTTGTAATTGGACCTTGGAGCATCTTTCTTCTTCAGATAGTCTCGGGCCTAGTGACCATGCTTGTGACAATTGTAGCATTTAAAATTACTTATTCTTCTATTTGAGTCCTTTGATTCAGGGGCCGAATTTCTTGAACCAGATGGTCTCCCTCTTCCTTTTCTCTTCTTGTCTTGAGCAATAAATGTAGAGGGATCTCCTTATTCATGCTTTTGAATTCTCCCTCTGGAGATAATCTTCGTTTCTTCTTGAGTACACTTTCCAACAATCATATCAAATGTCAGGAACTTGTCATTATTTCTAATAGTAGTGATGAAGGTTTACCAAATAGGAGGAAGCCCTTGAAAAGTGACCAACACCAACTCTTTATCAGAAATAATTCCTCTAGCAGTATGTAATTGATCCCTTAACTGAGATATCCTCATAAAATAGGATTGCACAGATTCCCCCTTGTTCATATTAATATCCTTGAGTTGATTCTTCAACGAGAGGGTGTGATTAAAATTTTTGACTTCATACATCTGAACCAACTTATCAAAACTATCCTTAGATGTCTTTAACTTTCCAACATAAGTAAGAAAATGATCTTTCAATCAATAAGATTTTTCTTGGCTTTGAGCTCACCTTTCTTGTATTTGGACTTGGCAGTAGCGGGAGCATTTTTCGATGGCTCAGGTACTTTTCCTTGCACATATTCCAAAACATCATTGTCATCTAGTATGACTTCCAACCTGAGCATCTAGGCAACAAAGTTAGACGAGTCACCCAACTTCTCAGTCTCCTTGAAGTAAGAGGTACACATTTTGATAAAGTAAGATAATCTCCTTTACCTTCTTCCAAAGATGCTTGTTGTTGAATCTTAATTCCTTGGGCTTATCTTCACTTTAGCTTTGATACCATGTTAATTTTCCAATGTTCTATGCTGTTACAATCACTTTAGCCCAATCTTTTCTTCAATCAATAATCAAATTTAACCTTCCAATGATGAATAACAATTGTAGATATAACAATAAGTGCAATGTATAGTAGAAGACAATCAAGAGCAATAAGAGACACAATATTTGGTCAAAGATTAGGGGAAAACCCCTTTCAAATTCTTCTTCTTATTATATTTTCATAAAATTTTCAACAGAGAGATACAATTATTCAATTCATAAACAAAGAGTCAAAGTCAATACTTTGACCATCCAAAAGATCAACCAACCAATATCCAATAGATGAGCCTCAAAGTCAAATCTGGTCAACGAATAAAAGTATACAATTTTGCCATAGTCAATAGCAGTCATAGATGCCCTAAGTAGTCCACAAGACAATGATCAAACTCCTCCAAACAACTTGGTCAAGGAAGCATTAAATTCAGCCTTAAAAAATGGATTAAACTCATAAAAAATAGTCAACAATAAATCAGTCAAGGGAGAGAGAAAGTCCATGGTCAAAATTCAGATTCCTTGTTGTCAAATTTTGTAGTCAACAAAAGTCAAACTTCCCATAAAACCTCAATCTTTGTGCCAAAGAATGCAACCTCCAAAAACATATGCAAAACTGAAGTCAAAGTGTTCCCAAACACCAAAAAGTCAACATTAGTGAGATGTTGGTCAAAGATAGATTTCAACCCAATTTAAACTCTCTCTCTCCTACTTGCACATATGAAAGAAGACCTACAATTTCAAAATTGTATGAACCTCCAAGAGAAGAAGAAGATGTGTCTCCAAATGAGTATGACTTGACTTGTATTTATATGAGATTTTGGTGACCCAATTTGTCTTCTAGGTCGACTTGAACTTTTGTGCACATGTGGGTTTTCAAATTAGAAATATATTTTCCTTGACCAAATTAAATTATTCCAAGGGGAAAGAGGGTCATATTTGGATGAGGAAGGCTATCCAAAGGAGTTAATTTATTCCTAAGCTGCCAAATTAAAGCCACAAACCTTGCTTTGTACTTCTCGATGCTGCCATCTACTGCATGAATCATTGCCTTGGAAGCCTATGCAATAGACAATGATATTAAAAGATTCATTGTTTGAGTCATGCACTAATACAATGATTGACTTGATACATATAAAATTGACTTGACTTAATGAGGTGAGTCTGATGTGACATTGGCAATGATACGTAGTGCAAAAACACAAAAATCTTCTTGAAATAAAAACAAATTGATAACCTTAAAAAAACAGTGATTTGAATTGACATATGGTGGCTGTCCTAATTCAATAATGAAACAGTAAAATGAATTGACACATCTTTCCTAATAAGTTGCCTTTAGTTTGACTTGATGTTGGGACACATAACAATGAAAAAGACAACAATCCTTATGTATGAGTAACATGAATTTTGACTTGAGGTTGTGATACACCTTTTGATATATTTGACAACTTTGACCCTAACTTGATCCGATATGAGAACAACCTTGCTTCCCAAGACTGTGACTTGACTTGGAATGTTTGACATTGGCTGTGATGATATTCATATGTGACTTTATGTTGACATCTAGCTTTGATCATACTTCTGTTTGATGCTAATGTGGCACTATTCTTAACAAATAAAAATGACATTGAGTTAACCTTTGTTTGAAAAAATTATAGTCCTACTGATGTTTAATTTGACATCTCACTTTGACCATACCAACTTAACATAAAAACATCATATTTTGATTTTATTGAGATAACATCTTGACATGACAAATTGACATTGGCAGGATAGACTTGAATTTGACTGTATTAAGACATTTGACATTGGATGACAATATTGCATTACTAATATTCTTGACACTTAGATAAGGCATTGACCTTGACTCATATATTAAGGGAAATAGGCATATGGCAATGATGACCTAGAGAGAGTGTACAAGTGACACAACTATAACTTTGCAGGGTAGCAGGTCTTGAAGGCATTATCATCTAGTTGTACAACCATATTGACATTAAAATGGATAGAAAGGTTTGATCATTTGAGCAGCAGTGTTTACATATATGTTGGTAGCTCTCTAGGGACAGAGTTTGAGAGCACTGATTGTAGGTCATCAAGATGACCTGAGGCACCTTGGATTATGCCATTATTTGATCACATTACAGATGGTTGTAGCATCGAGTACAGCCTGATGCGATGATGGCTGTGATTGTGCATTGATGACTATTCATTCATGATCAATGACATTCAGTGGTAGCCAACAGTTCTACAGTGTGTAGTGAAAATGATATGCAGTTGAATAGTGACATCTTAATGTGTATCTTTGTGCAGTGATTAGCTTATGGGGAAAGTTATTAGTGGCTTCCAAGATTCAACATTTATTCTAAACCTTTCTTACACATATTCTACATTGATTCAAAGTACATGGGATCAAGTGTGAAAATTGTGAAACGTGATTCGGTGACTCTTCAGGGTCGCAGGGTGGTGCAAGGCAGGTGATTGGAGTCACCTTCAGTTTGTGGCTTGAAAACACTTTAGGGCGGAAGGGTGGTGATAGGGAAAGTTGTGGCTTGCACAGGGCTTTGTGGAATCCATTTAGTTGTGGTTGATAAACTAATAGGGAAGCAAAGCATCCTCTCCAACAACAGCTGTTAAATAGAGTGTTCGAGCACTCATCGGGTTGTGGCCTTATCTATAGGGTGTTGGGGTGTCCTTCTGGTTGCAACGAGATATTAGGGTTTAGTAGCATCCTCTAGGTTGTGGCCTATGAATTAGGGGGTTGACACCTACCTCAGTTGTAGCTGAAATCATGATGTAATCAATTTTCTTTTAACATGGAGAAGGAAATTGCTAAAGAAGCATTTGATGGTTTTTGACCTGGAGGAAGTTTTCCACCTAAAAATATTTGTGTCCTCTATTTTATCTTTTTACATTGTTGTATGGTGTTTTGCACTATTGATTATTGTTTATGATCATCTGAAGAAGAAGAATAATAATAGCTAAAGATTAGCTAATGCTCTGGAAAAAAGAAGAAGGATTAAAAAGTGCTAATTTTTAATAAATACGGATTCACCCCCCTCTCAGTATTTACAACAATTGGTATCAGAGCTTCCTTTAGTAACAACTTAACCGCTGGAAGGAATTTTTCAGAGGATAAAGATGGGAAAGTCAAAGAAGTAGGTTGCAAGGATTTCAAAGGAAGGTATAGGTACAACAAAATCCGAAGAAAGTGAGTATTGTGTACCAACCCCTGATTTTGATGTAGATAATTAATGGATATGGGAATCCAGGATGGAAGTACATTTGCATGCACATGGAGTATGGGAATCAATTGTTTTTGGAGACACATCTACCGATGAAGCTAAAAGGTACAATTCAAAGGACATGAATGTAAGTTTGAATGTTTTGCCAAATTCTGTGAAAAAAAAAGGTTGGTTAATGTTCAACAACTAAAGCTCTTTGGGAAAAGCTTCATAATATCTATTCAAAAAAGCAATCAAGTCAAGATGTTATTGAAAATTTAGATCCTTCTGATTATGATGAAGAAATGGGAGAAATGAGTAAAACAAAGTTTCAAAATCAAGTGATCAAGGTGATAAAGGAACTAAAAAGTCAAAAGGAAAAGAAAAGACTTTTGGACACAGAATTGAAGACAACAAAAGAACTCATCAAAGAAAATGAAGAGTCTGAGAAGATGATTAGTAGTATTAGAACTCAATTGGAAGAAGTCAAGAATACAGAGACACAAGACCTCAAGAGAGAAATCCAACATAAGCAACAAGAATTTGACATAGCATTTGCAGAGATTATCAGGCTCAAACAACAGATGCAGGAAGAAGAAATTGAAAGGAATGAATCTGATCAAAGATACATATCTGTAGTTGACCAAAAGCGAAAGGAATTGGAAACCTCTTCAGTTGAGCTAAGCTGGCCCAAGATTGAAAATGAGGAGAAGAAGGAACAAATACAGGCTCTCAACAGAGAAGTAGAAAAGACCACTCTTCTCAAGATACAGGTTGAGGAGGCAGGAAAAAGAAGGGAAATATTGAAAATATGGTTCCAAGAAGATCTTGCTCAAAATAAAGAAGAACTTGATGCAACCTGTGATGAGATCAAGAAATTCAAGGGATTGCAAAAAGAACACTTGTAAGATAAGATAGATGAAGCAAAAATGAATGTAATTAAAGTTGGTAAAGCTTCAGTTGATGAAGGTACAAGCTCCACATATCCGCAGGATGATTCTAAGAAGGAAATTGATCTAAGTGAAAATCCAAAGAAGAATGTTACAATTCCAAATAACAAGACCAACGTATTGTAAGAAAATCTTCGGCAAAATCACATGACCAATCTTTTGTCGACGCGTTTCGAACCAACCAGTGTGGTTCATCGTCAGGACAAGTTGAAGAACCAATCCAGCTTAGCGTGATTAAATAGAGCGTGCAGAGACCCCAACAGCTAAATTCCTAACGACTAATTTGACCTAGAGACCCTGGTCAAACTACTAAAAAAGGCAATTAATATTTCTCGAAAAAACTAAAATTAGGTAAATAAAGGAATCCATTTGGTAAATTTAACGTACATATTTTAATTAAGATGGTCATTATATCCCATAATATATATTAATTAATCCATATTTAATTATTATTCCAACGTAAAGGTAATCAAACCCTATTATTAGTTATACTAGATCGTTGTGTGATAATTATTTAATGGTCTTTGGTAAGTTAGATCTATATCATATTTAATATTTTTTAATTAGATTGGTCCATTAAATCAATAAGTTATATAAATAAATAATCTAAATCTTCTTGATAATTAATAGATCTAAACAAATTGTTAAACTATTATTATTCCTAGAGTTTAGTTATATTAGGTGAATATTATAACTAATATTATGGTAAATCATAATTACCTAATAATCCATATTATTTATTCCAAGGTAAATCTATTATTACTTATCATTAAAGGTTGATAACTAATATTATTGGAATCTCATAATTTATCCTTTAAACCTAAAGGTAAAATCAATATTTATTAAAAAGACTTTTATTCCAAATTTATTAAGGTTAACAATTATTTATTATTATTATTTATAAGTTAGGTCTATATCATATTCATTATTTAAATAGATTGGTCCATTAAATTAATAAGCTATATAAATTAATAAAAGTATATTAAATAATCTAAATCTTCTTGATAATTAATAGATCTAAACAAATTGTTAAACTAATATTCTTAGAGTTTAGTTATATTATGTAAATACTATAACTAATATTATGGTAAATCATAATTACCTTTAAACCTAACGGTCAATAATCCCAAAATATTTTATTACTTATAATTTAAGGTTGATGTGTTTATTACTAAACTAATATTATTGGTATCTTTAAACCTAAAGGTTAGAACAATATTTATTAAAAAGAATATTTATTCCAAATTTTTATTAAGGTTAACGATGTCAAAATTATTTATTATTAATATTTATAAGGTTTAAAACGAGTTTTTTAGAAATTAGTTAAAGGGAAACTCAATTCTAAGGTTAATCTAGAAATAATTAAATAGTATAAATACTGAAATTTTGGTAAAAAATCTAATTATAATATGTCCAATAGTATCATAAACAGGTAAGGTTGATACAATAATAGCCCGAAACAAATCACTAACTCAACCGCTCCAAAATAATAGGACAAAACTGCCAAAAGAAAAATAAAGGAGGGGGAAGACAGAAACCCTAAGACTTAACGAAAAGGAAATGAGGAGGCTAAGAAGATAAGGCTGGGACCCAGCAACTGCTAATCTTCCAGCCATCATCCCTATTAAGGTTGATCGGCCTTTTCTCAATCTCCAAGGCCTCTCTAAAATTGCGATGGTGAAACTGCGCAATTTTGGCAATGACTTGAGCCTCCTCTATACACACATGATGCATAGTCTTTCCCGCATGTTCAGCCAGGGCCGAGGACTTGGTCCTCCCATGTCTTAAGTCAGCCGAATGCTCACTAAACCGCTGATTAATAGAGCGACCAGTCTCACCAATAGACTACAACACCAATGTAGTCAAGAGAAAAGGACGACACCAGACTACAACACTGCCTCCAAAGAAGAATTATAAATCTTCCAGGTATGTTCGTTTATTTAATGGTTATTTCTTTTTATGTGCTAACTATGGACATATGGCCAGGGATTGTAAAGTTGTTGATAGGTACAATTATCATGGACCATTGAATCCGAATGAATTATCCAAGTACGCACATTCATTTGATGGTTACTGCTTTTTATGTGCTAACTATGGATATATGGCTAGGGATTGTGAAGTTTTTGACATGTCCAATCATTATTTGCCAAACCTTAGAAGCAAGTTTGTAGGATCACGAGAGAGGTTCCACAATGATTTTGTCAGAAGAGAATACGTTCTATATGGGCCAAACATTGAATGTTTCAAATGCCATAACTATGGCCATATCACTTGTGATTGCAGATGTTAGATGGAATCACTTATGAAAAACATTGAATGCTTCAAGTGTCATAACTATGGACACATAGCTCGTCATTGTAGGTACAAGATGGAATCAATCATGAATTAAAAGTTTGACGATGAGAATAAGAAGGTTTGGAAAAGAAAATAGGTACGGGATGAACAAGTACAAGATGAGCAAGAAAAGAAAGAAGGCAAGAAGGTCTCAACAATTACGCTTTTAGGATTTGTAATAGGTCGTAAGGAATCAATAGTTGCTTTAGTTAATGATTCGATTCAAGATGGTCCATTAGATGACTCACTATTCTGATTGATTTAGCTCATCGACTCCTTAAAATTTGAAGAGGAGTCATCTATGCAATAATGTATGACACAAGTCTATGATTGACAGACAAATAGTTTGAACAAGATGGCACTTTCATTACAGGTTGAGGGGAAGCATAACATTTAAAGGATTAAGGGTTCACAAAGGAAGGTTTCTCTTCAAGGGAAGCACATACAGGACATAGGTCCACAAGGATCGTCACTGATAGACTATTACAAGAAGACTTCTATTCAGGGGGAAAGCAAGTAGTTAACAAGTTGACATGAAGCAAGCAAGTTATTAGGGGGAGTAACCCTTTGCCATTGATGTTAAAGGGGGAGAGAAAAACCTGACAAGGAGATTGAAATCCCGAGAAGGAAGTGAAGCATGAAGGCAAGGGGAGTTGTACTTGCAAGGGGAGCACGTGTGTTGCCATCAATGACAAAGGGGGAGATTGTTGGATGGTGTTGTCATTGATGTCAAACCATCGAGTTGACTGGGTTTGACTTTGACCAAAAACACTAGTCATTGATGTCAAATGGTTAATGAATTATTCTTAGTAATTATTGGATTACATTAAGATGGATGCTATATTGTTGGATGGTTAAAAACCCAAGTCCTAGGGTTTGTTTTCCCTGGAGTGAGGATATGATCCGACTTTGTAGAGGATTTTTGGTAGGTCAAATCATTGATATTGGGTCAGAAATCTATGTCATTAGATTCTCCACGAAAATATGTTTCTGTTGATATGTGGTACGCCCCGAGAGGTCTACTGGTTTGAGAGATATTTACAATTGAAGTTAGTGACCACAGTTTCTAGGCTAGAACCCCCTGGGGTAGTGACATGACACCTCCTCCTACAATTTTCAACACATGAAATTATTTATCACTGTAATCTCACCCTGTATAAGTTACATAACTTCAAAAATCAAAGACAATAAATCAATCATTGACTTAATGCACTCATATGTCACCTACAAAACACACCAAGGGAAGGTTAGTATACAATTTCTTGGTATTTAAACAAACAAGTAAATAACAACTATTAAATTAAATTAATGTTATTAATAATAAAAATTGTTTTAAATTTCCTAAAATCCTCACCTAATGAACCCCTTACTAGCCCCTTCAAAACACTATAAAAAGAGACCTTATTCTCCTCACCTAATCCTAAAAGTCAAATCTCTCACAATAAGGGAAACGACTCTTTTCTTAGCACACAAGATATTAATTAAATTAATTTTAATATCTTTATGAATCCTCCTAAAAGGCTCTCCAACGTTCACTTTAGGAACCCTTCTTAAGCCCCTTGAAGGTCTATAAAAGAAGACCTTATACCTTACCTCACATATCAAAAACTCAACAACGATTTTGTGAGAAACCTCTGAAACCTTTCGGCCTATCTGAGGAAGATATTTTGGCCTTTCAATTCTGAACAGAACAACGAAAAATTACAGGAGCTCTACGTGTCAAGGTAAGGGTTTCAATTTGTATTTATTTGTTTGTTGCAATGGAATTCATTTAACTCTTTGAGTATAGTTTCAGAACTTTATTGGATGTTTGTTTAGGGATCCGCTGGTATTGTTTTACCTTGATTCTAGGGTTAGTTTATCCTAAGGATCTGCTCTCTTCCTTTTGCCCTTGTGATTCGGTTGGGATTCATTTTCAATTGCACACACAAAATTTTATTACAGACTTGCAGACTATCTTGTAAAAGTTCTATAACATATCTTTGGACAGCGGAAGAAGGCCTTTATTTTGATAATTATTACACTTGAACTTTTATCCTTGATTCTGATCTGTGATTAGCAAGTTCAGAACCTTAAATTTCAGATCTTAATGAGCATTACATCTCTGTGTTTGTCTTGGGTAATAATTCTTTGTTTGGGTTCTAGGGCACACTTCATCTGTTGAAAATATAGGTCCCCTAGGGCACAAACTACGAACACACACAGTGTTGTCCTAAATCATGCATTGGACTCCTTTTTAGTCTCTGGTTAGGGAAGTGAAAGGGACTTTGTTCACCTATGGTTGTCAATATATGACATTAATTCTCACCATAAGACAGTGATATTAAAAGATTCATTGTTTGAGTCATGCACTAATCCAATGATTGACTTGATACATATAAACTTGACTTGACTTAACAAGGTGAATGTGATGTGACATTGGCAATGATACTTAGTGCAAAAACATAGAGATCTGCTTGACATAACAACAACTTGATGACCTTAAAAACACAGTGACTTGAATTGACATATGGTGACTGTCCTAATTCAATAATGAAATAGTAACATGAATTGATACATCTTTCTTGATATCTTGCCTTTAGTTTGACTTGATGTTGGGACACATAACAATGAACTAGACAACAATCCTTATGTATGAGTAACATGAATTTTGACTTGAGCTTGTGACACACCTCTTGATATATTTGACAACTTTGACCCTAACTTGATCCGATATGACAACAACCTTGCTTACCAAGACTGTGACTTGACTTGGCATGTTTGACATTGGCTGTGATGATATTCGTATGTGACTTTATGTTGACATCTGGCTTTGATCATACTTCTGTTTGATGCTAATGTGGCACTATTCTTAACAAAGAAAACTGATATTGAGTTAACCTTTGTTTGACAAAATTATAGTCCTATTGATGTTTAATTTGACATCTCACTTTGACCATACCAACTTAACATAAAAACATCATATTTTGATTTTATTGAGATAACATCTTGACATGACAAATTGACCTTGGCAGCATAGACTTGACTTTGACTGTATTAAGACATTTGACATTGGATGACAATATTGCATTACTACTATTCTTGACACCTAGATAAGACATTGACCTTGACTCATAGATTAAGGGAAATAGGCATATGGCAATGATGACCTAGAGAGAGTGTACAAGTGACACAACTGTAACTTTGCAGGGCAACAGGTCTTGAAGGATTATCATCCAGTTGTACAACCATATTGACGTTAAAATGGATAGCAAGGTTTGACTAGTTGAGTAGCAGTGTTTACATATATGTTGGTAGCTCTGGTGGATAGAGTTTGAGAGCACTGGTTGCAGGTCATCGAGATGACCCGAGGCACCTTGGATTGTGCCATTATTTGATTGTAGTACAGATGGTTGTAGCATCAAGTGCATCATGATGCGATGATGACAATGATTGTGCATTAATGACTATTCATTCATGATCAATGACATTCAGTGGTAGCCAACAATTCTGTAGTGTGTAGTGACAATGATGTGTGATTGAACAATGACAGATTAATGTGTAGCTTTGTGCAGTGATTAGTTTGTGGGGACAATTATGAGTGGCTACCAGGATTAAACATTTATTCTACACCTTCCTTACAACTATTATACATTGATTCAGATTACAGGGGATCAAGTGTAAAAATTGTGAAACGTTATCCGCTGACTCTTCAGGGTGGCAGGGTGGTGCAACGCAGGTGATTGGAGTCACCTTCAAGTTGTGGCCTGAGAACACTTCAGGGTAGTAGGGTGGTGCTAGGGAAAGTTGTGGCTTGCACAGGGCATTGTGGCGTTCATTAAGTTGTCACTGATAAACTAATAGGGAAATGAAGCATCCTTTTCGACAACAGCTGGTAAATAGAGTGTTCAAGCACTCATCAGGTTTTGGCCTAATCTACAGGGCGTTGGGGCATCCTTCTGGTTGCAACAAGATATTAGGGTTTAGTATCATCCTCCAGGTTGTGGCCTGTGAATTAGGGAGTTGACACCTCAGTTGTAGCTGCACTCTTGAAGTAATCAATTTTCTTTTAACAAGGAGAAGGCAATTATTAAAGAAGCATTCAGTGGTTTTTGACCTGGAGGGGTTTTCCACCTAAAAATATTTGTGTCCTCTGTTTTATCTTTCTGCATTGTTGTGTGGTGTTGTGTACTATTGATTATTGTTTATGATCATCTGAATAATAATAATAATAATAATAATAATAATAATAATAATAATGATGATGATGATGATGATAATAATAATAATAATAATAATAATAATAATAATAATAATAATAATAATAATAATAATAATAATAATAATAATAGTAATAATAGTAATAATAGTAATAATAGTAATAATAATAATAATAATAATAATAATAATAATAATAATAATAATAATAATAATAATAATAATAATAATTGAATATTAACTAATTCTCTGAAAAAAAAGAAGGATTAAAAACTACTAATTGCTAATAAATACTGATTCACCCCCCCTCATTATTTGCAACACTCTTCTTGCACTAGCCATGATCCTTAAGAAGGATACACTTATCACAACTAATTAGGAGGTTAAAAGTATCCACATATTCAAATATACATGCAAGAAGTATAAGTAATAATCAAAGAAATAAACTCAAACAGGAATAGAATCACAAAGAAGTAACATCAATCTAAAAGTACTTATCTTCAATGAGAGGTGATCATCTTCCTCTTTAACTAGACTTCAAGAGTCGTGATTGCCTATTGATGATACAACATTGATTCCTTCAATCTATTCGTCAACTTCAACAATATTAAGGCCTAAATAAGATGATCCCATCTAAGGCTACATCAAACCTATCACAAGTGCTTGAATATCTTCATGTTGAACATGCTAGGGTTTCTAGAGCATATCTAAAATCTTTGTCATAATCGAGGGTTTCTTCCATACCCTAATATCATAATATCCATCAAACCCGAATACAAAAATTTCCTAGGGTTTCCTTCAAACCTTAGTATTATTTTAGGTCTCCACCATCTTCTATTGCTTCCATCAATGGTGTCTTCTTAGGGGTGATCTTCAATGACTTTTCTTCTACCCAACTTTGATACCATGTTAATTTTTCTTAGGGATATATTTTTCTTTGCTTTGATAATTTCATTTCATTATTTCCATGATAAATTCACCCCATTGTATCATATCATTATTCAAATTTACATCATTATTCAACAACATATGCAACTATGTAGAAAGAATAATATCACCATCAATGCAGTGAAACATAAAGGAACAATATAATAAAATCATTCATGCATAGAGACATCAGGATTGGTTGGAGACCAGGGAAAAATCCACTATGGGGAAAACCCTTTCAAATTCTGCTTCTTATTATATTGTCATTGAATGGTTCAGCAAAAGAGAGTACAATGATCCATAGCTTCATCCATACAATTATCTAGCAACATCAACTAAATAATATCCATAAGATAAATTGAACAAAGATATTAACCAAAATCCCTACTTCAGATGCCTATGGTCAACTGTCACTGTCTACAGTCAATTGCTGAACATTGCGGTCCATTGACAAAAACTTCGGTCAACTAAAAAATTCAACCTTTAGGTTCTAGTCGTAGGGAAGATGTGTCGTGCATGTGGCTGAAAGGCTTTAGTCAAAATTTCTCCATGACATTCATGAGGCTATAGTTGAAATTTCTCCAGGACATTCTTGTAATTGAGACATAAAACCCTAAAAACAGAGATACGAGCTTTAGACCTTGCAATTTTGGACCCGTGCCAACCAATCTCTACGAACTTGCCTCAGACCCGTGTGAACCAAACCAAAGAAGAGGATAGAAGAATGTCCCATGATCATGTGAAAATGAGATTGAGGTCATTTGTATTTATAGTCTTCCATGGGTGTCCATTTTTTTTAGGGCTGACCTGATCAAATATTCACATGGGGTCTTTAATTCAAAAATACACTTTCCCTCTCCAAATTGAGCACTTCAATAGTCAAAATTATTCCTCTCAAAAAGAGGAATCTCATCCCATGGTTGGAATTTGTCACTGATCTTCCAAATTAACACATTTTTAGGTCACAATATACTTTTCTTTAGGTCTTGGTACAAAATCCCATACGTCATTCTTCGTAATAGACTCATACTCTTTGGCCATGGCATCCTTCCAAACCTGTTCTTTCACTACTTCTTCAAAAGTGGGAGGCTCATCCTGGATGATAATGCTCATAGCTTCAGCGTATCCTTGGTGCCGATGTGGCTTCTTGCTTTCTCTAAAGGTTAATTTGGCAGGAAAATGTCTCTCAACATCCTATAATGTATCACGAAGCCAAAGAGATCTCTTCTTGGGAGGGGGATCCAAGGGGCCCATAGGCTCCATGGGATGATCAATAATATCCTTCTCATATTTCGACACAGAAGGACCTTCTAGTAGGTCCATGTTATCATCTTTATTCTCAACGAGAGAGGCAGAGGAAGGACCCTTGCTTTTCTAAGGGAGTCATCTTCATCAAGGGTTATATCCTTTCTAAACTTGATTTTCCTTTAACCATATATATATATATATATATATATATATATATATATATATATTCTAAAGGATTTAGAATTTTCACAATATTCAACAAAATGTACCTTTCATTCTAGTGGCTTACATATTGTTCCTCTTGTCCTTTGGCATATGAAAATACACGGGGCAACCAAATATCCTTAGATGAACAACACTGGGCTTCACACCTGTAAACACTTCTTCAAGAGTTTTGTTATCAGGGCTTGCTGAGGAACCCATTTTGAACATAGACTGATGTATTTGTAGCTTCTCCCCAAAGGAATTTTGACAAATTTTAATCGTGTAACATGGATTTGGAATCTTCCATGATAGACCTGTTCTTTCTTTTATCCACACCATTTTGCACAAGATTATATGGTACAATAGTCTCTTTCTTGATTCCATCCTCCTTGCAAAAGTCAATGAACTCATTTGAGGTATATTCTCGACCATTGTCGAACATGAAAACTTTGATTCTCTTCCCTGTTTGATTCTAAATCAACACCTTGATGTCCTTGAACATGTCAAATTCTTCATCCTTATGCTTCAAATATAATATCCATGTTTCCCTATAGAAGTCATCAATAAAAGTTACGTAGGAGAGATGGACACCTAGGGAGTGCACTGGCATGGGTCCACATAAGTCAGAATGGATGAGATGTATAATACCACTTGTCTTTTTTTTTTTTTTGGAGGGGAATGGTCCCCTTGTCTTCTTTCCACTAGCATACCCCGGACATACACCATTATGACTAGCTTGAATATTAGGAATCCTAGAAATCAACTTTCTTAGTTTAAGTAGGGCTTCATAATGGAGATGTGCCAACCTTCGATGCCATAAATCACTTTGATGATTGATGTCATGGACCATAGATCACAGTGGCATTTTATTGACTCTAAAGAGTCCTTCAATTTTACATCCTAAGGTGAAAGCATCCCTCATGCGAGAATCCATAGGCAAGGTGAAGATCTTTCCTCTTATGAAGGTAACTCTCATCCCTTTTTCTTCCAAGGAAAATATAGATACCAAATTCTTGTTTAGTCCCGGAACATACATAACATCATGAAGAAGAACGAATTCCCAAGACTCCAAATGAAATTTGATAGAACCAAAGCCCTTCATAGGATGAGAGGAGTTATCTCCAAGAATGATATTTAGATTTGTCTCTCTCTTAACCATATTTGAGAGGACTTCTTGGTATCCAGAGAAATGTCTAGAAGCCCGACTACCTACCAGTCAACTATCACAAGAATCTAGAGGAGAGGAAATAGAAAGACAAAAAATAAGAATATATTCAGATTGACTAGAAGTTTCATTATTTTCATACTTGGAGTTTCTTGACCTCTTTTTGATGATGATGGCCTTCTTCATAATCATCAGGAACATCTCTTCTTCTTCCATCATCACCTCTTCTTCTATCATCTTTCCTTCTGTTATTGAACCTGATGTTGTTGAAGCCACAATTCTTGTTGTAATTGGACATTGGAGCATCTTTCTTCTTCAGATAGTCTCAGGCATAGTGACCATGCTTGTGACAATTGTAGCATTAAATTCCTTAATCTTCTATTTGAGTCCTTTTATTTAGGGGCAAGCTTTCTTGAACTAGATGGTCTCCCTCTTCCTTTTCTCTTCTTGTCTTGAGTGACAAATGCAGAGGGCTCTCCTTATTCATTAGTTTGAATCCTCCATCTGGAGATAATCTTAGTTTTGTATTGATTACAATTTCCAATAATCTCATCAAATGTCAGGAACTTGTCATTATTGCTAGTAATAGTGATGAAGGTTTACCAAATAGGAGGAAGCCCTTGAAAGGTGACCAAAAACAACTCTCTGTCAGACATAAGTTCTCTAGTAGTATGCAATTGATTCCTTAGTTGGGATATCCTCATAACATAAGATTTCACAGATTACCCCTTATTCATCTTAATATTTAGTTGGGATATCCTCATAACATAAGATTTCACAGATTACCCCTTATTCATCTTAATATCCTTGAGTTGATTCTTCAACGAGAGGGTGTGATTCAAATTGTTGACCTCATACATCTGAACCAACTTATCAAAGATATCCTTAGACTTCTTTAAATTTCCAACATAAGTAAGAAAATGATCTTTCAAAAAATCAACAAGAATTTTCTTGGCTTTGAGCTCACCTTTCTTGTATTTGGACTTGGCAGTAGTGGGAGCATTTTCTGGTGGATCAGGTACATTTCCCTGCACATATTCCAAAACATCATTGTCATCTAGTATGACTTCCAACCTGAGCTTCCAGGCAACAAAGTTAGATGAGTCACCCAACTTCTCAGTGTCCTTAAAGTAAGAGGTAGACATTTTGATAAAGTCAATAAGCTCCTTTACCTTCTTTTAAAGAATATTGTTGTTGAATTTTAATTCCTTGGGCTTGTCTTCACCTTAGCTTTGGCACCATATTAATTTTCCAATGTTCTATTGTGTAACAATCACTTTAGCCCAATCTTTTCTTCAATGAATAATCAAATTTAGCCTTCCAATGATGAATAACAATTGTAGATATAACAATAAATGCAATGTATAGTAGAATACTATCAAGAGTAATAAGAGACACAATATTTGGTAAAAGATTAGGGAAAAACCCCATAAAGGGGAAAATCCTTTCAAATTATTCTTCTTATTATATTTTCATAAAATGTTCAACAGAGAGATACAATGATTCAATTCATCAACAAAAGAGTCAAAGTCAATATTTTGATCATCCAAAATATTAACCAACCAATATCCAATTGATGAGCCTTAAAGTCCAATCTGGTCAAAAAATCAAAGTTTGCAATTATGCCACAATCAATAGTAGTCAAAGATGCCCTAAATATTCCACAAGACAATGATCAAACTCCTCCAAACAACCTGGTGAGGGAAGCAGTAGATTTGGCCTTAAAAAAATTGATCAAACGCATCAGAAATAATCAGCGAGAATTCGGTCAAGGGAGAGAGAAAGTCCATGGTCAAAGTTCATAGTCCTTGCAATCAAAGTCTGCAGTAAAAAAAAGACAAACTTCCCATAAAACCTCGATCTTTGTGCCAAAGAATGGAGCCTCCAAAAACATATCCAAAACTGAATTCAAAGGGTTCCCAAACACCAAAAATTCAACGTTGGTGAGAGGCATGTCAAAGGAAGATTTCAACCCAATCTAAGATTCTCTCTCTCCTACTTGCACATGGGAATTAGACCTACAATTTCAAAATTATACGAACCTCAAAGAGAAGAAGAAGATGTGTGTCTAAATGAGTTTGACTTGACTTGTATTTATATGAGATTTTGGTGACCCAATTTGTCTTCTAGGCCGACTTGAACTTTTTCGCACATGTGGGTTTTCACATTAAAAACATATTTTTCCTTGACCAAATTAAATTATTCCAAGGGCAAAGAGGGTCTTCT
Organism: Pinus tabuliformis; assembly: GCA_031772625.1. Classification (NCBI taxonomy): domain Eukaryota; kingdom Viridiplantae; phylum Streptophyta; class Pinopsida; order Pinales; family Pinaceae; genus Pinus; species Pinus tabuliformis. Next base: position 977,481,344 of record CM062807.1, read on the forward strand.
TTGGATGAGGAAGGTTATCCAAAGGAGGAAATTTGTTCCTAAGCTTCCAAATTAATGCCACAAACCTTGATTTGTACTTCTCGATGCTTCCATCCACTGCATGAATCATTTCCTTAGAAGCCTCTTCAATAGACCCATTCTTACTTTTTGCAAACAAAATTTAGGAGGCCATGGAAAAGGAAAAAATAATATAACCAAGCAATCATTTTTTGGTATCTATTGTAGCATTTTTTGGTTTTGGTTAGTTAAAATAAATTAGTCCAAAAAATGAAAATATTTTTCAAAAAAATGTTAAGCTAGGATATGGAAAAAAAGAACATTGAATAAAAATGTTAGGAAATATTTTGATAAATATGTCCATATCAAAGAAAATGTTAGGATAGATGCCCTAAAGAATGAAGGCAAAAATAAAATGTTAGGTTAGAGAGAAAAACAAAAAGAAATAAACTCTGAAAGTGTTGAAAATCTAAGTGCCATCACTTTTTACTTTATTATGCAAAATAATGGTTGTGTGCAACTTCTCATAAATGCCACAACCCATGATAGTCAAATAGTTTAATCTTGACTAGTTCATGCTTTAAATTTCATGTTTAGAGTTAGAGTATAAAGTTCTAGCCAAATTGTTTAATCTTGGCAGATCAATAGTTAGGTAGAGAATAATAAGGAGCTCATCAATTTAATCTGAGCCCTTGGATGTTATAAGGTTAGAATTAGATAGTTTGCTTTTCAAAAGGAAAAGGAAAGAAAAGGGTCTGCTATCCTAAATTCATCCAATAAGGTGAAGAAAAATGTTAGGGTAAGTAAAGGGTAGGTAGAAGAAAGGTTGCAGAAGTACAAAGTTGATTGAAGCATAAACACATTTATCATGCTTGATCCAATGTTTCAATGTGCAGGAGCAATTATGAAAGTGAAAAGATATTCACTAACTGATTTGATTAACTTCCCCCCATTTCACTTCATCCCCCACTACATACTTACTAATTTCCCCATTATCCCATCATTTCTTAAGAATATACATTTTTCCCTTCATTTTCACCTTTGCCCCTTGGTTTCACACATTTTTCCTAGAAAATTACCCTCTAAAGGTCATTTCCCTACCCAAAACCCCCTTTTCCCAGCGTGAAACCCTTTCCCCTTGAAAAAATCACTTTTCCCTTGTAATTTCCTTAAAAACCCATAAAACCCCCCTTATCCTAACTTTTATTCCCCCCTCCGCTTTATTTAACTTTAAATTCGCCATTCATATTTTTCCCAACAAAACCCTTTTAACCTATAAAGACCCCTTTAGCCTAAGTTTTGTTTCACCACTCATTATTTAACTTTAACTCCGCAAATTAACATTTTCCCGATATAATACCTTTTAACCCACCCTTGGTGTGGTTAATAAACCCCCACCGCTTTTAACCCTAGTCCCATTGTATTGAACCTGCGCATTATACTTTTAACCCCGCTTCATTCATTAATTAATTACAGTTAAATGTAATTAATCCCCCCGGGCCTTGCTAATCTCCACCTGATTCACTTCTGTGCAACTTCACCGCACGATAGCTGTTAGATCTTTCACCCCCAGATCTAATGGTGCGCATCCATATCACGCACTCTCGATCTCCGACCTTTACCGGCCCAAGAGTACGCAAGATTTGTGGTTTTGCTTGGGCCCCTTACGGCTACGTGGTAGTCTCACGTTAACTTGTGTGCCCTCGGGGAAATACTACCCGACTGTCAAAAGCAGTGCGATGTGCGATAAAACCGCCTCCTCGCGTACGATGAAACCACTCACTATTCACTTATTGAATTTCGTGCCAAATTTTAAAATTTACATGTTAAAACGCCGAAGACCCTTTTTTTTCTCTTTTTGCCCGTTTATATAGTGAAACCTGCCTAACCCTTCTTGCACCACCCTGAACATCTGCAACTCAATTCGATCACCAATTACCTTCCAAACACTGCCAGGACTCCGTTCACAGACCTCTTAGCTCAAATAAAGCCATTTATCACCTCCCTGTTAGCTTGTGTTTTTCTTAACAATTGTTATATTTTGCAGGTGATTAGAAGACCAGGAGATTGGATAAATAGTTTTGATACTAGTCACAAAACTTGTTTACTCCAAGATTCTCAAGAAATGAATTCAAAAGCCTTTATTCAGAAGAAAAAGACAATTATCACAGAGCAAAAGGAAACAATTTACATAGTAAATGATAAAACAAAGATGAAATCATTTTTCACTAGCAAACAGTGAAAGATTCATACTAGCAATTCTCCAGGACATATTTTACTGCTTGTTGCTTATGTCTTATTGTAAAAGGTAAAATTGAAAAGATAACAAAGCAATAAGATGGAAGAATTCACAGTGGTTGTTAAAACAACGAATTCATGGTAAAGGACTAAACAAAGGAGGCAGATAAAGTGTATCAAATGAAAGGTCATCAGTAAATATGACATCCAGCATGAAAATCAAACAACATTCAACTTTTGGAGGAACAGTCGGCCAGCTTCAACAATTTTCAGTTTTTCTTAGCAATAGTCACCAACAACACAGCATCAAAATAGTGCTAGATCAACTAGCTGTCTTTATTTTGATAATCTATTTTTGTAAAAACAGTTTAGGATATTTTATTAGTTCTACTGTTGTATGAATAGCTCTCTTCACGAGTTATTATGGGTTGCACCCTTGAAGAAGAGTGGCACCTTTGAAGAAAGGTTGCACTTGATGAAGCATTTCTAAACATTTGATGTACTTGACTTTTCTAGACCCTTAATACAAAGCAAAGGATTATGAATTCTGTTTTACACAGTTTGTGTTTCGTATAAGTTTTTCTAGTATTACTCATTATGTTTTCTTCATATTCTTATGTCTTACAAAGATACCTAGGTAGGAATAATTGTGTTTCAATCTATTCCTATAAGCTTCTGAAGTGATAATCTATAAAAGAATGGATTAATGGACTATCTATTTAATTAATTCCCTATGAATCAATAAATTATCAACATCTTTTGTAAGCTTAAGCATATTCCCTTGAACCTTCTGGACACAGGTCAAAGGTTTTCATACTTATGATTATTTAATTTTCAGCTTGAAAATTGTGATAATCATATTATTTTTTATTTATGCTCACCACTATTCAATTTCACTGTGTGAAATTTTATAGCAGTGTTATCGGGAAATCTAGTGTCTATTCAGAGCTGCTAGTCCCACTAAGATGGGTAGATATCTTAGAAACAAACAGATTAAAGTCACTTTTTTTCCTTTACGAGAGAGAGATGAGAAAGAAGCAAAGAGTACCAACCTCAGTCTTCCGCTTGGTTCCTTGCTTGTTTCCTCTCCCCTTTGACAGAATCTTGCCACTGCTTCCTTACTTGTCCTGCTTCAGAGAGCACCTGTAGATTCACAACAGCATAATACCATCAAAGCATAGAGATCTTTCACTGTAAACAATATAGGATCAGATATATATCGACCATACAAATGCATATATCAACACAATATTCAGAAATACACAAGAATATGGAGGAAAACTCAAATAGCTTTATTAGTAAAAGTAGTAGAAGAAAGGATTACAACCACTTGGTCTGACCCAGTGCCATCCTCCTAGCTTGAAAGCCCTCTTCACCTCACACAAAGCAAGATCATCCAACAATTTCTTCCAAGAGAAACTAGCAACACCTCTTTGCAAATTACCAAATTCCAACCTTTGGATCTCTGGGATGAGGGATCCATTTATAGATATTTGCAGGGGGGTGAGTCAGCTTCTGGGATTTTGATTAGTGTCATCTCTCTGATAGTTCTTGGTTCCATTTGGAGATTTCATGATCTCCTACTCATCTTTGGGCGAATTCAGGGAGGCAAGTGTCAAATGAGCAGCTTCTAGAAGATTCTCAGGGTCTCCACCTAGCAAACTGCTTGTGCCATTTGTCTGCTCTCGCTCATCGCACCATACAGAAGGGATTTCCAGTATGCATCACACTTTTTGCATGTGGCAGGTGAGATGCATCGCACCCTTTGCACTGGTCAGTCTGTATGGTCCTGCTTTGACCAGTTCTGAGTGGTTTTTCATGGAAAACTTCTGGGCGATGATGTAATCAACTGACCTTGCTCCTTTAGGGTATAAAACAACACTTTTAGGGAATTAGAAGCCCTTGGTTTATGGACATATGTGATTGGGGTTGCAGTGCCCAAATATGTCTATAACAAGTAGCCCTCTTATTTGGTATTAATATTATTCAAAAGGTTAGGCATTACAATGTTACATCTGTTTCATTCATTAGCCCTCCAAAATTAAAACAAAACCCCCAAAACAATTATCTTAGATGCTCTGGCATGAATACTGACCATTATCATCTCAAAGGTACAACATCAATCTGGCGCTGTTGCCAGGGATTTGAATTTCATTAAGTTTTCTTAGGGCAATGATATTCATTCTATTCCTTTAAGGTGATTAAAAGTCTAGAAAGGTTAAAATCCTTCGCCCGGCGACTCCACTAGCCCAAACTAGCACCTTTTAAGCACACCAGATCTCATTCAGAATCTGACTTAGTTAATCCTTTGTCAGATCTTGGAAAACTTCTGAGAAAAGCCAGTCTTAAAAGGAGACATCAACCATCTTCTTCTTCATCTTCAACCTTGCAGTCTGAAGATTTAGTATCATTTGATCCTTTTAGTAATATTCCATCTGATCCTGATTGGACACAAATACCTCCTAGGGTTTCTGAACTATTAGATAGGGGAGTTGATTTAGATTAAACTTTCCTCATTCATTCTTTTGAAACACTTTAAGAATCCCCTCTGCCGCCAGGATCACCTAAAACTGAGTCTGACTTGGGTGTTCATTTACCTGAATACAAACCCACAAATCTCATATCCCTTACCACTTATTCATTTCCTTCCACTTCTGAACGACCTGAAGCTTCTACTTCTGAAAAACCTGAAGAGACCCTCTATGTATATTCAAATCCACTCTTTGAAACAAAATAGGGTCTTCATTCACATGTCTCAAAGTTAGTTCTTAAGACTCCTTTAAAGTTATTCAGGAGACCCCCTCCTTCTTCACCTCCACATAGTCACACACCCCCTCAATCACCTTCTTCTACCTCTTCTTCATCTTCTTCTTCTTCATCCACACAAACACCTCATACACCACCTTCTATTATGGAATTACAACATATTGTACAAGCTAGATATGCAGCTTTAGTCTTACCTACTAACCTCGCTGCATTCCAAGTTGGGTACTTGAAATATCTTACCAGGTATAATGGAGAAACTGGTCCCTCAGCTGAGGACCATCTTCAAGATTTTCTAGACTTTGTAGACAACATGAATATCAAATAAGAAAATGTTTACATGAGATTGTTTGTACAGTCACTTGAAGGAAGTTTAAGAATCTGGTTTAGGCAGTTACCTGTAAATTCCATTAGAAATTGGGAAGAGCTTACAAACATATTTAAAAATCAATGGGGTGTAAATAAAGATCCTCTTTACTTTCTAACTGAGTTTGAAGAACTTAAAAGAAACTCTGGTGAACCTGTATCAGATTTTATCAAAAGGTTCAATAAACTTTATCATAAGATGTCCCTTGATTGTAAACCCCCTATAGTAGCAGCTAAGTCTAGGTTTTCTAAAGCCTTTGATGATGATTTTGCTGTAATGCTAAGAGATAGAACTTCAAGAACTCTTGAATATATGCAAACAAATGCTATAGATGTTTCAGGGAAAACTAGTGTCGATTCGAACTGTTAGTCCCACTAAGACGGGTAGCTATCTTAGAAACAAACAATGAAAGTTTTTCAAGAGTTCCTTTAAGTGTGATAGACGGAAGAGAAGAAAAGAGGACCAACCTAGATCTTTCGCTTTGATCCTAGCTTGATTTCTCCTTTCCTTGATAGAATTTGCCACTCCTCTCCTACTTTTCCTGCTTCAAAGAGTACCTGTAGAGTCAAAGTAACAACAAACTATCAAAGCATCTCTATCTAAAACATCATAAACAATTACAGAATCAGAAACACATTGACCATACAATTGCATTCATAAACAATAAGATTCACAAATACACAATCATATGGAGGAAAACTCAAAAATTTTTATTAATAGTAATGTAAGAGAGGATTACAACTCAACTGTCTAATCCAGCATCATCCTCCCAGTTGTAGAAGCCCTCTTCACCTCATGAACAAGCAAATAACCCAACAATGCAATGTTTCTTCTCACCAACAAACCAATAACACTTCCTTACAAAATACAAAATTCCAGCCTCTAGATCTCTCAGATGAGGGATCCATTTATAGATCTCTTGCAAGGGTGTGAGTCAGCTCTGGGTTTTTGATTAGTGTCATTTCACTGATAGTTCTTGGTTCCACTTGGAGATTTCATGATCTCTTACTCATCCCTGGGCGAATTCAGAGAGGCAAGTGTCATAGGAGAAGTTTCTGGAAGATTCCATGATCATCCACCTTGCAAACTGTCTCTGACATTTGTTTATTCTCACTCATTGCACCCCACAAAAGGCCATTTCAGTATGCATCACACCTGGCCAGTTAGGCAGTCAGTATGCATCACACCTTGCCCATGGAGCAGTCTGTATGGTCCAGTTTTGGCTAGTTCTGAGTAGTTTTTTAGGTGGAACTTCTGGGAAATGATGTAATCGGTTCACCATGATCCTTTAGGGTGTGAAACAACACTTTTAGGGACTTAAGGAGCCCTTAGTTTATGGACACATGAGTTTGGGGTTGCAGTGCCCAAATATGTCTATAACAGCTGCCCCCTAAAGCATGAGGTCGTAAATCTTTTGATGTCGGGTGAAATGTTTTATTCATGAGAATCCGAGGTATCGAACTGGAAGGTGACCTGTATAAGATACAATAAAATACATCATCATCATATTATTTTCATGATCTAGCTGAGGTGGACATTCCCATGCTCAGCTTTATAAATTCATTTTCATGTACATAGGAAAGAAAATTGTCTGCTGTTGCAGACTAGTGATTCTTCGCATGAAGAGTCATCTTCCCTAGCTTAGATGACTATCTGTGTAGCTTCTGTGTACAATTGATGTCTTTATTTTCTTGAATATATCGCAACCTGGATGGATGAAACTAGATCCGGGGTCTTCAAAACTCGTCCAATCTTTGCCCGATGTACAAGTCGATGCATGTGAAAAGATGTTCTGAAGTCGAACATGGAAAGAAATCGCCTGATTACCAGCCAATGATGTAAGCTGTTAAAAGACGCGAGAGGAGTCACCGATAATGATGATGACCCTCAAGGTACTACAGTACAATTCATGTGGTGTGAATATATGAGCTGATGTCAAACACCATGCAAAGTCTTTCGGTCGAAGGTCATTGATTTAAACCTGTCGCCGGAAGTGAGAAACTTGCCATTGAGGCATGAAAGCTTCAAAGTATTGAAAGGGTTGTTTCTAAGTCAACTTATTGGATAATGAGCTGATGTCAACAAGAAGTGACCTATCGTAGGAGGGCCTTGATGTATCCCACATCTATGATGCGAAACGGAGTAAATGATTTTTGTGGAGGTGAAAATGATCTGATGATATAACGTTCAGGAATGGCGGTCATAAAAAATGAAGCGTGGATGTAATGCAGTGGATGAGGCGTTTGCTGGATGGCGAATTCTCTGAATGACTTCTCTTGAACATATTGGCGACACTGATATGGACTGGTAGCATTAACCCCATGGATGGCATGGCGGACCAATGATGACGTTGAATGGAAAAACCCAACCCAACTCAATCACGGTGATGGAGTGAAAGTGTCATGTTCAAGAGCGACCTGCTACCAATAGAGTCCTTCAAGTTTTCTTCCCATTTTTTCCCCAGTCATTGCTGACTAGTACCTCTTTATTTTTGACAAGCTTGAGGAGGATAACATATGCTTGGTCTATAATTTGCCCTTCGGGCAAACCTATCGCTTTGTGTTTAGCGAGCCTAGCATCAGTGAGACTCATTCTTGCCTGGGTGGACAAGTTTGTCACTATTGTTTTAACGAGTTTAATGACAAAGATAACTCAGTCCTTTTCATGTTTAGAGAGTTTGAAAATGGACGAAAAGGAGACTCCAATAGTCCTTTTTCGTGGCATAATCCCTTAAGTCCGAAAAAGTGTAAAATAATACGAAAGGGATGACTTTTCGATAGTTTTAACGAGCCGACAAAGACAAGCACTCGATCTTTTTGTTTAATAATCACTCAAGTCCAAAAAGATTAAAATATATTAGAGGGATGGCATTCCCCTTACTTTAACGAGCTGGAAAGGTCAATAGCTTGACAATATTTTTATATTTAACGAGTCTAAAAAGAGTTTAAAAGAGGCTCGTTTTTGAGGAACAAGTGGTATTTCTTGGTAGCAGCTGGTTCCATGTAAGTTTGGAACTTCTTAAAACATGGCAGTGTAAAGAGGGTGGAAATCAGAATCACTCATCGCAGATGTTCCTCAAAAGGGTAAACAATCAAGTGGAAGCGTATGGTCGGTCGAATGAAATGGAGGTGATGGAAGGAACACAACCAAAGTTCAAAAGGGGCAGATAGAAAAGCGATCACAAAGGTTATTTACCAAAGGCAAGTTTATTTTTTAATTAGCTTAAACCTTGTGCCAACATGTGCTCAGTGTAGGTTGATTTTTTAATGAGCTTGAACCTTGCGGGAACATTGCTCTTACCAGTCTTTTGATAATGTCTCTTGGTAGATTTATTTTTTAATGAGCTTGATCACTACTATAACATGTGCTCATGACCTTTTTATGTAAGCTAGAAATGACCGAGCTATGAGGTTAAAGGGTTAAGAACCTACAAACTAAGAAAATCAAAGGTCGCTTTTCACTTGCATGCAAAGGTTTGCATGCCCCCAGGTCTTTCAGTAAAAGGAGAGTTTCTAGGTTATCAAATGGAAGTCCTTATGGTTAGGCAGGATTGTTTCTATTGGGAGACAAAAACTCTTCCTTTGCGATGTCCATCGAAATAGACAAAGGTGATTGTTGTGAGCTTCCAATCACATAACGTACGAAGGTGAATGCTGTGAGCTTCCATTCACAATCATACAAAGGAAATAATCGCATCAGACTGATCACATAACCTATATGAGAATGTTATTCGGTCCAAGTATTATGACCTTTCAAGAAAATCTCTCTTTTCCTTTGGGTTCGCCTGTCGAAGCAGACTAGGGTGCATGCCCCCTAATCTTCATCACACTCATCGAATTACTCGCAGTAATTAGGTGGATGGGATGAAGATGGAAGAAACATTGTTGATGCGAAGAGACCATTTAGGGATGATGGTTGATTTATAATTGTGTTTGAACCAGGAAATGAAAGCTGGTCGACAAGTTGCACCAGTCTGCCTTCATGCGGAAAACACATCACTCAAAAGAATGTGGAAACAATGGCTTCCATGCTATATATATAATCACATCCAAGGATTAGATTGTAATATAGTGGACCTTGGACTACCATCACGTTCAAATAAATGGTTTTCTTTCTCAAAGTTATCAGTAACTTTGGAAGGATCCCCAATGGTCGACTAGTTCCTTTGTTGAATCTTGACAAATTTTGTTTTTTATGCAAAAGCGATGGCGAACCAAGCGCTTTCCAAACAGTTGAGGAAAGGATACTCACTGAAGCCCCTTCATCTGTGATTGTGCCAGACACGATCATTTTGTAAACTTGTACTATGATTTCGAATGGTACATTAGATGGAAGGCGGGGTTTCGCTAGTTGATTCCAATCAAAGAAAACAACTAGACTGCTCGGAGGAGTTACCGGATAAATGTCCGGATAAGTTTCATGAACTGGGGGGGTCTCTTCCTGTTGTAAAGGAATGGGTGGATTGCCCCCAAGTTCATTAGACTCTGTATCGACAAAAAGAATTTGAACGGTGTCGTTCTCATTCTCTTTGGAAACTATATCATATGAAGGTGGATTTTCTGAAGGAAAGACCAGGTCGACTGCCATCTCGACCAGTTGACTTTGGTCCGGTATGGGATCAAAAGGTTCACTTTCAATGATAGGTGATTCGATTGACAATTGAGTTATGTCAATTGGGTTTTCAACTAGCGAAGGACTTGGCAAGAGTTTCTTGTATCCAGATGGAAGTTGTTGCGGTGAAGCAGGATGGTTATCCAAAATGCTTTTGGCTTCGTCCAGAAAAGGACAACGGTGAAGAGTATGATCACCTTCACATAACCTACATGGAACTCTAACTTTTACTTTCTGTCGATTGACTTCGTTTTCACTAGTTGATGGTGCGCTATCAACCTGACTGTTAGGGGTTAATGACACCAAATGGTGCAAACGGGGAGACCATTCTCTCAAGATCTGCGGGATGCAAGGGAAATCTCGAGGTTAATGTCTCTCCTTGCAAATTACGCATGGCGTTTTTGGTTTGGAAACTTTAGTGTGCGGATTTTCGCCAGATGATGCATTGGTGTTCCCTTGTTTAGCTGGCTTCTTCTTCCTCTCCTTCCCTTTCTTTTTCTTCTCAGTTATTTGGTTTTTAGTGTCACTAGTTTCACCAAGCAAAGAGGAAGGAGGGGAAGGAGAAACAAACAAAGTAGAAGGCGAAGGGGTAACTTCAATATCATTTGGTTGCTGATTAGATTGTTGAGGAATTACAGTGTTTTGAACGACAGAAGTTGAGAAAATCCATACTGGCAGGTCAATTGTGATTCCTGGAAGGGACAATGTAGCCATATATGGAGAACCAATATCTCCCCAAGAGGAGAAAGGACTAGGATCCCTCTAAGAGGGATCCCTTGATTGGTGGACTCCATTATCTCAACCTCAGATCAACGTAGGAACAGGGATGTTATTCCGATTAAAATAAATTTTAAAGACACTTTGACGCAACTTGCTTTTTCAATTCATAAGAGTTGAGAAAAAGCTAAATGGGACTCTAGTCGCCTTCGATTTTTAATGAGCCTGAAGTGACAAGTGATCAGATGGACCTTTTATTTTAAGGAGTCAAAAAGGAACGAAAGTGACTGCTCTGGAATTCTAGACAAAGGGTTTACCAAATCGATCGTAAAACTGCAAAATACACCTTGGTGATAAATGATAGAGAAATTACCAAGGACTTATGTACAACAATCAATCTGTTGGGTCCCTATAATACTAGTGATTACCCCATTACTATTTTAGTTGTACCCCTTATTAATATTCTTGTGCCCATATTGTCCCCATATTGTTATTACTGTGCCCCATAGAATCCCTCTATTGTTATTTTTGTGGCTTTATATTATTATTGTTAGGTCGGCTGGGTTATAGTGTGACTCCTTAGACTCCTATATATAGAAAGGAGGTTTTGTCATTTGAATCATCCAAGAATTTTTCATTTATGTAATGTAAAGTAGGTTGCCCCCTCGAAGAGGCTGAATTTTAAGGCGTTGATCTATCTTTTCTATCTTTTTCTTGAGCTGGTTTCATAACATTTGGTATCAGAGCTTTGGATTCTAGGGTTTCACTGCTCCAAACAGGTCATCGTGGAATTTTCACTATAAATTTTTTTCTGTGATGTTTCAGAAGCTAAAAGAAAAACCCATTTGAGAAGACATCGCGCTAAAGCTCGGGTCCAAATTTTAGAGTTTTTTGCGCTATATTTGCGGAGATATTATCTAAGGAAGTTGGTCTTTTTGTAGACTCCTGAATTACATTCCAAATAGGTGACCTGGGGAAAATCATCATAACTTTCTCTCTAAGCATCGGATTGAAATTTCGTAAGAATGTATAGAAATAGGACAGACTGTAGTTTCTTGTATATATTTTTCAGAGCCAAAGGTCAAAACAGGGACACGTGGCACATCGTACAAGTTCACTCTACTGAATTAGTCTATAATCAGGTCACTGTGGGAGATTTGGCATAACTCTTCATTGGAGAATCCAATTGGGGTCAGACTGGTGGCATTGGAAAGAGAACACAGAGGGCTACCACAAGTCGCAATTTCAGAATTGGATGATCCAAAATTACAGAGATACATCAGAGGCAATATCGAGCTCCTACAAAGTGAAAAAAAGTGTGTAGATTTTTTTAAATTTTTGCTTAAGCTTGGTTTGAAAAATTATTTTGAAGGAATTCAAAGGGCATAGTAGAGCATTAGTATCAGTAACTGATGCCCCGAGGAAAGAAAATTCAAACACCTAGTAAGCAATCTGAAAGCTCTAGCATGACTCATGAAGAAGAGAAAGAAATGCTACATGATATATCAAAATTACAAGACCAAGTGCAAGAAATTTCACTCTCACAAAAGCTAACAGAAGCTAAGATAAATGGAGTGGAATCTAAGATAAAGGGCGTGGAAGCCAAGATTGACGATTTGAATATAGATTTGAAGGAAGATTTGACAAATTTTCTACAAGAAATACTTACTAATGGTGAAAGGGGAGGAAAGGAAACTCATGATGCAAACAAAAGAAATGTTAATCATGATTTCATAGACTCTAATGTTGGATTGAAGACCCACCATATTCCAAAAATCGATATGAGGAAGTTTGATGGCAAGGATCCTGCAACATGGATATTACAGATGGAGCAATTTTTCAATCTCAATAATGTGCAAAATACACAAAATATACGTATTGCAACTTTATATTTGGAACCAAATCAGTTTGTATGGTATCAATGGCTTTTCTCTCGTAAACAATTTATCACTTGGGCAATTTTTACGGAAGAATTGATAGCACATTATGAGGATACAAAAAGCAACACTTTTTTTAGCCAATTGATAAGTCTCAAACAAAAGGGTTCAATAATGGAGCACATTGAGGAGTTCCAAAAATTGAACATAAGGGTAAAAAATATTCCAGAGGAGCATAGGATTGATGTGTTCATAGGGTCTTTAAAGGATAATATCCAACATGATGTTCGCCTTTGGGAACCTGATTCATTAGAGAAGGCATTCAGGTTAGCAAGAAAAATGGAAAGTAGAATTATGGCAACCGGGAAGCATACCACTCACAACTATAAAGATGGAAGTGTTGTTGTCGCTAGTCTTCCACAACCTATAAGGTTGACACCACAACAATTAGAAGAAAAAAGAGAAAAAGGGCTTTGTTGCAGTTGTGATAACAAATACACTAAAGGTCATAAGTGTGCTGAGAAGAAATTATTCTACATAGATTGTGAAGAGGAAGAAGAAAAGGAGCAAGAAAGGTCAAAAGAAGAGGATATACTCCAGGAACAAAGCCTAGATGAAGAACAAATGAATCCAACCATATCTTGTAATGCATTGGCGGGAATTACCACTCCTCAAACCATCAAGATAGAAGGACAAATCAAGAAGAAAAAGGTAATAGTGTTGATTGATTCAGGAAGTACCCACAATTTTATTCATTGTAAGGTAGCACAAGAATTGAATTGCTTCTTATATCCAACACCAGAGTGTCAAGTGATGGTTGCAAATGGAGGAACAATAAATTGCTCTAGAAAGTGCCATAATATCAAGCTATCCATGGGAGAATATGTATTGACTAGCCCAATGCTTTCCATTCCAATGGGAGGTGCTGATGTTGTATTAGGAGTCCAATGGCTACAATCCTTGGTTACAATAGCTTTTAATTTTCAAGAACTTTTCATGAAATTTTCTGTGGAAGGAAAGGAAGTTGAATTAAGGGGTATTGCAGGGAAACCGGGAAAGATAATCAGCTCTAACGGTATGACAAAGCTTCTAAAAAAGGAACGAAAAGGTGTAATTGCACAATTATGTTCGCTAGATGTTTCCACACTGGAATCATCTATTTCTCCAGATATCCAAAAAGTCTTGGACAATCATTCCAAGGTATTTGAGACTCCCAAAGGTCTCCCACCTATTCGTGATCATGATCATGCTATTCATCTGATTCCAGGAAGTGTTCCTCCAAACATTAGGCCGTACAGATATCCCTATGCCCAAAAGAGTGAAATTGAACATATGGTTGCAGAAATGCTAGAGGCTGGTATAATTCAACCAAGTCAAAGTTCTTTCTCTGCTCCAATAGTATTGGTGCACAAGAAGGATGGATCATGGTGCATGTGTCCGGATTATAGGGAGCTCAACAAGCTCACTATTAAAGATAAGTTTTCCATTCCTGTCATTGATGAATTACTGGATGAATTGCATGGATCAATTTACTTCACCAAGTTGGATCTTCGTTCAGGATATCATCAAATCAGAATGAAGACTGAAGACATTCCGAAAACAGCATTTAGAACTCATGAGGGTCATTATGAATTTTTGGTCATGCCTTTTGGCCTTACCAATGCACCCTCAACATTTCAAGGTTTGATGAATTCAATTTTCAAACCATTCCTTAGAAAATTTGTGTTAGTATTTTTTGATGATATACTAATCTACAACAAGTCTTGGAAGGATCATGTTGAACATGTTGACAGGGTGCTACAACTATTAGAGGAGAAAAAATTATATGCAAAAAGATCAAAATGTTTCTTTGGAGTACAAGAGGTGGAATATCTGGGTCATATTGTATCTCATGAAGGAGTTAAGGTAGACCCTAGCAAAATTAAAGCCATTAAGGAATGGAAAATCCCCACATCCATAAAGCATCTGTGAGGATTTCTCGGGTTGACAGGGTATTATCGCAAGTTTGTTAAGAATTATGGGAGAATAGCAGCACCTCTAACAACATTATTGAAGAAAGATGCATTTTCATGGACTCCAGAAGCAACAAAGGCCTTCGAACATCTTAAAGAGGCAATGTGCCAAGCACCTATCTTAGCTACACCGGACTTCACAAAAACCTTTATTGTGGAATGTGATGCTTCAAGAAATGGAATTGGTGCTGTTTTAATGCAAGATGAAAGACCCATTGCTTTTGAAAGTCGTCCAATCAAGGGAAAGTTTTTACACAAAGCTATTTATGAGAAGGAAATGTTGGCAATACTCCATGCACTTAAGAAATGGCGACCCTACCTAATGGGAAGACACTTCAAGGTAAAAACGGATCATGATAGCCTTAAATACTTTTTAGAACAAAGATTATCCTTTGAAGAGCAACAAAAGTGGGTCACAAAGATGTTGGGTTATGACTTTGAAATCATCTACAAAAAAGGGAAGCAAAATGTGGTGGCAGATGCACTCTCAAGAAAGGATGAGGATGTGGAAGCATTGTTGTGTGCCATTTCTATTATATAACCAGATTGGATAAATGAAGCAAGGGAGGAATGGAAAAATGACGAAGAAGTGTGGGCACTTATTCAAAAGTTACAACAAGATTCCAGTACGTCGGATACATTTAGCTGCAAAATGATTTGTTATGGTACAAAGATCGCTTATACCTCTGTAAGAATTCCCAGCTAAAACAAAAGATTCTTATGGAATTGCACACTTCTCCCTTAGGAAGGCACTCGGGATTTTTAAAAACTTACCACAGGGTTAAGAAGGAATTTTTTTGGGATGGCCTTAAATCAGATATTCAAAAGTTTGTGGCAGAATGTTTGGTTTGCCAACAAAATAAAGTTGAAACAATTAAGACACCGGGTCTATTACAACCTTTATCCATTCCAAGCCAACGTTGGGAGGAGGTTTCAATGGATTTTGTCACAGGTTTACCCAAGTATGAGGGAAAGAGTGTCATCATGGTGGTAGTTGACAGACTTACCAAGTATGCACACTTTTGTGCATTATCACATCCATTTAAAGCCAATACATTTTCTACTGCATTTATGGAAACAATTCAAAAGCTACATGGAAACCCAAAGATTATTGTAAGTGACAGAGATCCCATTTTCACTGGAAATTTTTGGACAGAATTATTTTCTTGTCTTGGTACTCAATTAGATCATAGCTCATCTTATCATCCTCAATCTGATGGGCAAACTGAGATAGTAAACAAATGTTTGGAAGGATATCTTCGTTGCTTTGTATATGATAAATAGACACAATGGGTCAAATGGTTGCCTCTAGCTGAATGGTGGTATAACACTTCCTTCCATACAACAACAAAAATGACCCCATTTATGGCACTTTATGGGTATCAACCACCATCCATCACATCATATTTAAGAGAAAATTATAAGGTTCAAGCAGTGGAACATCACATCGAACATCAACAACAGGTCCTCCAACTCTTAAAGGATAACCTCGTGTTGGCACAGAATAGAATGAAACAACAGGTAGATCAACATCGCAGTGAAAGAAGTTCTGATGTAGGTGATTGGGTATTCCTACGGCTACAACCATATAAGCAAATGTCCCTCAAGCAAGCTAAGAAGGATAATAAATTATCACCAAAGTATTATGGTCCGTACAAGGTGTTGCAAAAGATTGGTACTATGGCATACAAATTGGAGCTTCCTGCAGCTTCTCGATTGCACCCAGTTTTCCATGTTTCATGTTTAAAGAAGGTTATAGGTGATAAGCTCCCAGTTCAAACAATATTGTTAGAACTTGACGAGGAAGGAAAAATTATATTGGAACCAGAAGCAGCCACAGAAACAAGAACTCGACAGCTACGAAATCGATCAATTTCATAGTATCTTATCAAGTGGAAGAACTTATCTGCTGAAGATTCCACATGGGAGGATGAGAATTTTATACAGAAGCATCCAGAACTACTCAAGCATTGAGGACAACACTTTTTTGAAGGAGAGGGGCATGTTGGGTCCCTATAATACTAGTGATTACCCCATTACTATTGTAGTTGTACCCCTTATTAATATTGTTGTGCCCCTATTGTCCCCATATTGTTATTACTGTGCCCCATAGAATCCCTCTATTGTTATTTTTGTGGCTTTATATTATTATTGTTAGGTCGGATGGGTTATAGTGTGACTCCTTAGACTCCTATATATAAAAAGGAGGTTTTGTCATTTGAATCATCCAAGAATTGTTCATTTATTTAATGTAAAGGAGTTGCCCCCTTGAAGAGGCTGAATTTTAATGCGTTGATCTATCTTTTCTATCTTTTTCTTGAGCTGGTTTCATAACACAATCTTCCCTAATGCTGTGTTCAGTGCATTACAATCGATAGGGTGGCAGACATGGCTTCCTAAGGATAAAGGATGTCAGCCTATTGTGGTCTCCCAATATATACTCGATGGTACGGGGAGCACAAGTCCATACTGGCACTTGTCGTGTCAAAGAGGAGGAATCACCCAACCTACGATGAAAACGACAGTTACCAGGTTTTACGACGCCGGAACACGTCTCTAACCTAGACTTCTAGATGTGTTGCGTTAGGTTCCAAAGCGTTTTTATGTTCATTGAGGTTTATTTTAGAGTTGATCTTGCTTAGAAGTTTGTCTTTCAAGGTTCACTGCGTGATGTAGATGTGAAATTCCTAAATATGCAATCTAAAATGATAAACAGTCGTTTGTGTTCTTTTAGCAATGAAAATCCTAGCTACAAAGTAAAGAAGATGATGATTTGCTTTCAGCAGAGAGCATAGAGCACACACTAAATGCACTTTTTTAAATCAAATTTAGCATGCAGTCAAAATGCAGATGCACATGCATGTATTTGTTTTCCGCTTTCTTAATGTGTGAAAGCTAAGTATAGATCTGAACTATTTTCTTTCAAAGCGACAGTACTAACAATTTTCTTTTCAAAATGAAAGGAAGACTAATACGACACTTTTCGATTTCGAATTGAAAATTGTTTTCGACACTTCAAATACTAATAATTTCAAATCAAGTACAATGAAAAAGTACAATCAACTATCTAGAAAAGGAAGACTTTACGACACTCTTCTTTTGATTTACAATGATAGTTACGATACTTGCATAAAAAAATGACAGTTCGATTAGGCTACTTTCGACAAAGGAAGACTGTAAATGATTGACAAATACACAAAAACATTTACAATTCCTAACTGATGGAGGCTGAAATAATGTGAAGGAAGATGGTTACAACAAGAAGGTACTAATCATGTATAAAAGAACTACTGAATAAAGCTGAAAACAATGAGAAAAAACCAAATTTCACAGAAGAAAAAACAGTTCACTCAATCATCGCACCTGCAACACAGGGAAACAGGGATGCATCTCACCTGCAACACACGGGAGGTGTGATGCATCTAGGTTTCACAGTTATAGATAGTGCGATGGGCTAGGGAGCGAAACTGAGCTTGTTTTTTTCTCAAAACTTGCAGCTAAGTTCAATGATTCAGGTTGAGTAATGATGGATAGTAAACACAAAGCGTAAGGGTAAGATCTGATGAGGTTCTGAGCTACCACAAGGGCACTTAGAATGCTTTGTAAGTCAGATGTTCAGTTCATAAACCAACCCGGAGATTGACTGTAGCAACGTTTATCTACTTCACAATTGCATAGCAAAGGCATTTTGAAGGCTAACTGGCTAACTTCATGCTCCGTCTGTAGTTTATAAAGAAAAAATAAACAAACAAAACAAACTATTCGATCCCTAGTGGAGTCGCCATTTTGTTTTAGGGAAAACTAGTGTCAATTCGAACTGCTAGTCCCACTAAGATGGGTAGCTATCTTAGAAACAAACAATGAAAGTTTTTCAAGAGTTCCTTTAAGTGTGATAGACGGAAGAGAAGAAAAGAGGACCAACCTAGATCTTTCGCTTTGATCCTAGCTTGATTTCTCCTTTCCTTGATAGAATTTTCCACTCCTCTCCTACTTTTCCTGCTTCAAAGAGTACCTGTAGAGTCAAAGTAACAGCAAAATATCAAAGCATCTCTATCTAAAACATCATAAACAATGCAGAATCAGAAACACATTGACCATACAATTGCATTCATAAACAATAAGATTCACAAATATACAATCATATGGAGGAAAACTCAAAGAACTTTGTTAATAGTAATGTAAGAGAGGATTACAACTCAACTGTCTGATCCAGCATCATCCTCCCAGTTGTAGAAGCCCTCTTCACCTCATGAACAAGCAAATAACCCAACAATGCAATGTTTCTTCTCACCAACAAACCAACAACACTTCCTTACAAAATACAAAATTCCAGCCTCTAGATCTCTCAGATGAGGGATCCATTTATAGATCTCTTGCAAGGGTGTGAGTCAGCTCTGGGTTTTTTATTAGTGTCATTTCACTGATAGTTCTTGGTTCCACTTGGAGATTTCATGATCTCTTACTCATCCCTGGGCGAATTCAGACAGGAAAGTGTCATAGGAGAAGTTTCTGGAAGATTCCATGATCATCCACCTTGCAAACTGTCTCTGACATTTGTCTATTCTCACTCATTGCACCCCACAAAAGGCCATTTCAGTATGCATCACACCTAGCCAGTTAGGCAGTCAGTATGCATCACACCTTGCCCATGGAGCAGTCTGTATGGTCCCGTTTTGGCCAGTTCTGAATAGTTTTTCAGGTCGAACTTCTGGGAAATGATGTAATCGGTTGACCATGATCCTTTAGGGTGTGAAACAACACTTTTAGGGACTTAAGGAGCCCTTAGTTTATGGACATATGAGTTTGGGGTTGCAGTGCCCAAATATGTCTATAATAATAGAGGTGGAAGAAAATACGGCTGCTTCGACTTCCTTGAAAGCTAAAGAGGAAAAGGCCCCAAGAAAGCTCAAATATATTCAAGAGGCCTCTAGTTCTTCTAAGGCTAAATAGAAGATTCTAAAATAGATGAAACAACTTTTCTTCTTAGAAATCTATCTAATATAATTTCCAAGATTGAGACTCAACCTAGGATAGTTCAACAAACAGTTACTAGACCCCAAAATGAAAATCAAGGTCAGTATAAAAGGAATCCACAATTACAAATTATTCAGAGACCTAGTAATGATCAGCAGGTTCCCACTCCTTTACTGATAGATGACCATCAACTTGATGAAAATACTATGACTATTGTTGAAGATATTAATAACATGGATACTTCTTCTAATCAAACAGTTATTATTCCTCTCTCACAACAAAATCAGGTTCAAGAAGATCAAGAATCCTCGCAAGTTTCTAAATACCATGCCTTCTCTGAATTTTTAATTGCAGAGTTGAACAAGAGATATGATCTTAGGCCTAGACCTGGCCGTGGAAGACCTCCTAATGAGACTCTAATAATTGAAACTCATACTAAAGCTGATGAAACTCAAACAACTGTTATTCGACCATTAAATCAGTCAACTAATACTGCTCAAAATGATAAAAATGCTTTGACTGCATTTAATGTTGAAAAAGAGTTAGAAAGAGTTAAATTATGCTTGGAGAGCAACAACATATAAGATATTAAGGGGAGGATTTTATTGGCCAACATTGTTCTTACAAGTAGGAGCAAAGGTTAGAGGTTGTGTTCCTTGTCAAATGTTTGTTGGTAAGCAAAAATTAGCAACTCTTCCACTGGTTCCATTAATAGTCTCAGAACCTTTTCTCCAATGGGGATTAGATTTTATTGGAGAGATTCATCCCACTTCAAGTAATCAACATAAATAGATCCTCACTGCAATAGAATACTTCACTAAATGGGTGGAAGCAATTCCAGTGAGAAATGATACTGATTCAGTAGTAATCAAATTTATTGAAGAGAACATCTTATCTAGATTTGGTTGCCCAACTCAAATTATCAATGATAATGCAACAACTTTTTCTAGTGTTAAAATGATTGAGTTTTTCCAAAAATATCAGATTCTGTTACATCATTCAACTCCATATTACCCACAAGGGAATGGCCTTGCAGAATCATCAAATAAAAGTTTGGTAAAGGTAATAAAAAAGACTCTAGCAAATCATAAAAAGAGCTGGGACTCTCATTTAATTATCCAATATGGGAAAACATAATTACTCCAAAGAGATCTGCTGGAAAATATCCTTTCCAGTTAGTTTATGGGAAAGATGCAATCTTCCCTATCAATTTGGCCTTGCCTGTTTTAAAAGTCCTACAGGGTTCAACAGATGAACCTGATGATTTTTAAAGGAGAATAAATCAGATTATTGAACTAAATGAAAACAAAGATGAAGTTCAATACAAATTGAAAAAGTATCAAAGTAAGATGAAGACCCTATTTGACAGAAGAGCCAGGGAAAGGGACTTCAAGGAAGGTGATCTAGTTCTAAGATGGGATTCTAGGAGAGAAGAAAAGGGAAAACATGGCAAGTTTGACAACCTGTGGTTTGGACCTTTTGCAATTGCTAAAGTGAAGGGAAACAACACTTTTTTGCTACAAAATATTGAGGAGCTATATTCCACTTATCCTGTAAATGGAAGGTTTCTCAAACATTACATTCAGTATTGAGAAGTTGAAGTAGATTTCATTACTACCATTGTAAAAAATCTGGTTTCTTTTACTTTTCAAGCTGCCAGTGTGATTTTTTACAGCAAAAGACTCCATATCCCGAGGAGAAGGCACATGGATCTGCAGGTTCTCTGCATTCTAGGAGAAAGCAGTCCCCAAATGGAGCCAATGTTGTAGCAATTTATTTATTTATTTTTATTTTTTTTCGTTAGTTAAAATATATTAGTCCAAAAAATGAAAATGTTTTACAAAAAAATGTTAAGCTAGGATATGGAAAAAAATAATAATGAATAAAAATGTTAGGAAATATTTTGATAAATATGTCCATATCAAAGAAAATGTTAGGATAGATGCCCTAAAGAATGAAAGCAAAAATAAAATGTTAGGTTAGAGAGAAAAGAAAAGAGCAATAAACTCTGCAAGTGTTGCAAATCTAAGTGTCACTACTTTTTACTTTATTATGCAAAATAATGGTTGTGTGCAACTTGTCATAAATGCCACAACCCATGATAGTCAAATAGTTTAATCTTGACTAGTTCATGCTTTAAATTTCATGTTTATAGTTAGAGAATAAAGATCTAGCCAAACTGTTTAATCTTGGCAGATCAGTAGTTAGGTAGAGAATAATAAGGAGCTCATCAGTTTAATCTGAGCCATTGGATGTTATAAGGTTAGAATTATATAGTTTTTTTTTCAAAAGAAAAAGGAAAGAAAAGGGTCTGCTAGCCTAAATGCACCCAATAAGGTGAAAAAAAATGTTAGGGTAAGTAAAGGGTAGGTATAAGAAATGTTGCAGAAGTACAAATTTAATTGAAGCATAAACACATTTATCATGCTTGATCCAATGTTTCAATTTGCAGGAGCAGTTATGAAAGTGAAAAGATGTTCACTAGTTGATTTGATTAATTTCCCCTCATTTCATTTCATCCCCCACTACATACTTACTAATTTCCCCATTATCCCATCATTTCTTAAGAATATACCTTTTTCCCTTCATTTTCACCTTTGCCCCTTGGTTTCACACATTTTTCCTAGCAAATTACCCTCTAAAGGTTATTTCCTTACCCAAAACCCCTTTTTCCTAGTGTGAAACACTTTCCCCTTGAAAAAATCACATTCCCCTTGTAATTCCCTAAAAACCCATAAAACCCCCCTTATCCTAATTTTTATTCCCCCCTCCTCTTTATTTAACTTTAACTCTGCCATTCATATTTTTCCCAACAAAACCCTTTTAACCTATAAATAACCCTTTAGCCTAAGTTTTGTTTCACCCCGAATTACTTAACTTTAACTCCACAAATTAACATTTTCCCGATATAATACCTTTTAACCCACCCTTGGTGTGGTTAATAAACCCCCGCCGCTTTTAACCCTAGTCCCATTGTATTGAACCCGTGCATTATACTTTTAACCCCGCTTCATTCATTAATTAATTACAGTTAAATGTAATTAATCCCCCTGGGCCCCACTAATCTCCACCTAATTCACTTTCGTGCAACTTCACCACGCGATAGCCATTAGATCTTTCACCCCCAGATCTAACGGTGCACATCCATATCGTGTGCTCCTGATCTCCGGCCTTTACTGGACTGAGAGCACGCGAGATTCATGGTTTTGTTTGGGCCCCTTACGACTATGTGGCAGTCTCACGTTAACTCTCGTGCCCTCAGGGAAATACCTCCCGATTGTCAAAAGTGGTGCGATGTGCAATAAAACCTCTTCCCCGCATATGATGAAACCACTCACTGTTCACTTATCAAATTCCATGCCAAATTTTAAACTTTACCCGTTAAAATGCCAAAGACCCCCTCGTTTTTTTTTCTTTTCGCCCGTTTACACAGTAAAACCTACCTAACCCTTCTTGCACCACTCTGAACATCTGTAACTCAATTCGACCACCGATTACGTTCCAAACACTGGCAGGACTCCGTTCACAGACCTCTCAACTCAAATAAAGCCATTTATCACCTCGTTGTCAACCTATGTTTTTATTAACAATTGTTGTATTTTTCAGGTGATTAGAAGACCAGGAGACTGATAAACAGTTTTGATACTAGTCACAAAACTTGTTTACTCCAAGATTCTCAAGAAATGAATTCAAAAGCCTTTATTTAGAAGAAAAAGAAAATTATCACAGAGCAGAAGGAAACAATTTACACAGTAAATTATAAAATAGAGATGAAATCATTTTTCACCAGCAAACAATGAAAGATTCATACTAGCAACTCTCCAGGACATATTTTACTGCTTGTTACTTATGCCTTATTGTAAAAGGTAAAAGTGAAAAGATAACAAAGCAATAAGGTGGAAGAATTCATAGTAATTGTTAAAACAGAGGAGGCATATAGAGTGTATCAGATGAAATGTCATCAGTAAATATGACATCCAACGTGAAAATCAAACAACATTAAGCTTTTGGAGGAACAATTAGCCAACTTCAACAATTTTCAGTTTTTCTTAGCAATAGTCACCAACAACACAACTTCAAAATAGTGTCAGATCAACTAGCAGTGTTTATTTTGATAATCTATTTTTGTAAAAATAGTTTAGGATATTTTCTTAGTTCTATTGTTGTATAAATAACTCTCTTCACAAGTTATTGTGGGTTGCACCCTTGAAGAAGAGTGGCACCTTTGAAGAAAGGTTTCACCCTTGATGAAACATTTCTAAACATTTGATGTACTTGACTTTTCTGGACCCTTAATACAAATCAAAGGATTCTGAATTCAGTTTTACACAGTTTGTGTTTCTTATAAGTTTTTCCAGTATTACTCATTATGTTTTCTTCATATTCTTATGTCTAACAAGAGATACCTAGGTAGGAATAAATGTGTTTCAATCTATTCCTATAAGCTTCTGAAGTGATAATCTATCAAGAGAATGGATTAATGGACTGCATGTTTAATTAATTCCCTCTGATTCAATAAATCATCAACATCCTTTGTAAGCTTAAGCATATTATCTTAAAACTTCTGGACATAGGTCAGAGGTTTTCATGCTTATGATTATTTAATTTTCAGTTTCAAAATTGTGATAATCATATTATTTTTTGTTTTTGCTCACCACTATTCAAGCTATTTCATTGTGTGAAATTTTATAGCAGCCCTCTGCTTTTGTATTAATATTATTCAAAAGGTTAGGCATTAAAGTGTTACATCTGTTTCATCCATTGGTCCTCCAAAATTAAAACAAAACCCCCAAAACAATTATCTTAGATGCTTTGGTATGATAGCTGACCATTATCATCTCAGAGGTACAACAATATCTAAGCCATAAAAAATAAAAGGACAAGAGGCTGAACAAAAAATCAAAGGAGAATAAATATGATTGGAAGTACTTATCTCTTGATCAAGGAGGAAATTGCTGAGGGTTGTAGGGAAATGTCCATTCCCTCTTGATGGGATGTGATCTAGCTCAATAGAAGGTGGAATTAATGGATTAATGGCTTGGTCCTAGGTCTTGGTTTTAGGAGACATGACTATAGTAGTTTGTGAACAAAATGAATACACAAAGGATGCTTACTGGGCTCAGAAATGATAACAGTCTGTCAGGCGAAAAAGAATAGGTAGGTTAGTGAATGTCGGAATCCTGGTGGAAAAGAAGCTCTGATGGAGATCGTTGCAAGAAATTATGAACATAATAAGAAAATAAGAAGTGAAATATTTGCAATGATGGGCTCTAGATTTATTTAAACATTTTTGACAGAGTAGCATTGGAAATGGTGCAGGATCGTTACTAATGGTTACTAGGAAAAATTAAATGAGAAATGGGTATTAAGTGGGAAGGCATTTAATTTGAGCAACGATCTAGATAGGTGGCAGGCGAAGAGTGGTGGAGGAGGAGTGGTGGGGGCACGATAGGAACAGATACGGGATAGGCAGTTTCCGGAGGGGATGATGGGCAGTAAGTGGTAGCGGTAGGGGGGGTGCGGAATCACCGCAACATGCCACGTAGGGGGTAGGGCCCAGTGGGAGAAACCACCTTTTGAATCCCCCCCTCCCATCGGCGGTAAAGGGAGAATGCGAAGGGGGGCCAGAAAAGGACAAGCGCTGTGGATGGAGTATGGGATCAGATCCCGAGGCACTCAAAGCTGTTGACTTTTAACCATAAACAACAAGCATTTTTTGTCCTTATGCACTTTTTGATATTAGCTGTGTGGACTTAGGATAAGGACGAGTAATGAAAATGGGAAATATTTTATCCAAGTGCACCTTGAGTTTTCAAACTTTGGATAAGGTAAATATAATTTTGAAATACTTTATCCATAGCATGTACGTTTTCCTTTTGCTATATTCTCAGACTTAGGATAAAATTTTTCATAGGAAAATTATTCACTCCATCACCTAGTCTACCTACCCTTAGCTAGACTAACATTCTTTATTTTTGTCTCGAGGGTGCACTTATACTAGCAAACCCATTTTTATTTTCTTTTAAGTAGAAAGAAAAACTATTTAACCTATCCCTTATTTCTCTTATTGACTCATATTAAACAGTTGGGTCAATGTCATTTTCTACCTAACTAATGATTTACCCAGATTAAATTGTTGGATAAACCCTTATTCTCTATCTAATTTTTAGAAATTTAAAGAAGTTTAATCAAGATTAAAAAAATGATTAAACTAAAGCTAGTGATTGTGGCATTTTGAACAAGCTGCACAAAATTTTATTTTTGAGAAAGGAAGCAAAAAACTAGGTATGAGTAGTGGCATTTAGACTTGCAACACTTTCAGTATTATTCTTTTTTCACTTTCTTTATTTTGGAGGGGTTCATTTTGTTTTTGTCTTCTTTATACCTCTTTTTATTTTTTATTCTATTTTTTCCTTTTTTTATTCGGAAATCGTTGGCAGTTTGACAAGTATTTACAAAATAGGATTCGTGAGATATAATACTCAATTACCTTGAGATTCTATGAATGATAGGACCCTAATAGTGGCTCCATAGGGGGATGGCACTCTCCATGTGAGGTTCCAAGAACGTGTGATCAGTAGCCTTGAGTTTTTATTTCAACGATTTCCACCTCTGATTTCTTTGTTGTAGTATTTATGGTCACTCATCAATAGAAGCTCAGAGATTTCTCTGTAGGCTTCAAATTCTATTAATAGGTTACCCAATCCACACAATAAGAACAATGATATATACAATGATAAATGGTAAGAAGATATCTAATGCTTAGAAAAGTAATGTTTGAGCATCCTACCATTGACAGACCCACCAAGTAATTTTGTGCCATCTAAATTTTTGATAAAGAATGCATTATTTCTTGTGAAGGCATAAATGACATAAGGACCCATCCATAGGTTATAAAACTTTCCATGCTTCCCTTTATCCTATATTCTTGAATCCCACTTTAAGACTTTGTCACCAATGGTGAAATCATCTGCCTTTGTCCTTCTGTCAAACACTTTTTAATATTCTCATGAATGACTTGAGCCTTATTATAAACTTCTTCCCTGGATTGCTGCAACTGGATTGTTTGATCAATCCTCCTTTGAATATCATTGGGCTCAACCTGCAATTCCTGAATTAACTTCATGACTGGGACTCCCAAAGAGGATGGAAAAACAACATCCATTCCATAAACCAATTGGTATGGTGACATGCCAATTGATTTCTTCATAGTGAGCCTATCAGCCCAAAGTGCATTTATGAGCTTGTTGTGCCATGACTTCTTGTTGTCTTCTAATAGTTTCTTGATAATGTTTACCAAGCTTTTGTTTGAAGATTCAACCAGTCCATTACCCTGTGGGTAATAAGCAGTTGAATGCCCCAAACTGATGTGGTATTTATTGCAGAAATCTATCATTTTCTTAGACCTAAACGTTGCAAAATTGTCTGTAATAAGTTTGTTTGGGCAGCCAAATATATATAGGATGTTGGTTTCCAAGAACTTGATAATCACGAAATCTGTGGCTAGTCTAGAAGGAATGGCCTTAATCCATTTGGTAAAATAGTCGGTAGCAGGTAAGGATCCATTTATGTTGAGGAGAGGATGGATGATGGATCTCTCCAATGAAATCCAATCCCCACTGTTGGAAAGGGATTTCAACAAATATAGGCTTCAAAGGTAAAGACAAAAGTTTTCTTTTTCCCTCAAATATTTGACACTTGTGACAAGAGGTTACCTTTTTATGGACATTTGGAAAAAGTGTAGGCTAGTAAAAACCAACTCTTAGGATCTATTGGTAGTGGTTTTCCAATAGAGATGGCCACCACAGTCACCTTCATGGAATTCTTGCATTGTTATTTCTGCATCATCACTCAAAAGACACTTTAGTAGTAAACCACCAACATCTTTCCAATATAAAACATTTTCTAAGATGCAAAATTGAATCTCTTCTAGTTTCAGAAATATAGCCTTTGTTTTTGTTAGACTAGGAGGAGCATTCAAATTAAATAAAACATAAATAAGGTCTGCATACTAGGGTGAGGTCATGAAAGAATCATCTAGTTGTGGAGTAGTCTGTTCCTCTTGAGCATCCAATTCAGCTACAAAGTTAATATCTAAAGCATTAAAATTAGATTTAACCTTCAATTTGGCTAATCCCTGTCCTTTGATGAGCTTGGTTGGCTTGATTTCCATGTCATATTCTAGAATGATAGAAATCCATTTGCCTCTTTTTCCATCTGGTCCATTTTGTGTCAAAATATCTTTAACTACAACATTAGGTACATAAGAAATTATATGGGAATGAAGGATATATGCTCTAAAATCTTTGATTTCTTTTATTAGTGAAAAAGCCAGCTGAAAAAGCTAGATTGTTTGGGATGATGTTTTGTTTTCTAGGAATTGCAGAAAGGTCATATTCAAGGAAACTTTCTAAGAAGTCCAACACAACATTTCTGTATGCTCTCATCCTAGGATGTTTGGCCGAATATTCTCCTTTAATTTGTTTAATAATTAATTCAGCATCCCCTTGAATAGAAATTCTTTTAGCACCTAACTTTTTTAACAATTTCAAACCTAGAATGAGGGCTTCATATTCTGCTATGTTATTAGTGCATTGAAAATTAAGCCTGTATGAGTGACCCTCAGCATGATTATTTCCTATGTTAACCACCCAAATTCCAGCTCCAACACCATCCTTGTGGCAAGGGCCACCAAAACTCATGTTCCAAAGAGGTTCAGGAGGAGTTTTCAGTTCTATTATTTGTGTTTGGGCTGGGTTTGTTTTAGAAACCTCATTCTCAGCATTGATTACTTGATTGTTGATATCCCCATCATTGTAAAGAATAAACGAATCTAAATCTGAATGAACAGAATAAAGTGGATAATTTTGAGGTCTGTCTTGAGTACTCACCATAAATTTCATTAAGGTTTCCCTATACAGTCTCCTTTGCTGCCCAAAAACTGGTATGGTAGCAAAGGTCATGTCCATTTGTAGGGTTCCTTGTAATTTTTCTCCCCATGAGTGTGACAACAACATGCCATACTTAGGGGGAATGTCTGCAACCACTATGTCCATCACTAGACTTTTAGCATGGATTTGGGCTAAAGTAACACATAGGTCTTTGATAAGACCTAAGAATCTAACTTTGCTAGAATCAAAGGAGTACAAGTCTTTGTAGGGTCTAGTAATGTCAAGTCCTAATTTCTCCATCACAGCTTTAGGCATTAAATTGTGGGATGCACCTGAATCTAACATAACATTATGGAGAATCTTGTCATGAATATTCAGGCTAACATAGAATGGAGGAACTCCTCCTTCCTGTGGTTTTCCTTCAACTTCCGGCCCAAATAAGAGTTCAAGCTGGTCATCATTCAGATTTACAGAGTCAGTTTTTTCCCCAATGTTTAAGGTTTTCATTACTTGGGGTCTGTACATGTTTTTGTTGATTAACTCTGTGAGAGGAATAGGGATTTTCAATATTGCCAGTCCATTCTCAATATTGAAAGATGTTTGATTCTTACTCAAGTTAGGAGGTTCAGATTGATCTGTAATTTGTTTTGTGATGGGCTCCTTTTTTTAACTGGTGATTCGGACATCGGTTTGAGTAGTTTTAGAAAATATGTTAACAAATTTTTTGACAGGGATTTCTACCTTTTTCTTACCAGAATTATCTACAATTTTTTTAGGAAGACTATCTGTGGTTTTCCTAAGTTCATTTTCAGATGACTTCTTAGTAGGTTGTTATGATATTTTGGCATTGAGAGTGTCTGGATTCTTTTTTCTTCTAAGTTTGTATTTCCTATGGGCTTCCATTATGGAATTTTCAAATCCTTGTTTGTATTCATCTGACTCTTCAGAATCCAATTCAGTTTGGGCTATGAGAAAAAGTTCCTGCTCCTCTTGAGTGAGGAAAATTATTTCATCATCATTTATCCCCAGCAAATTTATTTTATTATCATCCAAATCTTCCATAATATTGAGGGTAATTTTCCTGAAAAGGAGGCTAAACCTGCTGGTGTGGACCCTTTCATTCTCTTTGTTTAATTTGGGGAACATTCCTTCTAAAGTTTTGGTTTCTAGTTTGAGGGGAATTTTGGTTTTCTCTTGCTTGAGTTTGGTCATTAATGTTCACTCTTTGCATCATTTGATTCACTACTCTAACTAAGTTATCAATCTTATGATCAACAATAGAAGTAGAAGGTTCTTCTTTTATGGTAACTCTACGTTCATACTTCATTTTGGCTTTTTTGGCCTGGATGTTAGCTTCAACTTTAATTGCATTTGCTTGAATTTATTGCAAAATTGCTGGGTCTCTCTCTCTAAGTTGATATTCCATGTCTACATCGAAACCATCTGGAAAATCAATAAGAGCTAGGCCAGTGGAGGGCTTGATGTCTTGTGGAATGGCACTGTAAACAATATTAAATTGTTCACAATATTCTTCCACACTTTCATTTGGTTTTATTTTCAGTCTTTTATATTCATTTACGAGTTGAAGTGGATTCTTATTAATCTCCCATCTAGATAAGAAAGTTTGATGGAAAGCATCAAGGTTGGATATACTTCCAGCAGGTAAACCCCTAAACCATTTATTGACATCACCTCGTAAACTTTGGGCAAACAATCTCATTTTAACACCAACTTAATCTACTTCTTGGAGGTCAAACACATCATTCATCCTATCCACATGTTGCTGAGCAGTATAAGCACCAATGTTATCAAAGGCCACAAGTTTTGATTGATAATCTCCACGCATAGCATTCAGCTGGCCTGGCAACACCAAAGGTGCATACCTTCCTGCCATAACTGTTTTGGAATATTGAGTTTAAGATGGACCTAATGTAGGTGTAGTTTTGATAATTATAGGGATAGTAGGCACGATAATTTGGGAAACCAAAGGTGAGGAGGTTGATACTATGGAATTAGTAGGTCTAGGAGGTTGTAGATGAATTGACTAGGTGGATTGACTAGACAAAGAGGCTGCTACAACTTTTAAAGCAGAAAATTGAACTGACTGTTGAATAAAGGCTTCTTCAAAATCTTGGTCCAACACTGAAACTAGACCTTGTAGTTTGTCAAATTGTTGTAAAGATTCAAAATCACGATCTGTTTGAAGGAGTTGGGTTTGGGGTATATATGGTTGTAGCGTGGCTTTATCTATGATAGTTTGATCTACAAAAGCCTCAGACTTTGATCTAAACAAACTTTGCTGGAAAGACAAATCAAATTCTATATCTTGTAAAGTTTCAAATTTCTCTCGGAGAGAATTAGACCTTGACAAAGGAATATTATCAGGGAGAGAATTTAATCTAGACAGAGGACTATTACTACCTTGGCTCTCAGTAAAGCTTTTCTTTCTCACCAATTTCTTAGGGTTATCTACAATTTCAACAGGGTTGGGATCAGGGTGAGATCTAGTGTAAATTATTTTGGGAGCTAGGGCTATGAAAAATCATCACACAAAAATTAAAATCAGAATCAATGAAACACTAAATATATACAAAATAACAACCTCAGATCATGTATTTCACAATGATACAACAATTTCTTATTTAAAAATCGATTTAAAACCAGGGAATAATAATGTTTTGGATTAAAATGTATTCATCCCCAGTATGGTTGCCACTATGTTGTCATTCTGTATTTTTGAGGTTGAGGGAGTAAACACATAGGAAAACATCAAAACCACTTTGGAAGCTGGGATCTAGCCCTACCAACTTCAGAGAGGGATCTCTCTGTTTGATTTAGCTTTGTTTTTATATGAATTTTAAGCTAGATATTATTGTGCTTGTTTTTTTGTTTGAAAGGTTTGGTTGATTTGAGTGTTATAATTCCATTGGGATATGGAGTCTATAAACTAAACTTGAGTTTTGCATCAATTTTTAGAGGAGTTCTCACAGGACAAGATAGGTTGTAGTAAATGGATCTTTTCAGAATTTGAAAGGATGGTGGAAAAGAAGAAGTGTAAGGTTTAGTAGAGACCAAAGAGCAATTAAGAATTATTTGACCTGACTTCAATGTAAAACATTAAGATCAACAACAGCCAAAATATGGTGCTTTTGATAGCGAATCTTATTTATCACAGTTTCTGTTGATTAATTCAGATTCAGAATGACAGAGTAAACAAATAACAATGTTTAAACAAATAAAGACAAGAAACACATCATCATTTAACACACCACATGAATCCTGTGAAAGTTTCCTGTATTATTGATGCTCTAGTACTTCAAAATTACAATATGCAACAAAAATTACATTTGGAAATCAACACTTCAAACAATGAAGTATTTACAATAAAAATTACAATAATTCTTTACAAAATCATTGTCAAACCCATAATGTATTATTAGCCTAATTACAAACTAATATCATCTAGTCTTGGAAAAATAATAGGCCACATAGGCTATTGAGCAAAGAAGTGGCCTTGTTTGGGTGGTTTCTGTTATCACTCAGGTTGTTCCCCAAAAGCAGTGGAAAAGGGAATACGGCCGAGGTAACCACTAACCAGTCTTTTAGCTGCAGATTCTAGCCAATCTGCAACCAGAGAGGGCTCTCTCTATATGATTTAGCTTTGTTATGCTATATGTTAGGCTAGTTATGAGGCACAAGTATTTGTTTGATGTTTGGATGGTGACATTCGATAGAACAAGGCTGAAAGATATGAGAAGTTCTGACCATTGGGTTAATGGAGTCAGTGAAAATGAATTTCTAGGTATGGTTTCTTAGGAAAAAGGAGGAACTACAGAGCAAGATAATTAAACATAGAAAATTTTCAAGCTGGAATAAGATGAAATGAAGTCAGGGAATGAAAGGCAATTAAGAATCTTTCATTATGCTAACAGAGGGAAAATGAATGAATATTACCAAGGAGCAGTCAAGAATTCTTTGATTGTATTCAGGGTGTGAGAACCAGGGAGACAAGAGCAGTCAAGAATTCCTGCCTATGCTAGTCCTGAAGAAAACATAAAAATTGATAGGAATTGAACACAGAGTACAACAAAGTAAACATGATATATGGATGATATATAAAACATAGGAACAGTAAAACAAGAGTTAAATAGACTTATTGATCCATGAGGTAACACGAGTATTCTGTAACATATTCTTCTGCCATTAGTTCCACAACCAACAAGTTCATCAGCAAAGCATTCTAGCAATCTTTATTCATAAGGGTTCTCAAAATTTACAGTGCAAGTCCAGAATGATATTCACCAGCCAACCCCCAATACATCTCTAGGGGAGGTATTTATACAAAAAGAGTTACAAAATATCTCATAGGGAAAATATCAAGCAATAAATTTATCCATCTACTTCTTCAAAGGCAATAAATGACATTGAAAACATAGCGTAATTAATGTAGGAGTAACTTCTGTTGTACTGGCTGCCTTAGGTGGTTTGCTATACTTGACTTTTTTGACTCAACAAGTCGGCAGGTAGCTGTCTCTTTAATTTGCGTCTCTGCGTTGCTGTCACGGCCCTGTCATCTGTGCCTAATTCCGCTTTAATGCGTTCTGGCGTGCCTTTCCTTTTCTGTTGTTTTCATTCCCATGATGTATGACACATACATTGAATTTGATTAAATGCAGATGATCAAAAGAAAGAGAACCAAAATTACCTTGGTAAAACCTCTAACATGCCCTGCCACCATTGGTCTATTGGCAGCTGGTGCCTTTGTAGTTTTATTAATGTTTCATCAGTTTCAATATGCTGTAGTAATTGGGTTGGACTTCAAAAAGATGTGTTATTTCATGCTCAATGTAGAACAGATTTTCCAATTTGTCATATAAGCTCTGTCCAGAGGGAGGCACTGTGTCTTCTGAAGTGCTTGATGATGCTGTAATCTGATTGGTAACATATGTATTTACCCTGTGGGCATATTGTTCATGTGTCAATAGTCTGTGAATGCTGGTCAATAAGCTGGGTAACCCTTAGCTCTGCAAGATTGTGAACTTCTCTGTAAAGGCATTTATTTCTGTCTGCATTTCTTGGCACTTTCTTTCCAGGTTTTGTACAAAATTCCTCATGGTCAGCACCCTTTTAACTGTCAAAATGGTGCCTGTTCTGTCCTTGATATCCAGAGCTGCCATGATCCGGACTTAAACAGGAATGCGACAAATTACAGAGATAACCATAAACACATATATGCAGTGGAAATAATACTTCATTTCATTAATGTAAAATACTGAAATATGCTTACAAACAGTAATGGAAATAAACTAGCTAGGGCGATGGTAACTTATCTCTGAGAAGAGATGTGGTGGCTACATGCCTCTGAACTGTGTTACAATGAGGCTCGAAGGCCTATTTATTGTTGAGAAACAATGGAAAACCCTTAACATTCCAAAACCTAACCCTAGAAGATTAATCGCCAAACTGTGGGCCCCGTTTGGGTAAATTTGTACACCAACTTCCCGGGGTCGTAACTTTGGCACACGATCTCTGTTTGACGCGTACAATAGCTAGTTAGAAAGATCTATCCGAGCACTACCACTTTGGGAGACAGTTGCCCCAGAATTCCCAAAAAACGTCGTTTAGGGCCTCAAAACGGTTCTGGAAGTTCAGGACCCGAAAAACTGCTAAAAATAGTAAGTTGTGCTACAATTAAGGAAACTGAAAATGCTGAGAGAAACAATGGTGGGGGTCTAGGTGGACTCGGAATGTGGCCACCAATATCCACCTGGATCATTCCTCCCCCCTTAGGAAGTAATGGTCCCCATTGCGTTGAGTTCCTCCATGAGATGAGGAAACTTTTGCTGAACTTGTTCCCTGGTGAGCCACTTGCCCTGGTGAAGGAGTTGGCCTACTTTGACAACTCGATACAGTTGGATATTCTGTTGGCGAGTGTTCTTGATTTGTGTGTCCATGATTCGATCAGTTGCAGCTTGTTCCATGCAATCTGGATTTAATTCTGTGGGTGTGAGTTGTTCTCCAATGTCGGATGTGTCTAGCAATGGTGGAAAGTATGGCTGAAGGCGGTCCACATTGAACACTGGGTGCAGGCCAAGGAATGGGGGAATGCTAAGCTCAAATGCATTGTCTCCCATAGCCTTAGTAATGGTGTAAGGACCATATCGGAGTGGTCTCAGTTTCTGATAGGCTCCAGTAAGGCGTTCCTTTTGCAAATGCAACCAGACTTTGTCGCCCACCTGAAAATTGTGTGGCACCCGATGTTGATCATGTCGCTGCTTGTACTTGGCATTTGATTTCTCCAGAATGTCATGGACCTGTTGGCGAATATGTTGGATGCACTTAATGAAGCTGGTGGCCTTATCTGTTTCGGACTGGACATGAGTTGAATTTATGTGAGTAGCTACAAGTGGCATGGCCACATCAACGGGGCATAGTGGCTGGAATCCCAAACCCACCTGAAAAGGGCTATGGCCAGTGGAGCTGTGAAGAGCTCGATTGTAGCTGTGCTGAACATAGGGGAGCCTCTCCTCCCATGTGCATGGATGCTTTGAGTTATACATGCACAGAATGTGCACAATCATCCTATTGACAACCTCTGTCTGGCCATCAGTTTGAGGATGGAAGGCTGTGGACTTTGTGAGTTTGGTGTCCAGCATTGACCAGAGACTGGACCAAAATGTGCTGAGGAACCGACTGTCCCGATTTGAGATGATAGACTGTGGGATCCCAAAGTGCACCCACACTCGTTCAAAGAAGAGTTTATCCGTGGCTTCTACTGTGATATTCTTCTTGCAGGCTGCCATAATGGCCATCTTCGAGAACCTGTTGACGATCACAAAAACACAGTCATTTCCATGCTTAGTGGAAGGAAGGCCTGACATGTAATCCATGGAGATGGATTCCCAAGGTCGACTAGGGGTAGGCAACGGGGTATAGAGGCAGTGCTTCTTGATGGTTGGTTTGGCAATGGCACAGGCAGTACATGAACTGATGTACTTCCCAACATCCTGTCGAAGATTCGGCCAATAGAAATAATCTTGCAGTACTACCACTGTTTTCTCGACTCCGAAATGCCCAGCAACCCGACTGTAGTGTGCTTCCAAAATCATCTTGGCACGCTCGCTTGAAGGAACACAAAGGTGACCTAGGTGACATAACAGGGCATCCTGGAGGTGAAAATATGGAACATGCCGACCCTCCAAGAGTGTCTGGTATGTGTGGCCAAATTCTGGGTCGCTTTTGTAGAGAAGTGGCCAATCAGAAGTCTCGTGCCCACAAGTGTTGAGCACGGTGGTTAATGCCATGATCGGTGGTCGACTGAGGCAATCTACAACATTATTGGTGCTGCCCTTCTTATACTTGATATTCAAGTGGAACTGTTGCAGGTATGTAGACCACTTCTGATGGCGATCATTCTGCAATTTCCCTTGGGTCTGTATGAACTGCAGGAGTCGGTGGTCTGTGTGGATGACCGTTTCCTTCCCCAAAATGTAATGCTTCCATTGTCAGCAGGCCTACACAATGGAATACATCTCTTTATCATAAGTGGGGTACTTCCAGACTGTGTCTGAAAGTGTTTCACTGTGATATGCCACTGGATGTCCATGTTGAGTAAGGACTGCCCCATTAGCATAGTCAGAGGCATCTGTTTCGACCTCAAATGGTTGTTGTAAATCTGGTAATGCGAGAACTGGTGCCGTGCAGAGGCAATCCTTCAACTCTATGAATGCCTTCTGTTGATATTTAGACCGAAAGAATTTTGCTTTCGCCCCTCCCTTGGTGACTTGACTCAAGGGCCAAGTAATATGAGAAAACCCCAACACGAACCTGCGGTAGAAGTTGGCAAGACCTAGAAAGCTACGAAGCTCTGTTAGAGTGGTTGGAGATGGCCAATCCTGAATGACTTGGATCTTGGCTGGATCCACATGCACCCCTTGTTCATCAATGATGTATCCCAGATACTGAACCTGGGTCATGCCAAAAGTGCATTTCTCCAAATTGGCACATAGCTTGTGTTGCCGCAGTGTTTGGAGAACCTGTCGGATGTGGTGGAGGTGCTCTTCCCAACTCTGGCTGAAGATCAGAATGTCATCCATGTATACTACTAAAAATGAGTTGGTGAATGGCTGCAAGATGTCATCCATTAGCCTCATGAAGGTTGCAGGAGCATTCGTCAATCCGAAAGGCATAAACAACCATTCGAAAAGGCCCTCCTTGGATTTGAAGGCAGTCTTCCACACATCAGAGGGTTCGATTGGTACCTGGTGATATCCTGACTTCAGATCGATCTTGCTGAAATATTTCGCCCCCTTTAGTTGGTCTAGGAGGTCATCAATCTGCGGGATCAGGTACCTATTACGGACAGTGATCTTGTTCAGTGCCCGATATTCAATACAGAGTCTCCACGTCCCATCCTTCTTCTGTACCAACACGATCGGGCTCCCACAAGGCGATGAACTCAGACGGATGTGACCTTTCTGCAGGAGCTCCTGAATCTGCCTCTTGATTTCATCGTTCTCCAGAACGGAGCACCGATAAATTGGTCCATTGGGTAGCGGCACACCTGGGGTCAGATCGATGGAGTGCTTGACCTGACAGTGCAGAGGAACCCCTGCGGGGGAGGTGAAGATGTCCTCGTACTCCTCCACGACCTTGTCCATCTGTAGTTTTCATGTGGAGGGGCCCTGTCTAGAGGCCGCGACCACCGTCTTCTTCTTTCCTTGAGGGAGTATCATAAGGAAAACAAATTTCCCAGTTTTGGAAATGAGCTTATTGCATTGTTTTGCAGTAATCAAAGAGATGGCGGTAGGTGGTGCTACCTCTGGTATCCTGTACAACTTATTTCCCAATTTAATGATAACAACACGGGGTCTTGATTCATACATAGCATGTCACTTCCACAAGTATGGCTGTCCTAATAATACATCACAAACTTCAAGGGGAGCAATGTCACACAATACCTCATCCGTGAAGGGCTTGATGTTGTATGGAAGGCGACACTGTTGGCTCATGCGAAGATCTCGTCCTTGGTGAAGCCACCTGATGGTGTACGGTTGTGGATGTGCTGTGGTCGGTAAGCCCAACCGCTTCACGACCTCTGCCGAAATGAGGTTCTTTTGGCTCCTGCTATCAACAATGAACTGTATCGGGGAGCCCTTTACCCACATCTGGGAGTGGAAGAGACGCTCCTCCTCCTCTGGATCTTCGGGTTCATTTTTATGGATCTTGGCGGTAGCAACAGTGGCATTGGGATCCGCATCAATGATATACTTCCCTTTGTCATTTCCGTTGTCAGGTTCTGACTCAGAGTTGGAACATGCATCTGATTCTGAAACTCTTATGGAACTCACACCATTTTCCCGTGTCCTTTTTCGGCTTCGCGGCGTTGTTCTTTGCTTGCAGCTTCGGCGAGTTGTCTTGGGCTGCCCTGCCTTGGCTTTGTCCTTTGTTCTGTGGTTTAGGGGCACCTTTCCCCTACTTTGGATTCACAGATCCAAAGTCTCGCTTCTTTTGTTTAAATTTCTGCTCGACCTTGACGGCATATCGGTATGCTGTGCCAAGCGAGGAGATGTTCAGGAATTGTATTTCTTCCTGGATGTACTTGTGCAGGCAGCCACGGTATTTGAGTATCAAATGCTGCTCTGAATCCTTGATACCCAACTTTGTGCGAAGGGTATGGAAAAGATTGGTGAACTCCGGCACATCTTGGTCCCTTCCCTGCCGCAGCGTGGTCCACTTTATGTATTAATCCTCATAGCTTCCGACAGGGTAGTATTGCTCCTTGATGGCATCCCGGAATGAATTCCAGGTGGGTGCGGTTGAAAATAGTGAGCCAGTACTTTCATCCTTCTGCTCGCAGTAGGTTTCCCACCAGTCCTTGACGTGGGGGGCTGCTTTGAGAAGAGCGAAAAAAATCTTTTCCTGACTCGAAAATTCATGAACAGAAAAATAACCCTCTAGCAGATTTAACCATTTATCTACGACATCTGCGTCTATCTGACCCTCGAATATGGGGATTTCAAAATTAACTTGTACCTTAAAGGGCGTGGCGTTTCCAGAGTAGCTGCTGGAAGCCGATGCGTCACTTCTTGGTAGCCGCTGAAGGATTTGGGCAGAGCTGTCCATCATCGCGTTTCGTTGTCACTTAAGGGCTTCTTCGAGCAAGATTTTGATAGGATCTCCTGCCCCCTCGTCTTTCTTCTCATCCGCCATGGGAGGCCGTTGGGATTTGCGAGGCTGGTCTTGCAAAGGTTCGACCAGTTCAAGCCCTAACTCCTTATATCCCTACCTTGTTGGGGACATGCAAAGAAAAACAGAGAAAAAGCAGACCGCTTTGATACCACTGATCCAGACTTAAACAGGAATGCAACAAATTACAGAGATAACCATAAACGTAGATATGCAACGGAAATAATACTTCATTTCATTAATGTAAAATACTGAAATATGCTTACAAACAGTAATGGAAATAAACTAGCTAGGGCGATGGTAGTTGAGAAGAGATGTGGTGGCTACATGCCTCTGAACTGTGTTACAATGAGGCTCGAAGGCCTATTTATTGTTGAGAAACAATGGAAAACCCTTAACATTCCAAAACCTAACCCTAGAAGATGAAACACCAAACTATGGGCCCCGTTTGGGTAAATTGGTACACCAACTTCCCGGGGTCGTAACTTTGGCATACGATCTCCGTTTGACGCGTACAATAGCTCGTTAGAAAGATCTATCCGAGCACTACCACTTTGGGAGGCAACATGGGTCCATGGACCCATGTTGTCCCAAAATTCCCAAAAAACGTTGTTTAGGGCCTCAAAATGGCTGCGGAAGTTCAGGACCCGAAAACTGCTAAAAATAGTAAGTTGTGCTACAATTAAGGAAACTGAAAATGCTGAGAGAAACAATGGTGGGGGTCCAGGTGGACTTGGCAGGTGGCCACCAATATCCACCTGGATCATGCCAGCTGTTCTCTGGTATGAGTATTCAAAAAATGAATTAGTCTATTGGCCTGTTCGGGCTTGTTTGCTAATAATGCTCTGGCCTTTTGAATCTCAACTTGAGCTATTTCTATCAATTCAATTTGCTCATATATTGTTTGAATTGATCTCCATTGATCAGTGATGGACTAGCCAATTTTAGTCCAAAAAATTGTCTTGATTTCTGACAGAGTTTTATGAAGAGTAAGCTCTTTTTCTAAGGATTTTACCTTATTTTCCAAGGCCTTTACCTCTCTTGTTTTCTCAGCCACAGTTATTTTGGATTTATCATAGCTCACCTCTAACTTGGCCAACTTTTCTTTGGCTTCCTTTAGCTCTGCCATTTGGATTTCTAAGGCCTTTATTTCTTCCATCATCTTTTCCATGCTCATGCTGCTATCTGGTACTGTTGTTGTTGTTGCTGTAGTTGTTGCTGAAGCTGAGGTACCTGCTGTTGATGCTGGTACAGTGGTAGGGACTGCTGCTGTAGTTGTAGGAGGAGCTGTTGTGCTTATTGGAGCTGTTTCTGGTGGCTGGGAGGTCGACACTCCCTGCTTTCCTTGTAGTGCTTCCTCCAATGCCTTCTCTGTTTCTGCTAGTCTCTCATTCATCCTCATCAGTAAACCCATCACGTCCTCCTCTTCTTTCTGCTGTGCAACCTCTATGGTTTGTGGGTGCATTGTAATCGGTAGCTTCAATTGCTTTTTGAGGGCTGCAATATCTTCTTCTTTCTTTTTTATTAATGCCTGGATACCCTTGGGATCCTTGGGATCATGTCCCAGCTCTATAATAATTTCCTCCAAGGATTTGATCTTGTTATCCTTGGCTAATGAGGAGGCATTTTACAATTCTAATTGGGCGGAGGTATTGTGCAATGAATTCTGCAATTTGTGAGCTAATAAAGCTTTGTCTGCCAAGGTGGAGTACACCATTTCTCCGATTTGTTTATGTAATTCAATCTGGTCCATTGGGTGGATGTCTTTAGAGAGAACCTCCAGATTGGTCCTGATATAATCAGTAGCTGACTGTGGCTATTGCATTGTGGGCTTGAAGTGACTAAGGGTCATTTTCCCTTCTTGAATATCATAGGCTGCCATTAGCCTTTGTTGATTTATGGGGGCCATTCTCAGCAATTGATTATAAAGTTGGAACCTTACTGGCTCATTTCTAGCCTTTATTTCAGTAAATTCTTCCTTGATATCCGAGCCTTGCTTGCTCTGTGGCCTGGAAGATGTAACCTCCACACCATGCTACCTCTCTTGCTCTTACTGATATGAGCTAGTTGATGTTTCCAAACTTGGAGGAATCTACTGTTCAGTTGTTCCCTCACCCCTTAGGTTGCCTGCTGTCTCTTCCGAGAGTTCCTCTTCAGAGTGAGGATTTAACCTTTGCCTCTTTTCCCCTTGCTGTTCTGCTGATCCACCTATAGGTGTGTCTTCTTGTCTCTCTCTTTTCTTGGCTCTTTCCTCATTGAGAGGAGTTTGTAACACAAGGATTTCAGGTACCTTTATTTCTGTTGAAGGACCTTGCCCTTGGCTTTGTTCCTTTGATGTATTTGGCCGATCTACCATTTTTTCCTGCTGCTCTGAATGCAACACTTCTTTGCCTTTGGATGTCCCTGCAGGTGGAGTACTTTCCTTGGCAGGTTGTTGTGAAGTTGTAGCAGATGATGTGCCCGCTCCAATGTGTTGAGGCAAGTTGAAAGGGACTTGTCCAAAAGAGTCCAGGTCAAGTGTTTTTTCAAGCCCTTTCATTGCTTTTTCTAATTTCTCTTCTTCGGTAATCTCTTCAACTAATGTGCCTTCTACCCATTCTTGTTTATTAGCATATTGTTCAATTTCAGGGATTTTGTGGTGAACATATCCTGTAAGCTTGTTTTTGACTCTTCTAAAACTTATAAAATGTTCAGGTTCATATGGTGACCAATGGAAACTTTGTTTCAGCATAAGTTGATCCCTTAAAATCTTATCTGTTTCTTCGCGGGCTTCTTCCCTTTTATTGAAGATAAAAAGGCCCAATTGATTTCTTATCTTGAGCTGTGCCTTTTTCCTAGCACCATAGAAATGAGTCAAATCTGAACTACTAAATTGTCGGAAGTATTCCAGGGCAAAGAGTCTCATAGGGACATACTTTGGCAGCTTGTAGGGGGATAATTCACAGCCATAAATCCTGATCACTGTGTGATTTTGGTAAAAATACCAGTCACCAATACTGTAGTCCTTTGAGAGATGTAGAATTTTTTGCATTTCAGCAGAGAGCCTGGCAGGAGGAGTTGTCATCAACAAAGAAGTAGTTGGATATATGAATAGGTCAATAAACTCGCAATATGTATAAGGGGAGTTGTGGACTTCATAGAATACTGAGGTCCAGAAAATTACAGACCTCCTTTCTCCTTTGAGGTTCAATCTTCTAAGAGGAATTTGGAAACTATCAGGTTGATAGTACAGCGGCAAATGATATATGTAGGATGTGTATTTGAACACTCTTTCTCTGTCCAAGTTCATGAATTGCTCATGGATTTTATTTGCTATGAAGGTGGCATAATCATACTTGACAGCAGGGGGCTGTCGTGGAGTGAACATGGACATCAATACTAAAACAGTTTCATCAATATGCTCACTGGTTTTGAAGCCCAAGATGTAAGAAATCATATCAGTAATGAGTATACCAGCCTCATTGAACCAGACTTGATTAAAAGGAGGTGGATGCCTGGGCTGGCTTTCTGGTCTCATGAATAATTGAGCTATTTTGGTAATTTCTGAACTGGGCAGTTTGGCAGCTTGGTCAAGCAAGAATTTCATGGTGAGAGGAGCCAGAGGCTGAGTTGGCTTAAAGTTCAGCATCTCATTTTTGGATTGACGAGTAATATAGAAGAGGACAATGCCAGATGGAGCCATAACTGCTCTTTGTGTGGGTTCATAATTTGCACAGCATAAATGGATGAAATCAGGGAGCACATTCACTAAAGGGAGGTAATAGATAAGCACGTTGGACTCCCAAATTCCCAAGACATCAGTGTTGCTTCTGTAGCTATTCCTAATTTCACAAAAGGCTTGTAGGTGAGGCTTGTCACCCATCATATCCTTAATTTGGAAGTCCCTGTTAGCAAGGGGCATCCATTCCAATTCCTTATGTGGTGCATTCATGGGGGCAACATTCAAGGCCACTGGAGCCTCCATTTTCAATTGTTTTATGACTTTTGAACTTGGCGTTAGAGCTTTTGCAGCAATAGTGTGGTAAGATGATAGTCTGTGGGCTTTTCTACGGCAATTGCAGGCGGAAATAAGTTTAATTTCAGCTCGAAGGGCGAATTTGCAGAGGGCAACATAGCTCACAGGTTTTCTTTGAAAAATGGGTGAAACAGTGATGTTAATATAGAGGTGTAGAGGCAACACTGTGACTTTAACTTGAATTTTAGTTCTTCGGGCGCTTTTTACAGAAAACTCGGAAAAACAGGGTTTATGAGCGAATTATGGGTAAATACCTGTTCTATGGATGCCTAGTGCGAAATGTAGGCAGAAGACTAAACTGAGGGGCCGAGCTGCGGAGTGAATTCCCCTGGGTGGTAGACTGTGCAGCTAAAATGGTGTTTTGAACGTAAATAACCATGCAGAGCTTTGCGCGGAAAAATAAAGAGAAATGGATAAAAATGACGTTAAAACGACTTTTTAACAAAATTTTGATTTCGGCGGGCTTTTGGCGGGCTTTGGTTGGGTGATGTCAGCATGACATCATATTTTTCCGATAGCGAGGGTACGGAAGGTGACTTGGCGTTGATGTGGCGGACATGGCGGATGAAACAGTGATGAGGTGGCAGCTGACGTGGGCGATGACGTGGGTGCTGACG
Organism: Pinus tabuliformis; assembly: GCA_031772625.1. Classification (NCBI taxonomy): domain Eukaryota; kingdom Viridiplantae; phylum Streptophyta; class Pinopsida; order Pinales; family Pinaceae; genus Pinus; species Pinus tabuliformis. The sequence goes on from CM062807.1 coordinate 977,524,611, forward strand.
TGGGTAATGACGTCAGCGGCGGGAAGGGAGAGTGGTTTATGGTTTTATCGCACCGTTTTATGTACGACGGCGGTTTTGGGCCGAACGGATGCGATAAACTGTGGTGGCAATGCATGTCCTGTAGTACGGTGGGAATACCGCTTTTCATCGAGCGCTATTTTTCGGACATCGGAGGGGTTCCGATATGGATGAGAGCCGTCTAATCTGTGGGATCGGATCTGACGGTTGATGGGACGAGAAGTTAGCAGGGAGGTACACGCGGGGCCTACCCGATTTATTTATTGTTTTATATGTGTTGCGGGGTATAAAACCTTTAGTTATTGTGTTTTTTCGGGCGCGGTTGTTTATTTAACCGGGTGTTAAATAAACTCCAAACTTTATGTATTTGGAGGGGTTATTATAGGGTTCCAAATGAACCTATAATTCCCAAAACAGTATGGTTTATGGCTATAATTTCCGGGGGTTGGGATATTTAGATTTTTAGGGATTTTTATGTTATTTTATGTATAATAGGGGCGGGGAAAACTTTAAATAGGAGCTATATAATAAAGTTAAAGTGTTAATATGGTTTTGTAGATAGAAAACGATAAGTTTATAAGGTAGCAACTTAGGTTCTTAGGGAAATGAAAGTGAAATGGAATGATTATTTTTACACAAGAAATGTGGCTTGTTTTGGCTAAGTAAACACAAAGTTCTACTTAGTATTCCTCATAAAATGAAGTGATGTAAACCCACTGGGCAGATCCCAATGTCCTTGAGGGGATGTTAGTAAATGATTTTTAAGGAGATTGGGAAGGGAAATTAGTCATGCTCCACCTGAACTGTAACCAAACAACTGCCATTGCACTTATGATGTTCATGAGAGATGAATTCCCTCCTATAGACAACACTGCTTATCAACCTACTTCTGTAACACCAAATTACCTACCCATCTTGCTACACCTAACATTTTTTCTTCATTTTATTTGGGTGCATTTGAACTAGCAAACCCTGATTTTCTTTTGTTTTCTTTTGACTGCCCTCCTATATAAGTCTGCCCTTATCTCTTCTAGGGGCTCAGATTCAGTTGTTGAGCTCCCCTTGCTTCTCTACCTAACTATTTGTCTGCCAAGCTTGAACTGTTTGGACAAACTTTATTATCTAATGCTAAACAAAAAATTTAAACATGGACTGGCCAAGATTGAGTTGTTTGACCATCCATCAAGTGTGATAGAAGTCACTGATTGCACAATCTGAACTTCTTTGCAAAAGATAGGACAGTAGTGGCATTTTGACTAGCACACTTCCCTGGTCTTTTCTTTGGGGTTCATTTTCTTTCTTTCTTGACCAATTAATTCTTTTTTCCTTTGATTTTTCTTTTAGGGCATACCCTCTTTACATTTTTTAAATTTTTTGGCTTTTTTGAAAATATGGAACCTTTGCAGCATGGAAAGGATGATCATATTTGGCATTTCCACAATCAATCATGAAATATGACACCTATTGGTATAGGAACCTAACAGTGGCTCCACCTGGGGATGGCTTTTCCAGATGAAAAGCCAAGAACAGTAGGTCAGATGTCCTTATATTCATCTTTTGCTGCAACATATATGTTTTCCCTATGATCTGATTTGAACAGAATTACATCTCTATTTTTGACAGTTTGTCTGAGTGTTTGTCATCATCTTTATAGCTCCCAAGTTTTCTTCTTCACTTCTTCTGATAAACTCTAAATGTAATACAAAAAGGTGGCACAATTTCTTGCCTTTTCCCAAAATTTGCTACATATTATTCGCTATCTTATTGCTGTGATAAAGTGCAGAAAATAGACATTATTATGTACACATTATAGTCCTGATATGTTAACAAAGAGGATTAAAATAATGCTTGAGAATCCGACCATTGACTGGCCCATCCACTGCTTCTGTACCATCAAAACTTCTCAAAAAGTAAGTGTTATTTCCTTGTACAGCCTGAATAGCAAAGGGTCCTTTCCATAGGAAATCAAATTTTCCATGTTTTCCTTTGTCTTCCCTCCTAGAATCCCACTTCAGCACTTTGTCACCTATGAAAAAATCCTCTGCCTTTGTCCTTTTGTCAAAAATAATTTTCAATTTCTCTTGTAGAATCTGAGATCTCTGATACACTTCCTCTCTAGTCTGCTGCAAGTGAATTGTCTGATTGATTCTTCTTTGAATATCATTTGGTTTTGCTTGTATTTCTTGCAGCAATTTTATCACTGGGATTCCCAAGGATGAAGGGAACACTGCCTCCATGCCATAAACCAACTCATAGGGGCTTGTCCCAATAGCTCTCTTTGTGGTTAACCTGTCTGCCCACAGTGCATTAATAAGCTTTTTGTGCCAATTTTTCTTGTTTTCCTCCTATACTTTCTTTATGATATTGATCAAGCTTTTGTTGGATGATTCAGATAGACCATTACTTTGAGGGTAATAGGCTGTGGAATGGCCTAAGATGATGTGGTACTTGTGACAAAAATTGATCATTCTTTTGGATTTAAAGTCAGCAGCATTGTCAGTTATTATCTTTTCCGGACAGCCAAATCTAGATAGGATATTGGTTTCTAAGAATTTCATGATGATTGAGTCATTGGCTTGCCTACAATGGATGGCCTCTATCCATTTGGTGAAGTAATCTGTGGCAGTTAAAATCCACTTATGCTGGCCAGAAGAGGAAGGGTGAATTTCTCCGATGAAATCTAAACCCCATTGTTGAAATGGTCTTTCCGTGGAAATGGGTTTCAGGGGTAAAGGTAAAAGCTTTCTCTTGCCTTCAAAGATTTGACATTTATGGCAAGAAACTACAAATTTTTTTACATCAGCAAATAGGGAAGGCCAATAAAAACCGACTCTTAGGATTTTATCAGCTGTTGACTTCCAATACAAATGTCCACCACAGTCCCATGCATGAAATTCCTTGAGCACTTTGTCAGTTTCATCATGTGTTAGGCAATTCAACAAAATACCTTCATGATTTTTCCAAAATAAAACATTGTCTAGAATTGAAAACTTTGAAGCTTTCATTTTCAAGAATCTCTTTTAGTTCTGGATAACCCTGGAGGAGCTTGCAGGTTTAGCAATACATAAATTATATCAGCATACCAAGGTGATTGTAAGAAGGCTTGATTGATCTGTGGAGTCGCCATCTCCTGTTCGTTATCCAATTCATTGTTGTCAAGGGCTTGAAAATTGGTTTCAGTCATCAATTTGGCTAATCCTATTCCAAAATTTCAAGGTCATATTCCAAAATGTTAGCTATCCATTTGCCTCTTTTTCCTTCAATTCCTTCTTGAGTCAGAATGTCTTTGACCACGGCATTTGGGACATAAGCTATCACATGAGAGTACAAGATATAAACTCTGAAATCCTTGATGGCCTTTACAAGGGCATAAGCCTGCTTTTCCATGATTTGATATTTTAAAGGAGCATATCTAAGTGCTTTGCTGAAGAAAGCAATGGGCTTCTCACATCCTTGATCATCTTTTTGTAATAGGACAAAAACAATAGTATGCTCAGATGCAAAGGAAAAGATTATGAAGTCCCTATCAAACTTTGGGCTTGTGAGGACCAGTGTTTTGGTTAAAGCTATTTTGATTTCCTCAAAGGCTTGTTTAGCTTCTATTGTCCATTTGACTTTGGAATCTTTCTTCAGCATGTTATTCAACAATCTTATTAGTTCAGCCAAGTTGGGTATGAATCTTCTTAGGAAATTGATCTTTCCTAGAAAAGCTTGCAATTCTTTGATATTTCTTGGGTGAGGCACTTGGAGAATAGCTTGTATTATGTCCGGGTCAATTCTTATGCCATCTTTTGAGATTATGTGACCTAAGAGTTTGCCTTCTTCTAGGCCAAACAATGACTTCTTTGGGTTCAATGATATGCCATATTTTTTGTAAATTAGGAACACTTGTTTGAGATGTTGTAAATGTTCTTGATCTGATTTGGAAAAAGTGGTGAGATCATCAAGATATATGACTAGGAAATCATGAATCTCTTTTGCAAAGGCTATGTCCATTGCTCACTGAAAAGTGGCCTCTGCATTTTTGAGTCCAAAAGGCATTTTTACATATTTAAACGTTACCCAAGGTGTTGTAAAGGTAGTTTTATCTTGATCATCTGGGTGAACTAAGATCTGATTAAATCCTGAGAATCCATCTAGCAGTGAGAACCTAGAAGCTCCCACTACCCTTTGTAAAATGTGATCCATCTTAGGTAAGGGATAGTGATCTTTGAGAGAAACTTTATTCAGGTTTCTTAAGTCAACACACAGTCTTATCTCTCTCGTTTTCTTCCTAGTGGGCACTAGATTTGAAATCCATTATGAAAATCTAATAGGTGCAATTATTCCAGCTTGGTACATTCTTTTGACTTCCTTTTCAATGAGAGGAAGAAGAACTGGATTAACCCTTTAAAGTTTTTGTTTAAAAGGCTTTTGATTCTCTTTTAAAGGTATTGTGTGTTGGATGACCGAAGTATTATAGGACTTGAGATCCTCATAGCTCCATGCAAAAACATCTTGAAATTCTTTAAACAGCTCAATGTATTTCAGTTTTTGATTTGGAGGCAGGGCTTTGGACAATTTTACCATCTTAGGATTTTGTGCAGTCCCTATATTACAGTCCTCAATTTCTGCATTTAAAGGTTGCATCTTTGGCTTTCTTGGTATATCATTTGAATCAAAAATATCCTCCAAAGGAGTCAAGCCTATGGGCAAAAAGTTATTTTTTAAATCAATTACTTCAGACTCTTCCCCAGAAATTTCATCAAGATCCATTTGCTTCAGCTCTTGTAAATTTTTGCTGGAAAAAATTGTTGGATGCAAAATCTGATTTGTTGTTTCAGCTGATATATTTTCCTCAATTTTGTCTATTTGCTGTTCTTCACAAATGGTACTTGTATCTAGGTTTGTGCTTGAGAATTCCTCTTTAAAAGTAAAGAAATTATTAATTTGTGTGTCATTTTCAAACACTTGCCAATTTTTGACATTATCTGGAACAGCAGGTCTGTGTTTAATTTCAGCAGTAAAGTGATTGTTGGGCTCGAATGGTAGCTTACAACTGCTGGAAAAAGTTGCCAAACTATGCGCATGTAAATTATGGTTCCTCGGAATTTTGGTCAGCTAGGATTCTAGAAAGCTATTGAGTATTTCCAATGCTGCCCCTCTGTAAGCTCTCAGCCTAAGATCATTTGTAACAAAGTTCCCCTTCATCTGTTGGATAATCAAATCTGAGTCCCCTAGAATTGAAACTTTAGCTGCCCCTAGATTTCTAATCAGTTTGAGTCCCAGCAAAAGGGACTCATATTTGGCCATATTGTTTATACATCTGAAATTCAGTCTATATGCATGTCCTTGAGCATGGTCATTCTGCATGTTGTGTATCCAAATTCCTGCCCCTGCTCCAAATTTATTCACTGACCCATCAAACTCTAAGTACCACAAGATTTCTTGATTACCACTAGGAGAAACTGTCTTAGTGGGCATATTTGGATTTTGTGAGTCATATGGTTTGGCTTGTTTGTTTGTTGCATCAATTATTTCAACAATTTTTAGATCATGAGTAGTGGATTCCTCATTTATGTCTCTTGCTTGTGCTAATTCTAGAAGATTGTCATTAGTTTTGGGGCACATTTTAGCATTGTATAAGATAAAAGAATCCATATCCAAATGCATGGAATAAATGGGAAAGTTTTGGGGCTTTTCTTGACTGCTGACCACGTACTTCATCAATGTTTCCCGGTATAATCTCTTTGGCTGGCCAAAGACTGAAATGGTGGCATAAGACATGTTTAGCTGTAAAGATCCCTGGAGTTTTGCACCCCAAGATCTGGACAAAAGCATTCCATACTTTGGTGGGATATCAACTACCACTACATCCATTAGAATAGTCTTGGCAGGGTATTTCACTAGAGATACACACAAATCTTTGATTAGGCATAGACACCTGACCTGGCTGGAATCAAATGAGAACAAGTCCTTGTATGGCCTTGTGATATCTAGGTCCAATCTTTCCATCACAAACTTAGGCATTAGGTTATGGGAAGCTCCTGAATCAAACATTGCATTATGCAGCACTTTGTCATGAATGTTTAAGCTTACATAGAATGGAGGGACTCCTCCATCTACTGTTTTACCATTTACCTCCGGTCCAAAAATTAGTTCTGGTTGGTCATTTAAAACATTGACTGCATCTCTATTCTCTGATATTTGAAGCGACCTGCTGATTTGTTCCCTGTAAACCTCATGTTTAGCCAATTCTGACAGTGGAATGGCTATTTTTAACTTGCCAATTTTAGTTTCTAGGTTGAAAGGTTTTTCCACTTGAATTTTTATATTTCGGGCAGCAAGGTTTTCCTTTTTTGCTGCGTTTTCAGTGGTTTTTTCTCTATCAGAATTGTTGTTTGAAACTGGATCTGCTTTGAAATTATTTTCAGGAGGGCTGTTTATATTTTATTTTGGAGGAAAGGAGGTAGATGGCTGGTCACTTGATGGCTGTAAGTCTGATATATCCTCAATCGTAGGTTCTTTTGGGTTGAGGTCTGTTTTAGCAAGGGGTTCTGTCAAGGAACTTTTATCCTTTGCTTTCTTGTGTTGCTTGGTATCTTTTAGCTTGCTAGGTTCAGGCACATCTACCATTCTGCTTCTCAATTTGTATTGTTTATGAAATTCATAGACAGATGCATCATACCCCTCTCTGAAATCAAATGATTCTCCGGATTTGGTTTGGAATTGGTTGAAATTATGAGCTTCTTGGTCATCTTGTGTTAAAAAGATTTGTTGTTCACTATTCAGACCCATTAGGTTGATTTGAGTATCCTCTATTGGCTCACTAGAGGTTGAAGCTTCGGCATAGTTCTCTTGAAATGGAAGTCTGATATTCTGATCAGGGCCAGCTTTCCCGGTGTTAGGATTTTGATTTTTTCTAAAGTTTGGATTTCTAGTGTTGTTAGTTGGTTGACCTTCCCAAGAAGATTTTCTTTCAATGGTTTCCACTCTATCACCCAGTCTATCCATTCCCTTAATGATTGCATCAAGTTTTTGCTCAAATGCAGAAGGCTCCTCTTTGAAGGGAGTCCTTCTTTCAGCTCTAGCTCTAGCTCTTTTAGAGATCAGATTGGCCTCTACACTAACAGCTATGCTCTGCATGTTCTCTAGGCTTGGAGGGGCTCTTTCCCTTAGTTGATATGCCATGTCAGAGTCAAATCCATCAGGGAATTTGATCAAGGCTAAGTCAGGTGGAGGTCTAAGGTTTTGAGGGATAGAATTGTATACATTGTTGAATCTAGTGCAGTAATCTTGAACACTCTCTTGTGGATCCCTTTTCAAATTCTCATATTCTGTTAGGATGTGTAAAGGGTCCTTCTTCTTTTCCCATCTGTTCAAAAAGGTTTGGTACAGGGCATCCGGATCAGCAATTGTGTTTGCAACAAGTGCCCTAAACCAGGTCCTTACATCACCGGTTAAGCTTTGGACAAAATTTTCATTCTCACATCGTTATCATCAATTTCATAGTTCTCAAAGTAGTCCATCATTTTCTTAGTATGTTGTTGTGCTGTGTAGGAGCCAGTACCATCAAAATATGTAATTTTTCTTTGATAATCTTGAGGCATAGCCCCTGGATTTGCAGGCAACTGCAGAGGAGCATATCGGTTTGCCATATTTACAGGTATAAATGGGACAACTGGAAGCATAGGGATAACAACTGAGATAAATGGAGTGGATGGAGGAGTGGAAGAGGTGCTTTGAAGTGATGATGGTGAACTAGAAGAAGCTGCAGCCAGAGTAGAAAGGGTTGCTGCTTTTCCAGGTGGCGATTGAGTAAGGTTTTGCTAAAGTATATCAAGATTTAAATCAACAGGATTTTCTAAACTTTCTTGTCTCCTAAAGTTCTTAGTGATCAAGTTAGGATTTTCAAAAATAGCTGGAGGATTAGGATCTGGGTTTGATCTAGTGTAACGAGTTTTCTTCTTTGGAGCCAACTTCTAAATCTGTTTTTGGTATTTTCTGGAGATATTTGAAGAATGATGCTTTTGACAATACCTTTGTAGGAAAATATAAATTGTAACAATCTTGAATTTTCCTAAAGATCTTTTGAAAATAAAAGGAAACTAATCAAATTTTTGAGACAGTTGTATAAAGCCTACTGCTAGACTGGAGATTGACTGAAGCAACTTTTATTTATTCCTGTAGATGCACAACAAAAATGGTTTCAAAGGCTACCTGGCTAACTTCAGGCTCCATCTGTAGCTTTAGAAAATAGACAACAGTAACAAAGACAGTCATTATGTTCCCCAGTGGAGTCGCCAATGATGTTATCACTCAGGTTGTTCCCCAAAAGCAGTGGAAAAGGGAATACGGACGAGGTAACCACTAACCAGTCTTTTAGCTGCAGATTCTAGCCAATCTGTAACCAAAGAGGGCTCTCTCTTTATGATTTATCTTTGTTATGCTATATGTTAGGCTAGTTATGAGGCACAAGTATTTGTTTGATGTTTGGATGGTGACATTCAATAGAATAGGGCTGCAAGATATGAGAAGTTCTGACCATTGGGTTAATGGAGTCAGTGAAAATGAATTTCTGAGTATGGTTTCTTAGGCAAAAGGAGGAACTACAGAGCAAGATAATTAAACATAGAACAATTTTCAAGCTGGAATAAGATGAAATGAAGTCAGGGAATGAAAGGCAATTAAGAATCTTTCATTATGCTAACAGAGGTAAAATGAATGAATATTACCAAGGAGCAGTCAAGAATTCCTTGATTGTATTCAGGGTGTGAGAACCAGGGAGACAGGAGCAGTCAAGAATTCCTGCCTATGCTAGTCCTGAAGAAAACATAAAAATTGACAGGAATTGAACACAGAGTACAAAAAAGTAAATTCTGGGCTATTCTTCTTTCCTGCAATTCAAAACATGATATATGGATGATATATAAAACATAGGAACAGTAAAACAAGAGTTAAAAAGACTTATTGATCCATGAGGTAACATGAGTATTCAGTAACATATTCTTCTGCCATAGTTCCACAACCAGCAAGTTCATCAGCAAATCATTCCAGCAATCTTTATTCAGAAGGGTTCTCAAAATTTACAATACAAGTCCAGAATGATATTCACCAGCTAACCCCCAATACATCTCTAGGGGAGGTATTTATACAAAAAGAGTTACAAAATATCTCATAGGGAAAATATCAAGCAATAAATTTATCCATCTACTTCTTCAAAGGCAATAAATGACATTGAAAACATAGCGTAATTAATGTAGGAGTAACTTCCGCTGTACTGGCTGCCTTAGGTGGTCTGCTATACTTGACTTTTTTGACTCAACAAGTCGGCAGGTAGCTGTCTCTTTAATTTGCGTCTCTGCGTTGCTGTCACGGCCTTGTCATCTGTGCCTAATTCCGCTTTAATGCGTTCTGGCGTGCCTTTCCTTTTCTGTTGTTTTCGTTCCCATGATGTATGGCACATACATTGAATTTGATTAAATGAAGATGATCAAAAGAAAGAGAACGAAAATTACCTTGGTAAAACCTCTAACATGCCCTGCCACCATTGGTCTGTTGGCAGCTGGTGCCTTTGTAGTTTTATTAATGTTTCATCAGCTTCAGTATACCTGTAGTAATTGGGCTGGACTTCAAAAAGATGTGTTATTTCATGCTCGATGTAGAACAGATTTTCCAATTTATCATATAATCTCTGTCCAGAGGGAGGTACTGTGTCTTCTAAAGTGCTTGATGATGCTGTAATCTGATTGGTAACATATGTATTTACCTTGTGGGCATATTGTTCATGTGTCAACAGTCTATGATTGCTGGTCAATAAGCTGGGTAACCCTTTGCTCTGCAAGATTGTGAACTTCTCTATAAAGGAATTTATTTCTGTCTGCATTTCTTGGCACTTTCTTTCCAGGTTTTGTACAAAATTCCTCATGGTCAACACCTTTTTCACTGTCAAAATGGTGCCTGTTCTGTCCTTGATATCCAAAGCTGCCAGCTGTTCTCTGGTATGAGTATTCAAAAAATGAATTAGTCTATTGGCCTGTTCGGGCTTGTTTGATAATAATGCTCTGGTATTTTGAATCTCAACTTGAGCTATTTCTATCAATTCAATTTGCTCATAGATTGTTTGAATTGATCTCCATTGATCAGTGATGGATTGGCCAATTTTAGTCCACAAAATGGTCTTGATTTCTGACAGAGTTTTATGAAGAGTAAGCTCTTTTTCTAAGGATTTTACATTAATTTCCAAGGCCTTTACCTCTCTTGTTTTCTCAGCCACAATTATTTTGAATTTATCATAGCTCACCTCTAACTTGGCCAAATTTTCTTTGACTTCCTTTAGCTCTGCCATTTGGAGTTCTAAGGCCTTTATTTCCTCCATCATCTTTTCCATGCTCATGCTGCTATCTGGTACTGTTGTTGTTGTTGCTGTAGTTGTTGTTGAAGCTGAGGTACCTACTGTTGATGCTGGGACAATGGTAGGGACTGCTGCTGTAGTTGTAGGAGGAGCTGTTGTGCTTATTGGAGCTGTTTCTGGTGGATGGGAGGTTGACACTCCCTGCTTTCCTTGTAGTGCTTCCTCCAATGCCTTCTCTGTTTCTGCTAGTCTCTCATTCATCCTCATCAGTAAACCCATCACGTCCTCCTCTTCTTTCTGCTGTGCAACCTCTATGGTTTGTGGGTGCATTGTAATCGGTAGCTTCAATTGCTTTTTGAGGGCTGCAATATCTTCTTCTTTCTTTTTTATTGATGCCTGGATACCCTTGGGATCCTTGGGATCATGTCCCAGCTCTATAATAATTTCCTCCAAGGATTTCATCCTATTATCCTTGGCTAATGAGGAGGCCTTTCCAATTCTAATTGGGCGGAGGTATTGTGCAATGAATTCTGCAATTTGTGAGCTAATAAAGCTTTGTCTGCCAAGGTGGAGTACACCATTTCTCCGGTTTGTTTCTGTAATTCAATCTGGTCCTTTGGGTGGATGTCTTTAGAGAGAACCTCCAGATTGGTCCTGATATACTCAGCAGCTGACTGTGGCTGCTGCATTGTGGGCCTGAAGTGACTAAGGGTCATTTTCCCTTCTTGAATATCATAGGCTGCCATTAGCCTTTGTTGATTTGTGGGGGCCATTCTCAGCAATTGATTATAAAGTTGGAACCTTACTGGCTCATTTCTAGCCTTTATTTCAGTAAAGGTTTTCTTGATATCTGAGCCTTGCTTACCCTGTGGCCTGGTAGATGTAACCTCCACACCATGCTGCCTGACTTGCTCTTGCTGATATGAGCTAGTTGATGTTTCCAAAATTGGAGGAATCTGTTGTTCAGTTGTTCCCTCACCCCTTAGGTTGCCTGCTGTCTCTTCCGAGAGTTCCTCTTCAAAGTGAGGATTTAACCTTTGCCTCTTTTCCCCTTACTGTTCTGCTGATCCACCTATAGGTGTGTCTTCTTGTCTCTCTCTTTTCTTGGCTCTTTCCTCATTAAGAGGAGTTTGTAACACAAGGATTTTGGGTACCTTTATTTCTGTTGAAGGACCTTGCCCTTGGCTTTGTTCCTTTGATGTATCTGGCCGATCTGCCATTTTTTCTTGCTGCTCTGAATGCAACAATTCTTTGCCTTTGGATGTCCTTGTAGGTGGAGTACTTTCCTGGGCAGGTTGTTGTGAAGTTGTAGCAGATGATGTGCCCGCTCCAATGTGTTGAGGCAAGTTGAAAGGGACCTGTCCAAAAGATTCCAGGTCAAGTGTTTTTTCAAGCCCTTTCATTGCTTTTTCTAATTTCTCTTCTTCAGTAATCTCTTCAACTAATGTGCCTTCTACCCATTCTTGTTGATTAGCATATTGTTCAATTTCAGGGATTTTGTGGTGAACATATCCTGTAAGCTTGTTTTTGACTCTTCTAAAACTTATAAAATGTTCAGGGTCATATGGTGACCAATGGAAACTTTGTTTCAGCATAAGTTGATCCCTTAAAATCTTATCTGCTTCTTCCCAGGCTTCTTCCCTTTTATTGAAGATAAAAGGGCCCAATTGATTTCTTATCTTGAGCTGTACCTTTTTCCTAGTACCATAGAAATGTGTCAAATCTGAAATACTAAATTGCTGGAAGTATTCCAGGGCAAAGAGTCTCATAGGGACATACTTTGGCAGCTTGTAGGTAGATAATTCACAGCCATAAATCCTGATCACTGTGTGATTTTGGTAAAAATACCAGTCACCAATACTGTAGTCCTTTGAGAGATGTAGAATTTTCTGCATTTCAGCAGAGAGCCTGGCAGGAGGAGTTGTCATCAACAAAGAAGTGGTTGGATATATGAATAGGTCAATAAACTCGCAATATGTATAAGGGGAGTTGTGGACTTCATGGAATACTGAGGTCCAGAAAATTACAGACCTCCTTTCTCCTTTGAGGTTCAATCTTCTAAGAGGAATTTGGAAACTATCAGGTTGATAGTACAACGGCAAATAATATATGTAGGATGTGTATTTGAACACTCTTTCTCTGTCCAAGTTCATGAATTGCTCATGGATTTTATTTTCTATGAAGGTGGCATAATCATACTTGACAGCAGGGGGCTGTCGTGGAGTGAATATGGACATCAATATGCTCACTGGTTTTGAAGCCCAAGATGTAAGAAATCGTATCAGTAATGAGTATACCAGCCTCATTGAACCAGACTTGATTAAAAGGAGGTGGATGCCTGGGCTGGCTTTCTGGTCTCATGAATAATTGAGCTATTCTGGTAATTTCTAAACTGGGCAGTTTGGCAGCTTGGTCGAGCAAGAATTTCATGGTGAGAGGAGCCAGAGGCTGAGTTGGCTTAAATTTTAGCATCTCATTTATGGATTGAGGAGTAATATAGAAGAGGACAGTGCTAGATGGAGCCATAACTGCTCTTTTTGTGGGTTCATAATTTGCACAGCATAAATGGATGAAATCAGGGAGCACATTCACTGAAGGGAGGTAATAGATAGGCATGTTGGACTCCCAAATTCCCAAGACATCAGTGTTGCTTCTGTAGCTATTCCTAATTTCACAAAAGGCTTGCAGGTGAGGCTTGTCACCCATCATATCCTTAATTTGGAAATCCCTGTCAGCAAGGGGCATCCATTGCAATTCCTTATGTGGTGCATTCAAGGGGGCAACATTCAAGGCCACTGGAGCCTCCATTTTCAAATTGTTTTATGACTTTTGAACTTGGGGTTAGAGCTTTTGCAGCAACAGTGTGGTAAGATGACAGTCTGTGGGCTTTTCTACGGCAATTGCAGGCGGAAATAAGTTTAATTTCAGCTCGAAGGGCGAATTCGCAGAGGGCAACATAGTTCACAGGTTCTCTTTGAAAAAATGGGTGAAACAATGATGTTAATGCAGAGGTGTAGAGGCAGCACTGTGATTTTAACTTGAATTTTAGTTCTTCGGGCGCTTTTTACATAAAACTCGGAAAAACAGGGTTTATGAGCGAATTACGGGTAAATACCTGTTCTATGGATGCCTGGTGCGAAATGCAGGCAGAAGACTGAACTGAGGGGCCGAGTTGCGGAGTGAATTCCCCTGGGTGGCGGACTGTGCAGCTAAAATGGTGTTTTGAACGTAAATAACCATGCAGAGCTTTGCGCAGAAAAACAAAGAGAAATGGACAAAAACGACGTTAAAACGACTTTTTAACAAAATTTTGATTTCGGCGGGCTTTTGGCACGCTTTGGTCAGGTGATGTCAGCATGACATCATCTTTGTCCGGTAGCAGGGGTACGGAAGGTGACTTGGTGCTGACGTGGTGGACATGGCAGACGAAAGAGTGACGAGGTGGCAACTGACGTGGGCGATGACGTGGGTGCTGACTTGGGTAATGACGTCAGCGGCGGGAAGGGAGAGTGGTTTATGGTTTTATTGCACTGCTTTATGTACGACGGTGGTTTTGGGCCGAACGGACGCGATAAAATTTGGTGGCGACGTGTGTCCCGTAGTACGGCGGGAATATCGCTTTTCATCGGATGCTATTTTTCGGACATCGGAGGGGTTCCGATATGGATGAGAGTCGTCCGATCTGTGGGATCGGATCTAATGGTTGACGGGACGAGAAGATAGCAAGGAGGTACGGCGCGGGGCCTGCCCGATTTATTTATTGTTTTATATGTGTTGCGGGGTATAAAACCTTTGGTTATTGTGTTTTTTCGGGCGCGGTTGTTTATTTAACCGGGTGTTAAATAAACTCCAAACTTTATGTATGCGGAGGGGTTATTATAGGGTGCCAAATGAACCTATAATTCCCAAAATTGTATGGTTTATGGCTATAATTGCCGGGGGTTGGGATATTTAGATTTTTAGGGATTTTTATGTTATTTTATGTATAATAGGGGCGGGGAAAACTTTAAATAGGAGCTATATAATAAAGTTAAAGTGTTAATATGGTTTTGTAGATAGGAAACGCTAAGTTTATAAGGTAGAAACTTAGGTTCTTAGGGAAATGAAAGTGAAATGGAATGATTATTTTTACACAAGAAATGTGGCTTGTTTTGGCTAAGTAAACACAAAGTTCTACTTAGTATTCCTCATAAAATGAAGTGAAGTAGGACCACTGGGTAGATCCCAATGTCCTTGAGGGGATGTTAGTAAATTATTTTTGGGGAGATTGGGAAGGGAAATTAGTCATGCTCCACCTGAACTGTAACCAAACAACTGCCATTGCACTTATGATGTTCATGAGAGATGAATTCCCTCCTATAGACGACACTGCTTATCAACCTGCTTCTGTAACACCAAATTACCTACCCATCCTGCTACACCTAACATTTTTTCTTCATTTTATTTGGGTGCATTTGAACTAGCAAACCCTGATTCTCTTTTGTTTTCTTTTGACTGCCCTCCTATCTAAGTCTGCCCTTATCTCTTCCACGGGCTCAGATTCAGCTGTTGAGCTCCCCTTGCTTCTCTACTTAACTATTTGTTTGCCAAGCTTGAACTGTTTGGACAGACTTTATTCTCTAATGCTAAACAAGAAATTTAAACATGGACTGGCCAAGATTGAGCTGTTTGACCATCCATCAAGTGTGACAGAAGTCACTGATTGCACAATCTGAACTTGTTTGCAAAAAATAGGACAGTAGTGGTATTTTGACTAGCGCACTTTCCTGGTCTTGTCTTTGGGGTTCATTTTCTTTCTTTCTTGACCAATTCATTCTTTTTGCCCTTTGATTTTTCTTTTAGGGCATACCCTCTTTACATTTTTAAATTTTTTGGTTTTTTTGAAAATATGGAACCTTTGCAGCATGGAAAGGATGATCATATTTGGCATTTCCACAATCAATCATGAAATATGACACCTATTGGTATAGGAACCTAACAATTTCTATTGCTAAGTCATCGAAAACATAATGAAATACTAAACTAAATCTTGTGATGGATGCTGCACTGGCAAAATCTTTGACTTCGCCTGAGTTATTCCTTAGTCCAGTAAATCAAGTAACTCTTACCATCTATTTTCATTTGGGACTGTTAACTTTGTCACCCTACGGTATATTTCATCTACCTTTGAATATTTAGCAAAGGTTGGTCTCACGGTAAAAATATGTTTTACCTCATTCTGCACATGGAAGTCGTTTGACATGGTCTCCAGAAATTCCTTTGCTGTCATACTCCCTTTGATTCCACTGAAATTAATTGTTCTTTTGGCTACCTCTTTCATCTTCAGGATATATTCCTCCTGAGTGATCAACTTGTCATTGATGACACAGATACTGGGTAGTCCCTTCTACATTAAGGCTTCAATTCTGTTTGTAATCTGTTCACCTGCAGCTCCAAGGTTTCACACCTTTCCTCCAAATTGTCAATCAGATTTCTCTTAGTCAAGAATTTCTTGACTTCCAGAATAGTGGCAGTTCTATCACTAACTCCCACCTCCTCCATCTCATATCTGGACTTTGAATTTAAGAACCTCATAATATTGGCCTCTTCAGCGGGAATTTTTCCTAATTTTTCCCTTCCTTGCACAATGGTCTTAGTGGCCTTCTCTATTAACTATTTTTTTTCAAATATAATTTGGATAGGAGGCCAAATCTCATTCATTGAGTTAAGTATGTTCATCCTAATTGTTTCCCTGGTGTGGGCCAAGTTCTAGCCAGTTGAAGTGTCTCTCTCTACCTGGCGCAACTTTTCCAAAAGTCTGAGATTTGTCCAATTCAATAGTCCAAGCAACTTCAACTTTGGCCTTTTGGACTTCCAAAGCTTTCAGTTGGCCCTGCAAGGTCTCAATTTCCTTTGACTGCAATGACATGTTTTGCAGTGTCTGTGTCACTTGTTCAACACTGGGTGTCTGAGCTGAAGTGATAGGTGCAATAGTTGCTCTTGTTGATGGTAGTTGAGAAAGAGGTACAACATCTAAGGGAACAATAGCCATCTATAGGCTCTCTTCTTTCTCCTTTATCAGCTTTTCCAACTCTGCTTCCATCTACCTGATCTATATGTTTTCGTCAATAATCAGTTTCATCATGTCTGCTTTCGGAGCTTCACCCTCTTCAATATCCCTAGTCATTAGATCTTCTGTAGCTGGAAGCTTTAACTATTTCCTCAGTGCTATAATGTCCAAGTTCTTCTTCCTGATAATCTCCTCAGCGACATTGACATCTTTAGGGTCATACCATATATTGATCACCAAGTCTTCCAAAGACTTGATCCTGTTATCTTTGGCCAAGGAGGAGACCTCCTCCATCTTCATCTGTGATTGTATATTTGCAAAATAAACCTGCAATTTGGATAAGGAGATGGCAGTATTAGTTAGAGTGGAGGATATCATCTCACCAGTTTGTTTGTGTATCTCCATTTGATCAATGGGATGTATGTCCTTTTTACTGAACTCAAAGGTGGTACTCTTGTAGTGAGCTACTGATTTGGGCTGTGAAGTCTGGGCCTCATGAAAAGTCATCTGCATTCTACCATGCTCAGTATCAAACACTGACAGAAGTATACTTTGTGAACTGGAAGTTTTCTTCCAGAATTGGTTGTAACTGTTGTTCTCCAAGATTTCATTCCTGAGCTTTATTTCTCTGTACCTATCAAACACTGTCTTATCTCTTTCTGTCTGGACAGTGTGTGATTCTAACTCAGTCTCCTTATGACCCTATGAAGATCAAGGTTCAGAAGGAGATGTAGTAAACTTGGTGGTTTTCGGTGGTGAATTTGTGATGATGATAACTGCCTGTTCTTAAATGTATTTATCTACTTCTAGTTTGTGAGTCACCTTGGGTCGCTTTCTATAACCGATTCTAAATTCTTTGGCTTCACTCCCGCTTGTAGATGATGACCCTTCCCCCCTCTACCTTTTTATGGATTTTTCTTGAGGAACAAGAGTCTGCAAACTGGAAGTGGACACAATCTTCTCTTCAGCTTCCTGTAGGGTATTTTCTGCCCATTCCAACTGATTGGCATATTGTTCTATGTCTGGCCTAGAATTATGAATGTAGGGAGTGTTCTTTTTGTCCACTATGAGTTTTGAAATGATGCCATAGGGGTCATAAGACCATGTGAAGCTCAACTGAACTTCATTTCCTTCAGTAACTTATTTGCCTCCTCACCTGCTGTTCTTGTGTTGCACACAAATGGGCCCACCTCTATTTTAATTATGAATTGTGCCTTCTTCTTGGCCACTACAAAGTGTATATCATCTGAGTTCAACATCTTCCTGATGTACTCCAGTGCAAAGATCCTCATTGGGAGGTACTTGGGGAGCTTATAAGGGGTCAATTCACATCCATATACTCTAATCTTTGTGTAGTTTTGGTACAGGTACCAATCTTGGGTCTTTGCTTGGTCTGATAGATGCAAAATTATTTTGATCTCCTCACTGATCCTAGGCTGCACTGTACTATGGAGAATGTTCATAGCCGTATGAACAAAGTCTTCTACAAATTTCTTGTAGGTGAACTCCTGCTGTTCTTTCATGACCAATGAGGTCCAAAATATCATTGGTTGTTGGTCCCCTGCATCATCCAATTTCTGCAATGCAAAACTGAACTTTTCTACTTGATAATAGATGAACATGTAAATTAAAATAGAGGTGTAACTGAACACCTGCTCTGTAGGAATCTTGATGAACTTCTCATGGATATTGTTAGGCAAGAATTGACTGAAATTAAAAATTATAGAGGGTTTGCTGTTTGTGGAAAATGTGGAAAGGAATCCTAAAATGGGCTCATCTACCCACTAATCAGAATGGTAGCCTAGAATGTGAGAAAGAATGGAAATAATTTGCTTGGCTTGATTAGGGAGAATAGAAGAAGGATAAGGAGGATTCTTCTTGGGAAATTGGGCATTCTCTGGCAAGAAAATTTCAAAAATTCTATCTCTAGTGGCAAAATCCAGCTTTTGATAAAGCTGGGTGAGTGTTTTTAAGGAGAAAGGGGTATCATTTTCCGTAGAAGGGGTCAACATCATTTGGTCAATAGATTTGGATGTAATGGTGAATAGAATATCACCTGTAGGGGCATTAATGGCTCTTTGTGCAGGGACATAACAAGCTTGGCATCTTCTGGTAAATTCTGGGGCTTGAAATGTCAAATGAAAGATATAGTGGGGGAGTTTGACTCCTAGAGTCCTATCTCATCAGTTTTATCAGTGTTTTTATCCTTTAACCAACAATATAACTCCAGGAAATCACAGTCAAAGAGAGTTTCAGTTATCCTGTAATCCTTGTCTGCTAATGGGATGTGATCTAGGTCTATAGAAGGTGGAGTTAATGGATTAATGGCCTAGTCTTGGGTCTTCTTTTTAGGAGGTATGACTATAGTAGTTTATGAACAAAATGAATACACAAAGGAGGCTTACTGGTCTCAGAAATGATAACAGTACATCAGATGAAAAAGAATAGGTAGGTCTGCGAATGTCAAAATCTTGGTGGCGAAGAAGCTTTGATGGAGATCGCTGGTGGAAATTATGAATATTAGAAGAAAATAAGAAGTGGAAGATTGGAAATGACGGGCTCTAGATTTATTTAAAATTTTTTGACAGAATCCCATTGGAAATTGCACGGGACTGTTACTGAACGGTTAGCAGGAAAAATTAAATGAGAAACAGGTATTATGCGGGAAGGCATTTAATTGGAGCAATGGTATAGATAGGTGGCAGGCAAAGAGCGGTGGAGGATGAGTGGTGGGGGTGCAGCAGGAACGGATACGGGATATGTAGTTTCCGGAGGGGGCGATGGGTAGTAAGCAGTATCGCCCGAGGGGGGAGGGGTGCGAAATCACGCAATGTGCCACGTAGGGGGTAGGGCCCGGCGTGAGAAACCACCTTCTTGACCCCCCCAGCGATAAAGGGAGAATGCGAGGGGGGGATGAAAAAGGATAAGGGCTATGGATGGAGTATGGGATCAGACCCCGAGGCGCTGAAAGTCGTTGACCTTTAACCATAAACGACAATCATTTTTTGTCCTTATGCACTTTTTGATATTAGCTATGTGGACTTAGCATAAGGACGAGTAATGAAAACAAGAGATATTTTGTCCATAACGCACCTTGAGTTTTCAAACTTTGGAGAAGGTAAATATAATTTTGAAATACTTTATCCATATCATGTACATTTGCCTTTTTCTATATTCTCAGACTTAGGATAAATTTTTTCATAGGAAAATTATTCACTCCATCACCTAGTCTATTTACCCTTAGCTAGACTAACATTCTTTATTTCTGTCTCCAAGGTGCACTTATACCAGCAAACCCATTTTTATTTTCTTCTATGCAGAAAGAAAAAATATCTAACCTATCCCTTATTTCTCCTATTGACCCAGATTAAACAGTGGGTCAATTTCATTTTCTACCTAACAAATGATTTACCCAGATTAAATTGTTGGATAAACCTTTATTCTCTATCTAATTTTCAGAAATTTAAAGAAGTTTAATCATGATTAAATAGTATGATTAAACTAAAGCTAGTGATTGTGGCATTTTGAACAAGTTGCACACAATTTTATTTTTGAGAAAGGAAGTAAAAGACTAGGTATGAGTAGTGGCATTTAGACTTGTAACATTTTCAATATTATTCTTTTTTTGAATTTCTTTCTTTTGGTGGTTTTGTTTTTTTAATATTTTGTGTTTCTCTTTATTTGTCTTATTTATACCCTCTTTTCATATTTTATTCTATTTTTTCCTTTTTTATTTGGAAATCATTGGCAGTTTGACAAGTATTTACAAAATAGGATTCCTGAGGGGATGGCACTCTCCCTGTGAGGTGCCAAGAACATGTGATCAATAGCCTTGAGTTTTTATTTCAGCAATTTCCACCTCTAATTTCTTTATTGCAGTATTTATGGTAACTCATCAATAGAAGCTCAGGGCCTTCTCTGCAGGATTCAACTTATGTTAATAGGTTACCCAATCCACATAATAAGGACAATGATATATACAATGATAAATGGTAAGAATATTTGCAATGCTAAGAAAAATAATGTTTGAGCATCCTGCCATTGATAGGCCCACCAGGTAATATTGTGCCATCTAAATTTCTAATAAAGAATGCATTATTTCCTCTAAAGGCATAAATGACATAAGGACCCATCCATATGTTATCAAACTTTCCATGCTTCCCTTTATCCTTTCTTCTTGAATCCCAATTTAAGACTTTGTCACCAATGGTGAAATCATCTCCCTTTGTCCTTCTGTCAAACACTTTTCTAATATTCTCATAAATGACCTGAGCCTTATTATAAACTTCTTCCCTGGATTGATGCAAGTATATTGTTTGATCAATCCTCCTTTGAATATCATTGGCCTTAGCCTACAATTCCTGAATTAACTTCATGACTGGGACTCCCAAATATGATGGAAAAACAACATCCATTCCATAAACCAATTGGTATGGTGACATGCCAATTGATTTCTTCGTAGTGAGCCTATCAACCCAAAGTGCATTTATGAGTTTGCTGTGCCATGACTTCTTGTTGTCTGCTAACAGTTTCTTGATAATGTTTACCAGGATTTTGTTTGAAGATTCAACCAGCCCATTACCTTGTGGGTAATAAGTAGTTGAATTCCCCAAAGTGATATGGTATTTATTAAAGAAATCTATCATTTTCTTAGACCTGAAGGCTACAACATTGTCTGTAATAAGTTTGTTTGGGAAGTCAAATCTAGACAGGATGTTGGTTTCCAAGAATTTGATAATCACGACATCTGTGGCTAGTATAGAAGGAATTACCTCAATCCATTTGGTAAAGTAGTCAGCAGTAAGGATCCATTTACGTTGAGGAGAAGATGGAGGATGGATCTCTCCAATGAAATCCAATCCCCACTATTGGAAAGGGATTTCAACAGATATAGGCTTCAAAGGTAAAGGAAAAAGTTTTCTTTTCCCCTCAAAGATTTGACACTTGTGACAAGCAGTTACCTTTTTATGGACATCTGGAAAAAGTGTAGGCTAGTAAAAACCAGCTCTTAGGATCTTATTGGAAGTGGTTTTCCAGTAGAGATGGCCAACACAGTCACCTTCATGGAATTCCTGCATTGTTATTTTTGCATCATCACTCAAAAGACACTTTAGTAGTATATGACCAACATCTTTCCAATATAAAACATTTTCTAAGATGCAAAATTTAACTTCTTCTAGTTTCATAAATCTGGCCTTTGTTTTTGTTTCAAATTAAATAAAACATAAATAAGGTCTACATACCAGGGCGAGGTCATGAAAGCCTCATCTAGTTGTGGAGTCGCCTGTTCCTCTTGATCATCCAATTCATCTAGAAAGTTAATATCTAAAGCATTAAAATTAGATTGAGCCATCAATTTGGCTAATCCCTATCCTTTGATGAGCTTGGTTGGCTTGATTTCCATGTTATATTCCAGAATGACGGCAATCCATTTGCCTCTTTTTCCATCCGGTCCATTTTGTGCCAAAATATCCTTAACTATAGCATAAGGTACATAAGCAATTATATGGGAATGAACGATATATACTCTAAAATATTTGATTTCTTTTATCAATGAAAAAGCCTGATTTTCTATTATGTTGTACTTGAGTGCAACATCCCTTAAAGACTTGCTAAAGAAAGCAATGGGCTGTTCATATCCATCAGCATTTTTCTGCAAAAGGACAGCTGCAATAGTATTTTTAGAAGCAAAGGAAAAAATTATAAAATCTTTAGTAAAATCAGGACTAATAAGGACTGGTGCTTTTGTTAATGCCTATCTAACTTGGTCAAATGATTTCCTAGCTTCGATGTTCCACTTGATTTCAGAGTCTTGTTTTAGCATGTTTGTAATATTTCTGAGAAGTTCTACAAGGTTAGGGATAAATCTTCTCAGGAAGTTTATTCTCCCAGTAAATGATTGAAGTTCTTTAATATTTCTTGGATGATTTATTTTTATAATAGCTTCAATCCTTTTAGGGTCAATTCTGATACCTTCCTTAGATATAATGTGACCAAGAAGTTTTCCTTCTTCAAGACCAAACACTTCTTTCTTAGGATTTAATGAGATCCCAAAATTTTTGCACTTTTAAAAGACTCTTCTAAGGTGCATGAGATGTTCTTCATCATATTTATAATATACAATTATGTCATCCAGATATATCACAATAAATATACCAATTTCATCAACAAAATCAATATCCATTGCTCTCTGAAATGTTAGTCCAACATTCATTATCCAAAAGGCATATTCACATACATGAAGGTACCCCAAGGAGTAGTAAAGGCTATTTTTTCCTGATCCTCTGGATGAAATAGGACCTGATTATAACCTGAGAATCCATCTAATAAGGCAATCCTAGAAGATCCAACTACCTTTTTCAAAATATAATCCATCTTAGGTAAGGGATAATTGTCTTTTAGGGAAACATTGTTAAGGTTTCTAGAATCTATGCACAATATAATTTCCCCTATTTTCTTCCCAGTTGGTACAATGTTGGAAACCCACTTAGAGTACCTAAGAGGAACTATGATTTTGGAATCATACATCCTTTTGATTTCTTTCTCAATTAAATGCATCATAACTGGATTTATTCTACAAAGTTTTTGTTTAAAAGGTTTCTGATCTTCCTTAATTGGAATTTTGTGTTGTATGATTTTAGTGTCATATGTTTTAAGATCTTCATAGCTCCAGGAAAAAACATCACTAAATTCCTTGAATAAAGAAAGATACTTTGTTTTTCAACTGTTGGGATTGATTTGGACAATTTTACGATTTTTGGGTCTCTTTCAGTACCTAAATTATAATCTTCAACTGTTGTTCCTGAGGGCTCAATGTTAGGTTTTTTTTGCCACATCATTGAAATCAAATAGTTCTTCTAATGGAGTTAGAACCCTAGGAAAAAATATTATCTTTAAGCTGGAGTGTTTCAAACTATTCTTTTTCTGGGTCAATTTCAAGCAATTATGGTTTATTTACAACTTTATCTAAGGGAGTATTTACATATAAATTATCCAGTTGACTTTCTGGATTAGAATGTTCAATAATTTGACTATCTCCTTCAGATTCCAAATGGCAATAATGTCATGTTGAAATTCATTTTGGATTGCAGGAAACTCTCAATCTGTTTATCATTTCCAAATACCTGCCACTATATTACGTTATCAGGTACAACTGGTCGGTGTTTTACCTCGAGTACATATTCTTGGTTAGGATAAGGCATTTTGCAAGAGCTAGCTGAAAAAGCTAGATTGTTTGGGATGATGTTTTGTTTTCTAGGAATTGCGAAAAGGTCATATTCAAGGAAACTTTCTCAGAAGTCTAGCACAACATTTCTATATTCTCTCATCCTAGGATGTTTGGCTGAATATTATCCTTTAATTTGTTTAATAATTAATTCGGCATACCCTTGAATAAAAATTCTTTGGCACCTAACTTTTTTAACAATTGCAAACCTAGAATGAGGGCTTCATACTTTGATATGTTATTCATGCATTGAAAATTAAGCCTATGTGAGTGACCCTCAGCATGATTATTTCTTGTGTTAACCACCCAAATTCTGGCTCCAGCACCATCCTTACCGCAAGAGCCATGAAAACTCATGTTCCAAAGAGGTTCAGGAGGAGTTTTCAGTTCTGTTATTTGTGTTTGGGCTGGGTTTGTTTTAGAAACCTCATTCTCAACATTGATTACTTAACTGGTGATATCCCCATCATTGTAAAGAATGCATGAATCTAAATCTGAATAAACATAATAAAGTGGATAATTTTGAGGTCTGTCTTGAGTACTCACCATAAATTTCATTAAGGTTTCCCTATACATTCTCCTTTGCTGGCCCAAAACTGGAATGGTAGAAAAGGTGATCTCCATTTGTAGGGTTCCTTGTAATTTTTCTCCCCATGAGCATGACAATAACATGCCATACTTAGGGAGAATGTCTGCAACCACTATGTCCATCACTAGGCTTTTAGCAGGGATTTGGGCTAAAGTAATGCATAGGTCTTTGATAAGACCTAGGCATGTAACTTTGCTGGAATCAAAGGAGTACAAGTCTTTATAGGGTCTAGTAATGTCAAGTCTTAATTTCTCCATCATAGATTTAGGCATTAATTTGTGGGATGCACCTGAATCTAACAGAGCATTATGGAGAATCTTGTCATGAATATTCAGGCTAACATAGAATGGAGGAACACCTCCTTCCTATGGTTTGCGTTCAACTTTCAGCCCAAATAAGAGTTCAGGCCGGTCATCATTCAGATTTACAAAGTCAGTGTTTTCCCCAATGTTTAAGGCTTTCATTACTTGGGTTCTGTACATGTTTTTATTCATTAACTTTGTGAGAGGAATAAGGACTTTCAATTTTGCTAGTTCATTCTCAATATTGAAGGATGTTTGATTCTTACTCAAGTTAGGAGGTTCAACTTGCTCTATAATTTGTTTTGTGATGGGCTCTTTTTGTTGACTGGTGTTTGGGACATCTGTTTGAGTAGTTTTAGAAACACTGTTAATAGCCTTTTTGATAGGGATTTCTACCTTTTTCTTACCATAATTATCTACAATTTTTTTAGGAAGACTATTTGTGGGTTTCCTAAGATCATTTTCAGATGACTTCTTAGCAGGTTGTTATGAGATTTTGGCATTGAGAGTGTTTGGATTCTTTTTTATTCTAAGATTGCATTTCCTATGGACTTCCATTATGGAATTTTCAAACCCTTGTTTGTATTCATCTGACTCTTCAGAATCCAATTCAGTTTGGGCTATGAGAAAAAGTTCCTGCTCCTCTTGAGTGAAGAAAACTATTTCTTCATCATTTATCCCCAACAAATTTATTTGATAATCATCCAAATATTCAACAATATTCCCCTCATCATCTGTGTAATTTTCCTGAAAAGGAGGCTGATCTTGCTGGTCTGGATCCTTTTGTTCTCTTTGTTTAATTTGGGGAACATTCCTTCTAAAATTTTGGTTTCTAGTTTGAGGGGCATTTTGGTTTTCTCTTGCTTGAGTTTGGCCATTAATCTTCACTCTTTGCATCATTCGATTCACTACTCTGACTAAGTTATCAATATTATGATCAACAATAGAAGTAGAAGGTTCTTCTTTTATGGTAACTCTGCGTTCGGAGTTTTGTTTGGCTTTTTTTGGCCTGGATGATGTCTTCAACTTTAATTACATTTGCTTGCATTTCTTCCAAAGTTGCTAGGTCTCTCTCTAAGTTGATATTCCATGTCTACATCGTAACTATTTGGAAATCAATCAGAGCTAGGCCAAGGGAGGGCTTGATGTCTTGTGGAATGGTGTTGTAAACAATATTAAACCGTTCACAATATTCTTCCACAATTTCATTTGGTTTTATTTTTAGTCTTTTATATCCATTTAGGAGTTGAAGTGGATTCTTCTTGATCTCCCATCTAGCTAAGAAAGTTTGATGGAAAGCATCAAGGTTGGCTATACTTCCAACAGGTAAACCCCTCAACCATTTCTTGACATTGCCTCCTAAACTTTGGGCAAACAATCTCATTTTAACATCAGCTTCATCCACTTCTTGGAGGTCAAACACATCATTCATCCTATCCACATGCTGCTGAGAAGTATCAGCACCAGTTTTATCAAAGGCCACAATTTTTTATTGATAATCTTTAGGCATAACATTCAGCTAGCCTGGCAACACCTAAGGTGCATACCTTCCTGCCATAACTGTTATGGAAGATTGACTTGAAGATGGACCTACTGTAGGTGTAGTTTTGATATATAGGCACAACAGTTTGGGAAACCAAAGGTGAGGAGGTTGATACTATGGAATGAGTAGGACTGGGAGGTTGTAGATGAAATGACTGGAAGGATTAACTAGACAAAGAGGCTACTACAACTGTTAAAGCGAAAAACTAAACCGAATGTTGAATAAAGGCTTCTTCAATAGCTTGGTCCAACATTGAAACTAGACCTTGTAGTTTGTCAAATTGTTGTAAAGATTCAAAATCATGATCTGTTTCAAGGAGTTGGGTTTGGTGTACATATGGTTGCAGTATGCCTTATCTATGACAGTTTGATCTACAAAAGCCTCAAACTTTGATCTAAACAAACTTTGCTGGAAAGTCAAATCAAATTCTATATCTTGTAAAGTTTCAAATTTCTTTGGGAGAGAATTAGACCTTGAAAAAGGAATATTCTCAGGGAGAGAATTGAATCTAGATAGAGGAATATTACTACCTTTACTCTCAGAAAAGATTTCCTATATCACCAATTTCTCAGGGTTGTTAGTTCCAGTCTTCGCAGCCTGTCACCAGGGATCAACATGAGCTCTTACTATGTCTGGTTTTGTTAGATGTTTTGCACATGATGTTCAACAAAAAACATGTCACAAGTGTATCCATCAAAAGATGCTCAGAAAAATATTTCCAATGGTATATCACACTCCCGTAACTGGTTCCTGGATTAGAAGAAATGAATGAGTGATTCTTGGTTATACATGTTTTGAGGTCAGTTGCTGCACACAATGACAAGTTTAGTACAAAATCAGTTTGTGAAATAATGGTAAGGGATTTTTCAAAAGTGAAAGAGTCTTTTGTTCATAACATACCAAATAACAAAAACCTCCTTCAGTTTATGCATAGGTGCTGCCATGTGGGAGATATACAGTGATAGTTGGAGCTTACATTAAAACAAAGTAATTTTTTCATATTTCTTACTGTTTTAGTCATTTTAGTGCGGGGCCATTTTACAACACATGGAAAGTAATTGTGAAAAACCCAAGGAGGTTTTTGTTAATAACGAGCCATATAACAAAAACCTCTTTCAGTTTATTCACAGGTGTCATGGATTGGGAATTGTGACTAGATCTTTACAGTTCGTTTTCACAGATTTAAATTTTTAATGATTTTCTGTTTTAGAGATGATTTTGTGGAACAGAATGCGAGCTACTGGAAACGAATTTCCCAAATTTTAGAGAGGTTTTTCTATAAAATGACCTTATCTACAAAAACATCTTTAATTTTTGTAACAGGTGCTATGGTTTAGGAGATATGAGTTCATCATCAACACCTATTTTCAGAAATTCGGCCCAAGTTTAATGTAACTAATTCTATTTTGAAGAAAATGGTTGAGCTCAATCCCTTAGTAAAAGGATGAGAAAATGTATATATTTTATGAATTTCATAGTGTAGGGGTTGGACTTTGGCAGAGGTTGGACTCTTGAGAAAGCCTTGAGCTTCATTGTACATTCATTTTCAGTATTTTGGCTAAGAAATTGAGACCAGGATTTGCAACACTCTTTGGGATTCATGTGGCAATATGTATTGGTATAATGCTTCTCTTTGTAATTGTGAATTTTGTTTATGTATCCATCATCTATCTTATTTCTTCTGAACTAAACAAACAAAAGTGTAAGTAGAATTCATTGAAATTGCAATGCTCTACTTGAAGTTTGCTTTAGTTGTTTGATGTTTTCAGTTGTTTGGGGAGGATTCTTGATTGCCCTTGCCCTCTTCAACACCTCACCTGTCTTTTCCATCCATCTCACTGAAATTTGAGTGCCAAAACAATTGCCTACCTTTCCCCATTGAGATCTCTGCAGAACTGAGCCTCAATTCCCGCACCCCAAAATCTGCCTTTCCCTTGATTCCAACAAAACCCCCAAAAAATCACGTCAAATCCTTGTACTTCATACCTAGCCTAAAAATTAGTTTATATTTCAGTCATCTCAAGCCCCATAGATCATCTTTTGCTGAGATTGACCCAGAGAGAGCCCTCTCCTATCCTCGTAGGGCTAGCTACGAGGCTGAACGTGGTTTGATGTTGGCCCTGGATCCTACCTTTTCAACCTGAGGTAAATCTAGGCACTAACAAGGGTTATCTACAAATTCAACAGGGTTGGGATCGAGGTGAGATCTAGTGTAAATTATTTTGGGAGCCAGGGATATGAAAATCATCACACAAAAATGAAAATCACAATCAATGAAACACTAAATATATACAAAATAACAACCTCAGATCATGTATTTCATAATGATACAACAGTTTCTTATTGAAAAAATAATTTAAAACCAGGGAAAAATTAATTTTTTGGATTAAGATGTATTCGTCCCCAGTATGGTCACCACTATGTTGTCGTTCTGTATTTTTGAGGTTGGGGGAGTAAACACATAGGACAACATCAAAACCACTTTGGAAGCTGGGATCTAGCCCTGCCAGCTTCAGAGAAGGATCTCTCTGCTTGATTTAACTTTAATCGAGTTTAGGCTCCTGTGATCCATATTAAGTTAGAGAAAGATTTCGGCGAAAATCACATGGAATCTCATTTGTCGACGGGTTTCGAACCAACTAGTGTGGTTCATCGTCAGGACAAGATGAAGAAACAAATCTAGCTCCTCATGTTAAATAGTCCGAGCAGAGCTTCCAACAGCTAGCAAATCTAACGGCTAGTTTGACTTAAGGACAAGGGTCAAAATTAATATAATATTTTAATTCGTAAAAATAAATAAATTAAGGTAAATGGTACGAGACCTAAAAATTAAAAACTATAAGTTAACTAATAATTAGTTAAAATATAAATAAAATATAATTTACAAGTATTAGGAATAAAAGTTAATAATTAAAAATTCTAATTTAATTCATAATTAAAAGGAAAATTAGTTAATTAAATGACCTAATGGATGAATAAAAATTATATGAGACCTAATAAATAAAATTTTTATAAGTTATAAGTTAATAGAAGAAAGTAATTATAAATAAGAAAATTAAAGGATATATAAATAATTTTATATAAAAGTATTATTAAAAATATGTAATTAAGGTAAATGGTACGAGACCTAATAAATCAAAACTATAAGTTAAATAATAAAAATGACCTTGAACGGCCTAAAAAGTATAAATAATTTTATTTAAAAGTAAATAAAAAGGTACTAAAGAAAATCAAAGTTAATAAATATAATGATTAGAAGGAAAATTAGTTGATCAAATGACCTAATTTTTTTTTTTTTATAATCGGTATGAGTCCTCATAAAATTTTTTATAAGTTAAATAATAATTTAACAAGGAAATTGGTTATCTAAAAGTATTATTGTAAGTTAATTAAAAATTATAAGTTAGTTAATAATTTGAAAGGAAAATTAGTAAAATTAAATGCTGTTGTAATAAAGGGTGGAGTAATATATAAATTAATAAAGTATTAATAAAATGAATGTTAAATAATAAAATGAATTAGAAAAGGATCAAAAGACCTTATAATAAAGGAAAAGTTAAAAGAATAGAGTAATACATAAATTAATTTTATTTAAAAACAAAGGATGATAAGCAGTAAAGAATTAGAAAATTAGTGAAAAATAAAGATAAAAGACATCAAAAACCAAAGAGGACGAAAAAATGACTAGGAAGAGAGGGCTGGGACCCAGCACCTACTGACTTTCCAACCATCATCTCTATTGAGATTGCTTGGTCTCTTTTCGATCTCAAGCGCTTCCCTGAATTTTCGATGGTGGAAATGCGAAACCTTAGCAATAACACTGGCTTCTTCAATACAAACATGATGATTGGTTTTCTCAGCATGTTCAGCCAAAGCAGAAGACTTAGATCTCCTATGCTTTAGATCAGCCAAAGCAGAAGACTTAGATCTCCTATGCTTTAGATCATGTTCCTGGTGTCCATCTTCCTTATGTTCAAGGGACCACTGATAGAATTGGTAGGATTCTCAGGAGACATAGTATCCCTGTGTCCTTCAGGCCCCTGAACACCATTCGTTCGTCCCTCAGATCAGTGAAAGATCCGATCGACCCTAAAGATATGAAGGGTGTTTATATGATCCCTTGTTCCTGTGGGACCCCCTATATTGGGGAAACTGGTCGTTCCATTAATCAGAGGATTAGCGAGCACGCAGCTGATCTAAAGCATAGGAGATCTAAGTCTTCTGCTTTGGCTGAACATGCTGAGAAAACCAATCATCATGTTTGTATTGAATAAGCCAATGTTATTGCTAAGGTTTTGCATTTCCACCATCGAAAATTCAGGGAAGCGCTTGAGATCGAAAAGAGACCAAGCAATCTCAATAGAGATGATGGTTGGAAAGTCAGTAGGTGCTGGGTCCCAGCCCTCTCTTCCTAGTCATTTTTTCGTCCTCTTTGGTTTTTGATGTCTTTTATCTTTATTTTTCACTAATTTTCTAATTCTTTACTGCTTATCATCCTTTGTTTTTAAATAAAATTAATTTATGTATTACTCTATTCTTTTAACTTTTCCTTTATTATAAGGTCTTTTGATCCTTTTCTAATTCATTTTATTATTTAACATTCATTTTATTAATACTTTATTAATTTATATATTACTCCACCCTTTATTACAACAGCATTTAATTTTACTAATTTTCCTTTCAAATTATTAACTAACTTATAATTTTTAATTAACTTACAATAATACTTTTAGATAACCAATTTCCTTGTTAAATTATTATTTAACTTATAAATTTTTTATGAGGTCTCATACCGATTATAAAAAAAATAAATTTAGGTCATTTGATTAACTAATTTTCCTTCTAATCATTATATTTATTAACTTTGATTTTCTTTAGTACCTTTTTATTTACTTTTAAATAAAATTATTTATACTTTTTAGGCCGTTCAAGGTCATTTTTATTATTTAACTTATAGTTTTGATTTATTAGGTCTCGTACCATTTACCTTAATTACATATTTTTAATAATACTTTTATATAAAATTATTTATATATCCTTTAATTTTCTTATTATTAATTACTTTCTTCTATTAACTTATAACTTATAAAATTTTTATTTATTAGGTCTCATATAATTTTTATTCATCCATTAGGTCATTTAATTAACTAATTTTCCTTTTAATTATTAATTAAATTAGAATTTTTAATTATTAACTTTTATTCCTAATACTTGTAAATTATATTTTATTTATATTTTAACTAATTATTAGTTAACTTATAGTTTTTAATTTTTAGGTCTCGTACCATTTACCTTAATTTATTTATTTTTACGAATTAAAATATTATATTAATTTTGACCCTTGTCCTTAAGTCAAACTAGCCGTTAGATTTGCTAGCTGTTGGAGGCTCTGCTCGGACTATTTAACATGAGGAGCTAGATCTGTTTCTTCATCTTGTCCTGACGATGAACCACACTAGTTGGTTCGAAACGCGTCGACAAATGAGATTCGATGTGATTTTCACCGAAATCTTTCTCTAACTTGATTTAACTTTGTTTTTATATGAATTTAAAGCTAACTATGACTGTGTTTGATTGTTTGTTTGAAAGATTTGGTTGAATTGAGTGTTATAATTCCATTGGGCTATGGAGTCTATAAAAGAAACTGGAGTTTTGCATCAATTTTTAGAGGAGTTTTCATAGGGCAAGCTAGGTTGCAGTAAATGGATCTTTTCAAGATTTGAATGGATGGTGGAAAAGAAGAAGTGTAAGGTTAAGTAGAGACCAAATAGCAATTAAGAATTATTTGACCTAACTTCAGTGGAAAACATTAAAATTAAGAACAACCAAAATAGAGTGCTCTTGATAACGAATCCTATTTATCACAGTTTTTGCTGATTAATTTAGATTCAGAATGATAGAGAAAAGAAATAACAATGTTTAAATAAATAAAGACAAGAAACACATCACCATTTAACACACCACATGAAACCTATGAAATATCCATGTATTATTGATGCTCCAATGCTTCAAAATTACAATACGCAATAGAAATTACATTCTGAAATCAACACTAATACTTCAAACAATGAAGTATTTATAATAAAAATTACAATAATGCTTTACAAAATCAATGTCAAACCAATAGTGTATTATTATCCTAATTACAAACTAATATCATCTTGTCTTGGAAAAAGAATAGGCCACATAGGCTATTGAGGAAAGTGGTGGCCATGTTTGGGTGGTTTCTGTTGCTGAGTCATCCAAAACAGAATGTGATGGTGAACTGAATCTTGCACTAGCTGCTACACTGGAAAAATATTTTATTGCTCCTGAGTTATTCCTTAGTCTAGTAAATCAAGTAATGCTTCCCATTTCTTTTCATCTGGCATTGTTAACTTTGTCACCCCGCGATAGATTTCATCTACCTCTGTATATTTAGCAAAGATTGGTTTCACGGCAAAAGTATGTTTTACCTCATTCTGCACATGGAATTCATTTGACATAGTCTCCAGAAATTCCTTTTCTGTCATACTCCCTTTGATTCCACTGAACGTAATTCTTCTTTTTCCTACCTCTTTCATCTCCAGGATATAGTCCTCCTGAGTGATCAGCTTGTCATTGATGACATAGATACTGGGTAGTCCCTTTTGCATTAAGGCTTCAATCTTGTTTGTAAATTTGTTCACCTACAACTCCAAGGTTTCACACCTTTCCTCCAATTGGTCAATCAGATTTCTCTTAGTCAAGATTTTCTTGACTTGAATCCAGAATGGTGGTAGTTCTTTCACTAAATCCCACCTCCTCCAACTCATATTTGGACTTTGAATTTAAGAACCTGATAATATTGGCAGCTTCAGTTGGCATTTATTTCTCCTAGTTTTTCCCTTCCTTGCACAATGGTCTCAGTTGCCTTCTCTATTAACTCTTTCTATTCAACTATAATTTGGATAGGAGGCTAAATCTCATTCATTGAGTCAAGTATGTTCATCCAAATTGTTTCCTTGGCTTGGGCCAAGGTTTGGCCAATTGAAGTATCTCTCTCTACCTAGCGCAACTTTTCCAAAAGTATCTGAGATTTGTCCAATTCAGCAGTCCGAGAAGCTTCAGCTTTGGCCTTTTGGACTTCAAAATATTTGAGTTGGCCCTGCAAGATCTCAATTTCCTTTGACTGCAATGACATGTTTTGCACTGTCTGTGTCACCTATTCAGCACTAGGTGTCTGAACTGAAGTGGTAGGTGTAGTAGTTTCTTCTGTTGATGGTAGTTGAGAAAGAGGTACAACATCCAAGGGAACAATAGACATCTTCAAGCTCTATTCCTTCTCCTTTATCAGATTTTCCAACTTTGCTTCCATCTGCATGATCTGTATGTTTTGGTCAATAATAAATTTCATCACGTCTACTTTTTGAGCTTCACCTTCTTCAATGTCCTTGGTCATTAGATCTTCTGTAGCTGGCAACTTTAGCTATTTCCTAAATGCTGTAATGTCCAAGTTTTTCTTCCTGATAATCTCCTCAGCAACATTGACATCTTTAGGGTCATACCCTATCTTGATAACCAAGTCTTCCAAAGACTAGATCCTGTTATCTTTGGCCAAGGAGGAGACCTTATCCATCTTCAACTGTGACTATATATTTGCAAAAGAAACCTGCAATTTGGATAAGGACATGGCAGTATTAGTCAGAATGGAGGATATCATCCCACCAATTTGTTTGTGCATCTCCATTTGAGCAATGGGATGTATGTCCCTTGTACGGAACTCAAACGTGGTGCTCTTGTAGTCAACTTCTAATTTGGGTTGTGAAGCCTGGGCCTCAAGAAAAGCCATCTGCATTCTACCATGCTCAGTATCAAACACTGACAGAAGTCTACTTTGTGAACTGGAAGTCTACTTCCAGAATTGGTTGTAAGTGCTGTTCTTTAAGACTTCGTTTTCAAGCTTTATTTATCTGTACCTACTAAACAATGTCTTCTCTTTTTCTATCTCAAGAGTCACGTGTGATTCTAACTCAGTATCCTTATGACCCTGTGAAGATGAAGGTTCAAAAGGAGATGTAGCAAGCTTGGTGGTTGACGACGGTGAATCTGTGATGATGATAATTGCCTGTTCTTCAATCTCTTTGTCTACTTTTGGTTTGTGAGTCACCTTCGGTATCTTTCTATAACCGATTCTAAATTATTTGGCTTCACTCCCGCTTGTAGATGATGACCCTTCCTCCTTTTGCATTTTGTTGGATTTTTCTTGAGGAATAAGAGTCTACAAACTGGAAGTGGATACAATCTGCTCTTTAGCTTCCTGCAGGGTATTTTCTTCCCATTCCAACTGATTGGCATATTGTTCTATGTCTGGCCTAGAATTATGAATGTAGGTAGTGTTCTTTTTGTCCACTTTGAGTTCTAAAATGATGCTATAGGGGCCATAAGACCACGTGAATCTCAAGCTGAACTTCAGTTCCATCAATAGATTACCTACCTCCTCACCCGTTGTTCTTGTGTTGCACACAAATGGGGCCACCTGTGTTTTAATTCTGAATTTTTCCTTTTTCTTGGCCACTACAAATTGTATATCATTTGAGTTCGGGCCTGATGTACTCCTGTGAAAATATCCTCATTGGGAGGTACTTGGGGAGTCTATAAGGGGTCAATTCACATCGATAGACTCTAATCTCTATGTAATTTTGGTACAGGTACCAATCTCAAGTCTTTGCTTGGTCTGATAGATGCAAAATTCTTTTGATCTCCTCACTGATCTTGGGTTGCACTGTACTATGGAGAATGTTCATATCCCAAAGAACAAAGTCTTCTACAATTTTCTTATAGGTGAACTCCCTCTGTTCTTTCATGACCAATGAGGTCCAAAAGATCACTGGTTGTTGGTCCCTTGCATCATCCAATTTCTACAATGCAAAACTGAACTTTTCTGCTTGATAATAGATGAACATGTAAATTAAAACAAAGGTGTAACTGAACACTTGCTCTGTAGGAAACTTGATGAACTGCTCATGGATATTGTCAGCCAAGAATTGACTAAAATTGAAAATTGTAGAGGGCTTGCTGTCTGTGGAAAATGTGGAAAGGAATCCTAAAATGGGCTCATCTACCCATTGATCAGAATGATAGCCTAGAATGTGAGAAAGAATGGAAATAATCTACTTGGCCTGATCAGGGAAAATGGAAGAAGGATAAGGAGGATTCTTCTTGGGCAATTGGGCATTATCTGGCAAGAAAATTTCAAAAATTCTATCTCTGGTGGCAAAACCCAGCTTTTGATAAAGCTCGGTGAGGGCTTCTAAGGAGAAAGGGGTAGCATTTTCCATAGAAGGAGACAACATCATTTGGTCAATAGATTTGGCTGTAATGGTGAAAAAAATGTCACCTGTAGGGGCAATTATGGCTCTTTGGGCAGGGACATAACAAGCTTGGCATCTTCTGGTAAATTCTGGGGCTTGAAATGTCAAAGGAAAGATATAGTGGGGGAGGTTTGACTCCCAGAGTCCTATCTCATCAGTTTTATTAGTGTTTTTATCCTCTAACCAACAATATAACTCCAAGAAATCACAGTCACAGAGAGTTTCAGTTATCCTGTAATCCCTGTCTGCTAATGGGATGTGATCTAGGTCTATAGAAGGTGGAATTAATGGATTAATGGCCTTGTCCTGGGTCTTAGTTTTAGGAGGCATGACTGTAGTAGTTTATAAACAAAATGAATACAAAAAGGAGGCTTACCGGGCAGTCTGTCGGGAGAACAAGAATAGGCAGGTCAGTGAATATCAAAATCTTGGTGGTGAAGAAGCTCTAATGGAGATCGCTGCCGAAAATTATGAATATCAGAAGAAAATAAGAAGTGAAAGATTGGAAATGATGGGCTCTAGATTTATTTAAACTTTTTTGACAAAGTCCCACTGGAAATGGCGCGAGATTGTTATTGAACGGTTTCCGGGAAAAATTAAATGAGAAATGGGTATTAAGAGGGAAGGCATTTAATTGGAGCAATGGTCTAGATAGGTGGCAGGCGGAGAATGGTGGAGGAGGAGTGGTGGGGGCGTGATAGGAACGGATACAAGATAGGAATTTTCCGGAGGGGGTGATGGGTAGTAAGCAGTATCGGTGGGGGGGATGCAAAATCACTGCAACGCACCACGTAGGGGGTAGGGCCCGACGGGAGAAACCAACTTCTGGACCCCCCCGATGGTAAAGTGAGAATGAAAAAGGGGGCTGAAAAAGGAAAAGGGTAGTGGGTGGAGTATGGGATCGGATCACGAGTCGCTCAAAGTCGCCGACCTTTAACCATAGACGATAAGAATTTTTTGTCCTTATGCATTTTTTGATATTAACTATGCAGACTTAGGATAAGGATGAGTAATGAAAATGGGAAATATTTTATCCATAGTGCACCTTGAGTTTTAAAACTTTGGATAAGGTAAATATAATTTTGAAATACTTTATCCATAGCATGTACAATTGCCTTTTGCTATATTCTCAGACTTAGGATAAAAATTTTCATAGGCAAATTATTCACTCCATCACCTAGTCTACCTACCCTTATCTAGACTAAAATTCTTTATTTCTGTCTCCATGGTGCACTTATACTAGCAAACCCATTTTTATTTTCTTCTATGAAGAAATAAAAACTATCTAACCTATCCCTTATTTCTCCTATTGACCCAGATTAA
Source organism: Pinus tabuliformis (assembly GCA_031772625.1). Classification (NCBI taxonomy): domain Eukaryota; kingdom Viridiplantae; phylum Streptophyta; class Pinopsida; order Pinales; family Pinaceae; genus Pinus; species Pinus tabuliformis. The sequence continues at coordinate 977,561,325 of CM062807.1, forward strand.
ACAATTGGGTCAATGTCATTTTCTACCTAACTAATGATTTACCCAGATTAAACTGTTGGATAAACCTTTATTCTCTATCTAATTTTCAGAAATTTAAAGAAGTTTAATCATGATTAAACAATATGATTAAGCTAAATCTAGTGATTGTGGCATTTTGAACAAGTTGCACACAATTTTATTTTTGAGAAAGGAAGCAAAAAACTAGGTATGAGTAGTGGCATTTAGACTTGCAACACTTTTAATATTATTCTTTTTTGACTTTCTTTCTTTGGGTGGGGTTCTTTTTTTTTTTCCTTTATACCCTCTTTTCATTTTTTATTCTATTTTTTCCTTTTTTATTTTGAAATCATTGGCAGTTTGACAAGTATTTACAAAATAGGATTCCTGAGATATAATACTCAATTACCTTGAGATCCTATAAATTATAGGACCCTAACAGTGGCTCCATCTGGGGATGGCACTCTCCCTGTGAGGTGCCAAGAACATGTGATCAGTAGCCTTGAGTTTTTATTTCAACAATTTCCACCTCTGATTTCTTTGTTGTAGTATTTATGGTAACTCATCAATATAAGCTCAGGGCCTTCTCTGCGGGCTTCAACTTATGTTAATAGGTTACCTAATCCACACAATAAGGAAAATGATATATCCAATGATAAATGGTAATAAGATCTCTAATGCTCAGAAAAATTATGTTTGAGCATCCTGCCATTGACAGACCCACTAGGTAATTCTGTGCCATCTAAATTTTTGATAAAGAATGCATTATTTCCTCTGAAGGCATAAATGAAATAAGGACCCATCCATAGGTTATCAAACTTTCCATGCTTCCCTTTATCTTGTCTTCTTGAATGCCACTTTAAGACTTTGTCACCAATGGTGAAATCATTTGCCTTTGTCCTTCTGTCAAACACTTTTTTAATATTATCATGAATGACTTGAGCCTTATTATAAACCTCTTCCCTGGATTGCTGCAACTAGATTGTTTGATCAATCCTCCTTTGAATATCATTGGGCTTAACCTACAATTCCTAAATTAACTTCACGACTGGGACTCCCAAAGAGGATGGAAAAACAACATCCATTCCATAAACCAATTGGTATGGTGACATTCCAAATGATTTCTTCATAGTGAGCCTATAAGCCCAAAGTGCATTTATGAGCTTGATGTGCCATGACTTCTTGTTGTCTGCTAACAGTTTCTTGATAATGTTTACCAGGATTTTGTTTGAAGATTCAGCTAGCCCATTACCTTGTGGGTAATAAGTAGTTGAATGCCCCAAAGTGATATGGTATTTATTGCAGAAATCTATCATTTTCTTAGACCTAAAGGCTGCAACATTTTATGTAACAAGTTCATTTGGGAAAACAATTCTAGATAGGATGTTGGTTTCCAAGAATTTGATAATCACAACATTTGTGGCTTGTCTAGAAGGAATGACCTCAATCCATTTGGTAAAGTATTCGGTAGCAGTAAGGATCCATTTATGTTGAGTAGAGGATGGAGGATGGATCTCTCCAATGAAATCCAATCCCCACTGTTGGAAAGGGCTTTCAACAGATATGGGCTTCAAAGCTAAAGGAAAAAGTTTTCTTTTCCCCTCAAAGATTTGACACTTGTGACAAGAGGTTACCTTTTTATGGACATCTGGAAAAAGTGTAGGCCAGTAAAAACCATCTCTTAGGATCTTATTGGCAGTGGTTTTCCAATAGAGATGGCCACCATAGTCACCTTCATGGAATTCCTACATTATTCTTTCTGCATCATCACTCAAAAGACACTTTAGTAGTAGACAACCAACATATTTCCAATATAAAAAATTTTATAAAATGAAAAATTTAACTGCTTTTAGTTTCAGAAATCTAGCCTTTGTTTTTGTTAGACCAGGAGGAGCATTCAGATTAAATAAAACATAAATAAGGTATGCATACCAGGGTGAGGTCATGAAAGCCTCATCTAGTTGTGGAGTTTCCTGTTCCTCTTTATCATCCATTTCATCTACAAGGTTAATATCTAAAGAATTAAAATTATATTGAGCCATCAATTTGGATAATCCCTATCCTTTGATGAGATTGGTTGGCTTGATTTCCATGTCATATTCTAGAATGATGGCAATCCATTTGCCTCTTTTTCCATCTGGTCCATTTTGTGCCAAAATATCTTTAACTACAACATTAGGTACATAAGCAACCATATGGGAATGAAGGATATATACTCTAAAATTTTTGATTTCTTTTATTAGTGAAAAAGCCTACTTTTCCATTATGTTGTACTTGAGTGAAATATCCCTTAAAGCCTTGCTAAGGAAAGAAATGGGTTGTTCATATCCATCAACATTTTTTTGCAAAAGGACAACTGCAACGGTATGTTCAGAAGCAAAGGAAAAAAAATATAAAATCTTTAGTAAAATCAAGACTAATAAGGACTGGTTCTTTTGTTAATGACTGTTTAACTTGGTCAAACGATTACCTAACTTCGATGTTCCACTTGATTTCAGAGTCTCGTTTTAGCATGTTTGTAATATTTCTGAGAAGTTTTGCAAGGTTAGGGATAAATATTCTTAGAAAGTTTATTCTCCCAATAAATATTTGAAGTTATTTAATATTTCTTGGATGATTTATTTTTAGAATAGCTTTGATGCAGGAGCATCCAGCTAAGGGCACCATGATCGGGTATTGGTCTCCGCCAAGGTGGAAAGTTTTATCAGTGGTTGGTTTCTTTAAGTTTAATTAGTCAAAGCAGAATGTAGGGACTTGTTGTTTCTTTTTAATTTCAGTATTCGTTAAGAAACAATATAGTTAGTTAAGGTCACTGTCAACATTGTCTGTCTTTTAGTGAATAACTGTTTCTTCCATTTAGAACAAAAAAAAAAACATCCATGTTAATTGTAAAATCTTGCAGTGCAAGAAGAACTAAATGAATTAACAGTTATGTAACTAATAAAGAAACAACTGAAGCGTAACTGTGCACAGTTCAGGTAACTGTGGGAAAACAGTACAAATACAAAATGTAAATCATTCTGAGGGGTTCAACATATGAGTATAGTAATAGAAGACAGAGAATAATTTTCTTTCATTCGAATCCATCTGTAACAGTCATTGAAATGTTTTATCTATGTTTTCCTAGTCATTGAATAAACCAAAATAAGCAGATGTTGTGCATGCACACTCTTTCATTTATTTTCTCTCCTAAAGAACAAAGGGTAGAAAAGGAAAATTGCACGAGAACTCCCAGCACGAAGGCTGGCAAACAACAAACGGAGTCCACGACCGAAAGAACTAGGCACGTTTCGAGCAGTTCAACCAAGAACGAGTAAATAAACGTTGAGTAACCAAATCCAGGATAGAGGTAACAAATACAACCAAATACACTGTATTTCCTTTCATTTTGAAAACAAAATATTCGTATACATATGACAGAGTCTAGGTATAACCCAACGAACAGTCAAAGAACCAAATGAACCAGCAGAACCCTAGGTGAGGGTTTTGGACGACCTAACTCCTATACAGAACTTGACAATTCCATAACTGCAAAATACAACCAAGGGCTTGTATCAAGCTCCAAAATAGTGTTTAACAATTACACAACTGTGGATTACAAATGAGGGTTTGTATCAAACTAGCTGGGTCGCATAGCCACAACACAGGAGTTCCAAATAGACAAGATCTGGGACTTAGTCCAACAGAATCGACAGAGGCTAACAAATAAAAAAAAACAAGTTGAAACAGTGGCAGAGCCTACCAAGAAGGCACTGTGGTGCTCACACCAACCACGTCAAGGAGCAAACCCCTAACCTGCGCAATCAAAAATAGAGCAAGATTGTCAGCCCAACTGTCAATAGTGAAAGGCAAACGAAGGGTAATGCGCTGTATACACAATGAAAAAAAAATTACCTTGAGGTTTAGCCGCACGGTAAGAATGCAAACCAACTGAGCCACAATCCATGGTGACAACATGAGACTGAGGAACAATTTTTGTTAGAACCGGAGAAAGACAAGGAGAAAAATAAATCATGAAGTGATAGCTTACTTGGAGTGAATTGCGAGTAGGAGGAGGTCATCGCAGTTGTGACCTGTAGCATGCACACCATTAGTTAAACTTTAAAAGTAGGAGAACCACAAAGAAATAAGAACAGCGGAACAAATATTAGTTGAGTAGCCGAACAGACAATTACAGTGGTCATTTTCTTACACGAACGAGCAAACCACCATTATGTGCCCAAAGAGCCGAGCAAACCAATCACCAAGACAAGTGACAAAGCCACACCACCAAGTAGCAACACTCATAGCCGGTGCAGGCAGAGCCTGTGGCTCATTTCCACCCATCCACAGCCAAAAACTCACTTCCAGACCAAACCCTCAGAGTAGCAAAGTTACAAGAGAAAAAATGAACAAATGACATGGTAAATAGGGTTTTGGTGTAGACCGAGGAGTGGAAGAATGATAACTAAGGCAAGGATCGCCAGCACAGCGAGATTAATGTCAGTCATAAATGCCACCCAAAAAAAGTCCAGATATCATCCAATAATTAATCGCTAATCACCATTGTTAAGCCATAAAATCACTGTTTAATCATTTACTTATTGATCAGTTCATTATTGTGTTATTTGATTAGCATTATTGTGTGGAACTACGGGCTGGTCCCATCATAGTGGTATCAGAGCAGGATTTAGTGTTTTCCTGAGAAATGGAAGTTGGAAGACAAGGACGTGGAAGAGGTGCTTGGAGAGTAGCAGATGAAGGATTGAGAGAGGAGATCAGGATCCTTACTGCCCGTTTGGAGGCAGTTGAAGCAGGAAGGAGAAGGGATCCAGAGGTAGGAGATGACAATGAAGAAGAAGCCATAGTGACAACAGATGGATCGGATGAAGAAGGGCCGGAAATGAGACTGTTGAGGTCGGTCCTATTGGTGAGCAGCAAGCCTAAACCAGAAATCCCAAATTATGATGGCAGCTTGTCCACAGAGGTTCTATTGGACTGGATCAGCGAGCTGGACAAATATTTTGAGTGTGAAGAGGTCAGTGAAGATCAGAGAGTTAAGTTCGTTGCAACGAAGCTGAAGGGACACGCAACCCTGTGGTGGGACAGTGTCCAGATAGAGAGAAGGAGGATGAACAAGTTTCCAATCAAGAAATGGTCAAGGATGGTGGCCAAGTTGAAAGGCAGATTTCTGCCTAAGGATTACCAGATTGCATTACATCGGCAAGTGTAGAATCTGAAGTAGAAAGGGATGACAATAAGGGAGTACACTGAAGAATTATATCAGGTAAACTTAAGAGCCGGTTATACGGAAGACACCCTGGAGAAAACAGCAAGGTATGTGAATGGTTTAAGGTTAGAAATATTAGATGAAATCATCATTCTTTCCCCGAAAAACATAGAAGAAACATATCAAAGTGCTATGAAAGCAGAGGAGAAGATCACTAGAAAAAAAAATGCTAGGAGAGGACGGGGAACCAACAGAGGAAGAGGACAGTCTTATGGCAGAGGGCAAAGTGCTAGCAGTAATGAGGAAGGCAGCAGTTCCAAAGCTTCTGGGATAGCAGAAAAAGGTCAGCGAGGAAGGGGAAATGGCCGAGGCAAAGGAGCTAATTATCAGTGCTACAGGTGCCATAAGTGGGGGCACAGATCTTTTGAGTGTCTTGAGGCGGAACAAGCTGGATAGAGGGGTGCGTATGTTGCACAACCAAAAGAAGCAGAGGCACCTCCCCAAGAAGCAGAAAATGTGCCGGAAACAGGGGAAGCCTTAGTTTTGAACAAGGTGTTGCTGAAACCAGCCAAGGAAACAGCTGAGCAAACTCAAAGGAAAGCCTTGTTCCGGACAGTTTGTAAGTCACACGGTAAGTGTTGTAAGCTGATTATCGATAGTGGGAGCACAAATAACTTGGTTGCCACAGAAATGTGGAGAAGTTGGGGTTTAAGCAGTTGAAGCACCCCACTCCTTACAAGTTATCATGGCTGCAAAAAGGTCATCAACTGTTGGTAGATGAGCAATGTGAAGTGGAGTTCCATATCGGCAGATATAAGGATAAGGTCACTTGTGACATAATGCCGATGGATGTATGTCACATACTGCTAGGTAGACCATGGTAGTTTGACAGAAAGGTGGTACATGATGGGAAGAAAAACTATTATAAGTTTGTTAAAGATGGGATCAAGCACATGCTTGTGCCCATCAAGGAAGAAGAGACAGTAGAAACAAGTAGGACGAGAGTGTTATTAATGGGAAGAAAACACTTTTTAAAGAAGATTGAAGACAATGAAGTAAGCTATGTTGTTGTAAGAAGAGTGAAGACAGTGCTGCTACACACAGAGGTGTCAAATTTGCCTGCGGAAATTCAGTAGATGCTGCAGGAGTTTAGCGATATAGTAGTGGATGACTTGCTAGATAAACATCCCCCTAAGAGAAGTATAAGTCATCACATTGACTTTATACCAGGAGCAAGTTTGCCGAATAAGGTAGCATCGGATGAGCCCCAAAGAAAATGAGGAGATCAGAAAACAGGTGCAGGAATTGCTAGATAAAGGGCTGATAAGGGAGAGTTTGAGCCCTTGCACAGTTCCAATAGTTCTCCCTCCCAAGAAAGGAGGAGAATGGCGGATGTGCACAGATTCGAGGGCCATCAACAAGATCACCATTTGGTATAGATTTCCACTGCCACGGATGGACGACATGATGGATTGCCTGAGCGGGGCAACATATTTTTCCAAGATTGATTTAAAGAGTGGGTATCATCATATTCGAATCTGAGAAGGGGATGAGTGGAAGACAACCTTCAAGACTAACGAGGGGCTGTATGAGTGGCTAGTAATGCCATTCAGACTGAGCAATGCACCCAATACCTTTATGCGATTAATGAATGAAATGCTAAAAGAATACATTGGGAAGTTTGTAATAGTGTACCTGGACGACATATTAATTTTTAGCAAGATGAGAGAGGAACACTTTCAACATGTTCAAAAAGTGCTGGAAAAATTGCATCAGAATAAGCTGCTGATAAATCTGAAAAAGTGTACTTTTCTACAAAAAAATTAGTTTATCTGGGTTTTGTGATTGAAAAAAATGAGTTGAATATGGACCCGGAGAAGATTGTAGCAATTATCAATTGGCCATCCCCGAAAAGTCTGTTTGAGGTTCGTAGTTTTCATGGGTTGGTAAGTTTTTACTGAAAATTTATTAGAAATTTCAGTGAAATCTGCGCACCTATGTTGGATACTATAAAGAAGGCAAGTCAGCCTTTTTGTTGGACTGAGGCAGTAGAAAGGAGTTTTCAGCTACTGAAGTAGAAGATCACATAGAGACCGATCCTAAGATTCCCAGATTTTAAAAAGCTTTTTCAGGTTCGCTATGATGCAAGCAGTACAACCATTGGAGCTGTCCTTAGTCAAGAAGACAAACCTGTTGCGTTTTTCAGCGAAAAGTTGAACGAAAGCATGCATAAGTATTCATCTTATGACAAGGAATTCTATGCTTTCGTCCAAGCACTGAAACATTGGAGACACTATCTGCTGGGGAATGAGTTTGTTTTATTCTCGGATAATTCTGCACTGCGATATGTGAAGCAATAGCAAAAGCTGAATCACAAGCATGCTAAGTGGGTTGAATACTTACAAAGTTTCACCTTTGTGTTGAAAGATATTAGTGGGAAGGCCAACAAGGTGGCAAATGTGTTGAGCAGAAGAGCCTTACTCTTGCAAGAGAGTACTATACAAGTGCTGGGCTTTAGCACTTGAAATAGTTGTATCAGACTGACACGGATTTCAAGGAGGCTTACAAAGTGTGTCAGAATCCTTTGGTAAGAAATAATAGTCTGTGGTTGGACTATAATTTGCAGGAAAAGCTATTATTTAAAGGAGGAAAGTTATGCATTCCTGACTGCTCAATGAGAGAGAATATCATTTGGGAGAAACACAGTGGATGTCTAGCCGGACATTTCGGCATAGACAAGACATTAGAGTAGCTCAACCATTTTTATTATTGGCCAAGAATGCGAAGGGATGTGCAGAAATTTGTGACTAGATGTAAAGTGTGTTAGTTGGCAAAAGGACACAGTCAAAATACAAGACTCTACACGCCATTGCCCATTCCAAGTAGACTGTGGGACTCAGTCAGCTTGGACTTCGTCTTGGGTCTACCAAGGACACAGCGGGGTTATGATTCGGTGATGGTAGTAGTGGACCGATTTTCGAAGATGGCGCATTTCATCCCTTGCAGAAAAACCAGTGATGCCACTCACGTGAACCACTTGTTCTTTATAGAGATCATCAGACTACACGGTCTACCTAAGTCCATTCTCTGTGACAGGGACGTGAAGTTTACAGGGCACTTTTGGTGCACCCTGTGGAAGAAGATGGACACAAAGTTAAGTTTTAGCTCTACTTATCACCCGTAGAATGACGAGAAAATAGAGGTGGTAAACAGAAGTCTAGGGAACCTGCTACGAAGTTTGATTGGTGAAAATTTGTGAATGTGGGATCGAGAACTTGCCTAGGCGGAGTTCGTTTACAACGACTTGCCCAATCGCAGCACGGGTTACAGTCCTTTTGAGATCTTGTATGGCATGCATCCTCGTGGAATACATGAATTACGAGATCTAGGACAGCAGGAAAGATGGAGTGTTGATGGGGAAGAATTTGCTAAAGTGATGAATGATTTGGCAGACCTATTTCCATACACTGCTGGTTCAGAGGAAGATAGTACCACACGGCCTACACGGGACACCCAAGACAGAAGTGAGACTTAGATGAGACAAATGCCTTACGTTCAGCCCCCCGAGATTGAGAGGATCCTCGACACTCAGGTGGCCAAGCGAACTTGGCGGAAAGAGAATCTGCTATATCTGGTCAAGTGGAAGAACCGTCCTATTGAGGATAGTTCGCGGCTTGATGCCAGACAGATAGAGCAGGTGGGTTTTTCAGTCGAGAAGCTCATGGACCGGAGTCATGATTTCTTTTTACCTCAGGAGCCTAATGTAGGAGCATCCAGCTAAGGGCACCATGACCGGGTGTTGGTCTCTGCCAAGGTGGAAAGTTTTATCAGTGGTTGGTTTCTTTAAGTTTAATTAGTCAAAGCAGAATGTAGGGACTTGTTGTTTCTTTTTAATTTCAGTATTAGTTAAGAAACAATATAGTTAGTTAAGGTCACTATCAACATTGTCTGTCTTTTAGTGAATAACTGTTTCTTCCATTTAGAAAAAAAAAACATCCATGTTAATTGTAAAATCTTGTAGTGCAAGAAGAACCGAATGAATTCACAATTATGTAACTAATAAAGAAACAATTGAAGCATAATTGTGCACAATTCAGGTAACTGTGGGAAAACATCACAAATACAAAATGTAAATCATTCTGAGGGGTTCAGCATATGAGTACAATAATAGAAGATAGAGAATAATTTTCTTTCATTCGAATCCATCTGTAACAGTCATTGAAATGTTTTATCTATGTTTTCCTAGTCATTGAATAAACGAAAATAAGAAGATATTGTGCATGCATACTATTTCATTTATTTTTTCTCCTAAAGAACAGAAGGTAGACGAGCAAAATTGCACGAGAACTCCCAACATGAAGGCTGGAAAGCAACAATCATAGTCCATGACCGAAAGAATGAGGCACGTTTCGAGCAGTTCAACCAAGAACGAGTAAATAAACGCCGAGTAACCAAATCCAGGACAGAGGTAACAAATACAACCAAATACATTATATTTCCTTTCATTCTGAAAACAAAATATTTGTATACATATGACAGAGTCCAGGTATAATCCAACGAACAGTCAAAGAACCAAATGAACCAGTAGAACCCCAGGTGAGGGTTTTGGACGACCTAACTCCTATACAGAGCTTGACAGTTCAAGAATTGCGAAATACAACCAACGGCTTGTATCAAGCTCCAAAACAGTGTTTAACAATTACACAATTGTGGATTACAAACGAGGGTTTGTATCAAACTAGCTGGGTCGCATAGTGACAACACAGGAGTTCCAAATAGACAAGATCTGGGACTCAGTCCAATATAATCGACAGAGGCTAACAATTAAAAAAAAAACAAGTTGAAACAATGGCAGAGCCTACCGGGAAGGAGCTGTGGTGCTCACACCAACCACGTTAAGGAGAAAACCCCTAACTTGCGCAATAAAAAACAAAGCAAGATTGTCAGCCCAACTATCAACAGTGAAGGGCAAATGAAGGGTAATGAACTGTATACACAGTGAAAAAAAAATTTACCTAGAGGTTTAGCCGCGTGGGAAGAATGCAAACCAGCTAAGCCACAATCCACGATGACAACTTGAGATCGAGGAACAATTTTTTTTAGAACCAGAAAAAGAAAAGGAGAAAAATAAATCATGAAGTGATAGCTTACCTGGAGCGAATTGCGAGCAGGAGGAGGTCACCGCAGCTGCAACCTGTAGCATGCACACCATTAGTTAAACTTAACAAGTAGGAGAACCACAAAGACACGAGAACAATGGAACAAATATCAGTTGAGTAGCTGAACAGATAATTACAGTGGTCATTTTCTTACACGAACGAGAAAACCACCATTTTGTGCCCAAGGAGCCGAGAAAACCAGTCACTAGGACAAGAGATAGAGCCACACCATCAAGTAGCACTGCTCATAGCCAGCACAGGCAGAGCTTGTGGCTCATTTCCACCCATCCATAGCCAAAAACTCACTTCCAGACCAAACCCTCAGAGCAGCAAAGTTACAAGAGCAAAAATGAACAAATGACATGGTAAACAGGGTTTTGGCGTAGACCAAGGAGCAGAAGAATGATAACCAAGGCAAGGAATGTCAGCACAACGAGATTAATGTCAGTCATAAATTCCACCCAAACGAAGTCGAGAATCATCCAATAATTAATCGCTAATCACCATTGTTAAGCCATAAAATCACTGTCTAATCATTTACTTATTGATCAGTGCATTATTGTGTTATTTGATTAGATTTATTGTGTGGAACTATGGGCTGGTCCCATCATAGTGGTACCATAGCAGGATTTAATGTTTTCCTGAGAAATGGAAGTTGGAAGACGAGGACGTGGAAGAGGTGCTTGGAGAGCAACAAATGAAGGATTGAGAGAGGAGATCAGGATCCTTACTGCCCGTTTGGAGGCAATTGAAGCAGAAAGGAGAAGGGATCCAGAGGTAGGAGATGACAGTGAAGAAGAAGCCATAATGACAATAGATGGATCAGATGAAGAAGGGCCAGAAATGAGACTGTTGAGGTCGATCCTATTGGCGAGCAGCAAGCCTAAACTAGAAATCCAAAATTATGATGACAGCTTGTCCATAGAGGTTCTGTTGGACTGGATCAGTGAGCTGGATAAATATTTTGAGTGTGAAGAGGTCAATGAAGATCAGAGGGTTAAGTTTGATGCAACAAAGCTGAAGGGACACGTAGCCCTGTGGTGGGACAGTGTCCAAACAGAGAGAAGGAGGATGAACAAGTTGCCAATAAAGAAATGGTCAAGGATGGTGGCCAAGTTGAAAGGCAGATTTCTACCTAAGGATTACCAGATTGCACTACATCGGCAAGTGCAGAATCTGAAGTAGAAAGGGATGACAATAAGGGAGTACACTGAAGAATTCTACTGGGTAAACTTAAGAGCTAGTTATATGGAAGACACCCCGGAGAAAATGTTAGGCCCCTATACTACTAGTGTAACCCCTTATTGTTATTAGTATAACCCACCTATTATATTGATGTACCCATGTAGTGCCCATATTGTTACTATTATGCCACATAGAAGCCCACCATTGTTACTGTTGTGCCCTACAATATTATTGTTATGTAGGCTTTGATTGTATTGGGACCACTTAGACTCCTATATATAGAAAGGAGGTATTTTCATTTGTATCATCCAAGAATTGTTCATTTATGTAATGTAAAGGAGGTTTCCCCCTCGAAGAGGCTGAATTCTAAGGCGTTGATCTTTCTTTTCTATCTTTTCTTGAGCTGGTTTCATAACATTTGGTATCAGAGCTTTGGATTCTAGGGTTTCGCTACTCCAAACCGGTCATCGTGGAATTTTCGCTATAAATTTTTTTCTGTGACGTTTAAGAAGTCGCAAAAAAAACCCATTTGAGAAGAATTGGCGCTGAACCTTGGGTCCGAATTTCAGATCTTTTTTCATGATATTTTCGGAGATATGATTTGCGGAAGTTGGTCTTTTTGCAGACTCCTGAATTACACGCAAAAAAGGTGACCTGGGGAAAATCGTCATAACTTTCTTTCTGAGCATCGGATTGAAATTTCGTAAGAAGGTACAGAAAGAGGACGGACTGTAGCTTCGGTTTATATATTTGTCAAAGTCAAAGGTGGAAACAGTGACACGTGGCACTTCATACAAGTTCACTCTACTGAACTAGTCTATAATCAGGTCACTGCGGGAGATTGTGCATAACGTTTTCTTGGAGAATCCAATTTGGATCAGACTTGTGGCATTGGAAAGAGGACACAGAGGGCTACTACAAGTCACAAGTTCAGAACTTAAAGATCTGAAAGTACAGAGTTACAGTCGTTTCAAGGTAGAGCTCCTAAAATCAAGAAAAAGCAAGATGAGGAAGTTTGATGGCAAGGATCCGGTAAATTGGATACTTCAGATGGAGCAATATTTTGATATACATGGTGTACAACTGTTACAAAAGGTATGTATTGAATCTTCATATTTAGAACCAGATCAATTTTTATGGTACAAAGGGCTTTGTTCTCGTAAAAAACTTGTTACGTGGTCAATTTTCACGGAGGAAATGATAGCACATTATGAGGATATAAAGAGCAACACCTTCTTTAGAGCAACACCACAACAATTGGAAAGAGTAAAAGGGCTTTGTGACATAATGGAAAGCAAAATTATGGAAACCAGGAAGCATACCCCTCACAACTATAAAGATGGAAGTGTTGTTTCTCCCAGCCTTCCACAACCTACAAGGGTTACACCACAACAATTGGAAGAAAAAAGAGAAAAAGGGCTTTGTTACAATTGTGATAGCAAATGCACTAAAGGTCATAGGTGTGCTGAGAAGAAATTATTTTACATAGAATATGAAGAGGAGGAAGAAAAGGATCAAGAAACATCAAAAGAAGAGGATATACGTCAGGACACCACCCCAGAGAAAGAAGAAATGAATCAGACCATATCTTGTAAAGCATTGGCAAGAATTACCACTCCTCAAACTCTCAAGATAGAAGGACATATCAAGAATAAAAAGGTGCAAGAAGTGAAAGATCACATCGAGAAAGAAGAAATGAATCCAACCATATCTTGTAATTCAATGGATGAAATTACCACTCCTCAAACTATCAAGATAGAAGGACACATCAAGAAGAAAAATGTTCAAGAAGTGAAAGATCACATCGAGCATCAAGAAATGAATCCGACCATATCTTGTAAAGGACTGGAAGAAATTACCACTCCTCAAAAGATAGAAGGACATATCAAGAAGAAAAAGGTCCAAGTAGAGAAAGATCATATCGAGCATGAACAACAAGTTCTCCAACTTTTAAAGGATAACGCCACTTCGGTGCAAAATCAAATGAAACAACAGGTAGATCAACATCGTAGTGAAAAATGTTTTGATGTGAGTGATTGGGTATTTTTACTGCTACATCTCAAGCAAGCTATTTATGAGAAGGAAATGTTGGCAATACTACATGCACTTAAAAAATGGCGACCTTACCGAATGGGAAGACGCTTCAAGGATGAGGATGTGGAAGCTTTGTTTTATGCTATTTATATTATCCAACCAAATTGGATAAATGAAGCAACGGATGAATGGAAGAAGAACGAAGAAGTATGGCCACTTATTCAAAAGTTGCAAAAGATCCCAATTCAAGCAATATTGCCAGAAATTGAAGAGGAAGGAAAAATCATATTGGAACCTGGAGCAGTCACAGAAACAAGAACCCGACAGCTATGAAATCGATCAATTTCAGAGTATCTCATCAAGTGGAAGAACTTACCCGCTGAATATTCCACATGGGAGGACAAGAATTTTATATAGAAGCATCAAGAACTACTCAAGCGTTGAGGACAACGCTTTTTGAAGGAGAGGGGCATGTTAGGCCCCTATACTACTAGTGTAACCCCTTATTGTTATTAGTATAACCCACCTATTATATTGATGTACCCATGTAGTGCCCATATTGTTACTATTATGCCACATAGAAGCCCACCATTGTTACTGTTGTGCCCTACAATATTATTGTTATGTAGGCTTTGATTGTATTGGGACCACTTAGACTCCTATATATAGAAAGGAGGTATTTTCATTTGTATCATCCAAGAATTGTTCATTTATGTAATGTAAAGGAGGTTGCCCCCTCGAAGAGGCTGAATTCTAAGGCGTTGATCTTTCTTTTCTATCTTTTCTTGAGCTGGTTTCATAACAGAAAATAGCAAGGTATGTGAATGGTTTAAGGTTAGAAATATTAGATGAAATCAATATTCTTTCCTTGTAAAACATAGAAGAAGCATATCAGAGTGCTATGAAAGCAGAGGAGAAGATCACTAGAAAACAAAATGCTAGGACAGGACGGGGAATCGGCAGTGGAAGAGGACAATCTTATGGCAGAGGGCGAACTGCCAGCAGTAATGAGGAAGGCCGTAGTTCCAAAGCTTCTGGGATAGCAGAAAAAGGTGACAGCATGAGAGGTGGCATGCCATATCAGCGAGGAAGGGGAAATGGCCAAGGCAGAGGAGCTAATTATTAGTGCTACAGGTGCCATAAGTGGGGGCATAGATATTTTGAGTGTCCTAAGGCGGAACAAGCTGGACAAAGGGGTGCATATGTCGCACAACCAGAAGAAGCAGAGGCACCTCCCCAAGAAGCATAAAATGTGTCGGAAACCGGGGAAGCCTTAGTTTTGAACAAGGTGTTGCTGAAACCAGCCAAGGAAACAGCTGAGCAAACTCAAAGGAAAGCCTTGTTCCGGATAGTTTGTAAGTCACACGGTAAGTGCTATAAGCTGATTATCGATAGTGGGAGCACAGATAACTTGGTTGCCACGGAGATGGTGGAGAAGTTGGGGTTGAAGCGGTTGAAGCACACCACTCCTTACAAGGTATCATGGCTGCAAAAAGGTCATCAACTGTTGGTAGATGAGAAATGCGAAGTGGAGTTCGATATTGATAGATATAAGGATAAGGTCACTTGTGACATAATGCCGATGGATGTATGTCACATACTGCTGGGTAGACCATGGAAGTTTGATAGAAAGGTGGTACATGATGGGAAGACAAATTGCTATAAGTTTGTCAAAGATGGGATCAAGCACACACTTGTGCCCATCAAGGAAGAAGAGACAGCAGAAACAAGTGGGACGAGATTGTTATTAATGGGCGGAAAACAATTTTTAAAGAAGATTGAAGACAGTGAAGTAAGCTATGCTGTTGTAAGAAGAGCGAAGATAGTGCTGCTACACATAGAGGTGTCAGATTTTCCTACGGAAATTCAGCAGATGCTACAGGAGTTCAGCGATATAGTAGTGGATGACTTGCCAGATAAACTGCCCCCTAAGAGAAGTATAAGTCATCACATTGACTTTATACCAGAAGCAAGTTTACCGAATAAGGCAGCATATCGGATGAGCCCCAAAGACAATGAGGAGATCAGAAAACAGGTGCAAGAATTGCTAGATAAAGGGCTGATAAGGGAGAGTTTGAGCCCTTGCGTAGTTCCAACAGTTCTCGCTCCCAAGAAAGGTGGAGAATAGCGGATGTGCATAGATTTGAGGGCCATCAACAAGATCACCATTCGATATAGATTTCCACTGCCACAGATGGACAACATGATGGACTGCGTGAGTGGGAAACATATTTTCCCAAGATTGATTTAAAGAGTGGGTATCATCAAATTCGAATCCGAGAAGGGGATGAGTGGAAGACAACCTTCAAGACTAATGAGGGATTGTATGAGTGGCTAGTAATGCCATTCAGGTTGAGCAATGCACCCAGTACCTTTATGCGATTAATGAATGAAATGCTAAAAGAATACATTGGGAAGTTTGTAATAGTGTACCTGGACGGCATATTAATTTTCAACAAGACGAGAGAGGAACACTTTCGACATGTTCAAAAAGTGCTGGAAAAATTGCAGTAGAATAAGCTATTGATAAATCTGAAAAAGTGTACTTTTCTGCAAAAAAAATTAGTTTATCTAGGTTTTGTGATTGCAAAAAATGAGTTGAACATGGACTCAGAGAAGATTGTAGCAATTGTCAACTGGCCATCCTCGAAAAGTTTGTTTGAGGTACGTAGTTTTCATGGGTTGGAAAGTTTTTACTAAAAATTTATTAGAAATTTCAATGAAATCTGCACACCTATGTTGGATACTATAAAGAAGGCAAGTCAGCCTTTTCGTTGGACCAAGGCAGTAGAAAGGAGTTTTCAGCTACTGAAGAAGAAGATCACAGAGTGATCGATCCTGAGATTGCCAGATTTTAAAAAGCTTTTTCAGGTTCGCTGTGATGCAAGCGGTACGACCATTGGAGCTGTCCTTAGTCAAGAAGACAAACCTGTTGCATTTTTCAGCAAGAAGTTGAACGAAATCAGGCAGAAGTATTCATCTTACGACAAGGAATTCTATGCTGTCGTCCAAGTACTGAAGCATTAGAGACACTATCTGCTGGGGAATGAGTTTGTTTTATTCTCAGATAATTCTGCACTGCATTATGTGATGCAATAGCACAAGCTGAATCACAAGCATGCTAAGTGGGTTGAATATTTGCAGAGTTTCACCTTTGTGTTGAAACATATCAGTGGGCAGGCTAATAAGGTGGCGGATGCGTTGAGCAGAAGAGCCTTACTCTTACAGGAGAGTACTATACAAGTGCTAGGCTTTGAGCAGTTGAAAGATTTGTATCAGACTGACACATATTTCAAGGAGGCTTACGAAGTGTGTCAGAATCCTTTGGTAAGAAATAATAGTCCATGGTTGGACTATAATTTGCAGGAAAAGCTGTTGTTTAAAGGAGGACAATTATGCATTCTTGACTGCTCAATGAGAGAGAATATCATTCGGGAGAAACACAGTGGAGGTCTAGCCGAACATTTCGGCATAGACAAGACATTAGAGTAGCTCAACCATTTTTATTATTGGCCAAGAATGTGAAGGGATGTGCAGAAATTTGTGACTAGATGTAAAGTGTGTCAGTTTGCAAAAGGACACAGTCAGAATACAGGACTCTACACGCCATTGCCCATTCCAAGTAGACCGTGGGACTCAGTCAACTTGAACTTTGTCTTGGGTCTACCAAGGACAGTGGGGTTATGATTCGGTGATGGTAGTAGTGGACTGATTTTAGAATATGGTGCATTTCATCCCTTGCAGAAAAAACAGCGATGCCACTCACGTGGCCCACTTGTTCTTTATAGAGATCGTCAGACTACATGGTCTACCTAAGTCCATTCTCTCTGACAGGGATGTGAAGTTTACAGGGCACTTTTGGCGCACCTTATGGAAGAATATGGACACACAGTTAAGTTTTAGCTCTGCTTATCACCCGCAGAATGATGGGCAAATAGAGGTGGTAAACAGAAGTTTGGAGAACCTGCTACAAAGTTTGATCGGTGAAAATTCGCGAATGTGGGATCGAGTACTTGCCTAGGTGGAGTTCACTTACAATGACTCACCCAATCATAGCATGGGTTACAGTCCTTTTTAGATCTTATATGGCATGCATCCTTGTGGAATACATGAATTACGAGATCTAAGACAGCAGGAAAGACAGAGTGTTGATGGGGAAGAATTTGTTAAAGTGATGAATGATTTGCACGAGCAGGTGAAAATAAAGTTGCAAAACAGTAGTCAAAAATATAAGTAGCAGGCAAATTTGAAGCGGA
This sequence comes from Pinus tabuliformis, assembly GCA_031772625.1. Taxonomy (NCBI): domain Eukaryota; kingdom Viridiplantae; phylum Streptophyta; class Pinopsida; order Pinales; family Pinaceae; genus Pinus; species Pinus tabuliformis. Next base: position 977,579,165 of record CM062807.1, read on the forward strand.
GAGCTGTACGGTTCAACATGGTGGATGAAGTCCTCACACATTTGTGCAAGGAACGTTTTCCGAGAGGTGCATACAACAAGATGAAGTACAAAAAGATAGGTCCTTGCAAAATTCTCTGGAAATTTTTAGCTAATGCCTATGAAATACAACTGCCACCAAGAATAGGCATCTCACCCATCTTTAATGTGGCAGACCTGTTTCCATACACTGTTGGTTCAGAGGAAGACAGTACCACATGGCCTACATGGGACACCCAAGACGGAAGTGAGACTTGGATGAGACAAATTCCTTACGTTCAGCCCCCCGAGATCGAGAGGATCCTCGACACTCAGGTGGCCAAGCGAACTCGACAGAAAGAATATCTGTAATATCTTGTCAAGTGGAAGAACCGTCCTATTGAGGATAGTTCATGGCTTGATGCCAAACAGATAGAGCAGGCGGGTTTTTCAGTCAAGAAGCTCATGGACTGGAGTCATGATTTCTTTTTACCCCGGGAGCCTGATGTAGGAGCATCTAGCTAAGGGCACCATGACCAGGTGTTGGTCTCCGCCAAGGTGGAAAGATTTATCAGTGGTTGGTTCTTAAAGTTTAATTAGTCAAAGCAGAATGTAGGGACTTCTTGTTTCTTTTTAATTTCAGTATTAGTTAAGAAACAATATAGTTAGTTAAGGTCACTGTCAACATTGTCTGTCTTTTAGTGAATAATTGTTTCTTCCATTTAGAACAAAAACAAAACATCCATGTTAATTGTAAAATCTTGTAGTGCAAGAAGAACCGAATGAATTCACAATTATGTAACTAATAAAGGAACAACTAAAGCGTAATTGTGCACAGTTCAGGTAACTGTGGGAAAACAGTACAAATACAAAATGTAAATCATTCTGAGGGGTTCAGCATATCAGTACAATAATATAAGGCAGAGAATAATTTTCTTTCATTCGAATCCATCTGTAACAGTCATTGAAATGTTTTATCTACATTTTCCTAGTCATTGAATAAACGAAAATAAGCAGATATTGTGCATGCATACTCTTTCATTTATTTTCTCTCCTAAATAATAGAAGGTAGACATGGAAAATTTCATGAGAACTCCCAGCACGAAGGCTAGCAAACAACAAACGAAGTCCACGACCTAAAGAACCAGGCACATTTCGAGCAGTTCAACCAAGAACGAGTAAATAAACACCGAGTAACCAAATCCAGGACAGAGGTAACAAGTACAACCAAATACACTGTATTTCCTTTCATTTCGAAAACAAAATATTTGTATACATATGACAGATTCCAGGTATAACCCAACGAACAGTCAAAGAACCAAATGAACCAGCAGAACCCTAGGTGAGGGTTTTGGACGGCCTAACTCCTATACAAAACTTGACAATTCCAGAACTGCGAAATAAAACCAAGGGCTTGTATCAAGCTCCAAAACAATTTTTAACAATTACAAAATTGTGGATTACAAACAAGGGTTTGTATCAAACTAGTCGGGTCACATAGTGACAACACAGGAGTTCCAAATAGACAAGATTTGGGACTCAGTCCAACAGAATCGACAGAGGCTAACAATTAAAAAAAACAACTTGAAACAGTGGCAGAGCCTACCAGGAACGAGCCGTGGTTCTCACACCAACCACGTCAAGGAGAAAACTCCTAACTTGCGCAATAAAAAACAGAGCAAGATTGTTAGCCCAACTGTCAACAGTGAAAGGCAAACGAAGGGTAATGAACTGTATACACAGTGGAATTTTTTTTTACCTGGAGGTTTAGCTGCACGGAAAGAATGCAAACCAACTGAGCCACAATCCACGGTGACAACCTGAGACCGAGGAACAATTTTTGTTAGAACTGGAAAAAGACAAGGAGAAAAATAAATCATGAAGTGATAGCTTACCTGGAGCGAATTGCGAGCAGGAGGAGGTCACCGCAGCTGTGACCTATAGCATGCACACCATTAGTTAAACTTAACAAGCAGGAGAACCACAAATAAATGAGAACAGCGGAACAAATATCAGTTGAGTAACTGAACAGACAATTATAGTGGTCATTTTCTTATACGAACGAGAAAACCACCATTTTGTGCCCAAGGAGCCAAGCAAACCAGTTACCAGGACAAGCGACAGAGCCACACCAACAAGTAGCACAACTCATAGCTGGTGCAGGCAAAGCCTGTGGCTCATTTCCACCCATCCACAGCCAAAAACTCACTTCCAGAACCAAACCCTCAGAGCAACAAAGTTACAAGAGCAAAAATGAACCAATGACATGGTAAACAGGGTTTTGGCGTAGACCAAGAAGTGGAAGAACGATAACCAAGGCAAGGACCGCCAGCACAGCGAGATTAATGTCAGTCATAAATGCCACCCAAACGAAGTCTAGAATCATCCAATAATTAACCGCTAATCACCATTGTTAAGCCATAAAATCATTGTTTAATCATTTACTTATTGATCAGTGCATTATTGTGTTATTTGATTAGCATTATTGCGTGGAACTACGGGCTCTCCCCATCAAGCTTCAATCCTTTTAGGGTCAATTCTGATACCTTCCTTAGATATAATGTGACCAAGAAGTTTTCCTTCTTCAAGACCAAACATTGTTTTCTTAGGATTTAATGAGATCCCAAACTTTCTGCACTTTTCAAAAACTCTTCTAAGGTGCATGAGATGTTCTTCATCAGATTTAGAATATATAGTTATGTCATCCAGATAGATCACAATAAATCTACCAATTTCATTAGAAAAAGAAATATCCATTTCTCTCTGAAATGTGGCTCCAACATTCATTAATCCAAAAGGCATCTTCACATACATGAAGGTACCCCGAGGAGTAGTAAAGACTGTTTTTTCTTGATCCTCTGGATGAACTAAGACCTGATTATAACCTGAGAATCCAGTTAATAAGGAAATCCTAGAAGATCCAACTACCTTTTGCAGAATATGATCCATCTTAGGTAAGGGAGAGTTGTCTTTTAGGGAAACTTTGTTAAGGTTTATGAAATCTATGCACAATCTGATTTCCCCTGTTTTCTTCCTAGTTGGCACAATGTTGGAAACCCACTTAGAGTAGCTAAGAGGAACTATGATTTTGGAATCATACATCCTTTTGATTTCTTTCTCAATTAAAGGCATCAGAACCGAATTTATTCTATGAAGGTTTTGTTTAAAAGGTTTCTGATCTTCCTTAATTGGAATTTTGTGCTGTATGATTTCAGTGTCCTATGTTTTAAGATATTCATAGCTCCAAGCAAAAAAATCACTAAATTCCTTGAATAATGCAATATACTTTTGTTTTTTAGCTCCTGGGATTGATTTGGATAGTTTTATGATTTTTGGGTCTTTTTCAGTACGTAAATTACAATCTTCAACTGTTGTTCCTAAGGGTCAATCTTAGGCTTTTTAGCCACATCATTGAAATAAAATAGTTCTTCTAATGGAGCTAGACCCCTTGGAAAAATATTATCTTTAAGCTGGAGTGTTTCAATCTCTTCTTTTTTTGGGTCAATTTCAAGAAATTCTGGTTTATTTACAACTTTATCTAAGGGAGTATTTACATCTAAATTATCCAATTTCCTTTCTGGATCAAAATGTTCAATAATTTGACTGTCTCCTTCAGATTCCAAATATATAATGTCATCTTGAAATTCATCTTTGGATTGCAGGAAACTCTCAATCTGTTTATCATTTCTAAATACCTACCAATATCTTACATTATCAGGTATAGCTAGTCAGTGTTTTACGTCCAGTACATTTTCTTGATTAGGATAAGGCATTTTGCAATAGCTAGCTGAAAAAGACAGATTGTTTGGGATGATGTTTTTTTTTCTAGGAATTGCAGAAAGGTCCTTTTCAAGGAAACTTTCTAGGAAGTCCAACACAACATTTTTGTATGCTCTCATCCTAGGATGTTTGGCCGAATATTCTCATTTAATTTGTTTAATAATTAATTTGGCATCCCCTTGAATATAAATTCTTTTAGCACCTAACTTTTTAAACAATTGCAAACTTAGAATGAGAGCTACATACTCTGTTATGTTATTCGTGCATTGAAAATTAAGCCTGTATGAGTGACCCTCAACATGATCATTTCCTTGTTAACCACCCAAATTTCGGCTCCAACACCATCCTTGCGGCAAGGGCCACCAAAACTCATGTTCCAAAGAGGTTCAGGAGGAGTTTTCAGTTCTGTTATTTGTGTTTGGGCTAGGTCTATTTTAGAAACCTCATTCTCAGCATTGATTACTTGATTGTTGATATCCCCATCATTATAAAGAATAAACAAATCTAAATTTGAATGAACAGAATAAAGTGGATAATTTTGAGGTCTGTCTTGAGTACTCACCATAAATTTCATTAAGGTTTCCCTATACAGTCTCCTTTGCTGCGCAAAAACTGGTATGGTAGCAAAGGTCATGTCCATTTGTAGGGTTCCTTGTAATTTTGCTCCCCATGAGCATGACAACAGAATAGCATACTTAGGGGGAATGTTTGCAACCACTATGTCCATCACTAGACTTTTAGTAGGGATTTGGGCTAAAATAACACATAATCTTTGATAAGGACTAGGCATCTAAATTTGCTGGAATCAAAAGAGTATAAGTCTTTGTTGGGTCTAGTAATGTCAAGTCCTAATTTCTCCATCATAGCTTTATGCATTAAATTGTAGGATGCACATGAATCTAACATAGCATTATGGAGAATCTTGTCATGAATATTCAAGCTAACATAGAATGGAGGAACTCCTCCTTCCTGTGGTTTGCCTTCAACTTCTGACCCAAATAAGAGTTCAGGCTGGTCATCATTCAGATTTATAGAGTCAGTGTTTTCTCCAATGTTTAAGGCCTTCTTTACTTGGGGTCTGTACATGTTTTTGTTCATTAGCTCTATGAGAGGAATAGGGATTTTCATTTTTTCCAGTTCATTCTCCATATTGAAGGATGTTTGATTCTTACTCAAGTTAGGAGGTTCAACTTGCTCTGTATTTTTTTGTCGTTGTGATGGACTCTTTTTGTTGGCCGGTGGTTGGGACATATGTTTGAGTAGTTTTAGAAACATTGTTAACAACCTTTTTGACGGGGATTTCTACCTTTTTCTTACCAAAATTATCTTCATTTTCAGATGACTTCTTAGCAAGTTGTTCTGAGATTTTGGCACTGAGAGCATTTGGATTCTTTTTGCTTCTAAGGTTTTATTGCCTATGGAATTCCATTTTGGAATTTTCAAACCCTTGTTTGTATTCATCTGACTCTTCAGAATATAAGTTAGTCTGGGCTATGATAAAAAGTTCCTGCTCCTCTTGAGTGAGGAAAACTGTTTCATCATCATTTATCCCCAACAAATTTATTTGATTATCATCCAAATATTCCACAATATTCCCCTCATCATCTGTGTAATTTTCTTGAAAAGGAGGCCGAACCTACTGGTCTGGACCTTTTTGTTCTCTTTGTTTAATTTGGGGAACATTCCTTCTAAAGTTTTGGTTTCTAGTTTGAGGGACATTTTGGTTTTCTCTTGCTTGAGTTTGGTCATTAATGTTCACTCTTTGCATCATTTGATTCACTCTGAATAAGTTATCAATCTTATGATTAACAACAGAAGTAGAAGGTTCTTCTTTTATGGTAACTCTGCATTCAGACTTCAATTTGGCTTTTGTGGCTTGGATGTTAGCTTCAACTTTAATTGCATTTGCTTGCATTTCTTCCAAATTTGTTGGGTCTCTCTCTAAGTTGATATTCCATGTCTACATCGAAACCATCTAGAAAATCAATCAGAGCTAGGCTAGGGGAGGGCTTGATGTCTTGTGGAATGGCATTGTAAACAATATTAAACCGTTCACAATATTCTTCCACACTTTCATTTGGTTTTCTTTTCAGTCTTTTATATTCATTTAGGAGTTGAAGTGGATTCTTCTTGATCTCCCATCTAGCTAAGAAAGTTTGATGGAAAGCATCAAGGTTGGCTATACTTCCTGCAGGTAAACCCCTAAACCATTTCTTGACATCACCTCCTAAACTTTGGGCAAACAATCTCATTTTAACATCAGCTTCATCTACTTCTTGGAGGTCAAACACATCATTCATCCTATCCACATGCTACTGAGCAGTATAAGCACCAGTGTTATCAAAGGTCACAATTTTTTATTAATAATCTCCAGGCATAGTATACAACTAGCCTGGAAACACCAAAGGTGCATGCCTTCCTGCTATAATTGTTCTGGAAGATTGACTTGAAATTGTACCTAATGTAGGTGTAGTTTTGATAAGTATAGGGATAGTAGGCATAACAATTTGGGAAACCAAAGGTGAGGAGGTTTATACTATGGAATGAGTAGGAGTGGGAGGTTGTAGATGAACTGAATGGGAGGATTGACGAGACAAAGAGGCCACTGCAACTATTAAAGTAGAAAATTCAATCGACTGTTGAATAAAGGCTTCTTCAATAGCTTGGTCAAACACTGAAACTAGACCTTGTAGTTTGTCAAATTGTTTGAAAGATTCAAAATCAGGATCTGCTTCAAGGAGTTGGGTTTGGGGTATATATGGTTGTAGTATGGATTTATCTATGACAGTTTGATCTACAAAAGCCTCAGACTTTGTTCTAAACAAACTTTGTTAGAAAGTCAAATCAAATTCTATATCTTGTAAAGTTTCAAATTTCTCTGGGAGAGAATTAGACCTTGACAAAGGAATATTCTTAGGGAGAGAATTGAATCTAGATAGAGGACTATTACTACCTTGACTCTTGGTAAAGATTTTATTTCTCACCAATTTCTCAGGGTTATCTAGAATTTCAGCAGGGTTTAGGATCAAGGTGAGACCTAGTGTAAATTCTTTTGGGAGCCAGGGCTATGAAAAATCATCACACAAAAATGAAAATCAGAATCAATGACACACTAAATATATAAAAAATAAAAACCTCAGATAATGTATTTCATAATGATATAATAGTTGCTTATTGAAAAACTGATTTAAAACTAGGGAATAATAATGTTTTCGATAGAATGTATCTATCCCCAGTATGGTCACCACTATGTTTTCGTTCTATATTTTTGAGGTTGACGGATTAAACACATCGGAAAACATCAAAACCACTTTGGAATCTGGGATCTAGCCTTGCCAGCTTCAAAGAGGGATCTCTCTGTTTGATTTAGCTTTATTTTTATATGAAATTTAGGCTAGCTATGACTGTGCTTGTTTGTTTGTTTGAAAAGTTTGGTTGATTTGAGTGTTATAATTCCATTGGGCTATGGATTCTATAAACTAAATTGGAGTTTTTCTATCAATTTTTAGAGGAGTTTTCACAGGGCAAGCTAGGTTGTAGCAAATGGATCTTTTCAAAATTTGAATGGATGGTGGAAAAGAAGAAGTGTAAAGTTCAGTATAGACCAAAGAGAAATTAAGAATTTTTTGACCTGACTTTAGTGGAAAACATTAAAATTAACAACAAACAAAATAGGGCGCTCTTGATAACAAATTCTATTTGTCACAGTTTTTGTTGATTAATTCAGATTCAGAATGACAGAGTAAAGAAATAACAACGTTGAAACAAATAAAGACAAGAAACACATCACCATTTAACACACTACATGAATCCTGTGAAAGGTCCCTGTATTATTGATGCTCCAGTACTTCAAAATTACAATATGCAGTAGAAATTACATTTGGAAATCAACACTAATACTTAAAATAGTGAAGTATTTATAATAAAAATTACAATAATGCTTCACAAAATCGTTGTCAAACTGATAATGTATTATTAGCCTAATTACAAACTAATATCATCTAGTCTTGGAAAAAGAATAGGCCACGTAGGCTATTGAGGAAAGCGGTGGTCCTGTTTGGGTGGTTTTTGTTGATGGATCATCCAAAACTGAATGTGATGTTGAACTGAATCTTGCGCTAGGTGTTGCGCTGGCATAATATTTTACTGATCCTGAGTTATTCCTTAGTCTAGTAAATCAAGTTACTCTTCCCATCTCTTTTCATCTGGCACTGTTAACTTTTACACCCTGTGGTAGATTTCATCTACCTTTGTATATTTAGCAAAGGTTGGTTTCATGATAAAAATATGTTTTACCTCATTCTGCACATGGAAGTCATTTGACATGGTCTTCAGAAATTCCTTTGCTGTCATACTCCCTTTGATTCCACTGAACTTAATGTTGCTTTTGGATACCTCTTTCATCTTCAGGATATAGTCCTCCTGAGTGATCAACTTGTCATTGATGACATAGATACTAGGTAGTCCCTTCTGCATTAAGGCTTCAATCCTGTTTGTAAATCTATTCACTTGCAGCTCCAAGGTTTCACACCTTTCCTCCAACTGGTCAATCAGATTTCTCTTAGTCAAGAATTTCTTGACTTCCAGAATGGTGGCAGTTCTATCACTGACTCCCACTTCCTCCAGCTCATATATGGACTTTGAATTTAAGAACCTGATAATATTGGCAGCTTCAGTTGGCATTTCTCCTAGTTTTTCCCTTCCTTGCACAATGGTCTCAGTGGCCTTCTCTATTAACTCTTTCTATTCAAATATAATTTGGATAGAAGGCCAAATCTCATTCATTGAGTCAAGTATGTTCATCCAAATTGTTTCCTTGGCTTGGGCCAAGGTCTGGCCAATTGAAGTGTCTCTCTTTTCCTGACGCAAATTTTCCAAAAGTCTCTGAGATTTGTCCAATTCAACAGTTCGAGCAACTTCAACTTTGGCCTTCTGGACTTCCAAAGCTTTGAGTTGGCCCTGCAAGGTCTCAATTTCCTTTGACTGCAATGACATGTTTTGTAGTGTCTGTGTCACCTATTCAGCACTGGGTGTCTGAGTTGAAGTGGTAGGTGTAGTAGTTTCTCTTGTTGATGGCAGTTGAGAAAGAGGTACAACATCCAAGGGAACAATAACCATATTCAACCTGTCTTCCTTCTCCTTTATCATCTTTTCCAACTCTTCTTCCATCTGCCTGATCTGTATGTTTTGGTCAATAATCAGTTTCATCATGTCTTCTTTTTGAGCTTCACCTTCTTCAATGTCCTTGGTCATTGGATCTTCTATAGCTGGAAACTTTAGCTGTTTCCTCAATGCTGTAATGTCCAAGTTCTTTTTCATGATAATCTCCTCAGTAGCATTGACATCTTTAGGGTCATACCCTATCTTGATCACCAAGTCTTCCAAAGACTTGATCCTATTATCTTTGGACAAGGAGGAGACCTTCTCCATCTTCAATTATGACTGTATATTTGCAAAAGAAACCTGTAATTTGGATAAGGACATGGCAGTATTAGTCAGAGTGGAGGATATCATCTCACTAGTTTGTTTGTGCATCTCCATTTGATCAATGGGATGTATGTCCTTTGTACTGAACTCAAAGGTGGTGCTCTTGTAGTTAGTTATTTATTTGGGTTGTGAATTCTAAGCCTCAAGAAAAGCCATGTGCATTCTACCATGCTTAGTATCAAACACTGATAGAAGTCTATTTTGTGAACTGGAAGTCTTCTTCTAGAATTGGTTGTAAGTGTTGTTCTTCAAGATTTTATTCTTGAGCTTTATTTCTTTGTACCTATAAAACACTGTCTTCTCTTTTTATGTCTAGACAATGTGTGGTTCCAACTCAGTCACCTTATGACCCTGTGAAGATGAAGGTTTAGAAGGAGATGTAGTAAACTTGGTGGTTTTTGGTGGTGAACCTATGATGATGATAACTGCCTGTTCTTCAATCTCTTTGTCTACTTCTAGTTTGTGAGTCACCTTGGGTCTCTTTCTGTAACTCATTCTAAATTATTTGGCTTCACTCCTGGTTGTGGATGATTACCCTTCCTCCCTCTACCTTTTGTTGGATTTTTCTTGACGAACAAGAGTTTGCAAACTGGAAGTGGACACAATCTGCTCTTCAGCTTCCTACAAGGCATTTTCTGCCCATTCCAACTGATTGGCATATTTTTCTATGTCTGGCCTAGAAGTATGAATGTAGGGGTGTTCTTATTGTCCACTATGAGTTTTGAAATGATGCCATAGGGGTCATAAGACCATGTGAAGCTCAAGATGAACTTCATTTCCTTCAGTATCTTATCTACCTCCTCACCTGTTGTTCTTGTGTTGCACACAAATGGGCCCACCTGTGTGTTAAATCCGAATTGTGTCTTTTTCTTGGCCACTACAAAATATCAACATCATCTGAGTTGAACATCTGCGTGATGTACTCCAGTGAAAAGATCCTCATTGGGAGGTACTTGGGGAGTTTATAAGGGGCCAATTCACATCCATAGACTCTAATCTCTTTGTAGTTTTCGTACAGGTAGCAATCTCCTGTCTTTGCTTGGTCTAATAGATGGAAAATTATTTTGATATCCTCACTGATCCTGGGCTGCACTGTACTATGGAGAATTTTCATAGCTAGATGAACAAAGTCTTCTAGAAATTTCTTGTAGGTGAACTCTTGCTATTCTTTTAGGAACAATGTGTTGGAAAATACTTGGGGGGGGTGAATCAATATTCCTTAGCAATTAGCACTTTTAAATCTTTTCAGAGAATTAGTTAATATTCAATTATTATTAATGTTTATGAAGTAATAACAATAAATAAAAGAACACAAGAGGCACAAAAAATTTAGGTGGAAAAACCCCCTCCAGGTCAAAAACCACAAAACGATTTTCTAATAAATTCTTTAATCTTCAGCGCCAACTGAAATGAAAGCAACAACTTCGTAGAATCCTAGAAAATAATTCTTCTCCATCTCCCATTGGAAGGATGCCCCAATGCCCTAGTTTCTTTAGTAATCAACTGAATGGATGCCCCAACACCCTAGACCAACCTACCACCCTGAAGTGTTCATAGGCTCCAACCTGTAGGCGACTTCATGCACCTTCCTACCACGTCCCTACCACCCTATAATGATTGAAATGAGACAAGAGTGTGGATTCCTGTACCAAGGAAAATGATCCACGATACAATATGATTTACAATGATTTTGACCATATACCCAATCACACTATAACCTACAACCTAACCATGACATCATCCCAACAGAGAATCCTATACCTCCCAATAACGCCCTTTTGACTCTAGGTAGATTGACTCTTTTACAATAATGATTCTTCCAAAGATGACACTTTTACAAATGACTCTTTTACAACTTTACAATGATGACTCTTGGCCTTGAAACTTCTTCATATTATATGGATGGCTGTCATGTATTCAAAGGATGTCCCGCTACAATGCTTCATTTGATTTGATACTTTTTCTCTTGAATTCTTACATGAAGTTGTAATTGAATCTTCTTCTACCTGCATGCAAAAGTTGCCCAACGAAACCAATCCCAAAACAAAACAAAATACCCTTCAACTTACCTCTGCCTACAAAACACATGTAAGTTCATAATAATGAATAAACACAAATTAAAATTACAATGCATACCTGAAGTTTGCTTGTCACTTTTGTTGTTGGCTTGTTGCAGCAGTAGACAAATACTCCCACTCTTGATATAGGCCTAGACTCTATGCAAAACTATATCCAAAACTGACCTAAAGATATATAATAAAAACTAATGACAGACCCTAGACTTGTGATGGACCAAGTTCTAAGTACAAAAACAGAGACCATTCTATCAACTATGAACTTACAACGTCATATAGATCTATCAAACTTGGTGTAACATCAAGAATATGTAGCATAAAATGTGTACTATCAAGAATAAGACATCCAAAAAACTAATTGTGACATATAGAGACAAACCAAGAAACTGTATATACTTACGTTGTCCTGAAAAAACATATGTAAGAGATGATACTAAAAATTCATATGTAAACATAATCATACATACCTTGCTGTAGGAGACTTACCCTTGACTGTTGATGTGTGGTCGTTACTGCAGTGATCCTTGAATGCATGTTTTTTCTTGCCTTCTAGGAGCTCAATATTGAATCTATTGTATATATGTAATTTCAGATCTCCATGGTCTAAAATTTCGTCCTGTGGTATCCCTATGAGTCCTCTTCACAACCCCATAGGTTTGATCAAGGTTGGATTTTTCAAGAAAGAGCTATTCCCAATCACCCACGATGACCTGATTATAGACTGGTTCAATAGATCGAACTTGTACGAAGTGCCATGTGTCACTGTTGCGACCTTCGGCCCTAAACATTCTACTCAACAAACTAAAGTCCGTCCTCTTTTTGTGAATATTTACGAAATTTGAATCCAATGCTCAGAGAGAAGTTATGATGATTTTTCCAACGTCACTTGTTTGACATGAAATTCAGGAGCCTGCAAAAACCCTAACATCCTTAGATCATATCTCCAAAAATATAGTGAACCAAAATCTGAAATTTAGTCACATAGTTCATCAATAGTTTGGATCAAATGGTTTTTAATTTCAGTTTCTGAAATGTCGCAGACAAAACGTTATAGCGAAAATTCCACGATTACTTGTTTGAAGCCACAAAATCCCTACTAGAGGAGGATATGAGGGTCATTATTTATATGAATGCCTTGAGTTGAGAGGGTCCTCAACAAGTGAACGTTGGAGATATTTTAGGAGAAAAAAAATTTATTAATTTTTTACTATTCAATGACCACAACCAATTATGAGTGCCATGCCACAATCCCATAGGGTTTTAGCTCACTAATTGGGGTTACTAACTTCACACATGAATATCTCTCAAACCATGAAGAATTACTTGGCGTGCCATATATCAAAGAAAACATCTCGGTGAGCAGAATCCATGCCAAAGATCCCTGAATTAGAATAGAGTAATTTGTCAAGAAAAAATTTCCATGCAAGATCGGGGTAGCCCCTGGTGTTTTTTGGGTTTATATCAATGACAATCATTGATCAACAATCTCCCCCTTTGGCATTGATGGAAACACAAACACTCCCCTTGCGATCATGACATCTCTTCCTACTACCTTATCTCCCCCTTTGCATCAATGGAAAAGGGTAACTCCCCCTAACAAACAACCATCTTGGGCACCTGTACACACCTCCACTCCCCCTTTCTACTTGAGTAGATAAGAGAAAGAGTCTAATGAAAACTTGGGAGAATCCCAAGCTTTTGGCGAAGATACTCAAATGCCTCATGATGTAATGGTTTGGCAATTATGTTAGAGATTTGTTCCTTTGTGCCAACATATTCAAGCTTGATATTCTTTTCAGCGACCTACTCTCTAACGAAATGATATTTAATCAGAATGTGCTTCATTTTGGAATGCATCATATGATTCTTGGAGATACTGATGGCACTAGTGTTATCACAAAATATGGGAATAGGCTAATCAAACTTGAATTGAAGATCTTGCAAAGTTTGCTTCATCCAGAGAGCTTGTGTACAACAAGCTATTGCTGAATCATTTTCTGCTTTTGTTGTGGATAACGAGATTGAAGATTGCTTTTTACTTAACCATGAAACAAGTCAACCGCCTAGATAGAATGTTGCTCCACTGGTACTCTTACGATAATCAACACTTCCTGCCCAATCTGCATTTGTATAAATTTGGATGACCAGATCATTTCCTTTGGGATACCATATACCATATTTGCGTTGTTCCCTTAAGATATTGAAGAATTCTTTTGACGGCAATAATATGAGATTCTTTTGGTGTTGCTTGGAATCTTGCTACTTGTCAAACTTCCTACATCAGATCACGTCGGGATGCTATCACATATAAGAGACTACCAATCATGGATCTATACAACCTTTGGTCCATATCCTTTGATGAATTTTCTTTCAACATGTTACCATGGGGGTAAGGACTGGCTTGAAATTTTCCATTTGGAATTTCTTGAGCATTTCTTTGATGTACTTGGTTTGATATATGAATATTCCTTTATCCCACTGAGAAATCTAAATCCCTAAAAAGTATGTCAGCTCGCCAATCATAGACATTTCAAACTCACTTTGCATTTTTGTGGAAAATTATTTACTTAATATGTCATCATTGCTTCCAAAGAATATATCATCCACATATACTTCGATAATAGTTAGGTTATCTTGATACACTTTCACATAAAGATTGTTGTCAGCACTTCCTTTCTTGGATCCCCGTTGATGTAGATATCTGTCAAGACGAGCATACCAAGCCCTAGGAGCTTGCTTGAGACCATATAGAGCCTTATTTAATCTTGATTTTTCTCGAGCAAGCATAAGCGAGAAACATCCTGATAGCTTCCATTCTGGCAATGGGATAAAATGTTTCTTCAAAATCGATTCCTTCAACCTGTGCATATCCTTTGCAGTTTAATCTTACCTTGTTCCTGGTAACATGTAATCCTTCGACTGTTTTTCTCCTCCTGAACCTGTAATTAAACTGCCATCTTGTTCAAACTACCTTTCCATCAATCGTAGAATTGTGCCATATACTGCTGCATAGACTACTCCTCTACAAACATTAAGGAGTCAACAAGCCAAATTGTTAAAAATAGTGAGTCACCTAATGGGCCATATTGACTTGAGTCATTAACTGAAGCAACTGCTAATTCCTCATGAACTTTCGCTTTTACAAATCCTGAAAGCATAACTGCTGAAACCTTGTTATTTGCTTTGTCTTCCTGTACCTATTTCCTTTTCCAGACCTTCTTATTCCTGCAATCTCGAGCCATATGCCCATAGTTATGACACTTGAAGAATTCAATGTTATCCATAGGTGATTCCATCTGATATTTGCAACTGCGAGTGCTATGTCCATAGTTATGGAATTTGAAACATTCAATGTTTATCCCATATAGTACGTATTCTCTTCTAACAAAATTAGCGTGGAACCTGTCTCGTGATCCTGCAAACTTGCTTCTATGGTTTTGCAAATAAGGATTGTACCTGTCAAAAACTTCACAATCCCTAGCCATATGTCCATAGTTAGCACATAAAAAGTAATAACCATTAAATAAATATGCGTACCTGAATGGTTCATTCGAATGTGATGGTCTTTGACAGTTGTACCTGTCAATAAATTTACAATCCTTGGCCATATGTCCATAGTTAGTGCATGAAAAAATAACAATTAAATAAACGAACATACTTGGAAATTTTTTCATTCTCATTTGGAGGCGACGTTGTAGTTTGTTGTGGTCCTTTGTTCTTGATTTCTTTGGTTGGAGTTGCCACATTCTTCTTTGGATTTTCACTTTGATCAAATTCCTTCTTAGAATCATCTTGGGAAGATGTGGAGCTTGTACATTCATCAACTGGAGCTTTACCATCTTTAATTGCCTTCATTTTTTCTTGTTCATCTGTCTTACCTTGTAAGTGTTCTTTTTGCGATCCCTTGAGTTTGTTGATATCATCATGGGTTGCATCAATTTCTTCTTGCTTTTGAGCAAGATCTTCTTGAAACCATCTTTTCAAGATCTTCCTTCTTTTTTCTGCCTCCTCGACCTGTAGCTTGAGAAGAGTGGTCTTCTCTACTTCTCCGTTGAGAACCTGTATTTGTTCCTTCTGCTTCTCATTTTCAATCCTGAGCCTACTTATTTCTACTAAAGATATTTCTAATTCCTTTTGCTTTTGTTCAACATCAGATATGCATCTTTGATCAGTTTCCTTCCTTTCAATTTCTATTTCTTGCATCTGTTGTGTGATCTTGCTAATCTCTGCAAACGCTGTGTCGAGTTCTTGTTGCTTCTGTTGGACTTCTCACTAGAGGTCTCGTGTCATTGAATTCTTGATTTCTTCCAATTGAGTTCTAAGACTACTAATCATCTTCTTAGACTCTTCATTTTCTTTGATGAGTTATTTTGTTGTCTTCAATTCTTCTTCCAAAAGTCTTGTCTTTTCCTTTTGAGTTTTGATTTTCTTTATCACCTTGATCACTTGATTTTGAAACTCATTTTACTCATTTCTCGCATTTCTTCATCATAATCAGAAGGATCTAAATTTTCAATAACATCTTGACTTGATTGCTTTGTTGAATAGAGATTATGAAGCTTTTCCCAAAGAGATTTAGCTTTTAACATTGACCAACTTTTGTTTTCATAGAATTTGGAAAAACATTCAAAATTACATTCATGGCCTTTGAATTGTACCTTTTAGATTCTTCGGTAGATGTGTCTCCAGAAAAAATTGATTCCCATACTCCATGTGCTTGCAAATGTACTTCCATCCTGAATTCCCATATCCAGTAATTATCTGCATCAAAATCAGGGGTTGGTACACAATACTCACTTTCTTCATATTTTGTTGTACTTGTACCTTCCTTTGAAATCCTTGTAACCTGCTTCTTTGAATTTCCCATCTCTATGCTCTGAAAAATGACTTCCATTGGTTAAGATGTTACTGAAGGAACCAAACTATGATTCCAATTGTTGGAAATTACTGAGAGGGGGGGGGGAGTGAATCAACGTTCCTTAGCAATTAACACTTTTAAATCTTTTTAGGGAATTAGTTAATCTTCAATTATTGTTAATGTTTATGCAGTAATAATAGTAAATAAAAGAACACAGGAGGCACAAAAAATTTAGGTGGAAAAACCCCCTCCGGGTCAAAAACCGCCAAACACTTTTCTAATAAATTCTTTAATCTTCAGCCCCAACTGAAATGAAAGCAACAACTTCCTAGAATTCTAGAAAAGCATTCATCTCTAGCTCCCATTGGAAGGATGCCTCAATGCCCTGGTTTCTTTAGTAATCAACTGAATGGATTCCCCAACACCCTAGACCAACCTACCACCCTAAAGTGTTCATAGGCTCCAACCTGTAGGCAACTTCATGCACCTGCCTAGCACCTCCCTGCCACCCTATAATGACTGAAATGAGACAAGAGTGTGGATTCCCGTACCAGGGACAACGATCCATGATATAGTATGATTTACAATGATTTTGGCCATACACCCAATCACATTATAACTTACAACCCAACCATGACATCATCCCAATAGAGACTCCTATACCTCCCAATAATGCCTTTTCGACTCTAGGCAGATTGACTCTTT
This sequence comes from Pinus tabuliformis, assembly GCA_031772625.1. Classification (NCBI taxonomy): domain Eukaryota; kingdom Viridiplantae; phylum Streptophyta; class Pinopsida; order Pinales; family Pinaceae; genus Pinus; species Pinus tabuliformis. Next base: position 977,596,066 of record CM062807.1, read on the forward strand.
TACAATAATGATTCTTCCAATGATGACACTTTTACAAATGACTCTTTTACAACTTTACAATGATGACTCTTGGCCTTGAAACTTCTTCACAATATACGGATGGCTGTCATGTCTTCAAAGGATGTCTCACTAGAATGCTTCATTTGATTTGATACTTCTGCTCTTGAATTCTTTCTTGAAGTTGTACGTGAATCTTCTTCTACTTGCATGCAAAAGTTTCCCGACGAATCCAATCCCAAAACAAAACAAAATACCCTTCAACTTACCTCTGCCGGAAAAACACATGTAAGTTCATAATAATGAATAAATACAAATTAAAATTACAATGCGTATTTGAAGTTTTCTTGTCACTTTTGTTGTTGACTTTTTTCAACAATAGACAAAGACTCCCACTCTTGATATAGGCCTGGACTCTATGCAAGACTATATCCAAAACTGACCTAAAGATATATAATAAAAACTAATGACATACCTTAGACTTGTGATGGGCCAAGTTCTAAGTACAACAATAGAGACCATTCTATCAACTGTGAACTTACAACATCATATAGATTTAGCAAACTTAGTGTAGCATCAAGAATATGTAGCATAAAATGTGTAGTATCAAGAATAGGACATTCGAAAAACTAATTGTGACATATAGAGACAAACCGAGAAACTGTATATACTTAAGTTGTCCTGTAAAAACATATGTCAGAGATGATACTCAAAATTAAAATGTAAACACTAATCATACATACCTTTCTATAGGAGACTTACCCTTGACTGTTGATGTGTGGTCCTTACTGTAGTGATCCTTGAATGCATGCTTTTTCTTGCCTTCTAGGAGCTCTATATTGAATATATTGTACCTATGTAATTTCGGATCTCCACGGTCTGAAATTTCGTCCCGTGGTATCCCTTTGATTCCTCTTTCCAACCCCACATGTCTGATCAATATTTGATTCTTCAAGAAAGAGTTATGCCCAATCTCCCACAATGACCTGATTATAGACTGGTTCAATAGATCGAGTTTGTACAAAGTACCACGTGTCACTGTTGTGACCTTTGGCCCTGAAAATTATACTGATAAAACTAAATTCCATCTTATTTCTTTGACTATTTATGAAATTTTAATCCAATGCTCAGAGAGTAAGTTATGACAAGTTTCCCAATGTCACCGGTTTGACATGGAATTCGGGAGCCTGCAAAAACCCTAACTTCTGCATATCATATCTCCGAAAATATAGTGAACCAAGATCTGAAATTCAGTTACGAGGTTCATCAAGATTTTGGCTCAAGTTTTAATTTCCGCTTCTGAAGATTCTCTGAAAAAAAGTTATAGTGAAAATTCCATGATGACCTATTTGAAGCCACAAAATCCCTACTAGATGAGGATATGAGGGTCATTATTTATATGAATGTCTTGAGTTGAGAGGGTCCTCAACAAGTGAACATTGGAGGGATTTTAGGAGAAAAAACATTTATTAATTATTGACTCTTCAATGACCACAACCAATTATGAGTGCCATGCCACAACCCCATAGGGTTTTAGCCCACTAACTGGGGTTACTAACTTCGAACGTGAATATCTCTCAAACCGTGAAGAATTACTTGGCGTGCCATATATCAACTGAAACATCTCAAAGATTAGAATCCATGTAGATGATCCTTGACTTAGAATAGAGTATTTTTTCAAGTCAAAATTCCCATGCAAGATTGGGGTAGCCCCTGGTGCTGCTTGGGTTGACATCAATGACAACCATTGATCAACACAATGAGGTCCAAAAGATCATTGGTTGTTGGTCCCCTCCATCATCCAATTTCTGCAATGCAAAACTAAAATTTTCTGCTTGATAATAGATGAACATGTAAATTAAAACAGAGGTGTAACTGAACACCTGCTATGTAGGAAACTTGATGAACTTCCCATGGATATTGTCAACCCAGAATTGATTGAAATTGAAAATTGTAGAGGGCTTGTTGTCTGTGGAAAATGTGGAAAGGAATCCTAAAATGGGCTCATCTACCCACTGATCATAATGATATCCTAGAATGTGAGAAAGAATGGAAATAATCTACTTTCCCTGATCAGGGAAAATGGAAGAAGGATAAGGAGGATTCTTCTTGGGTAATTGGGCATTCTTTGGTAAGAAAATTTCAAAAATTATAGCTCTGGTGGAAAAATATAGCTTTTGATAAAGCTGAGTGAGGGCTTCTAAGGAGAAAGGGGCAGCATTTTCCACAGAAGAGGCCAACATCATTTGGTCAATAGATTTGGCTGTAATGGTGAACAAAATGTCACATGTAGGGGAAATTATGGCTCTTTTGGCAGGGACATAACAACCTTGGAATCTTATAGTAAATTCTGAGGCTTGAAATGTCAAAGGAAAGATATAGTGGGGCAGGTTTGACTCCTAGAGGGCTATCTCATCAGTTTTATCAGTGTTTTTATCCTCTAACCAACAATATAACTCCAGGAAATCACAGTCATAGAGAGTTTCAGTTATCTTGTAATCCCTGTCTGCTATTAGGATGTGATATAGGTCTATAGAAGGTGGAATTAATGGATTAATGGCCTGGTCCTAGGTCTTAATTTTAGGAGGCATGACTGTAGCAGTTTCTAAACAAAATGAATACACAAATGAGGCTTACTAGTCTCAGAAATGATAATAGTCTGTCAGGCAAAAAAGAAAAGGTAGGTCAGTGAATGCTAGAATCCTAGTGGCGAAGAATCTCTAATGAAGATCACTGCAGGAAATTATGAATATCAGAAGAAAATAAGAAGTGAAAGATTGGCAATGACATGCTCTAGATTTATTTAAACATTTTTAACAAAGTCCCATTGGAAATGGCGCAAGACCATTACTGAACGGTTACTGGGAAAAATTAAATGAGAATTGGGTATTAAGCGGGATGGCATTTAATTAGAGCAACGGTTTAGACAGGTCGTAGGCAGAGAGTGGTGGAGGAGAAGTGGTGGGGGTGCGGTAGGAATGCATACGTGATAGGCAGTTTCGAGAGGGGGTGATGGGTAGTAAGCAGTATTGGTGGTGGGGGGGGTTGCGAAATCACCGTAACGTGCCATGTAGTGGGTAGGGCCCGATGGGTGAAACCACCTTCTGGATCCTCCCCCCAATGGTAAAGGGAGAATGCGAAGGGGGGGGTGAAAAGGACAAGGGTTGTGGATGGAGTATGGGTTCAGATTCCCGAGGCACTCAAAACCGCTGACCTTTAACCATAAACGACAAGCATTTTTTGTCCTTATGCACTTTTTTATATTAGCTATGCAAACTTAGGATGAGGATGAGTAATGGAAATGGGAAATATTTTATCCATAACGCACTTTGAGTTTTCAAACTTTGGATAAGGTAAATATAATTTTGAAATACTTTACCCATAACATGTACATTTTCCTTTTGCTATATTCTCAGACTTAGGATAAAATTTTCATAGGCAAATTATTCACTCCATCACCTAGTCTACCTACCCTTAGCTAGACTAACATTCTTTATTTCTGTCTCCAGGGTGCACTTATACTAGCAAACCCATTTTTATTTTCTTCTATGCAGAAAGAAAAACTATCTAACCTATCCCTTATTTCTCCTATTGACCCAGATTAAACAGTTGGGTCAATGTCATTTTCTACCTAACTAATGATTTACCCAGATTAAACTGTTGGATAAACTTTTATTCTCTATCTAATGTTTAGAAATTTAAAGAAGTTTAATCATGATTAAACAATATGATTAAACTAAAGCTAGTGATTGTGGCATTTTGAACAAGCTGCACAAAATTTTATTTTTGGGAAAGGAAGAAAAACTAGGTATGAGTAGTGGAATTTAGACTTACAACACATTCAATATTATTCTTTTTTTACTTTCTTTCTTTTGGTGGGGTTCAATCTTTTTTTTTCTCTCTTTATTTGTCTTCTTTATACCCTCTTCTCATTTTTTATTCTATTTTTTCCTTTTTTATTTGGAAATTATTGGCAGTTTGACAAGTATTTACAAAATATGATTCCTGAGATATAATACTCAATTACCTTGAGATCCTATAAATTATATGTCCCTAACATATTACAGGAACAACCACACCCATAGGCCTTCTTTCATGCGGTTGTGGTTTGGACTACGAGAACCCTTCTCTGCCTAGATCAAAACTTTTTGCAGACTAACAACATCAGATATTTATCTATTTATGTCATAGTAATTGTTGTTTTACAAAAAATTTGGTCGAAACTGGGCTTTAAGCCCCAAAACATGCCTTGGGGGGATTCCATGCCCAACAATAATTCAAAAATAAGGAATCTTCAATACATCTAATGAGAATGATAATATGTGTAGGGATCTTATGGAGAGTTTCTCCCTCTAAATGAGACGCTGTGTCAGTCATCATCAGTCAAAACATCAGCCTGTCTATCATAATATTCTAAAACCTGTTAGATCATGAAATCAAACTATATAAGTTTCTAAAAACTATATCCATGATGACCATAACATGCTAACATAAACTACTTCATCATCACATATGAACATGGCATCAAATTTCATCAAGAGTTAAAGTCTTATGATTAGGGCAACTGAGCAATACCAAGTGCACCATCTCATCATAAGTACCATGAACCAAAATTTCATATGCATGAGCTATTTGTGAAGGTGACATTCCCATCATACCTTAGGGCTTACATTGCCATCGAATATTGTAGTTGAAACATAACATTGAAATAAAACACCATATATAACTTGTAGTATTCAAATACCTGTGCACCTTTTTTTGTTTTATTCAAGTTTTCAACAAGTGCCTCTTTTCATTTTTTTTCATTATTAGTTATTCTCTTCCTGCACTAGCCATGATCCTCAAGAACAATCCATTTATCACAACTCATTAGGAGGTTAGAAGTATCCACATATTCAAATATACATGCAATAAGTATAGGTAATAATTAAAGCAATAAACTCAAACAGGAATAGAAGCACACAGAAGTAACATCAATATAAAAGTACTTATCTTCAATGGGAGGTGATCATCTTCCTCTTGAACTATACTTCAAGATTCATGATTTCCTATTGACCATACAACATTGATGCCTTCAATCTATTCATCAGCTTCAACAATAATAAGGCCTAGATAAGACGATCCGATCTAAGGCTACATCAAACCTATCGCAAGTGCTTGAACATCTTCATGTTGAACATGCTAGGGTTTCTAGAGTGCATATCTTAAATATTTGTCATAATCCATGGTTTCTTCCAAACCCTATCATCATAATATCCATCAAAATTTAATACACAATTTGCCTAGGGTTTCCTTCAAACCTTAGTATTATTTTAGGTCTCCACCATCTTTTCTTGCTTCCATCAATGGTGTCTTCTTAGGCGTGATCTTCAATGACTTTTCTTCTACTCAACTTTGATACCATGTTAATTTTTCTTAGGGGTATATTTTTCTTTTCTTTGATAATTTCATTTCATTATTTCCATGATAAATTCACCCCATAGTATTATATCATTATTCAAATTTACATCATTGTTCAACAACATATGAAACTATGTAGAAATAACAATATCATCATCAATGCAGTGAAACATAAAGGAACAATAGAATAAAAGAATTCATGCATAGAGACATCAGGATTGGTCAGAGACCAGGGAAAAACCCACTATGGGGAAAACCCTTTCAAAATCTACTTATTATTATATTGTCATTGAATGGTTCAACAAAAGAGATTACAATGATCCATATCTTCATCCATAAAATTATCCAGCAACATCAACTAAATAATCCATAAGATAAATCGAACAAAGCTAATAACCAAAAACCCTACTTCAGATGCCTATGGCCAACTATCACTGTTTACTGCCAATTGCTGAACATTGCGGTCCACTGACAAAAACTTCGGTCAACTAAAAAATTCAACCTTTAGATTCTAGTCATAGGGAAGATGTGTCATGCATGTGGCTGAAAGGCTTCAGTCCAAATTTCTCCATGACATTCCTGAGGCTGCAGTTGAAATTGATCCATGACATGCCTGCAATTGAGGCCCAAAACTCTAAAAATAGAGATACGAGCTTCATACTTTGCAATTTTGGACATGTGCCAACCAATCTCAGTGAACTTGCCTAAGACCCCTACGAACCAAACCAAAGAAGAGAATAGAAGAATGTCCCATAATCATGTGCAAATGAGATTGAGGTCATTTGTATTTATAGCCTTCCAAGGGTGTCCATTTTTTTTAGGGCCGACCTAATCAAATATGCACATGTGGTCTTTAATTTAAAAATACACTTTCCATTGCAGACGGGGCTGACAGGCGAATAACGCGGGAGAGAGGACGAAGAAAGCCGAAGTGGATAGATCGGGAAGAAGAATTTTGCAAATACCCACTTCTAAGGCAACCAATCTTCAACAGCGAAGTAAGGGTAAATAATTAGAGTCAAGAGCTGAGGGGAAAATGGAAAATCCAAAGGGGAGGGGAGAGATCCCCTCCTTCAAAAACGTGGTAGCAGGGGAGACCAGTGCAAGCGGAATGCAGCATAACCAGAAGGAAAGCTCTGCCCCAGTGATGGGTAACCTATGGCAGAAAAGGATGGGAGGAAAATGCCTACCTAGGGCACAAAAACAACCAAGATATGTCATTCCCTGCAATAAACTTGAGGAATATAACTGTTACATGAAGGACCATGCCCTGATATGCAAATTCATAGGCTACTGGCCATCTGAGAAGGAGTTATACAGATGGATTGATCAAAGGTGGAGACCAAAAGGCCATATAGATCTGAAATTGGGAGCAAAAGGGTTTTTTACAACCATCTTCACAAATCTGGAGGACAAGGATAGGGTTTTCGAAGAAGGACCATACTTCATGAACAATGCAGGCCTGTTCATGAAATACTGGGAGGAAAGATACAACCCAGAAAAGGAAAAAATGCTGGACGCCCCAATCTGGGTTAGACTGTTTGGGCTCCCAGACGAATTCTGGGACCCTGAAATTTTAGAAGGAATCGGGAACTCAATCGGGGGTTTTGTCGAAATTGCAGAAGCTACAAAACGAGGCAAATATACTTCATATGCAAGGATCTGTGTCTACATGAATTTAGCAGAACCCCTCCCAGAAAGTATTGAGCTGGAATATCATGATGAAATCTGGCAACAACCAATAGACTATGAACATATCCCGTTTAGGTGCCGCAAATGCCATGAATATGGCCATCTATATCGGCAATGCTCGATGAATAAGGAGGAGGAGTCAAAAAGAAGTCAAGAGGAATATCAGAAAAATTCAGAAAAATTGGAGGAGGCAGACAGGGGTTTTCAACAGGTCACAAGGAGAAAGAAACAGAGCAAGGAGGGACCAAAATCCCAGTCACAAGAAAAACCCAGCCACACATCAAGTCAAAACAAGTTTCAAGTGCTTCAGAGCGAGAACGAGGACTATGAAGTAAATTTGGAGGACGACGAAGACCCTGGAAACTCACCAATGGAGATTGTAAGTGAAAGAAAAGGAAAAGATGCAAATTTAAGGAAAACGATTGAGGAACGGACGGAAGGAAAGGCAAGAAAATGCAGCAACGCAATCCCAGATGGAAGTAGAAAACCAAGTAGAAAGTGAGGTGGAGAAGGAGAGAATCATGAAACAGCTAATTCAGGAATGGAAATATCTAGACAGTAGATTCATACCTGAGAAGCAGAAACAATTGTATAAGGAAGCATTTCAGAAGTACAAGGAAAAAAAAGGGGAGAACATGGACAAGCAGATAATTATAGGGAATGAACAGGGGAATGGACAGGTTGAAATGGACGGCTCTGGCAAAAATAGTAGGAAAAGAGGTCGGAAAACAATGAGTGAAACTATTCAGACTGTGGGAGAAACATTGATAAACTCAGGTAAAGTGATACCTCTGTCAGAGGTATTCTTCCCCTCCTACCAAAAGTTTTAAATGATTGTTATCAGTTGGAATATTAGGGGTTTGAACAGTAAGGGTAAACAAAGATATATGAAAGAGAAATTGAAAAAAGAGAAGCCTAGTATTATGATTTTACAGGAGACAAAAATTACAGTTCAACAGCTTGAAGAAATAATTGACAAAAATAAATTGCAATACGAAGTTATGGGGCAAGATGCTATTGGCTCAGCGGGAGGTATTGCAATTTTGTGGAATCCAAACGATATCATTCTAGAAAGCTGGACCAGCATGAGTAGAGTCCTTACTGGCTTGGGCAAGATAGTAGGAACAAAGGAAAAGGTTGTTATCTCAGGGGTTTATGGTCCCCCTTCCCCAGGGGAAAAAGAAAATTTTATAAATAGTATGAAAATCATCCGCAGAATATATCCAGAGGCTGCTTGGATCATAGGAGGCGATTTTAATTTAATCAGATCCTTAGAAGAAAAAAAAGGAGGGATAAGGAAGTTGGACCACTTCATGGATATGTTCAATGAAATGATAGAGGACTTAAGATTAGTATACATCCAGACTATTAATGGGATATGCACCTGGAACAATAGGAGGGGGGGCAAGAACCAAATAGCTTCAAGACTTGATCGCTTCCTAGTATCAGAAGCTATTATGAATAAAGATGTTTTTGTCGAAGCAAAGATCATGCCAACCCTTGGTTCTGATCATTGGCCGATTAGACTAGAGGTGGATATTAAAAGGAATCGTGGAAAAAGACCTTTCCGATTTGAAGCCTTCTGGTTAAGGGACCCAGGATTCATAAAGAAAGTCGAAGAATGGTGGATGCAGAGTACAGTGCAGGGCAAAGGAAAAATGCATACGTTCCAGTTGAAACTGAAAGAGATGAAAGGGAGAATTAAGAAATGGAACAAGGAAGAATTTGGCAACATTATGGAAGACAAACAAAAATTAGAGGGGGAAATGGAATCACTTCAACAAAAGATGATAATGGAAGGCGGAATGGAGGAAAGCATTAGATAAGAAGGGGTAATACTCGGAAAACTAGAAGAAAGACGAAAGCAGGAAGAAGTTCTCTGGCGGCAAAAATCAAGAATAAAGTGGTTAAGGGAGGGAGAAAGGAATACTAAATTCTTTCATCAGGCTATGATCAAACATAGACAGAGAAACAAGATTCTATCCATCAAAGATAAGAATGGGGATAGAGTGGTTGAGCAAGCTGAGATTGAACAAGTCCTGGTAGATCATCATAAAGGAATCCTTACAGAACCTCAAGTTGATCGAACGAGAGCAATTCAGGAAATATGCTCGGCCATTCCTCGTTTAGTCACAGAAGACCAAAACAAGGCGTTGATGAGAGCTGTTACCTTAGAAGAGATAGAGGAAACTATAAAATCAATGAAGAAAGGTACTGCTCCAGGCCCGGATGGCTTCACGGTTGATTTCTACCAGGCGGGATGGCACTTTCTGGGAAAAGAGATCCTTGATTTGATAGAAGAATCTAGGATGAACCAAAAGGTATGGCCTGCCATTAACTCTACTTTCAATGCTTTGATTCCTAAGGGTGATAATTTAGAAGATGCCAATGGTTTTAGACCCATAGCTCTGTGTAATGTTATTTACAAGATTATTACATCCCTGATCGCCAAGAGATTAAAACCCCTTCTGGACAAGTTAATATCTGCTGAACAAACTGGTTTTGTTGAAGGTAGACAGATCCTAGATGGCCTGGTAGTAACTCAAGAAGTTATTCACTCTCTAAAAATAAAAAAGCAAAAGGGTATGATGATCAAATTAGACTTGTTGAAGGCTTATGATCATCTTAATTGGAACTATTTGGAAGAAGTCCTGGAAAGTTTTGGTTTTAACAGGAGGTGGATTAACTGGATTCATAGCTTGATTTCTTCACCAAATTTTTCCATTCTAGTTAATGGAACTCCCTCAAAAACCTTTAATGCATCTAGAGGAATTAGACAGGGAGATCCATTATCTCCGTTTCTTTTCATTCTAGCAGCCGAAGGTCTAGGTCGATTTATTAAAAAAGAACGAGCAACGAATAGAATCAAAGGTTTACAGCTCTGGGGAAATAATTTGCCCTTAACTCATCAACAATTTGTTGATGATATCATGTTATTCGGGGAACCAACTGTCAAAGAAGTCAGACATCTTAAAAGAATTTTGGATTTATTCGCTGAGGCTTCTGGTCTGGAAATTAATAGAGATAAATCATGTATATTCATATTTAATACAGTGGATCAGGTCAAAACCCACCTTATAAGATTATTGGGCTTTAAGAGAGGAGAATTTCCTACGAAATACTTGGGAAATTTATTGGACTTTACTTCCAAAAAGATGAAAAATTGGCAAGGAGTCCTGGATAAGCTGAGAAACAAAGTAGCAAACTGGGCCTTTAGAGTTTTAAACATAGCAGGAAGGGTGGTTCTGGAAAAATTTGTCCTTCAAGCTATCCCCATTTACCCCTTGTCGATAATGGCAGCCCCTTTAGGAGTATGTGCAAAGATTAGAGAGATCATTAGAAATTTTATTTGGGGAGGGTCCAACCCGAAGAAAAAATGGGCCTTAGTTTCTTGGAATCATTTAACAGAGAGAAAAGAAAAAGGAGGTTTGGGGCTGAGGGATCCTGAAATTCTCAACAAAGTGTTGGGAGCAAAGCTCTGGTGGCGCTGGCTAAGGAAGGGCAATGATCTTTGGAAAGCCATATGGAAAACAAAATACAATATGCCTGACTCCACAGTTGAGATTTTAAGACAGAGAGAAACCCCCAAAGGGTCAACAATTTGGGACCTAGCTCGTCAAAACAGAGATTTGGTTGAAAAACATACTTTCTGGGAGATTCGAGGTGGAGAAGAAGCCAATTTCTGGGATGATAAGTGGCAGCAGAAAGAAAGAATGAGTAGAATTCAGGGGCTTCAACAGATTTAGGATAGAATAGAAGGAGATCGAAAATGTGTCAGAGACTATTGGAAAGCTAATGATCCGGAAGGAGTCTGGAGAATATGGACTGACCCAACTGAGTGGGACAGGGAGCTCAGCCAAGACCAAAAGGAAGCCTACAGGAAAGAGGTAGAGTCCAGGAAAATTAGAGCCCGCACTGGAAAGGATATCCTCAGGTGGGGGAATTCCATGAAAGTTTCTTTCACCACCAAAGAGGCATACTACCTAACTGATACCCAAACCAGAGGTGAGGAGAATTTAGACTGGAAAATTATATGGGAAAGTAACTGGTGGCCAAAAGTCTCCACATTCTTATGGCTTGCAACTAAGAATAAGATTTTAACCTAGGACCGTATTCAAAAAAAAGGCTTCAGTGGCCCATCGAGGTGCTGTCTATGTAATACTGAAGGGGAGACCAGAAATCACCTACTGATTAATTGCCCGTTCGCAAAGACTCTGTGGATGATCACTAAACGAATATTCGGAAAATCCGAGATAGCCCCCAGTGAATTCAATGAAATGGTTTTTCAATGGAATAAAGAAGGTTTTCAGTGTAAAGTGGTTAGAAGAGCGTGGAATCTCATCTCAGGGTTCGTGTTTTGGATGATATGGAAGGAGAGGAATCGCAGAGTATTCCAGAATAAATCAAAGGATCCGGAAATAATTTGGGGACGAGCAATCAAGTTAATGAGGGAAACAATCCTGGTTGAAAAGTGGGATGGGGAGGATTGGAAGGCAAACCAGGTTGAGGAAGGAATCCTGAACAATTTAAATCTAAAGTTTGAGATGGTCCATCATAAGCAGAACTCCCGACATGATATGCGGACCCAAAGCCCTGATAAATTTAGCTATCCCAGAGAAAACTTCATAAAATTAAACTTCGACGGGGCCTCGAAGGGGAACCCGGGCGAAGCTAGTTTTGGAGGCATTTTCCGGGATAGTAACAAGCAGGTAAGGTGGATCTACGCAGATTGGGGTGGAGAAATGATGAACAACGAGGCTGAGTTTTGGGCTCTTCACCAGGGATTGCGAATTGCTGTAAGAAATGGTTACACCAATTTAGAAATTGCTGGAGATTCCCAGATTGCGGTTGAAATGCTGAAGAAGCTCAGTAATGGACGAGACTGGGAGAAGGTCACAAGTACCTGGCGTACGACTGGAATTGTCCAGGAAATCGCAGTTTTATTGAAAAGAATCGAATACAAAATTATAAATCACGTTAGAAGGAAGGGGAATCGGGCGGCCGATTTCATGGCGAACTAGGGATGTAGAGGTCGTGGCAGCACGGTGGACAATCAATGGAGAGCGGTGTGCGGGAGCAGGGAGTGGAAAGACCTGGCAGAAATCATTAATGAAGACCATGATCAAGCTACAAGAGAAAATACGAGGATCAATGAGCTGGAGCAATGAGAGGACGTGGAGGTCCCGTGTAATGAACCCAGATCAGTCTGGGCAGAGAGGCGATATGATCATAGGATACAGGGCAGTACAGTGGCGGCGTGCGTGGAGAACTGCACAGGATCACATCCAATGTGAAGCAATAAATGATTGCGATCGTAGAGGAGGGTGGAGCGGTCTGTCAGATCTCTTGACAGCGGAAATTAATCAAGGAATGATGGCCAAAGAAAACGTCACCCCGGAAAGCTACCGGCGGCAAACGAATTTTGATCCCAAGGTGTACGATGAAGACAGAAATTTGATATATACCCAAACCGGGAAGGAAGAACAGTCATTTAGCTGTTTCCTAATTTGGAGAGGTGTGGATATTACCACTGAGAGACAGCATCATATGATAAAGTTTTCGTGGCACCAGAGAATTCTTTGTGACAGTTCTGTTGGTAACATGGAAACTCGGCTGAGAACCAGGGAGGCAGAGGAGCAGCATAAATCAACAGTTAGGAATAAGAGCCGGAAAGGCAAGGAAATTATGAGCGAAGACCAACCAACTGAGATATGGGAGATTGAGGACGAGTCTGAGGAGGAGTTGCCATGAGGCGAGGGGAACGAGCGGTCTTTTTCTCAGAATGATCTAGCAGGCAAGGAGTGTCATCAGATGGAGGATGACCACCCTGCTCCGCAGGAGGTGAAGGTTCGTCGTTATGGCATGAGAAGACGAGAGAGGGGCCCAGACAGCGGTGCGGATTCGAGTAGGAAAAGGGGTTGGGGACAGAGTAAGAGGACGCCTGAGGAAGGAGAGAACTCCAGGCAGGACACGAAACCTGTTAAAAAGACAAGAAGGACGGTGAATCACAGAGTCCATCGGGCAGAAAGGGTCTATCAGCGAAACACCAACCCAGCAGTCAGAAGAATCATGAAATACCTGGAGGAGGAGTCTCTCCAGGATCAATCTGAAGATGAAATGGAGGACTGGGAGTTCCTGCTACATGATCCATGTTGTTGGGAAAAGTATCCAATACGGAGTGACCCTATCCCACTCTAAGGGTGATAGTACCTCAGCAACAATCAGAGCAAATCTATTTGAGATTACTTCTTTATGAGATGTAAAAGAGGGGAGAAAGAGATCCACTAACCGATGTCTTTCGCTAATGATTGATCCAATCTTCTCTCTTTGCTGCTTGCTCCCAGCTCCTTGCTCTTTCACTGGCCCAGCTACAACAAGATCCTGCAAAATGGAAAGAGAGGGAAACTACAAGAAGCATACATTCATAATTGATTCAAGGATTAGAATAAATCAAATACACAGGTATAGCAACACATCACTGAGACACATGTATATAGAAGAACCTCAAATGCTTTATTAATGGAAGAAGTAAAGTTCAGGAAGTGATACAACCATAAGAGGCCCAATCCAGCATCACCTCCCAGCAGAAAGAAATCTCCTCTTCACCTCCTTCAAAGCAAATCACCCAATAGTTCTATACTCAAACCAACAGCACTTCCTTACATTCACAAGATTCCCCCGCCCTAGACCTCCTGAGAGAGATCTATATATAGGAGTTTTGGAGAAAGGATGAGTCAGCTTGAGGCTGGCATGAAGCTGACTAGTGTCCTCTCTCACTTCAGTTATTCTTCAGTTCTTGAGTCCACTTGGAGGTTCTTGCTTCCACTTGGAGATCTAGACCCTCTTACTCATCACCAGTCGAATTCCTTGATCCAAGTGTCGTTTTGGAAGCTTCCTGGGCATTGACACCTTGAGGAATGACTGTGCCACATGTCCAAACTCGCCCAGTGCAGGTAGCCTTCTTTGCAGTTGACATTCAGCGCAGGTAGACAATGGAGCACTTAACATTCAGCGCAGATGCTCAGTGGAGCAGTTGACATGATCCAGAATTGCCTTGTTTTTGAGTGTTTTTAGGTGGAGAACTTTTATTCAGTGCTGTGGTTTGCTGACCTTGTTCCTCTAGGGGTAGGAACAACATGTTTAGGGACTTTGGATCCCTTAGATTATGTACATTTCATGCTTCATGCTGTAAGGCACAAAAATGTCTATAATAGTTGCCCCCTAAAGTATGAGGTCGTTTATCGGGTGAAATGCTTTATCAGGAGGATCCGAAGTTCATTCAATCGCTGAGAGGTGACCTGTAATAAGATACAATACAATACATTATTTTTCATACTGCTTTCATGATCTAGCTGAGGCGGGCATTCCCATGCTCAGCTTTGTAAATACATTTTTCTGTACATAGAACAGACGATCGTCTGATGGTAGACTGATAATTCTCTGCTGAAATTATCATCCTTTGAGTAGGATGATCATCTGCTGCACATGTCAATGTCTTTATTTCCTGAATATATATCGCAGCCCGGATGGATGAAACTAGATCCGGGGTCTTCAAAACTCGTTCGATCTTCACTCTAAGTACAAGTCGATCCATGTGAGAATTGCGTTGAAGTCGAACATGGAAAGACATCGCTTGATTACCGGTCAATGACGTAAACCGTTAACAAGCGTGAGAGGAATCACTGATAATGATAATGACCCTCAAGGTACTGCAGTACAATTCACGTGGTGTGAATATAGGACTTGGCGTCGAACACCACGCAAAATCTTCTGGTCGAAGGTCATTGATGTATACCTGTCGCCAGAAGTGAGAAACTTGCCATTGAGGCATGCAAGCTTCAAAGTACTGAGGGGGTTGTTCCTAGATCAACTTCTTGGATAGTGAGCTGGAGTCGACAAGAAGCGATCCGTCAAAGGAGGGTCTTAATGAATCCCACATCAGTGACACGGAACGGAGCTAATGATTTTAATGGAGGTGAAAACAATCTGTGACATAGGATTCAGGGTGGCGATCATGGATGGATGAAGGATAATGTATGGCAGTGGATGGGACACGGTTGACTCTTTCTGAACAACATCTCTTGAACATATAACGACACTGATGCGATGGATCGGTAGCATTACCCCAAATGTGGATGGTTTGGCGAGACCATGGTGATGAGACCGGTGAATGAAACAACCCAACCCGATGTGGTACGGAGGAAAAGTGTCATGTTCAAGAGCGACTTGCTACCATTACAGCTTTGAGGTTCTCCCAATTTTTCCCCAGTCATTTCTGACCAGTACCTCTTTATTTTTGTCAAGCTTGAGGAGGATAACATATGCTTGTTCTATAACCTGCCCTTCGGCAAGCCCATCGCTATGTTTTAACGAGCCTAGCGATAGGGAAACTCGTTCTCGTCTAAAGACAAGTTTGTCGCTATTTAATCATTTTAACGAGTCTAATGACAAGGAAAACTCGGTCCTTTTCATTTTTAGAGAGTCTGAAAAGGTACAGAAAGTTAACTCCAAAATTCCTTTTTCGTCATCTAATCCCTTAAGTCCGAAAAAGTATAAAACAATACAGAAGGGATGAGTTTTCGATAATTTTAACGAGCCGAATAAAACAAGCGCTCGACCTTTTTGTGCAATAATCCCTCAGGTCCAAAAAGATTAAAATCTAGAGGAGGGATGGCTCTTCCGGTCCTTTAACGAGCTGGGAGGCCAAAACTCGGCAAACTTTTCATATTTTACGAGTCAATTGAAAAGAGCTCAAAGAAGACTCGTCTTTTGAGGAACGAGTGATAAACAGGGATAGCAGCAGATTCCAGGTACAGGTTGGAATTTTCCAATCACAGCAGTGTCACAAGGATGGCTAGGTGAAATCACTCTTCGCAGCTGTTCCTCAAAATGGGTAAACAATCATATGGAGGTGAACGATCGGCTAAATGAAAGTGAAGGTGGTAGGTGCACATACGACCAAGGCTTTTATGGCTGATAAATTTACGATCACAGAGGTTATTTACCGGTACTGGGTTCATTTTTTAAAGAGCTCGAATGCGCCAAAACACTGCTCAATCTTATGTTTATTTTTTAACGAGCATGAACTATGTGCTAAAACTGCTCGGTGATAAGTTTGCATGCCCCCAGCATCATAACACAAATCGAGGTGCATCATAACACAAATCGAGGTGCATGCCCCCCAAGCTTCATTGCATTCAACTCGGTGGTTGGAATGAAGGTTTACCTTTGTGAAAGGGGATTTGTTTCATTTTTTAATGAGGTTGACACAATAAAAGAACCATCCTCAAGACTCCTTGTTTCATTTTTTAACGAGGTTGACACGTGGTAAGAACCGTCCTCGGAGCCCACTGTATTTACAGTATTTCTATTAGGGCGATGATCCATGCCGACAAAATATTTAGGAATCTTACGAATCCATTAGATACAGAAGATTTCATTTTGTAGGTTTCCACCGTGGCCACTCCCGCCAGATTACTTGGAGGCGGTAGGGCGAAAGTACCCATTAAGGCAGGGTCTTTTAGGAGGCCTACCCCAATATTTTGAAGCGAATGATCGCTTCCATGGATCATTGGAATGCTTCCCGTAACTTGTGAACTGTCGGGGAGGAAAGTTTGTTGGTCGACGACTGTAATTCTTCCTTGAAAGGGAAATGCAATTTTCCTGAAGTAGGTCGACACAACTGCGGCCATGGCATATATCCAGGGCCTTCCCAGTAGGATGTTGTAATCGAGGTTTCCGTCGATTACTTCAACATCAACTTCTACTGTTTTTCCCCCCAGTTCAACTTGCAAGTTACTTAAAATCCCGTATGGAGTGTATGATCACCCATCAAATGCTTTTAACATCGTCGATGATTTCGACAAGGGTGGTGAGCCTAAATTTTTCCAGCAACTCATCGACATAAGACATGTAGATGCCCCCTCATCAATAATTGTTCGATGAACAGTTTTGTTGAGGGCTTTCACTTGAATAAGGAAAGCTAGTTGAGCTGGTAACTGAGGGTCATATCCTTTATGATCAAAGGCCACAAGATTGGAATCCATTGGGCCAATCCCACCTATTGCTGATAATAAAGCTTGCTCTTGGGAGAGGCAATTTTGCGGTACCTCAATTGTCGACATAGCGGACGGCGATTGGGCCAGGTCCTCTACTATGTTATAATTCTGTGCTACTTTTGCACGAGGATTAAATGTCGATTTGTGTACTACTCCCTTTGGCGACTTTATCATTTGTTCAGGAATGATGGGTGGCACAACTTTGGTCAAAGTTGTCGTCGAACTACTAGGTTGTTCATTAGCCTTGTTATTCGACAGCTGTGGATTCCCGTAATCTTTATTCCTTGTCAAAGCATCATTCTGCTGCTTTGAGGTAGACAACATAAGCACTTGGGATCGGGAAGTATTTTGATTAGCAACCAGTTTGGTTTCCGGGCTTGGAAACGGATCAGTCAATACTGCTGGTGTTTTTGAACTCTTAAAGAGTTTCTTAACTTCAGCTATATGTGGACAATCTTTCGTCCAATGATCCTCATCGCATATATGACACCCTGCAGGGGGTTTCCTTTTTCTCCCCTTCTTTTTCTTCTTGCCCCCTAGTTGCTTCAGTTGTTTGCCCTTGTCGGTCGACATGGCATTTACTTCCGAGGCAAGAAGTTCCTCATTTGCATTTTGACTAGAAATTTTGTGCTTGCCAATCACGCCATCGTCGGCGTGAGAGTCATTGTTTGATTTAGGAGGAGGAGGAATTGAGAATTCCGGTCTAGGGGCGTCAGGTATTTTGTCGTAGAGCGTGCCGGACTGAGTATAGACCAAGTCCAGATATTGCACACGAGCGATAACCTGCTCTTCCGTTACGACTCCCCCCTTTGCCACATCTTCTGTGATGGCAGGAAGTAATGACTTGATAAACCATTCAGCTAATAGCTGATCGGGAACGTACGTTTTTACCATCCTACGACGACGTCGCCACTCATGTATATGATCAGATATGTGGGTGGCGGTCGTCTGTTTGAAGTTGGTAAGGAGTTCTGTTCCCGTTTCATACCTTATCGGTAATTGAAAATGGGTTAAAAAGGTTGTGGCTAAGGTACTGAAGTTGTCGAACGAAGCTCTAGGCAATTCAATGTACCATTTTGCCGCTGGACCTGTTAACGTCCTCTGAAAGAGGCGAAGTCTTATCGAATCATCATTCAGGGTGTTTGATGAACACCATAGATGGAATGTCATCACATGATTCGACGGATCTTCACCCGGATTTCCATTAAATTTAGGAATATCTGACGGAAGTTTATGTGGAATCGTTGGCCACCAAGGGGCATAAGCAATTGGATCATTCGTCAGCCGGTTTAGATCTGGTAATTCTAGAGTTGCTACAAAGGGCAACTGTTGATTCAGGTTAGGCGAAGCATACCCAGGATAAGATGGGATCGCCTGAGCAATGGGTCTTTGCAAACTAGCATAATGCTGGAAACTTTGACAAGGTTGATGGGCATAACCATTATAGTATGGTTTCCCATTACTTACAAAGACTTGTTGCTCAGGTCCTTGATATGATTGCTGGAATGGCGGTTGTTGAGATTGAACCAGCTCTGGTTGTTGGACCATTTGTTGTTGACCAATACTGGATGATTGACCAAGATGAGGAGTCACAGTACTTGTTTGAGCCTGAGTCGCTCCAGATAAGGAGGCACTACCCTGAGATTGTGATTGAGTCGTTGAGACAAGAGGTTGTTGTATTGCAACCTGAGAAACTTGGGGTTGACATACAACAGGTGGAGCTTGTACTTGCGACACATTCACTATAGCAGGTATGGTGGGAATATTCGACACAGGGTGTACTGGTTGCATTGAATATACAACCCCTGGTTGTTGAGGCAGTATTGGTACCCAACCACTGGATGTAATTCCAGTTTGACCTGAACTTTGTTGTAAACTCCCATATGGTTGTTCTTTGGGAGGGAACAATGAAAGAGCATACTGCCCTCCATATGGTGGAAATCCAGTACTTAAAGGGTAAATTGGCCTTTGAAGACACATTGGAACAATTTGTTGAGTTTCAACATAAGAAATACTAAATGATAATCCGGATGAAGAAATAGGAACTAACCATGTTGTCGTCCCTGATTGGACTCCGGCTTGTTGTTGACAATTTTCCGGGACAGATGGTATACCAGCGAACATCGTTGGAGTAGCAGCAGGAGGCTCTGCTGCCGCTGTGTCGGATGACACAGTCCTAGATGTCGACGGTTGTTCAGACATATCTAGTCTATCCAAAAGATTTCTTAGCGATTCTACAAGAACTTACGATGCCAAAAGACTAACTTCGAAGATCAACGAGGGAATGGTGATGATTATCCCGTTTAAAATAAATTTTAACGACGCTTAGACACAACTTGCTTTTTCACTTTTAAAGAGTCGAGAAAAAGCTAAAGATGACTCTAGTCTCCTTCGATGTTTTAACGAGCCCGAAGTGACAAATGCTCGGATGGACTTTTTCAGTTATAGAGTTTGAAAAAGGCCAAAAGAAACTACTCTGGAGTTCTAGGCAGAGGGTGTGCCAAACTTTTCGCAAAACCACAGAATACATTTTACGGTACGGGTGGTCGATCTTCGTGAATGCTGTGTTCACTGCATTGCGATCAGTAGGGCGGTCGACACGGCTTCCTATGGATAAAGGCTTTGTTCCTATAGGGGTCTCCCAATATATACGCGACGGTACGTGGGAGCACAAGTCCGTATTGATACTTATCGCTTCACCGTGGAGGAATCACCCAACCACTCAACGCTAAGATATCACGTTTAACGACGCCGGAACACGTCTCTAGCTTAGACCTCTATGTGTTTGCGTTATGTTTCAAAGCGTTGTTATGTAAATTCAATTTATTTTAGGTTGATCTTGTTTAGCAGTTTGCCTTTATGGATCACCACGAGATGTATGGTACAACTCCTAAATGCAGTCTAAAGATGAGAAGCAAGCTTTTTCAATCTTTTCAACTTATGAAAATCTTAACTACTGAGGGAAAAGAAAGACATCATCTTTTCACACAGATCATAGAGCACACACTAATGCACGTTTTCCTAAATCAACATGCAAGCTGTCAAAATGCACATGCACAATGCAGGTATTTCTTTTCTCTTTCTTAATGTTGATGTACTACAAAAAGAAAGCTGTTGTATAACTTTGAATTCAATTTCAAGTGAAAGCAAACAAGCTTTTGTCCAAAATCAAAAGACACCTTAAGATTTACTTATTTCAACACTAGAAATACATAAATTCAAACCATATGACGAAAGCAAAAGCTCAATCAGCTATGAACAGCAAACAAACTAACTCTTAAGATCAGAACGACACTTATCACAGGTCTAGATCTAAGAGGCCACAGCAAGACTAGTTCACTTTCGTTATGGGAAACTGCAAATGATGTAAGAAATACACAAAGAACAAATACAGTTTCTTTATACAACCGAGGCGGAATAGTGGCCAAGAAAGGTGGTTTCAGATAGGTACATTGACTGATAACAGGCTGCAAAAACAGGGATGAAAACAGGGCAACAGAAAGCAGAGAACCCCAGTTGCACTAGGCCACACTGGTTCAGCGCAGGTAGAACACTGTCAGTTTGACATTCAGCGCAGGTAGCCCCTTCGGGACCTGCGATGAAATGCAGACTGCCTTCACAGTGCCTGCAATGAAGAGAGAAACTCTCGTTTCTCTTGGGTTCTGGGTCACAGATTGCTCAAAAATCAACATTTTTTGGCCAAATCAAAGCTACCAATCAAGTACACACTAAAGGATGATTCAAAGGAGGATGAAAAGCTATCACTAAGAGCTATTCAGATTCCTTGTGGATCAGCTCTTCAAATCATACACATGCCCAGAAACTGAGCTAGAGTGGCTGCCCTCTACTTTGCATTTGAAAGATCCAAATGCAGTTCGATTCGGTACTCTCTGTGTTTAGGAAATGAATAGCAAAAACACAAACAACCAACAAGATACGTTCCCCAGCGGAGTCGCCAATTTGTTGTTGGGAAAAGTATCCAATACGGAATGACCCTATCCCACTCTAAGGGTGATAGTACCTCAGCAACAATCAGAGCAAAGCTATTTGAGATTACTTCTTTATGAGATGTAAAAGAGGGGAGAAAGAGATCCACTAACCGATGTCTTTCGCTAATGATTGATCCAATCTTCTCTCTTTGCTGCTTGCTCCCAGCTCCTTGCTCTTTCACTGGCCCAGCTACAACAAGATCCTGCAAAATGGCAAGAGAGGGAAACTACAAGAAGCATACATTCATAATTGATTCAAGGATTAGAATAAATCAAATACACAGGTATAGCAACACATCATTGAGACACATGTATATAGAAGAACCTCAAATGCTTTATTAATGGAAGAAGTAAAGTTCAGGAAGTGATACAACCATAAGAGGCCCAATCCAGCATCACCTCCCAGCAGAAAGAAATCTCCTCTTCACCTCCTTCAAAGCAAATCACCCAATAGTTCTATACTCAAACCAACAGCACTTCCTTACATTCACAAGATTCCCCCGCCCTAGACCTCCTGAGAGAGATCTATATATAGGAGTTTTGGAGAAAGGATGAGTCAGCTTGAGGTTGGCATGAAGCTGACTAGTGTCCTCTCTCACTTCAGTTATTCTTCAGTTCTTGAGTCCACTTGGAGGTTCTTGCTTCCACTTGGAGATCTAGACCCTCTTACTCATCACCAGTCGAATTCCTTGATCCAAGTGTCGTTTTGGAAGCTTCCTGGGCATTAACACCTTGAGGAATGACTGTGCCACATGTCCAAACTCGCCCAGCGCAGGTAGCCTTCTTTGCAGTTGACATTCAGCGCAGGTAGACAGTGGAGCACTTGACATTCAGCGCAGATGCTCAGTGGAGCAGTTGACATGATCCAGAATTGCCTTGTTTTTGAGTGTTTTTAGGTGGAGAACTTTTATTCAGTGCTGTGGTTTGCTGACCTTGTTCCTCTAGGGGTAGGAAAAACATGTTTAGGGACTTTGGATCCCTTAGATTATGGACATTTCATGCTTCATGCTGTAAGGCACAAAAATGTCTATAACAATCCAGGACATACCAGGGGAAGAATGTCCTTGTTTAAACAATCTCTTCACATATACTGGGTTATGAAGAGGCTGCTGGCAAAGGCTCTAGAGCAAGTTGCTAAGGAGATGGTCGAGATTGCCCAGGGAGGCCTTGATATGCGCAGAGAATTGAGCTTCATCCGCATTGCCATGGAGAGGCAAGAGGAGAAATTGGACGAAATTCATCAGCTGCTGAAGGGAGACCACCAAGATGCAGAGAGAGGAGCAAGTCAGCAACCAACAATGGACAATGTTTGACACAAGATATGTTCAAGAAAACTCATAGTCTTACCAGTTACAGTTTTTTGCATGTTTTAGATAGAGATATTTGTTTCTTGCAGACTAGTAGTATTAGAAGATCTCAAGACTGCCTTGTTTATTTGGCTAGGATTATCAGACTTTGGGCCTTTTACTTTTGGGCGGCCATCAAAAACTATAGATGGATTAAATACCCGGTTTCCCCATGTGGGCGGGTTTTCAATGTTTTTGATACTATGTAATGTTTTATTTTCTATCCAGTAATAGAAAGAGTACCACCTCAGCTTACAAAAAAAAAAAAATACACTTTCCATTGTCCAAATTGAGCACTTCAATAGTCAAAATTGTTCCTCTCGAAAAGAGGAATATCATCCCATAGATGGAATTTGTCACTGAGATTCCAAATTAACACATTTTTAGGTCACAATATACTTTTCTTTAGATCTTGGTATAACATCCCATACATCATTCTTCGTAATAGTCTCATACTCTTTGGCCATGGCATCCTTCCAAACCTGTTCCTTCACTTCTTCTTCAAAAGTGGGAGGCTCAACTTGGATGATAATGCTCATAGCTTCAGCGTATCCCTGGTGACGATGTGGCTTCTTGCTTTCTCTAAAGGTTACTTTGGCAGGAACATGTCTCTCAACATCCTATAATGTATCACGAAGCCAAAAAGGTCTCTTCGTGGGAGGGGGATCACATGGATGGGGATCCAAGGGTTCCATAGGCTCCATGGGATCATCAACAATATCCTTCTCATATTTCAACACAAAAGGACCTTCTAGTAGGTCCATGCCATCATCTTTCTTCTCAACGAGAGAGGCAGAGGAAGGTCCCTTGCTTTTCCAAGGGAATCATCTTCATCAAAGGTTATATCCTTGCTAAACTTGATTTTCCTTTAACCAGTTATATATATATATATATATATATATATATATATTCTCTAAAGGCTTTAAAATTTTCACAATATTCAACAAATGTACCTTTCTTTCTGGTGGCTTACATCTCATTCCTCTTGTCCTTCAGCATATGAAAATACATGGGGCAGCCAAATATCCTTAGATGACCAACACTAGGCTTCACACCTGTAAACAATTCTTCAAGAGTTTTGTTATCAGGGCTTGATGAGGAACCCATTTTTGAACATATACTGATGTATTTGTAGCTTATCCCCAAAGGAATTTCGACAAATTTTGATCATGTAACATGGATCGGGAAGCTTCCATGATAGAACTGTTCTTTATTTCAGCCACACCATTCTGCACATGATTATATGGTACAATAGTCTCTTTCTTGATTCCAACCTCCTTGCAAAAGTCAACAAACTCATTTGAGGTATATTCTCCACCATTGTCAAACTTGAAAACTTTGATTCTCTTCCATGTTTGATTCTCTATCAACACCTTGAAGTCCTTGAACATGTCAAATGCTTCATCCTTATGCTTCAAATATAATATCCATGTTTCCCTATAGAAGTCCTCAATAAATATTATGTAGTAGAGATGGACACCTAGGGAGTGCACTGTCATGGGTCCACATAAGTCAGAATGGATGAGATGTATAATATTGCTTGTCTTGTTTTTTTTTTAGGGGAATGGTCCCCTTGTCTTCTTTCCACTAGCATACCTTGAACATACACCATCATGACTAGCTTGAACATTAGGAATCCTAAAAATCAACTTTCTTACTTTAGGCAGGGTTTCATAATGTAGATGTGCCAACCTTCGATGCCATAGCTCACTTTGATGATTGATGTCATGGACCATAGATCACAGTGGTATTTTATTGACTCTATAAAGTCCTTCAATTTTACATCCTAAGGTGAAAGCATCCCTCATGCGAGACTCCATAGGCAAGGTGAGGAGCTTTCCTCCTATGAAGGTAACTCTCATCCCTTTTTCTTCCAAGGAAAATATAAATACCAAATTCCCGAGATAGAGGTAAACACAAGAGAGATCTTCGTCGTTTGTGGATTACTCGGATGAAGTCCTCGAACATACATAACATCATGAAGAAGAATGAATTCTCAAGACTCCAAATGAAATTTGATAGAACAAAAGCCCTTCATAGGATGAGAGGAGTTGTCTCCAAGAATGATATTTAGATTTTTCTCCCTCTCAACCATATTTGAGAGGACTTCTTGGTATCCAGAGAAATTTCTAGAAGCCCCACTACCTACCGGTCAACTATCACAAGAATCTGGAGGAGAGGAACTAGAAAGATAAAAAATAAGAATATATTCAGATTGATTAGAAGTTTCATTATTTTCATACTTGGAGTTTCTTGACATCTTTTGATGATGATGGCCTTCTTCATAATCATTAGGAACATCTCTTCTTCTTCCATCATCACCTCTTCTTTTATCATCTTTCCTTCTGTTATTGAACTTGTTGTTGTTGAAGCCACAATTGTTGTTGTAATTGGACCTTGGAGCATCTTTCTTCTTTAGATAGTCTCAGGCATAGTGACCATTGTGACAATTGTAGCATTCAAAATTCCTTAATCTTTTATTTGAGTCCTTTGATTCAGGGGCAGGCTTTCTTGAACTATGTGGTCTCCCTCTTCCTGTTCTCTTCTTGTCTTGAGTGACAAATGTATAGGTCTCTCCTTATTCATTATTTTGAATCCTCCCTCTGGAGATAATCTTGGTTTCTTCTTGAGTACACTTTCCAATAATCTCATCAAATGTCGGGAACTTGTCGTTATTGCTAATAGTAGTGATGAAGGTTTACAAAATAGGAGGAAGCCCTTGAAAAGTGACCAACAACAACTCTCTATTATACATAAGTTCTCTAGTAGTATGCAATTGATTCCTTAGTTTGGATATCCTCATAACATAAGATTGCACAGATTCCCCTGTTGGTATCAATTTATTACTGACCATTTCACTTAAAAATCCTCTTTTGCTCATCATTTCTTACCATTTAACCTTTATATTTCCTCCATAACCCTTAGAAACTAATGGAATAATGTCATTGTCATTATTTTTATTTTGAAATTGTTGTGTTAAAATTGAATTTTTTCAGAAAATTACAAGATGTTGTAACTTCCTGTAATCGCTCCATGGTTTGACATGTTGCACAACTGGATGGAAAATTCGAAGATTGTGGGCATGAACCTAAATGTACAGAGATGGTGGATTACCTATCCACTTCCGGATTTGAAGAATATAGATGGCCGGTCAACGCTGGTCAAACCCAACTACTTTAGCAAAAATTCCAGATTTTGTGAACATAATTTTCTATTTTTGAGAGTTTTGCCTAAATGAAGGATCTGATCCAATTTGACCTCATTTGATGTAATTGATAGGATATTATTAGGATAATAAGGAACTTATGAATATCTTCCTTTTGTTATAGAGATTTATGATAAATAACTCAAAGGGAGAACTATCTAGATTTATTAGTTTTGACATATGAAAAACTTGAAAATGCAATTTATGTATTTTTGATTCTTAGACTTAGACATAGAGATACAGTATTGAGTTCATCTTATGCTTTCAGATTCAATAATTTTCTTCATTTGAGTTAGCCTACAATGTGCTTGCAAAGTGTGGAAGGGCCCCCACTACGGAGTTGGTGCACTCCTTCTTAAGCTTTCTTTATAAATTGCATAGATAGATTTGATATTTAGAATTTGTTATTTAATTCATGTGTTGCAAGTTCATGCAATTGAAAAGATTGTTAATTGAAGAGATTTGTATTTGTTGTGAAAGAGATTTGTAAGAAGTCTCAACCAATATTCATCTTGAAGTTGACAAATATGTTTGCTATTTTATGATTTCAATTTTAGAATTAGTTCATAGTTCAATTTCCATTGATTAAGAATTGTAATTGCAGAATTCAATCTATATTTAGATGAATGAACCTTGTAAGTGGATCAACTATTATTGATTTCCAAAGTTACTTATCTCATTCATTGCTTTGACTAGTTAATATTTAGAAATTGTTTTGAATTGTTATGACTTAGGATTGGAAGGGATTCTATAGAGTAAAGTTCTTGTAAGGGAATGGTAGAATATTCAACAAGTAATTAATACTTTGTTTTGTTAAATAGGAAATCATATTTCAATCAGATTTTTTTTCATCTAAATCAATGCTTAAGTGTTTGAAAAAGACAAGGAGACACCTCTTGTAAGAGAGCATTGTTAATTTCACTTCACTAGGCTATCATTAGAACACTAGATATTTCTAGATATATATACATTAGATAAGTGCCTCTAAGTGTACCTACTCGGGTTGACAAAAGGAATTAAAGCTTAACTTACCTTAGTAAGTAAAGCTCAACATCCCCCTTGTTCATATATATATCCTTGAGTTGATTCTTCAATGAGAGGGTGTGATTCAAATTGTTGACCTCATACATCTGAACCAACTTATCAAAGATATCCTTAGACTTCTTTAACATTCCAACATAAGTAAGAAAATGATCTTTCAAAAAATCAATAAGAATTTTCTTGGCTTTGAGTTCACCTTTCTTGTATTTGGACTTGGTAGTAGCAGGAGCATTTTCCGGTGGCTCAGGTACTTTTCCTTGCACATATTCCAAAACATCATTGTCATCTAGTATGACTTCCAACCTGAGCTTCCAGGCAACAAAGTTAGATGAGTCACCCAACTTCTCAGTGTCCTTGAAGTAAGAGGTAGACATTTTGATAAAATCAAATAAGCTCCTTTACCTTCTTTTAAAGAAGATTGTTGTTGACTCTTAATTCCTTGGGTTTGTCTTCACCTTATCTTTGACACCATATTGATTTTCGAATGTTCTATTGTGTAACAATAACTTTATCCCAATCTTTTCTTCAATGAATAATCAAATTTAGCCTTCCAATGATGAATAACAATTGTAGATATAACAATAAATGCAATGGTAGAAGAAAATCAAGAGAAATAAGAGACACAATATTTGGTCAAAGACTAGGGAAAAACCCCATAAAGGGGAAAACCCTTTCAAAATATTCTTCTTATTATATTTTCATAAAATGTTCAACAGAGAGATACAATGATTCAATTCATCAAGAAAAGAGTCAAAGCCAATACTTGGATCATCCAAAAGATTAACCAACCAATATTCAATTGATAAGCCTTAAAGTCCAATCTGGTTAACAAATCAAAGTTTGCGATTCTGCCACAATCAATAGTAGTAAAAAATGCCCTAAATAGTCCACAAGACAATGATTAAAATCCTCCAAACAACTCAGTCAGGGAAGCATTAAATTTTGCCTTAAAAATTGATCAAACTCATCGGAAATAGTCAGTGAGAATTTGGTCAAGGGAGAGAGAAAGTCCATGGTCAAAGTTCATATTCATTGCGATCAAAGTCTGCAGTAAAAAAAAGTCAAACTTCCCATAAAACCTCGATCTTTGTGCCAAAGAATTGAGCCTCCAAAAACATATCCAACACTGAAGTCAAAGTTTTCCCAAACACCAAAAATTCAATGTTGGTCAGAGGCTGGTCAAAGGCAGATTTCAACCCAATCTAAAATTATCTCTCTCCTACTTGCACATGGGAATTAGACCTACAATTTCAAAATTGTATGACCCAAATTTGGTGACCCAATTTGTCTTCTAGGTCGACCTGAACTTTTGTGCATATGTGGGTTTTCACATTAAAAACATATTTTTCCTTGACCAAATTAAATTATTCCAAGGGCAAAGAGGGTATTCTATGGATGAGGAAGGCTATCCAAAGGAGGAAATTTGTTCCTAAGCTTCCAAATTAACGCCACAAACCTTGCTTTATACTTCTTGATGATTCCATCCAATGCATGAATCATCGCCTCAGAAGCCTCTGCAATAGATCTGTTCTTCCGTTTTGCAAACAACATTTAGGAGGCCATGGAAAAGGGAAACAAATAGGCAACCATTTTTTGGTATCTAAGGTATACAAAATAAAAGGACAAGAGGCTGAAAAAAATAAAATCAAAGGAGAATAAATATGATTGGAAGTACTTATCTCTTGATCAAGGAAGAAATTGCTAACGGTTGTAGGGAAATGTCCATTCCCTCTTGATCCTTCCCTTGCAGAAAATCATGAAGTGCTTGAAAGTATAGTATCCTCCATTATATGACCTCAAAAATCTTGAACTTCTTCCCTGTCAATTTTTCTACATGAGCCCTTTGTCTTCTTTTGTGATTAATGTTCATCATCATCATCAACATCGACTGTTGATGCATGATACTTTTCCTTCCTTTCGTTTGAGGACACTGAGAGGAATAGTGTCCAAAAGCATAACAATTGAAGAACTTGATCTCGACATATCCTTCCTCTGATTGTGAATTGGAGCAAATCTTCTACTTGTATTCTTTTTAGCAAACTTTCCAAAATTTCGCCCTCCTTTTCCTTTCTGTGCATGAACTACAAGTGCTTGAGTTTCTTCATCCTAAGGTATCTACAAGTTATCCTTGGAAAACGATCTGGCCTCCTCTTGGACACAATCAATCCATAGATTATCAAATTTTGGAAACTTTTCTCGTGCACAAATTCCCTAAACAAATGGATCCCATGAGGAAGGAAATCCATTAAGAGTCATCGGAACAAGCTTTGCATCATCAATGTTATCTCCAATATCTCTAAGTTCATATCTCAACTAAGAGAATCTTATAAGATAAGAGACAATATAATATGATATGGACATCATGATACTACAGAGTTGATGCCTCAAGGATAATTTTTGGCTAGTGTTGTCACTCTGGAACAATTGCACCAAAGCATCATACAATATTGTGGAAATATTCTAGTTAGAAACATGTGAAATGAAGTGGTACTTTATAGAATCTATCAAGATTATCTTAGCCTTGGCTTAATTCCTTTTATGCTTGGCTTTCTCCTCAACTCCCTCTAGCTCTAGGATGACTTCCTTCACATGATATTGAAGGCAAATTTCTTCAAAGATAAGAAGTATCCTTGTCTTCCAAGATTTGAAATTAGTAGCACCATCAAACTTGTCTTCTAAACATAGTTACTGATCAAATGAGAACTATTACCTCAAAACGAGTACTCAAGCCCAAAAATCCAAAAAAAACATGAAAAAACAACCTAAAAATAAAAAGTGTTGATTTTGCATCACCATTTTTTTTTCAGAATAAAATTTCAATTTTTTTTTATAAATAACAGTAAAAAACAACAAAATCCATTTTGTTTGGTGCAAAAAACATCTTGAAATCGAAAAGTGTTGATGTTGGAATAACATCTTTTTTTTTAGGGTACATTTTCAACATTTTTTAATAATGACGTTAGAAATCAAATATCACGACTTTGAAAAACTTTAAATTTCCAATGATTTTCAATCATGACGTTAACGATAGAATATCACATCTTTGAAAAGGTTTAAAATTCCAACGATTTTTAAGCATAACATTAAATTTAAAATATCACTACTTTGAAAAACCTTAAAATTCCAACAATTTTCAAGCGTGGTGCTAAGAAAAAATATTTATAACTATTTTCATCCATAACATTAAAGATAAAATATCACGACTTAGAAAAACATTAAAATCTTGACAAATTTTCAACCATGGAATTAAAACCAAAGATTATGACTACAAAACAATCTTAAATTTTCAAAATATTTCAAGCATGACATTATGGAAAAAGTTTATGACTAAAAGAACTTTAAAAATGAACACATGAATGAAAGAGTTATTTTACCAAGAGTAATTTTGAAAAAATACTAAATGTATAATGGTTTTAAAATCTTAGCCTAAGACAACTTGATACATTGAAATTAAAAAAAAAAAAATCAACTATCAAATTGCACATAATGGGACCAGGTTGCTAGACAAGTATCGACACAAGCCATATATATATATATATATATATAAGTTCAAATATTGAAAAAATAAATAAAGAAAAAACACAAAAATACAATAGAAAACAAAAATTCAAATAATAATAATAAAAAAAACATGACAATCAAATATAAAAAATATATAAAATGAAAAAAGAAAACAAAAAATAAATAATAATAATAAAAAAAAACATGACAAAAAAAAATCAAATATAAAAAATATATAGTAATGACATAAAAAAAAACTATAAAATGTAAAAAAATTAAACATACCATGTAAAATTAAAAATAAAAAAGAAAAAAAGAAAAGAAATGAGTAAAATAAAACAAAAAAAGTAAAATAAAATAAAAACCAAATAAAAAATTAAAATAAAAAATTAAAAAATAAGAAAAAAAAAAAAAAAATACAAAAATAAAATACAACATTAAAAAAAATAAAACTTAAAAAGAAAATTCCCCAACCACCCCCAAGGCCCAACTCTCTAGGGGTGGCAAGGGGACCATTCATGAAAAATTTAAATAAAAAATAAATAAATAAAACAAAAAATGAATAAAAAATCACAAAAAATCATAAAAAATTAAAAAAAATATATATATATAATTTAAGAAAAAATAAATAAACATTAAAAAAAAAAACCATTTTTTTAATTAAAAAATAAAAAATAAAACAAAATAAGAACAAATTCAAAACAATTAAAAAAAAATTAAAAAAATTAAAAAACAAAATTAAAAAAAAAATATTTAAAATAAATACATTAAAAAAAACAATTAAAAAAATAAAATAAAAATAAAAACAATAAAAAAATTGTTTAAAAAAAATATTTGAAAAAAACATATTAAAAAAAACAATAAAAAAAATCGTATTAAAAAAAACATTAAAAAAACAATAAAAATAAAATCACTCCCCCTCCCCGAGCCCCCCTCTCCTCTCCCTCTTCTGCTCCCCACTGCACCTCGCCCCCCCCTCTCCACTCCCCCTTCCTCCCCCCCCCCCGCACCTGACCCTCTCCTCCCCTCGCCACCCCACCCCCTCCTTCCTCCCTGACCCTCCCCTCTCCCCTCCCCCCAACCCTCGCCACCACACCCCTCCCCTCACCACTCGGCCCTCCCAGCCCGCCTGGGCCCCCCAACTAGCGGCCAAGGGGCGAGTGGGGAGTACCATGTGGGTAGGGGAGGAGGGTGAGGGAGCGGGGGTGAGGGCGGGGGTTGGGGAGGGATGGGGTGCGGGGGGTAAGGAGGGGTATGGGAGAAGTGGGGTGGGGAAGGGAGGAGGAGGAGTGATTTTTTAAATATTTTTAATACGATTTAAATGTTTTTTTAATAAGATTTTTTTTATTGTTTTTTTTTAAACGATTTTTTTTTTTTAATTGTTTTTTAATATGTTTTTTAATTTTTATATTTAAATTTAAATTTTTTATTTTTTAAAATGTTTTGAATTTTTATTTATTTATTTTTTGTTTTAATTTTGTTTTTTAATCCTTTTTTTGTTTTGTTTTGTTTGTTTTGTCTTTTATTTTGTTTTGTTTTTTTCTAATTTTTTATAATTTATTTTTTTTTATTTTTGTCATTTTATTTTAATTTAATTTTATGTTATTTCTTTATTTTTATAATTTTAATTTAAAAAAATAATTCTTAATTTTTTTTAATTGATTTTTTTCTTAATTTTTTATTCTGGTAATTTTTTTAAGTTGTTTTTTTTTTAATGAAATATTAATTTTTTATTTGTTTTTTTAACTTAAAAAAATGTTTTTAGATTTTGTTTTTGGTTTAATTTGTTTTTCTTTGAATTATATATATATATATATATATGAAAAATTTTCATTTTGTTATTTATTTTCTGATATTTATTTATTTTTCCATTAATTTTTTATTTTATTTTTTTATATATATATATATATATATATATATATATATATATATATATATATATATATATATATATATATATATATATATATATATATTTATATTTATTTATTTATTTACGAGTTAATTTTGTTTTTTTTTTTAACATTTTTATAGGTTTTTTCATTTTACTTTTTATATATCTTTTATATTTGATTTTTTTTTTTTCATTTTCGTTTCTATGTTTTATTACTAACATGAAAATCACCAACTTTTAAAAAAAAATATCCACACTTAATTCATTAGAAAATTGAAAGTGTAAAAACTAATCCCTTTAAACAAAAAGGGTTGATGCTCTAAGCACTTTTCAAAATCAAGATGAAAATCACTAACAAAAAAAAATGTTCACACTTGATGCATAAAAAAATTGAAAGTGTAAAAATAAGCCCTCTAAAAAAATATGTTGATGTTACATCAACGCTTTTCAAAATCAACATGAAAATCACTAACATTTAAAAAAATTGTTCATACTTGATACATAAAAAAATTTAAAGTGGCAAAAATATGCTAAGAGAAAAGGGTGTTTTTTGAATCACCATTTTTCAAAATTGAGTGATTTTTTGCTACCTCAAAAAAACAGGTACTGGGTCATTTTCTCGTTTGATTGGTAACTATGTTTCTACTCTTGAAACTCAACACTATTTTTAAAAGAGATCTAAAATCCAATGAAGCTGTTGACTTATATTTCAACAAAGCTTTGATACCATGTTGAAATTGTATGGCTAGTGCAATAGAATACAATTTTCTGCTAGGTAATTATTCCTAATGATTTCAACGAGTATTTTATGCCACTAATATCATTTAATAATTACAATTCAAAAAATATCAATAATAAATGCAAAAAAATAGTAAATATCATAAAACGACAACCATGCACAAAAGATAATAATTTTACCCTGGGAAACCCAACCTTGGGAGAAAACCCAACAACTTTTCTTAGGAGAAATTATTCTTCAACAAGGTTTACAAATTAGTAATTTGTTTAGAAATTTGTATCAATAACCCACGTCAAACAATGGTCAAACCTAGTCAAAGCATTTACTGGTCAACACTGGTCAAAACAACCAAAAACCACAAATTCAACACTAGCCAACTCAACTTTGTCAAACTTTGGTCGTGTGGTCAACTGTAGCTTGGTCAACTATATGGTCAACTTAGTAGAAAAACAACTCGATCAATTATGGTCAATGTTTGGTCAAACAAAGATCAAACTTGCTGGTCAAAATTGCCCTTCTTCTCACACGTGTGGCCTCAAGAAGATGAATAGAAATGATGAAGAGAGAGAGAAAAAAAATTGCTCTAGATTGGTCTCCAAATGAGGTGTCATAACATATTATTTATACAAGTCTAGGGGGTGTGACAACTCGAGGGACACATCCATTCATAGGCTCACTGACTTGACCTTTTCCTGGGCCGACCTATCTCAATAAAAATAAAATTTACATAATTTTTCAAGGGCTGATTTGGAGACCCTTTAGTCATGCGGGAATATCTCTCGATGCTACACAAAAGTCAACATTAAGCATTGTAAGCATTGTAATTGACGGGTCCCATCAATAGGTAAATTCTGAATATCAATATGTCATCCTCCAGCCTTAAAAACATCCTTCTCTTACATTAATTCACATTTTTTGTTATATTATGCTTAGTAAGAGGAGTAAAGGGTGTTTGTCATAGTATGTGATCTAATGTGGTTTAATTGTAGCAAAATGAAGCATTTTTGAGGCTATCACTATGCAGGGGCTTGATGGAGACAACTAAGCGAGAATCTAGGGGGTTTGTCCACCTCCTTAACTCCCTAAAATCAGCTTTGGATCATAATATCCTCTCTCATCAGTTCGAGTTCATTGGCAGTCGAGTGACTCCTAGTCCAAATGAAGATTAAGAGGGACAAGATCCACCATTTTTGAGATCAAGGAGGGAACCACTCCTAATTTCAAGGGAGCTACTTTAACTGCCCTTTTGTATAAATAAAAGAGAAGAAGAGCTCATTAGGATTCAAAGTTTTGTTCAGTTAGGTGTAGCTATTGAGATTCAAGCTTCACATTGTTATTTTCAACTTTTATGTGATGTATTAGACCTACACTTTTTGATAATGAGAAGTTGGATTTTAAGCTGCATCTGAGTTAGTTTCAGAGGGTTGAGACCCTTGGGTTTGGGCCCAACCCAGAGGCTTTGGTCCCTCTTCTTGTACTTATGTTTCTTCTTGATTCCAAGTAGTTCATAGTTTCTTGCATTTGAGTAGATATTAATCTATAAAATCCTATGGTTGTAGCCTCTACATCACCTCTCTTGTGGGAGAATGAGTGGAAGGATTCACAACCACAGTCCAAAAAGATTGTGTTTATGATTTATTGGAAATATATTAGTGTTAGTTGTCATGTTTTACATTTTATTTCTATATCTTAGAAGTCATTTTATTGATTAGATCAGTGGTGTTGCATGAATTAGATGTAATTTAAATTCAACTCATATTTTCCATCATAATTTATTTCATTTTACAATGATAAATGGGTGCATGTATGTGATTGATTGTAGGGTTGTTTATTTTGCGGAGAAGGTCACCTTCACCACTTCCATATTAAGCTTCTTCATCTTCTCCTTCCACTTCCAAACTCTATCCCAAAAACATGTTTTATAATTCCTAGTACACTGAGAGCACTCATCCTAGTGAAATGCCGGTCTCCGAGAGATCCTGAGCTTTTCTAGGGGCTCAAACCAACCTCCCTTTATTTTACTCAACTTCCATCCACCTCTCCATACCCTGAAGACAACATTTTCACCTTCAAAATCCACTCGGATGCCTTCCTGTAGCATTACAGACCTTCCTATAGCATTACAAGCCTCCTGTAGAAATCACCTGTGGCAAACATGTAGCAGCGTTTTCCTTCATCAATTTTGATCCCCACTACACATTTGACTTAGTCTAGATTCATAATGACCCCCAGCTACAATTTTATGATCGAGGAAAGCTCTTAGGCCACTCCAACCCTTCCTTTTCTTAACTGCAAAAACGTAGTAGAGTTAGTTTCTTTAACATGCAAGTAAGTTACTGATTTATAAGCAAGTGTGAACTAGGTAGATGGTACATGTAATTCTGATTGGTAGTTTGATGAATTATGAAAGATAAATTTTCTTCCTTTCTACAAGTAGATGTGGTAATTTAATGAATTCTACAAGATAACATAATTTTTTCTTTCTATATAAGTAAAGTAGCCTTTGTCATTTCATGAATTGATTAGTTAGCATTTACAAGTTGAGTCAATGGAATTTCTATTTTCATAGCTAGAAGCAATTTCCAATTGTACCTTTATCAACAAGATTTCATTCCAATTCAGTAGGAGGAAGGGTCTCTGAGCACTTTTGATATAATTTCATAACCGAGGGTGGCATGAGTGGAATCCTATCTACTGTGCATATGGCAGTGTCACCTCGAAGTTTGTACGAACCCCGAGTTGATAATTTGAGTTGAGGAGCCCTTGGGAGTTTCAACATTCTTGGTGCAATACCAGGGCTCACCACTTTTTGGTGTCGTTTCCAAGGAGGTATCTAAGTAGATGTTGTTTATTCTTAAGCATTTTTTTTCTATTTTTCATTTTTGAAAAAGTATAAAAAGAAAATTTCATGCCTCGTAGGAGTACAAATAATCAAGGAAAATTATTAGCAAAAACCCCCACATCCTCAAACAATAAACATTCACTCTTCTTCGGTGAATGTGAGCTTGCCTCTCTGACTACAAGTGAGTTAGAAGACCCTCTAGGTGAGAAACCAAAATTTTTGAAGAACCTATTAGGGAAGAAGAAGAACCCACTTCACCTACCTAAATTATGGTTGAAAACAGGGACAATGAGGTTTTCCCAATTAGAGAGAATAATGGATAGGCTAGAATGAAGAACATAAGCCCTACTACCCTTCTACATTTCCATGGCTCAACCTCTGAGGATCTCGATACCTTCATGTTTTAACTTGTTGTTGTTTGTGGGACCTATGACTATGCCTCTGATGAGCAGAAGCTAAAGTTATTCCCCTCTATCCTTAAAGATGCAGCCTTGCACTGGTTTGTGGGTCTGCCTCGGGGTAGCATCACTACCTGGGCCCAAATTCAACATGCCTTCAATAGAAAGTACATGGAATACTGTAGGTCCAAAGAAACCAAGGAATAAATCTTTAGGATGACTCTTGAACCTGATGAATCCCTAGAAGACTACAAGGAGAGATTTTAACTCAGTTATAGGAGAGCCAACTCCACCCTTGATCTTGAATCACTCAAATTAGTTCTTCTACGAGGGATCATGGAAGATATGTTGGAAACCATCAACATGCTATTTGGAGGAGATATCTATCAATTATTCTATGATGACATTAAAACTGTGTTCAATAATCACTCTAGGGCTGCCAGGAAGAAGGGTAGGGCTAGTCAATGGTTGGTCAGTTCCTCTCCCTCCACAACATCCATTAAGAATGAGATAGATAACATTTTGGAGGATTTCAAGAGTGAAATGTTGCATACCTTTGCACTGAAAATCGATACCATACAAATCAAAATAAAGTAGGAGGAAGAAGAAAGGGAACTAGCTATTTTCTACCCTAGATGTACTAACAAACATCCTAGGAATGAGTGCCCATTGAATGTCATAGATGTCTACCTAGTCTGTGAAGAAAATCATGCAACAGACAAATTCCCTTCTTTGGTAACACTAAAATGTGTATATCAAGGGGTAGAAGGGGGATCAAAGAAACTCTATTTCATCAATCAAAGAAGACCTCAAGGACCTCAACCATATCAACAAGTCAATCAAGGTGCACACTACTCTTATTATAAGCCAAATCAACCTTGCAACCTTGGTACTCTTCCACTCATCCATCCTGGTCCACACATCGTTATTTACCTAATTATCCTCCATATCCTCTTGTTGATGCCTCGAAATTCGTTGCACTAACATAGAAGATAACCACCCGGTCTGGACCTAAAACAACTCCTTTTCCATTTGGGGTAGTGGCATCGACTGTATTTAATGGGACCAATTTCCCAATGAGAAGTGATAAAATGGATAAGAAATTCTTATAATGGGATGGAAAAGATGGATTTGGAATGGTTTATGACTAAAATATAAAACATATGAAAATAATCTATTTATTACCCAGGTTATTTCTTAACAATTTGATTGTGATATAGAATAATTTTCCTTAGTATATGAGTAAGAAATTAATCATTTACTTCAGAATTGCAAAACGATTTAAATTAATTCTTTTAATTAAGAAATTAATTAAAAGAACTATGATAAGCTTATATCAAAATCAAGATATTATTAACTATTTTCGATACATGCCATTAAATTATTGCAGCACTTGAACATATTCAGAAATGAATTTATGCTAATGCTCTTTTACAGAAATGCATATAATAGAAAACAAAGAGAAACTACAAATAATGAGAGAAAACATAATCGCTTTAAAATACTAATAAAAATACCAGTATCCAAAAAACATTTTCTTTAAAATTTAGCAATCTCGGCCTTTCTCCTTTCCTCCAACGCTTTAAAGTAATACATAAATGCAACAACTCTCAAGTTTTTTTGCAAAAGTAAAAGAGGCCAAGATCTGAATTTTTTTATTAAAACAAATACTCGAGAAGAAATGCAGAAATGTGGATTCTTCCTTAGGATTTCTCTGTCAAATTCTGGACCCTTGAATCGATCCATCATGACTATTTAAATAATAATACAAATTGTTTAAAAATAACAGGTCTGCGCATAACGCAAAAAAAATAAATGAAGTTTCTCAAATTATGAAAAATAAAAACAGTTTTCCATTTTTAGCTTATTATCCTTGACTTTCAATCTAAATATCCTCACTTTTTGCAGATTCTAAGGAACGAATCTGCATTTTCCTCTGTGTATCTATCTCCTCCTCGCTGTTGAGCTCTGTGTATACCTGGAAGGATAAGCATGAAGAAGTAAATTGTGAATCAAGACTGTATTTTCATATAAAATTGAATAAAAATAGGAGGGCCATTTTGATTAACTTTCAATTGCTTCACATCTGGGAAGTTATAATCAATCAAGACTAAATTGTAATTGCATAAAAATTAGGGGCACAACCTGGAATAATCACAATCGCTTTTAGACCGGGAATATTCCAAACAAAATCAAAAGGGGGCCTTTTGAAATCATATCACAATCACAACAATGGAAAGGCGGATGGCTATCAGTTTCAAAAAATTTACGATTTGCGATCTGCAGGATGACGTAATGGTGACGTGGAGATGACGTGGCAGAGGAATGGGCCTTATCGTAGATCGCAATCGCAATTGATAGGGGCTTTTGGAATGGGTGACATGGCTAATAAAACTGCGATAGCCACGGATGCGATATTTTATACAACGGGTTTAAATCTGTGGTCGGGTCCGACCTTGATCTCAAATCACAATGAGAAGGGACACAATGGTTATCCTATGACTTTTGCGATTGTGCAGACGCGACAGGTTATGAAATGGCATTAATATTGTGTTCGGGTTCGACCTTGAGTATCACAATCGCAATGTGGTCAAGTCTGAGATTTAAGTCCACGGGTATTGTGATTTGCGAAGGCGATGACTTATAGAACAACATTAACTCTGCCATCGGGTTCATTCTTAAAATCGAAATCGCAATGAAGTTAGAGGAGGGGTCTTTCCTATAGAGCTATGTTTATTTGCGATGTGGAGAAGCAATGAAGAAAAACTCCGATTTTGTTTTTGTTTTTGTTTAAATAACCCATGTTTAATACTTAGGGCTGTAAAAGTGGAAGTATGAGTTTTGGTCTTGGGGGGCTATTTTGATTTTTTCTATTTTTATGAAATGAAATCAAATGGTTTTAAAACTAAAAATAATGTTTTATTCAAAACAAAAATATTTTTATTTTCTTTTTTGTGTTTTTAAAACTTAAAAAGGTTCCCTATTTTAATATAATGAATTTCTTAGGAAATTTATAATATATTAAAATGAGGGTTGTTGAACAGTAAAACAATTGGTGATTCATTGGAAGAACCAGTTATCTTTGATGAATAATAATGAAATTCTCCAAAATTCAGTAAAAATAATTTAGGAAGTGGAGACTATTTTTTGAAACATTTAGATAAATAAAATTACTTTGACTATAAAAATTCATTAAATGACAATTCCTTTAAAACCTATTGTGAATGAAAAACACCTATTTACTTGTATCAATCATTAATCAGTTATAAAGATAAAGTAGGGGGCCTTTTATGACTTAACTTTTGATGTACTCGTTTGTCACAGGTAGAGCTACTGCTGCCAGGAAACGTTCATACCTTCGACGGGGTTACTTTTTAACCAACAATAATCCAGTATCACATCCCTTTAATAGTGCAATAATTAGAAGTAAGTTTTTTATTTTTATTTTATTTTATTTTCTTTCCTTTTCTATTTTAACTGATGCCTAAAAGCCATTTTCCTAGTTTGGTGGCCAGATAGCAACAATGCCATTCACTAGTAATGATCAAACTGAACAAGCTGGCTCGTGATGAGACCCCTTGTCTTATAATTAAAACAATCATAAGCCATTACCCTGATTTGGTGTTCAATATTGGTAATGTCAGTTTAATTGGTTCCCTATGATCATGGTAAGCAGGCTCATGATAAGACCTCTTATCTTTTAGATTTATTATATTTTAGAATTACACTCTAAAAAATCTCTTTTTAATGGATAGGGAAAATCATTGACTCGAGTTTTGGATGACAAATCAAAGTTGAAAGTGCTTAGCCGTATGACAGTCTTTACTTTTTTAAAGATAGCCTTTTTTATTGAAACTAGAGTAAAATGATATAATTTTTGTGGTTCTTTAATGATTTTACAACTTAATGGGAAAATTTTCAGAGTTATATAAATTTTATCTAGTTTTCAATTTTGGTAACCACTTCTTAAAATTCCTACCTTTAAATTGAAAAATGAAAAATAACTTCGAGAGATGTTTCAAAAGTCAATAGAGTACTATTAAACATTTTTATTAATAGAATCTGTAAAAGGAAAATAAATTGCAGCGAGATGTACAATGGAAGTGATCTTTTGCAAATTTATATTTGTATTTGTATTTTATATTTTATATTTTTATATTTTTTTTTTAGTGTGAAATTGAATTCTTAAGAAAATAATTTCTTTAAGATGAGCCCATTTACAATAATAAAATCTCTCTTTCCTGATAAATCTTGTAGTATGAATGTAGATGGGCCTATCTGTTCAATAATCTCGAATGGACCAGGCCACAATTTCTGAAATTTTGTATGTTTCCCTTTTTCTTCATGTGATTTATCCCACTTGAGAACCAGGTCTCCAACTTGGAAGTATTTTTGTGCAACTGATATTGCATCAAAAGAGGCTTTCACTATCTATTGATGTTTGGCGTATGTGAGTTTGGATTTTTCCCTTTCTTCTTCTAGTTTTAGGATTTGGGAATGTCTTAATTGTGAAGATGAATTAGATGTTTCTTCAATGAATTGAACTAGGGCTAGTGAGGGAAGAGTTATTTGATGGAATGACGACTTCTTTACCATACACTAGGTTAAATGGAGAAGTACCTATAGAGGCCTTCTGAGTTATTCTATCAGCCCATGAGCAAATATTAATGATTTATGCCAATTAGGTTGATTTTGGTCAACAATTCTTTTGATTATTCTTAGGAGGTTTTTATTAGTGGATTCTGCTAAATTGTTTCCATGGGGATAGTAGTTACTAGAGTATTTTAGTTTAAAACCTCTCTTAAGTGCAAACTCGGTCATACTATTACTTGAAAAGTAAGATGCATTATTAAATATAAGTGCAGAAGGTAAACCAAATCTTGTAATGATAAATTGATCAATAAACTCAGTAACAACGTCAGAATTGGCTACCTTTAACAAAATTTCTTCCACCCACTTAGTGAAATAATCTGTAGCAGTCAAAATATACTTATGCTATTTAGAAGAGTGAGGAATGATCTCACCTATGATATCCAGTCCCCATTTTTCGAAAGGTTGTTCGATGTTGACTGGTTGCAGAGGCAAGGCTGGTTTCCTTTGTCTTCCAGACATAGTTTGGCATGTTTTTCATTTTCGTACGTATGCATGAGTATCTTTGAAGAGAGTGGGCCAATAGTATCTTGCATGCAGGATTTTATGCGTGATAGTATCTCCTCCAAAGTGTCATCCTACTAGTCCATCGTGAAGTTCCTGCAAAACCTTTTGGGCTTCATATTTTTCAAGACATATTAACAAAACATAATCATAGTTTCTTCTGAATAACACATTATCAATAATCTCATAATGATTTTCTTTCAATATTAAAGATATTTTTCTTTTATAATTGAGTTCAGGAGGAGCATATCCATTTTTTAAATAAAAAATTAGATCAATGTATTGGGACTCAGTATCAATAAGGCTTACCTAAGATACATGTTCATTGTTACCAATGTCCTCATCAGCTGGTATGTTGGATGCTCTTGTTTAAGCAATCTGCAGAAACCTTGTCCTCTGACAATTTTGGCTAGCTTTACTTCAATATCATATTCCTGCAGAGATGTTACCCAATTTTCTCTCTTTTCTCCTAACTCGTTCTGCATAAGTAATTGTCTCACTGTTGGGAATGGGACTATTACTTTCGTATGCATTTTTAAGAAAAAAATGTCTAACATTATTTATAGATTTATAAACAACAAATGCTTGTTTCTCTACCTATGAGTAATCCAGTTCATCACCTTGAAAATTTGAACTGAAAAAAGAGATAGGCATTTCAATTTTTTAATCGTTAATTTGTGTTAAGATAGCAGCATAAGATGATGAAGAAGTGAAAGTATACAAGATGAAATGATCAGAGAAATTCAGAGTAATTAGAGAGGGAGCATTAATGATTTCTTGTTTGATTGAGTCAAAAGCTTGTCTTTAATTATGACTCCACTTAAAGATTTAGTTTTTCTTGACCATTTGTTGTAATGGTAGAACAATTTGTGAAAAATCAGGGACAAATATTTTGACGAAATTGATCTGTCCAAAAAACGATTGCATGGATTTTTTATTATGTGGGAGAGGAATTTCTGAAATTTCTTTTATTCTAGCAGGGTCAATAAAAATTCTATCTTTAGATACAGTGAATCCTAAAAGTTTTCCTTAACTAAGAGCGAAGAAAGACTTTTTCAGATTAAATGAAATCCCATATTTTCTACAGCGTTCAAATATTTGTTTTAAGTCATGTAAATGGTTATTTCTTTTCTTAGAATAAACAATAATTTCATCTAAGTAAACAACAACCATTTTGTTTAACAAACCTTTGAAAGCTATATCCATAGCCCTTTGGAAAGTTTCCCCTGCATTTATTAACACAAATGGAATTTTTTGGTAGGCATAAGTTCCCCATTTAGTTCTGAAAGTAGTCTTAAGCCTATCATCTGGGTGGACCATGATTTGATTGTATCCTGAAAACCCATCAAGGAAAGACATAACTTCTGAACTAGCAACTGATTGCAAAATTTATTCCATAGTAGGCAATGGGAAATTATCCTTTTGACTAGCCTTATTGAGGTTTCTAAAATCTATACAAATTCGGATATCAACATTTTTTTCCTAATAGGCACTAAGTTGGAAACCAACTTTGAATGCCTAACAAGAAAAATGATTTTCGCCTTAAGGAGTTTATTCAATTATATTTTGATTTGACTTTTAAGTTTGGATGAATTTTCCTTAATTTTTGTTGGACAGGTTTATCATTAGATGTCATTGGAATTGTGTGTTGAATGATGAAAGTGAAAAATGTTTTGAGATCTTCGCAACTCCAAGAAAAGACATCCTTATGTTTCTTTAATAAAAGGATGAAGGATAATCTTTCGTGAGATGAGAGACCAAGTCCTAAGTTAATGTTTCGAGGTTTAAGATCTGTCCCAAGGTTTATTAATTCAAATCTTAAAGTCGAACTTTGAAGTTTTGAATTAGTAACCTTTTTGAATCTGTCTTTTAAATCGTAAAGATCCTCAAGTTTAACTATAGATTTTGGTATGGGATTATTATTGATTTTATTTTTTAATTGATTGTCGTGTTCATCTTCATCAATTATTTGGTTATAGTATAATTTTTTTGAAGTTAAGAAGTTTAAGATGTCTTCATCATCATCAAATACTCTCCAGTTGGTGATATTTTCAGGAATTGATGATTTAAAAATTAACTCTATAGAAAATCTATCTAGGTTGTAACCTTCTGATGGAATAGTTTTGATGCAACATTAGAGAGAAGGTCCGCACTAGCATTCTGAATTCTAGGAATAGAAGAAATGTTAAAAGCTAAAAAGTGTGAAGTGAGAGATTGAACTAAAGACTGATAATGCTTCAAGTGTCCAAAAATTCAATGCATAATGTTTCTTACTTGTTTAATTACAATTTTTTAGTCTCCAAAAGCTTGAAGGTATTTAACTTTAAGGCTTGTTGCTTTGTACATACCTTGGACCAATGCTTTGTAATTTGCAATAGTGTTTGTGCATTTGAATTCTAATCTGCAAGTTAGCATTGTCTTCTCACCTTTAAGACTAATCAATATGCAACCTGTTCCTGCACCATAACTTGACTTTGATTCATCGAAATACAATTTCCAAAACAAAGAGTTAACTAATGTTTTTTCTAACATATTTACACATCTAGAAGAATCTGTTTATGAAAAATTTTCAATTTGGGAAGTTACTGAATTATTAAGAAAAAGGTAACATTTGTGCATTGAAATTCCCAAAAAATGATTCAGTAGAGTAATTTCCAAGGATTTTATTATTAAATTCTTATGGCTCATTTTCACCTTCAAAATCTCTTACAAATTTTTCATGTGTTTTTCTTGGTTGATTTTAATTTGATTTGGCTTACGATTGTAAGGAAGCCACAAGTGAGACCAATCAATGGAAAAATAACCATGTAGTTTTTATGACCAATCCCTACTAAGAATCAAGCCATAAAAATTTTGAATGTCGGTAACTAGTATATCGATTATTTGACAGACTTTAGGATTTGAAGATAATCGAATGAGGATTAAATTCATTTACCTTATGACTTCGAATTTTGTCCTATCAAGTTGCACAATATGAACTACAGATTTTTGAGGAGTCATGTTCAATTTTAAACAAATTGAATATGGCATAATGTTTGAAGAAGCTCCTGAATCTACCAAGCAGTTATGTACCTTCTTATTGAATATCTCAAAAGTCAACATGAAAGGAGGGATATTCAAATTAGATCTGTCACCTATCAAAATAACATCAAAGGAATCAAATAATGAATTAACAGGAGGTTTACCCATTCCATTTGCAGTCTTGGATTTTACAGCAGCAAGGAGAGGAGAAGTAGGCACTGCATTCAGGTCTTTCAATAAAATATTCTGCTGTTGTTTGAGTTTAATGAGTTCATAGAGGGAGATGTTTTCTTTTACTTTTTTCATATCCTCTACTATGTTATACTCAATATTATCCAAAACTACTAAGGTTT
Organism: Pinus tabuliformis; assembly: GCA_031772625.1. Lineage (NCBI taxonomy): Eukaryota > Viridiplantae > Streptophyta > Pinopsida > Pinales > Pinaceae > Pinus > Pinus tabuliformis. The sequence continues at coordinate 977,640,696 of CM062807.1, forward strand.
TGGTTGGATGTGGAGAATTAGATGAAGAGGGAATCACTTGATTAGATGTGGAAGTGGATTTTTTATTAACAAATTCATCTTTAGCAAGAGGAGTTGAAGGTTTCTGTTTTTGAATTGGTTGTATAGGATCAACTGGACCTTTACTTCTTGTGCTAATAGGTAGTGCTTCATGTTCATTTTCACTATCAGATATAGAAAGAATGAAATCCCACATTCCGTTTAACTCGACAATTTGTTCATCCTGGAATTTGTCAGCAAAATGTTGCTTCATCCTCATCCTCATCATCAGTTTCAACATTGGATATGGTGTTTCAAGGAGGTTGAGGACTAGTTGGCTGATTTCTTCTGAATGGTCTAAATGGTTTATTGGAAGAAGATTCAACTACTTATTTTTTAATCTCAACTATCTCATTAGACATATTTTTTAAGACTTTTTGTAATCCTTCAAGATCAAAGGAATTTTTAGAAGTTTTCTTTTTTCAGTTCATCCTTAAATGACACCTTTTTGGCTTTTCTTTCATCTGATGCAGTTTTCTTTTCTAAAGCAAGTATTATTTTCTCAACTACTAATGATTCTTTCATGTTTTCAACTAGAGCCATTTTATTAGCCCTATTGACAATAATTGCTATATTTGAAGGTAAGGCAAATATATACCACTCGTTCTGTACATCAACACCAGGTTTAGATGTATCTGGGATATTATTTAAGAGTTTATTAAATCTAGAATTAAAATCCTTGATTTTTTCACTAGGACTTGCTTTAAGATTGGAGAGATCATTAATCAAAGTGGAAGTAGTGTGATCATCACCAAACTTGGTTAAGAATTGTTCTTCAAATATATCACATCTAGTAATGGATTCGACTGGCAATGAAACGTACCAGGATCCTGCTGATCCTTGAAGAGTGTAGGGAAATAATCTTACTACATAATCTTCTTCAGATACTCCATTAAAATTCATAGCTAACATATAATTACGGAGATTTTCCTCAGCAAGAAATCCATCATTGGGAGTGAATTTTGGTAGCCATCTTTCAAGATGTTTTGGTATAGCATGGAGAGGTGATGGCATTTACATAACACCAGGGTTAGCCCATGGTATGGCTAGTTGTTTTCCCGCCATTATTGGGGTTTGAGTGGAAGAAGAGGGAGGTTGTGTGCTTGAGTTGGATGAAGTAACATTAGTACCTTGAGAAGAAAGGATATTAAGAGGAATGAATGGAGGGAATGAAGGTGTTTGTGGAGGGGAATTTGACAAAATCTCGCTAGTTGACATCTATGACTCAGATTTCTTAGTTTTCTTTTGAAAAGTAGGAAGATGAAATTCAAATGGAGGAACCCCAATCTTCTCACTTTGAGAATGACTTAGAATCCAAGTGGGCTGTAAAACATAAGTTATGCTCCCTTTAGATGTTTCAGATGGGATAGGCTTTTTTGCTGAAATAGAGATTTCCTCTAATTTCTTTATCAAATTCTAAACCTTAGGTGATTCAGGATTGTATTTTGAAAAAGGTACTTTAGGAATACTACTAGGCGATTTTGGGAGTGACTGCTCAACTTTTGATCTAGAAGAAGGAGTTTTAGGTGAGGATCGAGAAGTTGGAGGTGATCATGAGGGGGAGTGACTCTTGGAATGGCTTATTGGTTTAGATTGAGTTCTCTTTTCCATTCATAGTCTTTTCCCTCATTCTAGCGCCAAAATGTTAATGCCTCAAAATTTGCTGCACCAACATGGGGGATAACCACCTGGTATAGACCTTAAACAACTCCTTTTCCATTTGGGGTAGTGGCTCTGAATAGATTTAATGGGACCAGTTTCCCAATGAGAGGTGATAAAATGGATAAGAAATGCTTATAATGGGATGGAAAAGATGGATTTAGAATGGTTTATGACTAAAAGATAAAACATATGAAAATAATCTATTTACTACCTGGGTTATTTCTTAACAGGTTGATTATGATCTAGAATAATTTTCCTTAGTAGATAAGTAAGAAATTAATCATCTACTTTAGAATTGAAAAACGATTTAAATTAATTCTTTTAGTTCAGAAAGTAATTAAAAGAACTATGATAAGATTATATCACAATCAAAATATTATTAACTGTTTTCGATACATGTCATTAAAATATTGCAGCACTTAAACATATTCATAAATGAATTTATGCTAATGCTGTTTTATAGAAATGCATATAACATAAAACAGAGAGAAACTGCAAACAATGAGAGAAAATAGAATCACTTTAAAATACTGATAAAAATACTCATATCCAAAAAGCACTTGCTTTAAAAATTATCAGTCTTGGCCTTTTCTCCTTTGCTCCAACACTTGAAAGTAATACAAAAATGTAACAACCCTCAAGATTTTTTGCAAAACTAAAAGAGGCCATGATCTGAAATTTTTTATTCAAACAAATATTCGAGAAGAAATGCAGAAATGTGAATTCTTCCCTAGGATTTCTTTGTCATCGATCCATCATGTTTGTTTAAATATAATACAAATTGTTTAAAAATAACAGTTCTGTTAATAACACTGAAAATTAAATGATGTTCCTCGAATTATGAAAAATAAATATAGTTTATCGTTTCTGGCTTATTATCCTTGACTTTTGATCTAAATATCCTCGCTTTCTACAGATTCTAAGGACCGAATCTGTATTTTCCTCTACATAGCTATCTCCTCCTCACTATTGGGCTTTGTGTATACCTGGAAGGATAAGCCATGAATAAGTAAATCATGAATCGAGACTATATTTTTGTATAAAATTGAATAAAAACAGGCAGGCCGTTTTGATTAAATTGCATCACTTCACAGCCGGGAAGTTATAATCAATCAAGACTAAATCATAATCACATACAAATCAGGGGCATAACCTAGAATAATTGCAATGTCTTTTAGACCGAGAATACTCCAAACAAAATCCAAGGGGACCCTTTTCAAATCATATCGCAATTGCAACAATGTAAAGGCGAATGGCTATTAGTTTCAAGTGATTTTCGATTTGCGATCTGCGAGATGACGTGGAGATGATGTGGTGGAGGAATGGGTCTTATCATAGATCACAATCACAATTTACAGGGGATCTTGGAATGGGTAGCATGGCCAATAAAATTGTGATAGCCACGGATGCAATATTTTATACAGTGGATTTAAATTCGTGGTTGGGTCTGGCCTTGATCGCAAATCACAATGAGAAGGGGCAGAGTGGTTATCCTATGGATTTTTCGATTGCATGGACACAACGGGTTATGAAATGGAATTTATATTATGGTCGGGTTCGACCTTGAGTATCACAATCACAATGGAGTGAAGTCTGAGACTTAAGTCCATGGGTATTGAAATCTATGGAAGCGATGACTTATAGAACAACATTAACTCTACCTTCGAGTCTGTTCTTAAAATCACAATCGCAATGAAGTTAGTGGAGGGGTCTTTCCTATAGTGATATTTTTATTTGCGATGCAGGGAAGCAATAAAGAAAAACTTTGATTATTTTGATTTTTCGTTTAAATAACCCATGTTAATACTTAGGGCTTTAAAAGCCTAAGTATGGGTTTTGGTCTCGGGGGCTATTTTTTTTTTCTATTTTTATGAAATAAAATCAAATGGTTTTAAAACTAAAAAAAATGTTTTATTCAAAAAAAAAAATATTTTCTTTTATGTGTTTTGAAAACTTAAAAAGGGTCCCTATTTTAATATAATGAATTTCATAGGGAATTTATAATATATTAAATTGGGTTGTTGAACAATACAACACCTCCTCAACCTGTCAACCATCCTTTTCATCCATATTTACCCCAATATTCTCAATGGGGCAACCCATCACAAGGCTGGAGGCTTCAAGCTAACCAAACTCTTGCTTTACTACCTACACCCAAACCTAAACCAAAAATAACTCGTCCTAATCCACATAAACAACCTAAAATTCATGCTCAACCAAATCCGAACCTGAACAACAAGCAAGCACAACAGGTCTACAGTGGAGATACATCTTATCCTGCTTATGCTGTGGAAATCTAGGAGATGAACCTTCAGTCCGGGAGAGTGCTTCTAGATAACCTCCCACCTTATCCACCTGAAGATCTTGAAGAAGAGAAGGAAGAGAGTTTTCCTCAAGTCAATCCAACTCCTTTTCTTGAGAGGTTGATCCACCCTAGCCAACACACCCCATAAGAGGTTGAACTTTTGGGATAATTGAAGAATTTGTGTGTTAAAATACCCCTTCTCTAGGCTATTAAATATGTCCTCATATTTAATAATCTCATCAAGGAGAAATGTTTCAAAAATCATGCGAGAAGAAAAAGAGACACCCCACCATAAATGTTGTTGGGCAATTATATGATTTGATGCTTGGAAGGGTGATATTCGCAAAATATCTAGACTTTGGAAGACCTGTAGTAGATGTGCACGTTGAAGGCCTTATAGTCCCTAACACCTTGATTGATCTTGGGGTTACAATCAATGTGATGATTAAGGAAACCATGCTAAAGCTAAACCTCCAAGGGGCTTTAAGAAAGACCACCACAATGTTGCAATTTGCAGACAGATCCACAGTAGCTCCTGAGGGAGTTGTTGAAGATGTTATGGTCTCCATTGAATCTTGGGAGTATCCTACTGATTTCTTGGTTCTCCAGCCCAAAAACAAATTTAATGGCTATCCTCTCCTCTTGGGAAGGCCATGGTTAGTCGCTGTTGATTCTTACATTAATTGTAGGGATGGGAACATGACCATTAAGAATGGAAATTTGTCTAAACAATTGGTATTGTATCCTCCTGCTTAGCCTTCTATTGAGCATGAATTACCTTTGTGGTTAGAAGAGGAGGAAGAATATGAACTCTATCACACCACCCCGCACTCGATCTACACTCTGGACATTATTACAGTAGGGGAGAAACCTAATGAATATGATGTCATTGACCATATCCTTGAGAATCAACATCCCATTCCCATACCATTTGATGAGTTGATGAAACAATCTAGGAGTAATCCTTGGGCTGACTTACGCCTTATTGATCCAGGTGGCTCTAGAGAGACACCTAAGACAAAGAAGGCTCATGAATGCTCAAAAATCAAAGTGCTCAGAATGATGTCAACCCAGGACCAGAGGGTAGATCTCGTTGTCCTGATTCCAATGACGTGAATGGCACTTCAATCTGAGTCCGGATGATGAAGTTATCGTGAAAAGAAGGTTGCTTTGTTCCTTAGGAAAATAAGGAATTTTCCTTTAAAAATGGGTTTTAAGCCTTTATAAGGCAAATCGAAATCGGAGGCAAGTGATGGCCGATCTTGGCACTATTCAGGCAGCGATCAATGATATCAACGCTTACGAATCGACGATGGAGTGTCAGATTGGCGGATCGGGTCGGCAAAAGGCCTAAGACCAGGACCCCAGGCTGTAGTGATTGCGATTAGTGATTGCCGATATCGACGATTGGCGATCGGAATGATCGGCATATCGGCGATGGATGATTGGCGATCCCTTGATATTTGGGGCTATTGGTAGAAGCGATAAACACGGGCTTGATGGGAATTATAAGCCCGATTTGATAAAAATTGAGATCCAGGAATTCAAACTTTTCAGTGTATTCCCGTGTATTTTGGTTTTGGCCAAATCCATTATGCGATGTTATAAGCGACTAAAGTGGACCTGATAGGGTATATAGGGCCGATTTACTATATTTTGAAGTCCGGTCTTTTATGATTTTGGTTGAAATTCCCAATGTTTTTAGTGTTTCTATGTATTTATATTTTAACATAAAAAAGGCTATTTTGGAGGATTTTGTTGCACTGTCGATGCTCCTATGCAAATGGCTTCTATTCTGAACAAAAAAACTCAGATTTCTAAGTAGCCCTATCCCAAATGTGTTATAAAACACGATGGACACAGAGAGCCGAGAGAGGTAGGAGGAAAAAGGCTGCTTGACAGAGGCGAAGAGGCTAAGTGCCAGAGAGCCGAGGCGAGAGGCTGCGCGATAGAGATAGCCTGAAAATGCTGTGAATTATGTAGAGAAGATAGAGCAATGCTTGAACTCCACAGAGATGCAGAGATACAGAGAAGCATGAAACCAGAGAGCGCTTGAAATTTAGGCAGATCGCAGATAGCCAGATAGCCAGTGAGCTACAGAGCCGAGAGTCCAGAGCAATTATTCTCTTTATGATCGATTCTTCTTCTTTGATTGATTCTTCTTCTTGCAATCGATGCTGTGAAATCGATATTCAGCAAGCTTCAACATTTTTGATAGCTATGTTTCAGATGTCCACTTTCTTGTGCGAGCAGCCATCTTCATATGATCATCGCCTTGAGATCGATGGTCTGAGTAGCTTCAGTAGTGAGACATCCGCTTCTTCAGATGGCTCGTGGTGTGAGGTATATGATTATTGTTTATATACTTCTTCTTATTCCATTATGCTGCATAAATCCTTGATTGACATTGAGGCAGGATCTTATTTATTATATGTTGTCATGATTCCTTGCTGATTTGATGCGGAATATTCTATATGATGTACTTGTTGTCATAAATATTTATTTTATGCTTTGAGATCTGTTGTTGTATGTTTTTGGGATACTCTTGTTGTCATCATGCATGTGTTTTGTTATGACATCCCTTTTGTGCCATGTTGGTGGGATGTTCATCATACATTTTTTGTGTCATACTTATACGAGTTTTGATTGAGAATTCTGGTTGTGGAATATCTCTTAGAGCCACTCCTGCGTGAGGGCATTGTTCCTTGTATGACCGTGACATCATCTCTTGTGTACATCACCATTATTGACAACACTTAATGTAGCGGCCTACACCATCTTGACACAGGGCTCGGAGACGTAGTCTCTCCTGGACAAACTCCATTATCAACGGCTTTTGTTTCATGTGCTAATGATTGTTATGTTCCTCTTCTCTTCCACATGTGGATGTATTCATTGATGTTATTTTAAAAAGAAATTTTAACACATCATGAAAGTAAAAGGTCTTGGAAGGGTCCTTCTTCACACCTGGACTTGGATCAAGTGGTATCAGAGTGGTCTTTGCGTTGATGTGAATTGCAGTGTGAACAATGATAGAGGATGAAAGAGCGATGTACGAGACCATGCTCGACATTTCCAAGAGAGTGGAAATTATGTATGAAACTCTACAGAAAGAGACAGAGGAAAAGGAGCGATTGCAGCTTCAGTTGCAAGCCACAGAAGAGGCCATGGAAGAACTGAAGCGAAACAAACATAATCTTCAAACAAAGAATGATGAATTGAAAATGCGCCTACATGAAGAGAAAGAGGGAAAACAAAGTTTGCTACAACAGCTGCAAGAAAAGGACGAGGCCTTGAAAAAGCTGCAACGAGACCCATGTGAAGTAAAATGTAGTTCTCCATCCTCATGTATGTTTCCTGATAATGATTTTGCTATGTTTGAAAATCACACCACAGGAATTGGCTCCAAACTGTTGAAGAGAATAGGGTATGAAGGAAAAGGCTTGGGCGTTAATGGCCAAGGCATTGTCAATCCCATAAAAGTAGAGGAATTACCTCGTCAGGCAGGACTTGGGTATGTCAGGAAAGAAGTTGGGGAATGCACTGAGACAGTTAGTGAACTGCCAACGACGGATGATGAGCAGCCCTCATGAGTTTTTTCCAAATCAAAAGAGAAGGTAAAAGATGTTGATTTCCTTTCGATTTCATCTTCTCATAGTATGATGTCTATTGGAGATTTGGAGATCCCAATTATAGGGGTAAACATGAGGCTCCTTACAAGGATGAGGCATGAGGAGAAAGAAGAACTTGGTGCTAATAACCAAGGCATCACTCAACCTTTGGAGGTTGTGCATGAACATCAATTTTCAGGTTTGAGATACACTAAAGGAGAGTGATCAACGGTGTTAGATTTGTCTGAGACATCGTCGAGGAAAGAGAATTATGGGAAAACATCCCCATCATCCCATGGCAATTTCCATTGTAGGGAGAGAGCTGAGGCAAGCTCTCATCGCCATACTGACATCAGAAACAACAAAGGAAGGTATAACCATTTTCGATCTTTGAATGTTCATTTTGATTATGATCATGTTGTTAATAATGAACGAAGATCAAGGCATCAAAAAACATGTACCTTTTGTGGTTTACCTAACCATATCTTTTCTAAGTGTTGGAAAAGAATGGCAGCACTCATGAGGTGTGAAAGACCCTCTCAACAGCATGAAAAGAAATAGGTTAAGCAGATATGGAGGAAGAAAGCCTACTGCAGTCATTCCGACAGAAATGGCCATCAAAGAGCCACTTATTGGAAGCTCCATCTAAAGCAGCACCTCAAAGACAAAGTGTCGGTGCGTGAACTAGGAAGAGCAGTTGTTTGACAAGAAAAACCACCTCAAGGAGGTGACCCATTCACAAAGATAAGTGAGAAATGGTTTCTAGACATGTTGTCTTTTCATGGTCATTCTTTTGTAAATCATTTGTTGCATTTTAAAATGTAAAAGTGATGATGTGTTTCCATCACTTGGTCAGCAACAATGATTTTTGGTCATGTTTTGAGTCGCATATTAAAACTATGAAAGTGATGTTATGTTTCCATCACTTGTCCACACGATAGTGTTTGGTCTTATGTGTGTAAATCATGTGTTGCAATGATGATGTGTTTTCCATCACTATTTGAAGCAACCATGATAGGTTGGCCTTGTTCTCATAGTTGGGATATTACTTCCATCTTGTTCTAAACTTGACCATCGAGTATGTGATAAACGCATGGCAAGCGTGGGACATTGGGTCATTAGTTGGTCATGTCATTCAAAGCATGTAATTTGCAAAACAATGTATTACAGGTTGCAGAGGTAGTAGGTGTTGGCTCGTCACTTAAGGCTTTGAAGAACAAAGGTGAAGGAGATGGAAGCAAGACCTTTTTAGGATGCTTGTGATGAAGATAGGGTACAGAGAGAATTGAAGATTATTTTTCATGCTTTTGGAGGACCAAAAGCTCCTTAGCAGTTATTCTCTTTATGATTGATTCTTCTTCTTTGATCAATTCTTCTTCTTGCAATCAATGCTGTGAAATCGGTATTCAACAAGCTTCAACATTTTTGATAGCTATGTTTCAGATGTCCACTTTCTTGTGCAAGCATCCATATTCATATCATCGTCGCCTTGAGATCGATGGTCTGAGCAGCTTCAGTAGTGAGACATCCACTTCTTCAGATGGCCCGTGGTGTGAGGTATATGATTATTGTTTATATACTTCTTCTTATTCCATTATGCTGCATAGATCCTTGATTGATATTAAGGCAGGATCTTATTTATTATATGTTGTCATGATTCCTTACTGATTTGATGCAAAATATTCTATATGATGTACTTGCTGTCATAACTCTTTATGTTATGCTTTGAGGTCCCTTGTTGTATATTGTTGGGATACTCTTGTTGTTGTCATGCATGTTTTTTGTTCTGACATCCCTCTTGTGCCATGTTGGTGGGATGTTCATCATGCATTTTTTGTGTCATACTTATAGGCGTTTTTATTGAGAATTTTGGTTGTGGAATATCTCTTAGAGCCACTCCTGCGTGAGGGCATTGTTCCTTGTATGACCGCGACATCATCTCTTGTGTACATCACAATTATTGACAACACTTAATGCAGCGGCCTACACCATCTTGACACGGGGCCCGGAGATGTAGTCCCTCCTAGATGAACTCCATTATCAACGACTTTTGTTTCATGTGCTGATGATTGTTATGTTCCTCTTATCTTCTGCATGCAGATGTATTCATTGATGTTCTTTTAAAAAGCAATTTCAACACATCATGAAAGTAAAAGGTCTTGGAAGGGTCCTTTCTTCACACTCGGACCTGGATCACCTATTGACTTAAGTCTAGACCATGTCAATATTGTAGAGTTTGGCCCATCCAAAACCTTAAATATCAACCCTTCTCTCTCGGCAAAACAAGAAGAACAATTGTGCAAAGTATTGAGGCAACACCTGGATGCTTTTTCTTGGGACTATAAGGAAATGAAAGGTGTGCATCCCTTAGTTTGTACTCACCATATTTACATCAAGGAGGGATGCAATCCTATGTGCCAACCCCAGAGGAGGATGAACCCATCTCTTAAGGATACTGTGAAAGAAGAACTACAAAAACTACTGGATGCACGGTTCATATACCCCATTTCAGATGGTGAGTGGGTGTCACCTCTTGTGTTAGTTCCTAAGAAGAATAGGAAGTGGAGAATTTGTGTGGATTTCTGAGAACTCAACAAGGCTACAAAGAAGGAGCATTTTCCCTTGCCCTTCATTGACCAAGTCCTAGATGGCATTCCAGGGAAGAAATTCTTCTCCTTCTTGGATGGATTTAGTGGATACAATCAAATCTAGATTAGCCCCTAAGACCAAGATAAGACTATATTCACATGTACTTGGGGTACTTTTGCTTATAGAGTTCTTCCATTTTTTTCTTGCAATGCCCCTTCTACTTTCTAGAGAGCAGTTTTGAGTATTTTTGTTGAATTGGTTCATGACTCTATTGAAATATACATGGAATATTTCACTTCTTATGGATGTGACTTCCATGAAGCTCTCTCCAATTTGTGCAGGGTTTTGAATAAATGTAGTGAAATGAATCTCTCTCTAACCCCTAAGAAATGTGAGTTCTCGATGAATGAGGGGATTTTCCTTAGCCATTGGATATACAAGGAATGGATACAGGTAGACCTAAACAAAATTTCCATCATCAAAAGGGTCCCTACCTAATAGAAGCAAAGAGATGTCAAGAGATTCTTGGGACTAGTAGGGTATTATAGGAGATTCATCCAAGACTTTAGCTTACCAGCCAAATATTTAGATTTCTATTGGACAAACAGTTGTTGAGAGGCCCTTGAAGTGTTGAAAGAAAATTTGACCACTACACCCATCGTAAGAGGTCCAAATCGGGAATTGTCTTTCCATATCCATATTGATGCATCCGATAAAGATGCGAGGGGAGCCTTGGGACAAGTAGAGGATAAGTTGCCTTATGCTATTTACTTCATTAGTAAGAATTTGTCTAAATTTGAGATGAATTACACTGTCACCGAAAAAGAACTCTTAGCTGTAGTACATTCTTTAAACAAATTTAGGCACTATATCACTGGGTACCAAAATTTTGTTCAGATTGATCATGTAGCCATTAAATATTTTATGAACAAACTTGATGTTAATGCTAGGATAATTATATGGTTGTTATTGTTACAACAGTTTGATCTGACTATGATTGACGAACCAGGGAAAGAAAATGTGGTTGCAGATTTTTTTTTTCAAGTTAAACTTGCCTACAGGTAATGAAGAGATGATGGATGATCGACTGCTAGATGAGCACCTATTTTCTATCTCGGTGCTTTATCCTTGGTTTGCTGACATAAATTGGTTGCTGGGATGTTTGATCCTAATCTATCATCTAGGGAGAAAAGAAATATTGTAAGGAAAATCTCTTCTTTCACTTGGATTAGGGGCAATCTTTTTAGATTGGGACCAAATCAAATATTGAGGAGATGTGTAAGAGAAGAGGAGGTATTTGACATCCTATCAACATGTCATGATGGTCCTTGTGGAGGTTATTTTGCTATGAAAGGAAAACCTTTAATGTTTTACAGGCTAGTTACTATTAGCCCACTTTACATCAAGATGCAAGGAGATATACCACCAGATATGATCAGTGCAAAAGTATGGGAAAACCCATTGAAGTCATACATCTACAAAGGAAGGTTTGACATGAAAAGCATATCAAGGAAAATAATTTTCAAGAAGGGGATTGGGCCCTATTATATGGTTCTAGGTTCAAAGATTTCAAGGGAAGCTAATGACAATATGGTTGGGTCCATATCTAGTGGAAAAGTGTCATGAAAATGGATCTGTCCAGATCAGAACCATTCATGAGGAAGTCATTCCCTTTCTTGTAAATGGTTATATGATCCAAAAATGGATCCTGAATAAACCTCTAAGTATAAAAGACTTCATGTAAGAGGTAAAAGGTGCCAAATGGCACAAATCCTTTGTAAATCAGAGGAAAATGAAATTCTCAAGCTACTCTCAGAAATAGTCTCATTGCAGACATCTCCTCATTCTGAATCCAACACAACTTGAATGGGTGACAATGGACTTCATATGAAGAAGTTATCATCAAAAGAAGTTCCCCTTTTGTTCTTGAGAAAGAGGCAAAAAATTGAAGAAATAACGCAATCAAAGGCTTAAACCAGATGCTGCACAGGAGCCGTCAGATCTGGCTGATCAACATTCCAGATCTGATTGGCAATTGCAATCGGTGAAGGCAATCAGCAGATATTGGAGGCAGATGTGTGATGGTGCGATCGTTGAAATCGGAAAATCGCAATCGGCAATTCCACTAGGCAGAGGCGGGACCCCTGGCCAAGCGATACCGCGATCACTGATATCGGCGTTGGCAGATCGCATTAGCTTAGGCCATGCTATGTGGATAGACCTCGAAGCTCAGGCGATTTGCTATTGTGATAAGTCACATCACAAAATTGCATCGGAGCTACCCAAAGGAACGGGGATAAATGTTATATACGCCAATGCGATGAAACCGGACTAGAAAGGGTTCCGAAATGCAAATGAATGGTATTTCAAATCCGCCATCAGGCCATTTTGCAGGATTTTTCAGTGTTTTAACGTATTTTATAAATACAAAGGGAAAGCCATGGAACGGAAAATTGCGAATTGCGACATCGATTGAGAGCAGACCCGATAGGAAAATAAAGCACATTTATGAAAACCTTAAGTCTGGTGAACATTGCTTTATGCGTATTTTCCTGTGTTTTACAGTGTTCTCTGTGTAAACATAGAGCCACTGCTTCAAAAGGATTCAAAGTGCTGGTGGCTCCTTCCATTGTGGAATAGGTGGCATTCATCCCCGAGGGCATTTAGCAATTATTGCTAACTCTCAAAGAAGGAATTCGAGCGGAGAAAAACAGGAAGACGAAGAGCCCAGGAGGGAAATGAATCAATAGCATTGTTTTGGCTTAAAATCCATGGATGTCAAAGACAGAGGGGCTGGCTGAGTTGTTGCTAAGTAGTTGTCGATTGTTGTTGGGTTTTGTTGCTGGAAGCCAAGCCAAAGCAGGAAGTTAAGGCAAAAGAGTTAGCGCAGAAGCAAAAGAGCAGCCTACAGGGTCACTTGGAAGCCGAGTGAAAAGCCAAGAGGGCTGTGAACTGATAGAGGGCAGAAAGAAGTCAGAGCTGAAGAGCTAGAGAGCCAAAGAGCCAGAGTTAGAGACAAGAGCCAGAACTAAGAGCCAAAGAGCCAGAGTCAGAGCCAAGAGCTAGAACCAAGAGCCAAGAGCCAGAGCCAAAAGCTAGAGCTTCAAGAGCCAGGGGATTAAATGGTGTCTGAACCCACTATTTTTGTATAAAACAATAGAAGTTGAGCCAAGAGCTTGTTAGAAGGACTAATACTATAATCCTAGAGAGCCTAGTTGAATTAACTAGAGCTCACGAAGATGTAGCCCAAGAGTTGTGGGTGAAAGCCAAATTAATATTGTTGTTTCTGTGTGTGTTTCACTTGCTGCATTATTTACTGCTATTTATATTTAAAATATTAGCATAAGCAACAGTAATTACAACATTTAACAGCAAAAAAAAAATACCAACATACGCCTATATTTTCAAGCATTCCTTAATTCCACGTTGGAAAATCAATAAGACTTGGGAATATTCAAGCTTTGGAAGTGGGAGAGGTTCTTGTAAGTTAGACAAGAAGCCTAAGTGCCCCATTTTCAGATCAAGTGGTATCAGAGCTTAAGTTTGATTAACCCCACCTTTAAGGAAGTTTATATCAGAATGCTTGATTGACAAAGCAAAGACTGCTTGTCTGAAAGGTGTTTGAATAGCAAGAGGCTGATTGTATGCTTGCTTTGCAGACTGGCCATTTTTTGAGTTTAAAGAGGTAAAGGGAAAGCTGTTGATAGCTCAGTCCAAGAAGGACAAGAAAGAAGAAGGGTTGAAGGCATTCTTCCATCCCAAAGAGCCTCAAGGCAATCCAAAGCACAAGAGGTTTGTAGCAAGAGGTTGCTTAAATAAGCTCTTTATTTATTTGGTTGAAGTTTTTTTTTGTTCATCGGCATAATGACAAATTCTACAAGTGGGTCCTCAAATTCTGCTCTCTTCACAAGATTCTTTGATGAAGACATGAAGCAAGAGTTTTCCACCATTATGGATATGGTGAGAGAAATGTATGAGGATGGATGGAAGAGTAGCATGCTTAGAAAATAGCTGAATTCCATCAAGGAAGAGAAGCAGTTGCTTGCTGACAGACTACAGGAAATGGAGAGACAACTTCATATTGCAAATATGAACTGTTATCACCTCAAGAAAATCTCCTAGGTTGTATATCAGAGATGCTCAGGAACATTACAAACTCAACAAAAATGTTGGAAAATGGTGGATAAATGAGAGAAATGATGCATATTCAAGCCAGATAACCACTTCTACTATGCTTAACCCCAGACATGGGTGAACACCCCTAGACTACAAGGCTTTAGACCACCAATTACTCATAGTTTGAGGAAGAGGTGAAGATGGAGAATACTGATCACAACAGCAGATGCATAGGACCCTTTGATGGCTAGTTGCAACCAGTAAGGAGGTCTGCAAATCTATTTCCTAATGCATAGACATGATGACAGCTCTCTGGCATTAAAATAACAGAAACCTGCATAAAAATTCAATGATACTAACTAGATTCTAACACAGAGGTGGGATGACAGCCGCTCTAATGCTAAACATCAAGAGCACATGAACAAATGCATAACAGGCACAGTCTGGAACAAAGACGAAGAAGTGAAAAGTGAGCAATTAACAGTAAAGGAAGCTTACATTAGCTGAAAATAAAGACCAGACGCTGCAGGTATCACAGTACTTACAGTCTCCAGAAGTTGAACCTTACATCAGAATAAAATTCATCAACCCTCAACACATCTTGTTTGTGGGTACATATAGAGTTTGTTTACAAAATTGCTCTGCTGCCCTATGCGTGGAGGGTCATAGCTGACCACCAACCACATTTACTATCAGATATGGTCTTTGATACATTTTGATTGTTTTAATGGACAAAATGACCTTTCTGCTGCTCTGATGTACTTCATGAACAGGTGAAATGCCATGTTTATCTGCTCAAGGCTGTCCTTCTCATCCTTGGCCATGCTGCTCCTTAAATGTGGTTGTTGGGGATTCAATGTGCAGAGTACCGGATCATGGCTCCCTTTCTTCTTCGCGTGCATAGGACAGGCCCAAAACACGGAAAATGCATGGAAAATGGATGATGGGCTGAAATGAATATTAGTCGTTGGATGGCTCAGACGGATGGATGAGATCTCTTAGCGGGCAGCGTCGAGAGGAAACGGAAGCGAGATTGAATAAAAGCCGTTGGATCTGACAAATTGGATGATGGAGATCGGACTATGCGGGCTATTGGGAGCAAATGGGAGTGGATGAATGAGGGCCATTGGATCGCGGGTGGCAGATCCAACGGTTGACGGGAGCGGAAGCTGCACGAGCGTTAATCAGCGGGGGTCGTACATGTGGGAAGTAAGCGGTTTCCCCACACCACTCACGGGAGTTGGGTGGTTTTCATATGCGGAGGAGCGATCGAGTATAATAGTGCCACGTGGTGGATGGGACGGCAGGGAAACCACTTTCCTCGCGGGTTATCGCGTGCACAGGTTCTAGAGGTGGGAGGAGCGTCTATCGTTGGATCCCAATGGGGTGATCGGACGGCCAAGGTATTACAACACGTGCTTATTGCTTGATGTGACAGGGAAGGGTCTTGGTGGTAGCACTTTTTTATATACGCGAGGTTAAATGACCACAATCTTATGGGTTGACCTTGCGTGCGGGACCCGAGGGAAAAGGATATAAACAGGGTTTATGGAGAAATTTTAGTAGAAAACGGAGAAATGGGGAGTTAAAGAGTGTAAGCAGAGTGATAAGGAAAAGGAGGGTTATGGTGCACGGTCACGCTATCGGGGTTTTATGACATTTAAACCCAGCACCCTGGATCTAAGGAAACAAGGCTTTTATGCCAAATGTGGTTGTAAAACAGGGTAGTGGGGTTTTATGGACTAAAGGGAAAATAAAGGAGGAAGCGGGAAAAATTGCTGCAAGCCTTATACAACCAAAACCAGCACTGTTTAACCTGATTTTATCCATCAAATGGTGCAAAATGTAGTAGAGCTAACACTGGCTCCTTCTGGGGATGAGATCCTCCCTGTGAGGTCTCAAGAACCTGCAGATCAATACCTTCCTGATGAAAACAAATTAGCCAAAATTCCTAGTGTTCCATTGGGCATGGAGTCTTCTTTGCCTAGACAAAACTGATAAAAACAAAATATTTACAATCTTTAAGGCCAAAGACCTTAAACAACATAATTTTTCAGAAAACACCCATTGACTGGGCCATAAAAAACTGCCTCTCCTCCCATACTTTTCAGTATAAAGGTGTTGTTCCCTTGAATCTGTGAATGATGAAAGGCCCTGTCCAGAAAGCATCAAAATTCCCATGATTTCCTTTCTTTTCCTTTAGTGCATCCCATTTCAAAACCAAGTCCCCAACCTGAAAATTATCTGTCTTTGTCTTCCTGTCAAAAGCATCCTTGATCTTTTTCTGATCTGTTGCAGCCTTTTCAACCAGCTGTTCTCTAATCTGATGTACCTCTGCTAAATCAGTGATCCTCTTTTCCATTTCTTCTTCTTGATTCTGATTTTTTTGAAAGAATTTTGCCACAAGCAGAGTTAACTGAATTGGGAATACAACCTCAGTGCCATATACCAGCTTGAAAAGAGAATTCCCTGCAGATTTATTAATGGTCATTCTGTCAGCCCACAGTGCATACTTGAGCTTGGAATCCCAATTCTTTTTATTGTCTTCCAGCAGCTTCTTAATTATTCTTATTAGGCTTTTATTTGAAGATTCTGCTAGACCATTTCCTTGAGGATAATATGAGGTGGAATGAACAAGTTTAATACCCATTGAATCACACATTTCCACCAATTCTTTTGCCCTGAAGGTTGTTGCATTGTCTGTGACCAGTTTATGTGGACAACCAAATTTGTTGAAGGTATTCTCTATCAAAAACTTCGTGACCACATTATGATCAACCTTCCTTGTAGGGACTTCTTCAATCCACTTAGTGAAATAATCAGTGGCTACTAATATCCACCTATGCTGGCCACTGGAATGTGGATTGATTTCTCCAATGGAATCCAAGCCCCACTGCTGAAAAGGTCCTTTTGCAAGTATTGGTTTCAAAGGCAGGGACTTCAATTGTTGTTTTCCTTCAAATCTTTTGCACCTGTCACAAGATTTAACAAATGAAAATACATCAGAAAATAAGGAGGGCCAGTAATATCCAACTCTTAGGATTTCATGGGTTATGGTCTTCCAATAATGGTGCCCCCCACACATGCTGGAATGAAACTGCTGCATAACTTCTTTTGACTGTTCTTTGTCCAGACACCTCAAAAGCACTCTAGATGGATCCCTCCAGTAGAGCAGATTTTCATTAATGCAATATTTAGCTGCCCTAAGCTTTATGGTTCTGGCTTGACTTTGAGTAAATCCTGAAAGGATTTCTAGCTTCAAACAGAAATTAATTATTGCAGCATACCAATTACAAGAAGCTAGATTCTCAGGCACTGACTAATTTCTGTCTGGTTCAGCTATTTCTTCCTCTTCTGCTTGACCATTTTCTGCAATTGTGTTCAGGAAATCAATATCTAATGATCTGCAATTTTATTTAGCTAACAACTTGGCAAGACCCTGACCTCTGACCAGCTTGGTGGGCTTTAGCTCTATGTTAAATTCTATCATCTTTGCAATCCATTTTTCCATTCTTCCATCAGCATCAGGTTGTGTTAGGACATCTTTTATTGCAGCAGATGGTACATATGCGATTATCTTGGAGTGCAAGATATAAACTCTAAAAGATTTCAAGGATTTGATAAGAGCATATGCCTGTTTTTCAATAATATCATACCTCAGTTTAGCATCCCTCAAGTTCTTGCTAAAAAATGCTACTGGATATTCTGAACCTTCTTCAGCTACCTGATATAAAACTGCTGCAATGGTGTCTTCAGAGGCAAATGAGAATATATGGAACTCCTTGTTGTAATCAGGGCTGCTTAGAGTAGGAGCTTCCATAATGGCCTTTTTAATGGACTCAAATGATTTTCTTGCTGCATCAGTCCATCTTACCTCTGACCCTTTCTTCAACATGGAGGTAACACGCTTCACCAGTTTTGCAAAATTTGGAATGAACCTCATGACAAAATTTATTTTACCCAGGAAGGACTGAATATCTTTCTTTGATCTCGGGACAAAAAAAGTCTGTATTGCTTTTAATCTTTCTGGGTCAATCTGGACACCTGCAGCAGAAACAATATGTCCCAACAGCTTGCCCTCTTCTAAAGCAAATTGTGATTTTTTAGGATTGACTGAAATCCCAAACCTTCTGCACTTCAGAAACACTTTTTTCAAATGCTGCAAATGATTTTGATGGCTGCTGGAATATACTGTTATGTCATCAAGGTAGATAAGGACAAATTTACCCTTCTCTCCCACAAATGCTATATCCATTATTCTCTGAAAGGTAGCTCCAGCATTCATGAATCCAAAAGGCATCTTGGCATACATAAAATTGCCCCAAGGAGTGGTAAATGTAGTCTTTTCTTGATCATCTGGGTGCACAACAATCTGATCAAAGCCTGAAAATCCATCCAAGAAAGACATAACTTTGGCTCCTGAGACCTTTTGCAACAAATGCTCCATCTTGGGCAAGGGATAATTGTCTTTCTTTGAGCACTTGTTCAAGTTTCTGAAATCAACACACAGTCTAATTTCTCTGCTTTTCTTCCTCACTACCACCAAATTGGCTACCCATTTTGAATATCTGAGAGGGACTATGATCTTGGCAGCTAGCAATTTTTTAATCTCTTTTTCAATTAGAGGAAGAAGCATAGGATTTATTGATCTCAGCTTCTGTTTGAAAGGAATAGTGTCTTTCTCCAGAGGGATTTTATGCTGAATTATCTTCTTATCATAAGTTTTCAAGTCACTATACTCCCAAGAAAACACATCAGCAAATTGCTTCATTAATTTGCAGTATTCAGCACTTTGGTCAGCAGACAGATGAGAAGACAGATGTATGTATCTAGGCTGACCTGAACTCCTTATGTCATGCTTACAGACTGCAGATTGATATTCTTTTTGGGTAGCCTTGTAAGGCACATCATTCTGGTCAAACAATCTTTCAAGAAGAATTATACTCTTAGGAATATGATTACTAGGAAGTTGGACAATGCTGTTTTTACCAATTTTATTTCTAAGCTGGGATTTGGGGTTTTCTAACAAGGCTTCATTTCTTGGTCAATTTTCATTTCGGAAAACTCATCAATGACTTGCAAAAACCTATTTATCTCATCATCATCATTGAAAACTTTCCAATGCTGGACGTTATCAGGCAAGGATGGTCTATATTTCATTTGAACTTCATAAACTAGTTTGGGAGGCATGGGAGGAATAAATAGACTAGCAGACACAGCAAGGGAATCAGCAAGCTAATTTTGGGCTCTAGGAATATATGAAATACATAAATAATCAAAATAATCTCTTATTCTCCATACCTCATCTCTGTATGCTTTCAGCCTTGGGTGCTTTGCTTGAAATGTTTTATTTACTTGCTGAATGATCAAATCAACATCTCCAAATACCTTCAGATTCTTGATTCCTCTGTCTTTTGCTGCATTAAGGCCTCATACTCTACTATATTGTTTGTGACTTGAAAAACCAGCTTAAAAGATAGCTGAATGCTTTCTTGTTTTGGAGATACTAGCACCACTCCTGCTCCGACAGTCTCCCTGGAACATGCTCCATCAAAAAACATGTCCCAAACCTAACTTCCTTGCTCTTCCTCGGCTTGAACTATTGGTTTCCTGATATGCATTGAGGCCTTCTGAGATTCTTCAATTTGGAGAATACATGCTCCAAAATCAGTGTCCACTGCATATATGGGATGATTGGTAGGATTCTTCTCATCACTGATGATGTATGCCAACTGTGCTTCTTTGTACAATCTCCTTCTTTCTCCTCCAAAGACTGGGATAGTGGCATAACATAGGGAATTCTGTAATGTCCCACCTAGTCTCTTAATCCACCATCTAGACAGCAACATGCCAAATTTAGGAGGGACATCTGCTACCACAATATCCATCATCATACTCTTCATGGGCAGCTGAGTTAAGGTAATGGCCTGATCTTTAATTAATCCAAGAAATTTCACTTTCCTTGAATCAAAAGAGAATAAATCATGTTAGGATCTGGTGATGTCAAGGCCTAACTCTTCCATGACAGCTTTAGGCATTAGATTGTGGCTAGCCCCTATATCTAGCAGGAAATTGTGGAGGATTTTGTCATGAATGGTCAATGAGACATAAAAAGATGGAGAATTATTATCAGCAAATTCAATCATGGGGCTGAGCACAATGGCAGGCTTGTCATCTTGCAAATTGACAGAGTTAGTGGAGGTTTGTGTGGTTTCTAGCTCAAGGGCATCAAGGATAGGCTTTCTAAATACTTCACTCTTTACCAACTCTACCAGAGGCACAGATATTTTCAATTTCTGGACTTCTGACTCAAAGTTGAAAGAAGAAGATAATTTATTAGAAACTTTTACCTCTTGAACTGGAGCTTTAAGGATGACTGGATCAGCTGATGGTCTTCTTTGTCTGATATTCTGTGACTCTGCTTGGACAACAGCTCTTTGGGTAGGATTCTCCTTGACCTTTTTTGCATTGGACCTCAGGTTATATCTTTGTTGTTCACCAGTTTGTAGAACAGCCTCTCTATCCCACTCCTGACTGTCTTGTTCTTGCAGCAAAGATTCTTCATAAGCAGCCAAAGTCAAGAATGCAGCGCTGCCTTTATCTTCCATGCAGTGGATTTCATCCTCATCTTCAAACTGTTCCTCCTCCATGACTACATTTTGGAAAGGAGCCTTAACTTTCAGTTCTTATTTTGATTCTTCACCCCTTTGCATTATTTGTAACTGCTCATTTGCTCTTCTGAATGGATTTGGATTTCTTGGAGCAAATGTATTCTGCTGCCTTGTTTTTCTTGAATTCTGCTCAACCTTTAGCTTAGAAATTTCAGCAGCCAATGACTCTATCATCTTAGTCATTTTGTCTAATTTAGGCTCTGAAGATGATGCAGAGGAAGTAGAAGCCTAACCTCTTTGCCTCCTTCTGTTAGCTTGGCTTTTAAGCTTTTCTACATCCATGATATTAGATTCCACCTCTAGTGCTGCATCTTGCATGTCTGACAGAGTAGCACATCTCCTTTCTCTCAATAACAGGTAGAAATCAGAGTCAAAAGCATTGGCATAAGTGAGTTTGGCAGAGGTGGGGGCAGGCTTTACCTCAGTTGGTATCTTACAATACATACGATTTAATCTTTTATTAAAATCAGGCAATGATTCCCCATTTTCCCTCTTCAGGTTACCAAACTCAGTATGGTAATACAGTAAATCCTTTTTATCTCCCCAGTGCTTCAAAAATGCATCATCTAAGGCTTCAATATCTGTTATAGATCTTTGGGGCAATTCTCTGAACCACTTCCTAGCCTCTCCATTAAGGCTCTGGACAAAAACTCTCATCCACACATCATTTTCACTTATATCTAAATTATCAGCATAACTATAAAAAGCTTCTAGGTGTTCTTCTGTTGTTACTCCCTCTATGCCAGTGAACTTAGGCATATATTTTTGATATTCTCCCACAGGCATAGGATTCAAAGGGACAGGCAAGACCAAGGGTCCATATCTAGCAGCAACAATTCTTTCTATCTTCGTGGGTGCTTGCTGGCCTACCATGATTGGGATATGTGGAAGAATATTAGCATATTGAATGGTATAAAGTAATGTGATGGATAGCAAAGACAAAGGGGAACTAACTGAACAAGGGGTTGAATGAATCTCTGAAGGAATTTCCTTATTAACAGTGCTAGGCTCTAAATCTTCAAACTGTAAAACTTCAGCAATAACTTTATCTTTCAGAGATGCATGAGATTTCTTAGGCTCACCTGATCCTAATGCCCCTTTCTGTGATGCTTTCTTTGATTTGACAGTCCTATCAGAGTCAGGCACTGGTTCAGCTGATGATTTATGAGGATTTCTTCGAGTATGTCTCACAAACTGAGCCAGAACTTCAATGTGGAGTTGCCAAAGGATGGTCTTCCTCTAGTGGAGTCACCAGATAGATGATTACAACCAAATTATGTGTCTAGACCTTGTCTATCATCAAAATCTATAACTGTGTCGTTCTCCCAGGGAAGTTGAGCTTCAATTCTCCTCTCCCCGGCAACGACGCCAATTAATGTTATCACCCCAAGAAACTCTCCTAGGTTGTATATCAGAGATTCTCGGGAACATTACAAACTCAACAAAAATGTTGGAAAATGGTGGATGAATGAGAGAAATGATGCATATTCAAGCCAGATAACCACTTCCTCATAGGATGACAGCTCTCTGGCATTATAATAACAAAAACCTGCATACAAATTCAATGATACTAACGAGATTCTAACATAGAGGTGGGATAATAGCGCCTCTAATGCTAAACATCAAGAGCACATGAACAAATGCATAACAGGCACAGTCTGGAACAAAGACGAAGAAGTGGAAAGTGAGCAATTAACAACAAAAGAAGCTTGCATTAGCTGAAAATGAAGACCAGACGCTGCAGGTATCACAGTAGTTACAGTCTCCAGAAGTTGAACCTTACATCAGAATAACATTCATCAACCCTCAACACATCTTGTTTGTGGGTATATATAGAGTTTGTTTACAAAATTGCTCTGCTGCCCTATGCGTGGAGGGTCATAGCTAACCACCAACCACATTTACTATTAGATATGGTCTTTGATACATTTTGATTGTTTTAATGGACAAAATGACCTTTCTGTTGCTCTGCTGTACTTCACAAACAAGTGAAATGCCGTGTTTATCTGCTCAAGGCTGTCCTTCTCGTCCTTGGCCATGCTGCTCCTTAAATGTGGTTGTTGGGGATTCAATGTGTAGAGTACCGGATCATGGCTCCCTTTCTTCTTTGCGTGCACAAGACAGGCCCAAAACACGAAAAATGCATGGAAAATGGACGATGGGCTGAAATGAATATTAGTCGTTGGATGGCTCAGACGGATAGCCGAGATCTCTTGGCGAGAATCGTCAGGAGGAAATGGAAGCGCGATTGAATAAAAGCCGTTGGATCTAACAAATTGGATGGTGGAGATCAGACTATGTGGGTTATCGGGAGCAAATGGGAACGGATGAACGAGGGCTGTTGGATCGCGGGTGGAAGATCCAACGGCTGACGGGAGCGGGAGCTGCACGAGCATTAATTAGTGGGGGTCGTACATGTGGGCGGTAAGCAGTTTCCCCGCACTGCTCACAGGAGTTGGGTGGTTTTCGTATGCAGAGGAGTGATCGAGTATAATAGTGCCGCGTGGCGGATGGGACGGTGGGGAAACCGCTTTCCCCGCGGGTTATCACATGTGCAGGTTCAAGCAGTGGGAGGAGTGTCTATCGTTGCATCCCAATGGGGTGATCGGATGGCCAAGGTATTACATCATGTGCTTATTGCTTGATGTGATAGGGAAGGGTCTTGGTGCTAGCACTTTTTTAATATACGCGGGGTTAAATGACCACAATATTATGGGTTGACCTTTCGCGCGGGACCCGAGGGAAAAGGATATAAATAGGGTTTATGGAGAAATTTTAGCAGAAAAACGAGAAATGGGGAGTTAAAGAGTGTAAGCGGAGTGATAGGGAAAAGGAGGGTTATGGTGCACGGTCACGCTATCGGGGTTTTATGAAATTTAAACCCAGCACCCGGGAGCTAAGGAAACAAGGCTTTTATGCCAAATGTGGGTGTAAAACAGGGTAGTGGGGTTTTATGGAGAAATGGGAAAATAAAGGAGGAAGCGGGAAAAACTGCTGCAAGCCTTATACAACCAAAACCAGCACTGCTTAACCTGATTTTATCCATCAAATGTTGCAAAATGTAACAGAGCTAACATGAACCTGAAGAGGATGCAAGAGTTGGAAACATAACTCTTTGTTGCCCAAGAAGCCTTAGTCAAGTATCAGCTTGAAGAAGAGGTAAACCATTCCAGTTTGTCTTCAAATTCCTCTAAGGATGCTTATATTGGTTCTTTTGAAAAACATACTAAAGGCATAGGTTTGAAGCTAATGTCCAAGATGGCCTATGAAGGAAAGGGCTTGGGTAGACATGCACAAGGTATTGTTGAGCCAATAATGATTGAAGAAAGCCCTAAGTATTTGGGTCTTGGCTATGGACAAGCTTATGGAGAAAGTTCCAAAGCTACCATGAAGGCCACTGAAACAGCTCCAAGAACAGGTTGCATTATAGAGTGTGAAGATTGTATTTAGGAAGAATGCAATATCTTGAAACATCATTTGCAAGATGTAGGTGTTCAGAAGCACACACTTGAACCAGAGAGTTGGGGAGACTCCAATAGCCTTGAAGAGAATGATGGTGTTCCAAAGGGAGCCACTTCTTCATTTGCTTCACTTCCTCATGAAGACAATAAAGGTGAAAGAGAAAGGTATAAATATGGTTCTAAACATTATCCTTTTGATTGTGCAAAGCATGATAAATTTCCACATATGTATGGGAAAAGAATTGCATGTTCCTTTTGTGGTTTGGATAACCATGATGTTTCTAGATGTTGGAAGAGAATGGCCACATATAGGAAGTAGAAGAAGGAAAAGAAGCAAGAAGCCAAAGGTCCATTGGACAAGGCAAATCATGCTGTCAAGAGGATGCACATGCAGTGCACTTATTGCCATAAGCAAGGACATCTTGCTGCAAAATGTTGGACTCTGAATCCAGCAATGCTTCCACAAAAGCTGAAGAAAGTGGAAAGAGAAGATGGCAAAAAGGGAAGTGAAGATTCCATGAGTGATGTGTCTCAAAATGATTCACATGATGATGCTGATGTGCAGAAAAATGTAGTACCTTTGAAAGGGATTGGTAAGGAATGGTTAGAGTCCTTATCCGATTGAGATTGCAAGTCTGTTGATGCATCTACATTATATTTCATTTCAGCTTCGAAAGTAAAGTGTGCTTAAGTGAAAATTGAAGGATGAAATGCATGCATGAGCATGAGATGCATGAACACAGGGATGATGATTTCCTTATTTTGAAAATGTATGTGTAATTAACTTGCAGGTTTGATTTCTTTGACATGCATGTGATGCCATGTTGACTTGGGAGAAGTTAACTTGGTCTCCAAATGGATATAATGATGAAGTGTTTCATCTTTTGAAAAAGAGTCCTAATGGTCTTTTTCTACATGCTTGACTTGAAGAGTCATTTGTTTAAAGGCATGTTTTGTGGGCTTGTTGTCTAGTACATTATTTGTATGCAGATGTAAGACATGGAGGTGTTCACAAGATGTGAAATCTATTTCTTTTGTTGAAGCAGGAGTTAGTCCATCCAGTTGTTGTATGTATGCTTGTTGTTGTTAACAGTTGTTGTTGGCAGCCTTTCAAATAGGTACAAATGAAAGTCTTGTGGAGTGGATGTAATTCACATTTGTTGAGCCACCTTGGATCAATGATCAAGGTAGAAGAGTTCAAACTACCTTCCATAACTATTTCAGCAGAAGCTCTGCATGAAGGCAAGAAGGAAGACTAGCCCATCCAAGAAGGGAAGTGGTCAGAAACTTAGGTTCAGAGGCACTATGCAAAGGCAAATGTAGGGAGGCTAAAAAGAAGAGGGTGAGCCACTCTCATTTACTGTTCAGATCAATATATCAATCTTTTGGAGACCAAAATTTCTCTTAGTGGGAAGGTGTGATCCATGTTAGCACCTAAATCTGCCTCAGGCTGAAGGAAGGCAAAAGTTAGGGTAACCACAAACCACGCTCTGTCTAATAGCTAGCCCTACCAGTACAGGAGAGGGCTCTCTCCGAGTCACGCTCAGTGAATAGATAATCGAAAATGGTTTGAGATGAATTAAAATGCAATATTTACCTTAGGCTAGTAAGTGAATAGGGATTCTGGAAACAAATTTATGAATGACCGAGCTTCTGGGATGTTATGGGACCGACGCTCAGCAAAGAACAGAGAATTTAATACAAAGGCACAGATTATTCTGTGAGGTAAGGTAGGCGGAAAATGTAACAATTTTAGTTTGAGGTAACGTGGCATGAAAAGAATGCTGAAGAAAGTGAAAAGGGCATAGTGACATGAATCCTTTTCAATAGAAGAGTAACATTGAACATGAAATTTTCCCATAGGCAGAGCAATAAAATTGAATTCTACCTAATCTCACTCAGAAAATGTCACTGGAAATGAATATGAATCGAATTATGAAACATAACGAAATACATATGAAAACATAAGAGACACATTTGCTACACTCACAACCACAAGAATCTCATGAAACAGAGCCGCTGCCTTTCATTAATTCTTTGTCAAAAATACACAGTGAAGAAACAAAGTTTCTTTCCCACAGTCTCCCAGAAGTTACAAGCCAACCAACCCTTTGCAAATAACTTGCATACAATATAGAGAATGTGTGAGGAAGAGATAGAACGCCCAAGGTTTGGGGAGTTACTCGAATCATTGCAAAATGGAGATGGAGAGCAAACCATCAACTACAGGTGCAGCGATGCAAACATGACATTTGGCTTGGGGTGACCATTTGCCTTCCTTCGCCACTTGGATAGAAGCCAATCTGGAGAAAAACACTTTAAATTCCACCTTTGGTGCCAAAAAACTGAAGTGTAGATGAGCAGGCCCACTTGGAGAAGTCGCGAACCGAAATTTCGCGAAACGGAAGCAAATTGGCAATTTTTCCTCTGTGCACTACGCCATTTTCTCTGTGCATCGTGCTATTTTGGGGCCTATTTTGGGGCACTTGCAGGTGTCCAAAATGTGCCCAAGTGGGCTTGTTGGAAATCCTGTCCTATCTACTTTCTAACTCCACTGGAATTTTTGAATTTTGTGCTCATTTGCCCCTCCAAATATTCATTCTCCCAAGATTGCTTTCTGTGTGTCAAAAAAGTGGCAGAGAGGCCATTTTTGGGTGTTTTTTGACCTTTCTCAGGAGTGGTATCTTTGCTCTGATACCATGTTAATTTTCCATGAAACACTACAAGTAATTAGATGAATAACTGAAAACAAGGCAACTATATATTGAAACCAAATTAAATTTCACCAAGATATAGAGTTTCCTAACAAATTATAAGCAGTGGAATAAAACACTAGAAATAAAACCACATCACACAAATTGATATGCTTGTTTACCCAGGAAACTCAAATGGGGAAATCTACTTTCTTTGTTGTGGAATTTTATTGATAATTCTTGAGAAATTGATCTTATTA
Organism: Pinus tabuliformis; assembly: GCA_031772625.1. Lineage (NCBI taxonomy): Eukaryota > Viridiplantae > Streptophyta > Pinopsida > Pinales > Pinaceae > Pinus > Pinus tabuliformis. The sequence continues at coordinate 977,668,121 of CM062807.1, forward strand.
CAAAGTAATGTGTCTCTCTGAGAACACACTTTTTCTCTTTCTGCACTAGCCTTGACTTTCCCTACAAACCCCTGATCTCGTCTCCTAAATCGTTGCGCACCACCAAACCCTATTTTCTACCAGACCTCCTATTTTCTAGCACAATAGGCCCTTATTTCTATGTGCACTTGAGCTCTTATTATTTAGCACCATTCTCGTAACAATGTAAACTTTGAAACGAGAACTGATACTATTACCCGTTTCATAGAGATAAAAAAAAGGTGACCTGATTTTGAGAAGGGATGATGCAGAACACACATATTTTTTTAGAGCATAGTTTTTGGCACTTTAAATAACCGATATGATTACCTGTTTCGTAGAGGTAGCAAAAAAGTGACCCGATTTTGAAAAGTGGTGATGCAGAATACACTTCTTTTTTTTTCGGAGCATATTTTTGACACTTTAAATTTTCTTATGTATCAAATATAAAAATTTGTTTTTAAATGTTAGTGATTTTCATGCTGATTTTGAAATGTGTTGATGCAACATACTTTTTTTAGAGGGCTTATTTTTCACACTTTAAAATTTATTATGTCCAATTTTTTTTGAAATCATGATTACTTAACGAATTTTCAAGTTGTTTTATTTTTCTTTTTTTAAATGTTGATTACTTAAAGAATTTTCAAGTTGTTTTATTTTTCTTTTTTAAAATATTGATTACTTAACTATATATATATATATATATATATATATATATATATATAAAAGACCAAAACAACATAAAATAATAATAATAATAATAATCTCATAAACCATAAAAGAATTTGGAAAAGAAAAACAAAATTTTAAAAACCTATAAAATTAAGTAAGTAAAAATAGAAAATTTTATAAAAACATTAAGAAAAATTAGAAAAAAAAATAATAATTAAAAACAAACTAGATTAAAAATACTAAAAAACAACAACAACAACAACAACTAAAATGAAGATGATAAACATTTAAAAATAATAAATAAATAAACTGAAATTATAAACCATAAAAAATATGAAAATTATATATATATATATATATATATATATATGAAAAATTCAAAAGACATTTAAGTTAAAAAGAAATATCTATTTTTGATTTAAAAAAAAAAAAAAACTTTTAAATTTTTTCTTAAACCCTATATTTTTTATTAAAAAAAAAAAAACATATATATATTTGCTTAAAAAAAAAGCGCATTTAACTTTTTTTAATAAATAAATGTTTTTTATTTAAAACAAAAAAAACAAGCCCATATTTTTTTATTTTTTTTCAATAACAAACATTTAATTTTTGTTTTTTAAAATAGGAATTTTTTATTTTTTATTTTTTAAAATTATTAATTTATAAACATTTTTTTTATAAACTTTAAAAAATTAATTTTTAAAAAATTAAAATTTTAAACTTTAATTAATTTTAAAAAATTTTAAACAAATATTTTTTAATTAAAAAAAAAAAAAAATTGATTCTATGCCCGACCACCCGTGATGGCGAGGTCGTGGACTGAGGGGTTGCATGCAGCGTCCTTCTCCTAAGGCTGCGCCACCATGGAAGGCGGGGCAATTCATGCAGCCCCTCTGCCCACGGCCACACCACCACAGGCGGCTGAGTGGCAGCGGGGCGATTCCAATATTGACCCGCCATCGCCTAGTTGTCCATGGTGGCGCGCCCATGGGAAGAGGGGCTGCATGCAGTGTCCTCCACCCAGGGCCGCACCACCAGGGGCGGCCGGGTTGCGACGAGTCGATTCCCAGAATCGACTTGCCGCTGCCCGGCCGCCCGTGGTGGCGCGGCCATGGGCAGAGGAGGCTGCATGTAGCCACTCCGCCCACGGTAGGGAGAGTCCATTTTTTTTTAAATAAAAAAAATTGTTTAAAAAAAAATTAAAAGTTTATTTAATAAAAAATGGTTAATAAATTTTTTATTTTGTTTTAAATAAAAAATATTTGTTTTTAAAATTGTTTTGAAATTCTTTTTTTTAATAAAATTTTTAAATGTTTTTTTTTTTTTAATAAAAATATCTATATTTGGTTTTAAATTTAAATGTGTTTTTTTATTTTATTTGAAAATACATATATATTTTTTATTTTTTTAATTGGTTTTTGTTTTTTTTTGTTTTTGAATTTGAGTATATTTTTGTTTTTTTAGGTTTTTCTTGATGATGATGGTTAACGTCCACTGAGACCAAATAATGGTCTATCGAACCTAAATAATGGTCTGAGTATATTTTTGTTTTTTAGGTTTTTCTAAAATGTTTTTAATCTTAATTTTAGTAGTTTTTTAATTTTTTTTGTTTTTCTTGTTAATTTTCTTTTTTTTTTTAATCTAGTTTGTTTTTAATTTTCATTTATTTTTTTAGTTTTTTGTAATTTCTTTTTTAATTTTTCTATTTTTACTTAATTTTATAGTTTCTTTTAATTTTTTTTTTTTCCATATCTTTGTTTTGTTTTTTTTTTTTTTTTTCCAAATTTTTTTATGGCTTACAAGATAATTTTTTTTTTTCAAATATGTTTTTCTTACTATTTATTTGTTTATAATTTTTATTTTAGTTTTTAGCTTTTTAATCCTTATATTTTATAGGTTATTTTTTATTTTTTTTTATGATTGATTTTTTTTTTGTTTTTTTTTTATATATATTTGATTTTTTATTTTATTTTTTTAATTTTATGTTTTGTTTTTAATATATATATTTTAATTTACATTTTGTAATTTTTAAAACTTTGTTTGTTTTGTGTTTCTTCATTGTTTGTTTGTTTGTTTCTTTTTTTTTAATATTGTTTGGAGCCATGATAAAATCTTTTACGCCATTATTTCGAAATGTTGAAAATTTTCCCTCGGTGTATAAAAAAAAAAAAAAAAAAAAAATGTTATTCCAGTGTCAACACTTTTCGTTTTGAGGGTGTTTCTTGCACAAAATTTACCATTGATAAAACAAATGTTATTCGAACATCAACACTTTTTCCTTTTGAGGGCATTTTTTGCAAAGTGTTATTCGAACCTCAATACTTTTTGTTTTGAAGGTGTTTTTTGGACAATTTTTGCACAAAAAATTAGTTTTCACCGCCATTTTTAAAACATGTTGAAAATTTACCCTAGAAAAAAAGAGGTGTTATTCCAACATCAACACTTTTCGTTTTTAGCACAGTTTTTTATGTTTCTACGGCATTTTTTGGCCAGAGTTCCCATTTTGAGTTTATAGTTCCCATTTCATAGTTTACATTGTTTCATATTATCTTCCACACAATTGATCCTCAATTCTGCGCACACACACAACAAATATGCACTCACAAACTTGTGAAGAATTGTTCCTTCATTCTTCTCTTTATAGGTAAACTTCGATCTATGGAAGGAGGACCAACTTAATTTAGAAGCTTGAGTTCTAATTGCGAGTTAACTCAAAGTGTTACTCGCTCTCCTTTCAATCATGAATGGAGTTCCTAACTTGTTCTCTCTCCAATAAACACTGGACACTAACTCAATGTGTAACTGCCACCTCATCCTGTAGTCACAATGATGAAGAATTCACTTAATTGAAGCTCCAACTGTATACACGTAATCTTGATTATTATTCTAGTAAACTAGAAATAACTCATCATAATTGAAGCCTAATTCATGAGCTCGCACTCATGCTAAGAAAAAGACAAACTCATGGTCTTTGTGGCTAAGGCACAAGCCAAAAGACCTTCCACGCTACATTTTCAACATCTTCCTCCCACTCTCCTTCTCTATCTCCTTGTCTCACACACCCACTTTGTCCCTCTCTCCATATTTATCTCTCTTTATCTCCCTCTCTCTCTATCTCCTTCTATGTCTTTCCCCCCATCTCTCTCTCTCTCTCTATCTTAGTTCCTCTCTCCTTCTCTCTCTCCTTCCTTAACTACTACCCCCCTCTCTCTCGCCTCCTACTATTATTTCTCTACACCTCCCTCACTCCCTCAATCCCTCCTTCACAAAAACCCCATACTGAAATTTTCTCTCTTATTCTCTCTCTCTCCCCCTTATCTCTCTCCCTTCTCTCATTATATTTTCCCTTTCCCTCACTCACTCTCTTTCTCTTTATCTCTCCCCCATGACTCTCTCTCTCTCTCCACCTCTCTATTTCTCTCTATCTCTCTCTTCTTCCCTATCACTCCCTCTATGTCCCCTCTGCCCCCTCTCTCTCTCTCTCTCCTCAATCTTTATCTCTATCCCCTTCCCTCTCTCCTACTTCTCTTATTCTCTCCCTGCTCCCTCCCCTCTAGTTTTATCTCTATCTCCATCCCTCACTCCTCTCTCTCTATCCTCCTCCTCATGCCCTCTCCCTCTCTCTCTCTCATACACACACACACACACACACATTCATTCTCCTCCTCCCTACCTCGTCCTCTATATCTTTGTTGGCACAAAAGTGTCATCATGGGGAGACCCCAGGTTCAGGCGCGGAGAGCCAATAATGGCTCGTTTTAGTCTAGGACAATGCCAGAATTTTCACCTTACCCAAAGCATAAGGAGTCTCACCCGAGGTGTGTCACGACCATAAATAAGAAGGGTTCACCACAGGGTCAAGGGTATATCAACCATCAATATGTAAACAACATCATACACACATTCATGACAACAGCATATCATTCAACACTATGAAGCTACCACATACATAGACTTGTAGTATATTTAAAATTTTAGTGGGTCCATATATCATAAGTGAACACATAAATCGTACTAAGAAACCAGTCCATATCTTCATTCATCTTGTCAACATAAGAGAAATACATAATACATCGGCCTTAGCCACAGGTAACTACAAGAAGTACCTAATTACATGATCTAAATACCTATGACAAACTTACCCTACTTCTCGGCTACTAGTTCAATCTTTAACACATAGGTTCTACTTGTCTGCGTCTAGACCCTATTGATCCATCAAAACACAACCAATCCATTTCTCCTTACGACTTCCTCCATTTTTATTCCTTATGTCGCTTGCACTGCCAGTTCCCGCTCAGATGTTCCTTTCCTTGGCCGCCTCTCATCTGTCTTATCCACTCAACTACCTCTGCCTTCTGTTGACACTTTGACGCAACCATCCCACAACTGCCTGTTCTTGACTTCCACCCCAGTTGTCTTCACCGCAACCTACTCATTGCTGTCACCACCCATTTCCTCTTCTTTATATGGAAAGCCAAAATAATAAAAATCTTTTAAGATCAAAATGAAGGCCCAGGCCCTGACCACAATTATTTGACTCATCCTTGAGTCAATTCATTTTGAGCTCTATCGGTCTTGTTGGTGTCTCAGTGGGTACTCCTATTGGTGGCTTCTCTGGTTCTGCTGGCTGATGAGCTAATTCTCCCATTGTCTCGGTCATCATTTGCGGGGTGGTTTTCGCTCCCATTACACCTTCCTCCATCTGCTACACTTCCTTTGCAAACAGAGGCCCCAACTCCGGAACATCGATGGTCGTTTGCTACCTGAATTCATTATACTTCTGTATGGTAGCCTCCCATCCAACAATGATCGTGTCAACCTGTTGGGTGAAGTCTTCAGCTGTATTGGACATTAATCCAATTGGATTTTGACTTCATAGACGGTCCCATTGTTCTCTATTGTTGTTGCAGATTTCTTTCAGAGCCAGGACTTGTAGACGGACGGTGGGCGCAGGTCCCTTATCAGCCTTTTGGTTCTCGCTGACTCTTTTTCAATCTGATCAACCTGAGCTTTAATGGCGGTGATCTTCTCTTCAATCTGCCAGAATTTGTTGGAATCCATGCAGTTCCTGCTACTGGCAAACAATACATTAGATGTTCTCTCATATGGTATACTAAATGATTCTTTAATGCAAGGCTTCCCAACTAGTCGTGAACTCTATACATCAAGACATATCCATCTACTAGTGCATCAGCGAGTGCTTTCTTCTTGGCTTCTACCTTGTTGATCTTGCCACCTATTGTTCTTGCATATATTCCGACCGGGTCTAGTAGCGCTGATCTTCCTGTTTCCAACTTCTTCCTCATATCAGCATTGGTTGCTACCAAATTTGAACATGCTGCTTGGATATGGTTGCAACATCTCACCAGCGTGCATGTTGTAATATCCTTTCAAGCTTTCATATTGACATCTGTGATCATTGGCCATAATGACCAAAACTTCTTCATTGATCAACCTGCGCTTGCAAATTTGTATTTTCTTATCGAAGTTGATCTCTCTCTTCTATCACCTCCTGTAGTTGTTGTTTCTTCTACTCGTGCTCTCTGTCCAAATCATCATGTATCTTCTCGACTCTTTGCACCGCTTGTTGACTAAATGAAAATAGTTGTCCCGAAGACCAGCGTTGCAGGGTGTCATCTTGCATTGTGCTTGGTTCTAGAAAAAAATTCTGAATTGGTAGGCTGCTGGTGATGGATTTCTCAGAATGGGAGGTGGGTGAATGAATTGGTTGTGATTGTGGGGTGAACTAGGGAGTGGGAGGAATGATATTAGGGATAGGGACCACCAGGAAACTTATAGGGAAAAGTGACTGGTACTGTTTGCCCCCCCTATTGTAGAAGAATTTTCGTTGGTCCTTTATCCTTGAGTGTGTCTGACTCAAAAAGTAGAGAGACTAGCGAGGTTTGATGGGTGCCACTAGTAGAGGTGGCCCCTATAGACTACTCTGTTGACTCAACCTCCATTTCTATAGTTTTTGGTCATGTTCTCAAAGGGAGGGTTTCTGACAGGGTTGCAGAAGTGGAGGCCATGTGGGGGGGAGATACCTGTGACTGAGGTAGGATAGTAGAGGTATTAGGGGGATTTATTCAACTACTGGGGATGTGGAGACTGATTGTTCGACCTCATCAGTAAGGTCCAAAATGTGAATTGTTGGTGCATTTCTCAGCTTCTTAATGGTCAGGTTCCAAATTACTCTTTTCTTTTTAGGTTTCGGGATTGTTGGCTGGGATGGGGTTCGAGCGCCCCTAGTGAGGATTTCCATAGGAAACAAAGCTATAATAATTGGCAAAAACATAGTAGAACCTTGAAATTGCATGGGTTGGTTAGCCTCACCTGAGTGCTCGTCGAAACTTGTGATCATCTGCCTTATCACAAACATATTTTGTTCCATTTGCAGCACCATCGAGTGAAGCTCATCTTTAGCTGGCCTCTTTTTATTGCTTTCCCCTACTTCTCCTACTTGTAACTGTGGCTTCAAGCCACCAAACAGATATCGGTACTTCCCCTCAGTAATTTTGCAGGCGACCCCTGGCCATGATCCAATCTCACTATGGAGTGCCTCTTCAATCAAAACAAATTTTTGTGGCCTCATCTTGCAAGTGTCAAGATGTACACACCTTGGTCGAAGGTAATTGTGCCCATGTGAGGATCTCACCTAGATTTCCTCATAGAACTCATTTAGTAGTGATTTGGGTATCCTCTCCGTCAATCTGATTGTAATCAGCATCATCCCATACCATTCTTTGAAAGCTACCTCATTAATCTGTTTATTGCTCGGATCCCCCGAAGCTATCCATGGCTCGTACCAGAGTGCTAACGGTTGTCCTTCAACGCCGTACATCATCTACCTTCCCCCTTGGTGGTCGCCATTTCCACATTTCCAGAGACATCAATATGTATCCAAAAGCATACCAGTTGAGAACTTCTCCATTGCAGCAGTGCTCCGCAACCGAAATTTCATCTAGAGTGCATTAATTTCTTATGAAGTGTCTCTGGCATTACAGTTCATAAACAACTAGCCAAAATTGAACTAGAAACATGCCAAGTGGGTAGAGTTTTTACAAAGTTTTACTCTTGTGATAAAACATACAAGTGGTAAGTTGAACAAAGTTGTTGATGCTTTAAGCAGGGTAAATTTCGTTGTGCAAGAATTAAGAGTTGGTGTTGTAGGATTTGAAGAAATGGTTGATATGTATAAAGAGGATGTAGAATTCAAAGACAATTATGCAGTTGTACAAAATCTAGAAATTCATAACAGAAGTCAGTGCTTAGATTATTTTATCCAAGGAGGTTTACTATTTAAAGGTAACAAATTGTGCATTCCCAAATGTTCTATGAGGGAAAACATAATCAAAGAGAAACAAAGTGGAGGATTATCTGGTCACTTTGGAAAAGAAAAAACCTTTGCTCAGGTAACTGCTTTTTACTATTGGCCAAAGATGTAAATTGATGTTAAGAAATTTGGGTAAATAGGAGACAAGAAGTGAAAAAGCTGAAGAGTTTGCAGAGCAGATGCAGAGACTACAAGAAGATGTCAAAGACAGATTGCAGGAAAGAAGTGGAAAATACAAATAGAGAGCTGATATGAGGAGGAGAGAAAAATAATTCCAAGTGGGAGATCTAGTGATGGTATACTTGAGAAAAGAAAGATTTCCTGTTGGGACTTATAATAAACGAAATATGAAGAAAGATAGGGCCATGTAGAATTGTGATGAAGTTTTCAACTAATGCTTATGAAATTGAATTTCTAGAAGGGATTGGAATATCACCTATCTTCAATGTTGCAGATTTGTATCCATACAAGGAGACAGAGTCAGAGCTATAGAAGGAACCTAGAGAAGACGAAGTTCAAACTTTAAACTGGGAAGAACAAATGCCAAAGATAGTCAAGAAAGAGGTGGAAGTTGTTTTGGAGAAAAGAGTATCCAAAAGAACCAGAGGACAAGTGTATTTTCAGTATCTAGTCAAATGGAAGGGACATCCAATTGAGGATGCCAGTTGGTTGACAACACCAGAATTATAGAGGTATGGAGTCAATCATGAAAGTTTGATGAAGAATTCTTTTCTTCCCTAGGAGTCTAGTGTAGGAGCATCCGTACTTAGCGAACAATGTGATTGTTCACATGTTGTGGCTAACATGAGATGAATTTCATTGACCTGAGTGGTCAAAACCAATTTTAATAGAGAGAGTTGGGTCTCTCGAATTTGTCTTTATATTCAATTATTGTAATAATTAGAATATTGTATTATTTTAGAATAGGAGATAAGTTGTTAGTATAGGTGTGTATCAGATCTTGATAATAGAGCTTTAATTGTTATATTGATAAAAATAAGGATTGAGTTGTCAATGCAGTTAGGATAGGATTTGATTCATAAAAGAGAAAAAGAATGTAATGATAGAGAGATTAGATTAGATGATCGAGAATAGAGTGAGTAAGTGAGAGGTGTGACAGAGATAGGGTTTGAGATTGAAACAGAGGTCAGACAAACTGTTGTAATAGAGCCGAGAGGGCCAAGACTATGTAATTTCCATTTTGTTGAAATATTGATTGAAGTGTGGTGTGACGCACTGTTCTGGTGCAGAAATTCATTAGTATTTGTCTATCAACGTTCCAAACCCTAATTGGGTATTTTCTTTGTTTAAACACTTTATTTATAAATCACATTTTATTAGTGTTAAGGGTTAATATTGTGTTTAAGCGCTAAACCTTTCCTTAAGTGTCTTTCTTAAAGTATGAATTAAACATGTGGGTTGTATTTGATAAGTGGGAAGCGGTATCTCGCGCAGCCAAAAGTTTGTAAATGGTATTTGAAAAATTCACATGATCAACCTTAGTGGTATACACGTAGCATGATAAAACCACTTTTCTCGCATGCTCTCGACCTGATATCATTCATGCAATAATCCGGGCAAGATTGCGTGACAGTCGTTCGATTGGACGGGTCACATCGACAATGGAGATCATCCGGGTTAGTTGGTGAGTGGACAATTCGATATCCATTGGATCTGGAGAAGTGAGATCAACGATGTGGATTGAAGCGCTTCATAAAAGGAGAGTCAATGAGGGACCGACAGTGATTGGATAGATAAGCGGGACCCTCAAGGGAAAAATCCAAGTATAGAATCTATTTGCGCGCAATTGATTAGTTACAAAGTTAACCAGTAGTCTAATTCCAAACTACCACCTCATTTTCGTCAACCTCCCACGTCAGAAAATATTTTACGGATTCCACTTGACAGTTGCATTATTAGTTACTTATTATGGAAATGACTACTCATATGGTAGAAAGGATGGATACAACGTGTGATTATGAAGACTGAAAGTGTTTGCGTGTGTGTAACTTAAGAGCTAGAAATGCATGCGCCTACGAGTGACTGTTAAATCTACCTATTCCCCCCGACCACAAATGGGTTGCGTATTATGACAATTTTTCCACAATCTTATTGATTCTTTTTCTTATTCTTGTTAAAATGATGATAAAAGGGACAAACTTCAAATGAATGCTGAAATGACTTAGCTACCCTTTATTAACTACTACCAACTTGTGGGCTCATTTTAGAGACCCCCTTAACTTGAGATTGTGTTCGTTGGCATGTGGAAGGGCTTCAGGGGTGCACCGTTTACCCAACCTTGTAGCATATCTCCATCTAGTTGTGCCAAACATACTACTTCAGAATCTCTGGTTTCCGCAGCTATGAATGGGCCCCGCTAGTGCATCTGCAATTTACCCGAGAACATTTGGAACCTATAATCGTATAATAATATGTGATCTCCAGCTTTTAATGTCTTCTTCCTAATATGCCTATCATGCCAAGATTTTTTCCTTCTCTACTCTACTAACTGGTGAAATTCGACCAAGAACCTGGATTCAACAAGTTCCATTAGTTTATTTAGTCTTTCTCTCAATGCTACATTATCTGTCATTTTTCTTGCCTCAGAAATAAACATCCTGGGTACTATGAACTCCGTTGGCACTATTGCTTCATTCCCATATACGAGCTGAAATGGTGTTTGTTTATGAAGTCTTTTCACTGTTGTTCTGTATGCCCATAGAGTTACTGGTACCCACTCATCCTAGTCATCCCTGTTAGCTGATATAATTTTCATGAGACATTTTTCCATTATTTTGATGAATGCCTCGACAGTCCGGTTGGCCTGTGGATGGTATGGACTACTTTTATGATGTTGAATCATAAAATTCTTGATAAGAGACTCAACAGTTTCATTTATAAAATGTGTTCCTTGATCATTTGTCAAGATTTTTGGGCATCCAAATCATGAAATTATATTCTTGAAAATGAACCTTACAGCAGTGTCAGTCGTACAGTCCTTGACAAGTGTTGCTTCTGCCCATCTGGTGAGATATTCAGTGGCAGTTATTATGTATCTTGTGTGTCAGTGTCTTACTGGTGGTGTCATGGGTCCGATGAAATCTATTGCCCACTTCTCAAAGATCTACACTGTATGAAAAGGATTTAAGGGTAGTTCGTCCCTTCAAGAAGGCTTCCCAACCCTCTAACAGACATCACAATTCTTATCATATTATTTAGAATCTGTGTGGAGGGTTGGCCACCATAATCCTACATGTAGTATCTTCCTTGCAGTGGCTTTTCCTCCTACATGGCCTCACACAACCCCAGCGTGACATTCCCATAGCACATCTTCTCTTTCATGCTAAAGTATGTAGCATCTTAGGACTTGATCCAGACCCATCTTATAGAGTTATCCTGTGATTATTTGGTAGTATACTTCCCTTACTATTAGGTATTGCTTCTATGTTGGTGTATACCCTCTGGGCAGTGCCCTATTGTCAATAGCCCAATAATCTCTTCTAAGTAGTCTGGGACTACTTCTATTCTAAATAAGTCAACATTAGGTAGTTGATCATCTAATGCCCCTTTGTTCTCTCCAGTCTCCAGTCATGACAAATGATTTGACCCCACATTCAGTCTTTCGGGTTTGATGACCACCTCGGAAGTGAATTCTTGGAAGAGTAATAACCATCAGCATATACTACCTTCTAACACTAGTTTTTTCACTAAATACTTTAGTGTTGAATGATCTATGAAAAACTTGAATGGTGCCCCCAACAAGTAATGCCCGAATTTCTGTAGAGAGTAGACCATGGCTAATGCCTCCCTCTCTGTTGTCGTATAGTTCCTTTCTGCAGTTGACAACTTCCTGCTAGCATAGTACACTGGGTGATCCATATTTCTCTCCCATGGTTGCACTAAGACTGCTCCTAGCACGATTCCTAATGCATCAATATGTACATGAAATGTCTTGTTCCAATCTGGATAGACAAGGATCAGAGCACTTACCAGTTTCTCTTTCAATTTATCCAATGTTGCTTGATAGTCCTCCGTCCAAGTGAATACTTCCGTCCTCTTCAGTAACTTCTCCATCGAGGCTATGATCGATGCATAATTCTTGATGAAGCAAAGGTAATACCCTGTATGGCCCAGAGTGGACCTCAGTTTCTTTATATTATGTGGTAGTTCCATGTTGACAATTACTGCAACTAAACACTAATGTAGAAGTGATTAGCCATTAGTGAGTTGAATGTTAACTGAAATCACGTAAATCGAGGAAAAATGTTGGAGCAAAACACTTTACGACAGCTAATAAACCATAAGTAAGATGCAAAACAGAAGTGAAAACAAAAAAACACAGATATACCAGATAGCAAGATTGATTACGGAGTTCGTCCCTGATGGACTACATCTCTGGGTCCGCTTTCAAGATGGGTGACTGTTTTTATTAGGAATGAGAAGAAAGGAGTCGATTACATAGTTATTTAGATAGATCGAACTTGTACAAAGGCAATTCCGACCTCTGTCATCAGATAGATCTTTGAACCAGGTTTCCAACCGCTTACGGTTTCTAATTCTGACTTTGGATGCTCCCGAAACACTGAAAACAAAAACAACCTCTAACCTCCAGAATCGGTATACAAAAACCCAAAACCATCAATCTATTCTACAATGAGAAAAACTGCCTCTTATAGGCTTGCAAGTACATTCAAATCTCCCTGACTGTATTTGAGGTGAATGAAATGAATTTAGGGCTTGAATGTGTTTGGTTTTGTCATGATTTTCCACCTTGGTTCATTAGGCCATGGTCTTCGAATTAGCTGAAAACAAACTAAACAATAATAACCCAAAAATGACTTTGGATTAACCCCAAAACCACTAGCTGACAGCTAACCACGTGGAGGAAAGGTGACAACTCATGTGGGCACTGGACAATCCCGGCGGTCAACGCGCCGGTGGTTCCACTTACATTTCCAGTTGGCGGTTATCTGCATGGTCAATTACTTTCATTCACATGCAACCTGGTTCCGCTACGGTTTGAAAGCGATTAAATGTAAACTCTGATGCGGTGACATATCCTCCGGTGGTTAGTTTCTTCACATGTCTCGTGGTTCCGATACGGTTTTCTGCACGGTCAAGACAGTTGTTAACTCCAAAGCTTACACACCGTAGCTTATCCATTCACATGACACGGTCCCAACGCGGCTAACTGCTGCAGTTAGGGACCTGTCATATGGTTATTTGTAATGTTTTACATTGTTTATAACATAGTTTTGAATGTTGTAATGTATTTTTTTTTAATACATAGTTTTTGATAGGAGGTTCTCAGGTCTTTAGGTTTTGAATGTTGATTTTAATACAATGGTATTGTATTTTGGTTTTTCAACTTAGTTTAGGCTTTAATGTAGCATTATGGTGGTAGAACTTAGGCATAGGTCTAGGATTTAATACATAGATTAGGGTTTTCATGTAGTTTTAGAAACCCATATGCAAAATATTGTCACAGTGTGACGTTTGCGACATTCGTCACATGATGACAATAAACCCATGCCTATCATTGACAAATGACGATATCGATCCTTTGCCATGATGACACTCATGTCAAACCCAAATCCTGTTTGTCGAACGACAAAACACATGTCGTCGACCATTCCTGGTGGAACTGTCGATGAATTCAAGTCGACAACGAGGTACAACCCATATCAACTAAATGCCATGAACACTATGAACATTACTTGAAAAACCTAATCCATAACCGACATTGTCGAACTGTCGAAGCTAAAATGAAGTGACGATGGCATTGAATATTGATGACGACACTTGAACACCTATGCAATTTGAATCAACAGATCCTCCTGGATCATTCCTCTCCACTTGAAAGCTTTTGTACCACAAAAGTTTTACTAATTAAATAGTTGATGAGGGTAGAACTCCCTCTCTTTCCACCTTGACCAGATGATGTACCAATACATTCAATCAATCACCTGCAAGTGGTGACCTTGATGATGCTGACCATGATACCTTTCGAGTCGGTGACCTGTTTCTTCCATCTGTAGTATGAAAAACTTGCGACAATGGGAAAACAACCTATTATCAACATGGAAATTGAATTATTTCCACAAAGAATCATGAGTTAGTGATTCAAAAACATCTTTGAAAATAGTATTTATAGAAATTTGTTCAATACATCTGATGGGTATTAACAATCTACTTTCCAGAATAACTGAAATATTCAAAGTCTCCTTTGATTTTGACTTCATATCAATTACTTGACTTGATTTACTTTCTTGTTGACTAATTACTAAGTGAACTTGCTACACAGAACTCATCCAGCTGTGATGTAAAGGCTATTGCAACTTAGTTTGACTTTGAAAGTATCTAAGTAATTGTTGATTTACTTGAAACACGATTTCTTCGTCTATTAACTGATATATCCATTGACTAACACTTTCAGTTAATGCATTAGTTTTCAAATCATGATAAGGAAACTTTAGATCTAGTTTCGAAAATGCTTTGTCATGAAAACTTATAAACTTCCTCTCCACTTGAAAAGAGGCTTCATTACTTTTTAAAGCATGAAATGATGATGCAATACCAAAGAAATGTAACATTGACTTTCCCCAATACTGGCCTACACCCCTGAAACTGAAAGTAAACATACCATCTGAAACAAGTCTCTGATTAGACTCACATGTACCATTCCCTACAATACACTGCTGATGATGATAGTTTCTAGAATTCAGTTGAAATGAATGAGTTGAGATTCATTGTCTTTAAGAATATGTTCATAGGACATTAAATGTATCTCATGTTGCTCATCCTATTTATGAATAAGATTTCTTGGGAAAGAATTAACCACCTTGACCAATTGATCTATAAACTGAATCTTGCATTCCGAACAATCATCCTTATGTTGTTCCTTTATAAACATGAGTACATATTTACTTGAACTTATTAACTGCTTAACTTGATTTGTAACAATTAAAACCAAGTTTGATTTGACTTTATGTGCCCTATCAATAAATTCAACCCCTTCTTTCTTAGGTGATATTTATGTTCTCTTCTATAAAACACTGCATCTCTATCATAAAGATGAGGACTTCCTAAGACAATTCCACATATGTCTACTGGGACCACATCTAACTCCACTTCATCAATGTACTTAGATGTAATTGCAAATTTTAACTGGCACTGCTTTGTGACATGTATCTAAGTTGATTTATTAATCCAACCTAATGGGTATTGTCTTGGATGATTCTGTGTCTCCAATCCCAATTGATTAACTATATGTTCAGATATTAAATTTTATTGCGATCCAGTGTCAAACATTGTGTCAATTTTTGTATGCTTAGAAGTTATCCTTATTTGGAAGAGTTCAAATATTTTATCCTTGTGTGGAGGATTTATGTTTGAAGAAGATGAAATAGTTTTTGAACTTGAACTAGTATCAGAAGTTTTACCTGTCGTAACCATGGCAGTTATCCTCCTTTCATCACCTAAATCTGAACCTAGATCCTGTTGGACTGTTGCAATGGCCTTCTTTTCATCCTTCACCTTAAGGAACTTTTTGGGCTGAAGTTCTGAATGAAGTTTCCAGCACTTTGATTCATCATGACCGATTCTTTGGCAATGAGAACAAGTAGGCCTTTCCTTATGAATGATTGCTAATTTCTTTCTCTTCGAAATGTTCTTCCCCTTACTGTCACTGGAATATTTGGTTTACAACTCTTTGGATGACTGAGATGAAAACTTGAATGGTTTGCCACCTAATTCAATATGTATGGCCTGAACACACACCTCATCAAAATCATCAGGATTAAGCATCAATAAAGTATGTTGCAAATATGAATGTAAACTTCTGATGTATTTTAAAAAAGTTTCACGTGTATCTAATGAAATACCAAGCGCCAATGCTTTCTTTCTAAACTCCTGAGTAAACTCCTGAACACTCTGCCCTTTACCTTGCCTCAGATGTTTCCAATCAATAACAACTTGTTGCATGTATCCTAAAGGATAGAACTGTTTCCTAAGAGCTTTCAAAAACTTAGACCATGAAGAGATGACTTTTCCTTTATGCTTTACATCTATTTGAGTTTTCCTTTCCCACCAGATTAAATTTGTTCCCCCCATTCTAAGTGTAACTATATGAATTTTAGTTTTATCTCTAGAAATGTTCTAAATGTGATAATACACTTCTAACTGCTTTATCCAGTTATCTAGCTTTTCAGGATTCATTTTTCCATCATAAACAGGTAACTCAAATTTAACATCAAGTTTCAAAAGAGATGTTTTCATAGGTTTCTTTTCTCTTTCAGATTCTTCACTGGAAGAAGAAGAAGAAGAGGATGATGGAGATGATGAAGGTGAAGGTGGTTCATCAACCTTCCCTTTACCTTTGTCCTTCTTCGATGGTTTTGAAGAAGAAGTTGCATCTCTTTCCTTCTTGTCTTTGTACAATTCTCCCAACATCTGCTACATGGTTAAGAATGCCTGCTGAAACTGTTCTTCACTCATCTTAGTTTCAGTGTTTTAACCTGCATTAGGTCCTGAAATGGTTGATTT
Organism: Pinus tabuliformis; assembly: GCA_031772625.1. Taxonomy (NCBI): domain Eukaryota; kingdom Viridiplantae; phylum Streptophyta; class Pinopsida; order Pinales; family Pinaceae; genus Pinus; species Pinus tabuliformis. The sequence goes on from CM062807.1 coordinate 977,684,688, forward strand.
CTGAACGACTCATCGCTTTCCAATCTCTGGATTGATCTGCTCAAGAATTCCTTATCCTCGTTGCGACTTTGACCTGGTTAACATTCAATGGCAAAGTCTACAATGAAACCTACTCTAATACCAAATTATATGATCTGAAATGACTATAAACTAAATACTGATGTAGAAATGATTAGCCATTAATGAGTTGAATGTTAATTGAAAGCACAGAAATCGAGGAAAACTTCTGGAGCAGAACACTTTATGATAGTTGATAAACCATAAGTAAGATGAAAAACAGAAGTTAAAATAGAAAATACACAGATATAACAGACATCAAGATTGATTACGGAGTTCGTCCCTAATGGAGTACGTCTTAGGGTCCGCTTTCAAGATGGTCGACCGTTTTTATTAGGAATGAGAAGAAAGGATTCGATTACACAGTGATTTAGACAGACTGAACTTGCACATAGGAAATTCTGACCTTTGTCATCAGATATCTCTCTGAACCAGATTTCCAATGCCGCTTATGGTTTCCAATTCCGACTCCATATTCTCCTGAAAAACTGAAAAAAAAAACAACCTCTAACTCCAGAATCTGCATACAGAAACCCAAAACCACCAATCTCTTCTTCAATGAGAAAAACTACCTCTTATAGGCCTGCAAGTACATTCAAACCTCCCTGACTGCATTTGAGGTGAATGAGCTGACTTTAGGGTTTGAATGTGTTTGGTTTTGTCATGATTTTCCACCTTGGTTCATTAGGCCATGGTCTTCAAATTAGTTGAAAACAAACTAAACAATAATAACCAAAAAATGACTTTGGATTAACCCCAAAACCGCTAGCTAGAAGCTAACCGTGCAGAGGAAAGGTGACAACGCATGTGAACGCTCGACGATCCCCACGGTTAGCGCACCAGTGGTTCCGTTAACAATTCCAACTGGTGGTTATCTGCATGGTGAATTATTTGCATTCACATGCCACCTGATTCCACTACGGTTTGAAAGCAATTAAATGTAAACTTTGACGCGGTGACATATCCTTCGACAGTTAGTTTGTTCACATGTCCCATGGTTCTGATATGGTTTTCTACGTGGTCAAGACAGTTGTTAACTCCAAAGCTTACACATTGTAGCTTATCCATTCACATGACATGGTCCCGATGCAGCTAACCGCTACGGTTAGGGACCTGTCATATGGTTATTTGTAATGTTTTACATTGTTTATAAAGGCTGAGGGTGTTTATAACATAGTTTTGAATGTTGTAATGTATTTTTTTTAATACATAGTTTTTGATAGGTTAGGTTCTTAGGTCTTTAGGTTTCGAATGTTGATTTTAATACAATGGTATTGTATTTTGGTTTTTCAACTTAGTTTAGGTTTTGATGTAGCATTATGGTGGTAGAACTTAGGCATAGGTCTAGGATTTAATACATAGATTAGGGTTTTCATGTAGTTTTAGAAACCCATGTGCAAAATATTGTCACAATGTGACGTTCGTGACATTCACCAGATGATGACAATAAACCCATGCCTATCATCGACAAACGAAGATATCAATCCTCTACCACAGCAACACTCATGTCAAACCCAAATCCTACTTGTCAAATGACAAAACACACGTTGTCAACCATTCCTGGTGGAACTATCGATGAATTCAAGTCGACAGACAGGTAAAAACCATATCAACTGAATGCCATGAACACTATGAACATTACCTGAACAACCTAATCCATAACCAACACTATCAAACTGTCGAAGCTGAAATGAAGCGACGAGGACATTGAATACTAATGATGACACTTGAACACCTGTGCAATTTGAATCAACGGATCCTCCTGGATCACTTTTTTGGATCTACGCACACTCTGTCTTTGCAGACAATGTGGCTAAGTAGTGTTCTAAATGGAACCACAAAAATGCACTTCTTTGGGTTTAAGGAAATTTGCAACTGTTGGCACCTTTCGAACATGACCCTTAGTAAGCTTGTGTGTTTCTTCAGCCTGCTATATATTGTCTCGTCATCCATGTACACTTCTAGAAACCTATGAATGTAGTCTCGGAATGCAGTTATAACAATCCTCGAGAAGACCACAGGTATGTTCTTCAACCCGAACGACATCACATTGTAAGCATATGACCCCCATTCGGTGGTGAACGTTGTCTTCCTTTTGTCCTCTTTGACTATTCGGACCTGATGGTAGCCCAAGAATCCATCCGTGAATGAATATGCTTCATTTCCTGCTACATTTTCCAGGACTTCATCACTGAAGGGTGTCGGAAAGGGATCATGCACACATGCATTGTTTAGACTTCTATAATCAACACAGACCCTGATTTCTGTTGTGTCTTTCTTATTCTGTATGAATATCGAACTTATCCACTCTGCATCATCTACCGGAAATATAATCCCTACTTTTAACATATTTTCAATCTCCCTCTTAACCTTTTCTTTCACCCTGGGGTTCAATCTATGCGACCTATACTTCACTGGATGGGAATCTGGCCTTAGAACAATCTTCATCTCCCCTATGTCTCCTCTTATTCCTTTTAGCTCTGCTACTAACGCTGGAAACAATTCTTGGTATTCCTGCAATAGGTCAAAATTTTCTTTTGTCATCTTTTCATCCCAATAATCCCATACAGATGCCATCTTGGGTTTATCCTCCCTTCCAACATTTTTCTTCCTTAATTTCATCGGTAGAAGGTGTGCAGCTTCTCCTGCGGGACTTTCTCGTATATCTCGTTCCCCTTCTATTTCCTCAAATGTCAAATGTATCAATCCTTTTAACCCATCCTCATCTAGTTCTACATTAACCTTATCACAAGCCACATATTCTAGAGAACCTGTGTCATAAAGATACTGTAAGAACTTTTCATCACCGCAACCTTCAACCATCTGTCCTAGGGTGACAAGATTCTTTCAATTAAATGTAATGTCTTAGTCATGCATATATCAGCATCCCTGAATGAGAAGCTACTAATGAACTGAGCCGCCATGGTATCCCAATCCGCCATTTGTTTACGGAGCTCCTCTTGCACAAACCAAGCTTGTGGAATGGTACCTAGGGTATGTATGAATACATGTACCCGAAGTTCTTTCGGAATCCTTTCTCTTTCCCAACTTCTTATGCAGGCCTCTAAGTGCTTATTAGGATCCGAATTACCTTTGTATTTCATATTATCTTGAGGGTGGTCTTCCTCCTCACTGAACCTCTCCCTCATGGCTTGCTTTATGGCTCCTCATTCTCGCAAAATGTTGTGGTGTGTTCTCCACCACCTTATCGGTGTGGAAAGGAGCGTGATATCTAGCAATGGAACTTTGTGATATTCCCTTACTTCTCTATCTACTTTGATTAAGAAGATGTCCACTGGTTCAATGCTGTGGAATTGGGGATAGTCGCTTACCTCTGCCCCTATACAATTTATCCTGCCTATATTTGCGCAATGTCTGGTATTGAGTTCATATCTGCCTTGCTTCCATGCATCCCACGCGGCTTCCAAACTAGCTTTCGAGCTCTGAATACTCCTCCAACTGATAGATCCTCCTACTGTAGGATTTATGTAATCTTCTCTTTTACCTACTGTTAGTGTGTATAGCTAGTCTAGCATTCCTGGCTCGTCCCTATCATCTATAAGTTCCGTGAACCTGGGTCCTTGATAGGGGTCCAAGGGTTGTATCACCCTCATTCCTTCTGCTTCGAAGATCATTAATTCTTTCTTTAGGTCAATGACAACATAGTTCTCATAGGCCCAGTTGATCCCAAGGAGTGTTGGATATGGGTCCTTATCACCCATTATGTCAATTACTTCAAATTCAGTGTACATTCTTACTCCTACCACATCCACTTCTACGTTTTCTAGCATTCCAATGGGTAGAATACAATACTAATTCACCATTCTCAATTGTATTGGTGAATATTTCAATTGTGACTTCCCCATCGCCTCCCATGTTTTCCTAGGAAAGATGTTTACATCCGATCCTAGGTCCAACATTGTGTCCTTGATTTGGAATCCCGCAACCTGAGCATTGATTCAAAATTCCTTTCCGCTTCTCTTCTTATTTCGCCGCACTCTTCTGGTATGCTTTTCTAGTAAGTTGGCAGATGGTCATTCCGCTTCCCCTTCCTCCTATGGTAGTGATGTTTTAAAAGTTTTGTGCAACTCTTTTAACATTTGTTCATCCTCAATGATCTACAGGAACATTTTAGAACATTCTTCTATTGGATGAGTGTTATTCAATGCATGGTTATTCTATCTCTAGTTTTCCTTTATCTTGGTCATCCCTTCGAACAATTTAGCTATCTCGTGATAATATTGCTTTTAATTCTCAGGCTTATATGATTTATTTCGGGATGCTGCCTTAACGATCAAGGGTGGGTCCACCACACCTTGATCTTCCCCCATCTTCTTTCCCACTCTTGTAGCTATATTTATATTGGTTACGGGAAGACCGTCGTCTATACGAGCTTTGGAGTTAACCAGGTTAGCCCCTCTCTATCTAGTCCTTCCTTCCCACTTTGCGATGAGTTTTGGGCAATCCTCTGTGGCATGTGTATTGATTCTACACTGTGAACACCATGGTATCCTAGGGAGTGGGCATTTCCTAGAGACGTTCCCCTCTTGGTCACAGTTGTAGCACCTTACGGGACCTCTTCCTCCCGCTCTTCCTCCTCTCCCATTTACTCCTCGGCCTCCCTTGTTGGACTCATTGATTCTGAATGTTGATCTGTCTAGACATTCTGCTAAAGCATCTAATGCCCTGCACTAGTCAGTGTGATGTGTTGTAGATGCACAAAACTCACAATAGTTGTTATTAGAAACATTGGAATACTTCTGTAGTATTGGGTGCATCCACGGTATATGTCCATACATCCTACAAATTTCACAATATTCTTGATTGTTTCGTCCGGGGAGAGCTCCTTGTGCTCCTACTGCCACAATTCCTATTATTGGTGAGGTTCCTAATGATCCTGCAATCCCCCCTAAATGGTTAATCCCCCACAACCTTGGACATTTTTTCACGACATGTCCCTCGACCATGTAGTGTGTGCACCATACATTGGGCATGACTGGTCGAACTGGCTGTAAATCGTTCAATTTCTCTATTAAGGTGGCAATATAATTTTGAAGGCCCATAATTGACGGAACCTCCAATCTTGTCCCTCCCTGATATTCATGCGGATAACCAACCATAGCCTCTATGCATGACGCTTTCTCTAAAGCCTATTGGAGAGTCCTGATCTTCTATTACATCAATGACATCCTTGTAAATGGCAAGGGTGCCTTGATGAACCAGTCTCTCTGATGATTAGGATCTAGGCTGTAACTCAGATTAGCAATGGCATCCTTAAATCTTTGCATTAGTTCTCAAGTAGTTTCACCTTCCTTCTACTTGATTTCCCATAGCTATAATAGCGCTTTCTAGTGAGTCTAAGGTAATTTGAATTCCTACATGAACCCCCTCTTGATCTCATCTACTATGGGATTTTGGTTTTATTCCTCCAATTTCATAAACCAACACAGATCTCTCTCCCTTAGCGTGGTTTGGAACTCAACTGATTTGATTTTATCCAGTGTCTGTCGTGCTCTCCATATAGCTTCGCAGAGATACCAGTGTTGTTCTACATCTTCATTTCCTCTATCCGCAAACTCTGGGTATCTGGTAAAAGATCTTGCCATGTTTATTTGAGTATGCACCAATAACACAAATCCCTTGGTTCTAGGCTACTGAGATCCTTGCAGTCCCATATTACTAATACCACTAATTCCCCTATTATTTACTGTATTGAAATTGGCCTTATATTTCTCGTCCACGCTGTGTACTCATATTGTTTTATCTAATTTAATAACAAATTTCTTTCGATTGTAGTAAGGCACCAAGGGAAGGTCAGGAGGAATACTACCTATACCTTGGGGATATTGATGCTGACTTCTTGTCGATATTTCTCCTTTGACAAATAACCTTCTCATTAAATTACTCATTTCCTCTTCCCTTTCCTCTTCGTGACTGCTTGGCATTTGTTCCTCCGCTATACTTTCCGCAACTTGTAAGGAAGGATCCTCTTTATCATTCTAGTTCGTGTCTTTCCAATCACCATTCTTATTTTGTCCTTCATATTCTTTTACTCTCCCTTCCTCTTGAGGGTTCCTCGACACCGCTCCAACTTGGTGGGGTCCTATTTTTCTCTTCTTAAGAGTCACCACTATTTCTTACCACTTGTCAGCTAAGAGCGCTCTCTTCTGTGCCCTAACGTCTCTGGCTTTCTGCAACCCTTCTACATCCATTCCTTCAACAACATCTCTATTCCCAAACCAGTAGCATTCTCCCCTTAGGTCCTTCCCCCGATATTGGAGTTTTATGCTACCATTGTCGTGGTAGGTGAAGATAGTATTCCTTCTTCTACCATGAAAATTTTAATCCACAATGACACTTCCCTCACCAACCTTCCTCTTAACCCAGATCCGAACATTGTTTCCACCCTTGAGAAGGATTGATAACTTTCTGTGGAAAACTCGACTATGTACCCCTCCACTATAGTTTGTACCCAAAAGTCAACTTCCCTTTTCAGATCGTTGTCTAACTGCTGGAGTGATACAAGGTCTGAGGAAGTCTAGTTGCGACGATATGATGTCATTCACCCGATCGATTCTGTACTTTTAGCCTTCTTAACCAATTATACAAGTATTCTAGGAACTTGCACCAGAAGATATTGTACTGGTCACTAGCACCCTCAACATACAAAGTCTCTCCGCTAACTTTGGCAATTGGTTGACCCTTTGAGTAGCTTGTTCTGCTATAAACTGATATACTCTGTTATTCCACCAATCTCTAATCTCTTTCTTGAATATCCTCGACACAATGTTCCAAACTAGTTCTTGTAACTTCTGGTCCTGACAAAAAAACCATTTGTTGGCACAAAAGTGTCATTAGGGGGAGACCCTGGGTTCAGGTGCAAAGGGCCAACAATTGCTCATTGTAGTCTAGGACAACATTGACATTTTCACCTTACCCAAAGGGTAAGGAGTCTCACCCGAGGCGTGCCACAGCCAGAAATAAGAAGGGTTCACCATGGGGTCAAGGGTATATCAACCATCAATATGTAAGCAACATCATACACACATTCGGGACAACAACATATCATTCAACATTATGAAGCTACCACATACATAGACTTACAGTATATTTAAAATTTTAGTGGGTCCATATATCATAAGTGAACACATACATCGTACTAAGAAACCAGTCCAGATCTTCATTCATCTTAAGTCAATAGAAGAGGAATACATAATACATCAGTCTTAGCCACAGGTAACTATAAGAAATACTCGATTACAGGATCTAACTGCCTATGATAGATGCAGTCTGCTTCTCAGCTACTAGTTCAATCTTCAACCCAAAGGTTCTGCTCGTCCACGTCTAGATGCTACTGATCCATCAAACTGCAACCAACCCCTTTCTCCTTGCGACTTTCCTTCTGCTGCTTGCACTTCCAGTTCCCGCTCGGCTGTTCCTTTCCTTGGGTGCCCCTCATTTGTCTTGTCCACTCGGTTGCCTCTACCTTTTGTTGACACTTTTCCACAACCATCCCGCAACTGCCTGTTCCTACCTTCCACCCCATCTGTCTTCACCGCAGCCTGATCATCGCTGCTACCACCTGTTTCCTCTTCTTTACATGGAAAGTCAAAATAATCAAAATCTTTTAAAATCAAAACAAAGGCCCCAACAATCTCTATACCTCCTTCAGTCCCTCCTTTGCAACAACTGCACCCGCTCCCCCCCTCGCTCTCCCTCCAATCCCCACTCGCTCTCTCTACATATTTATTTCTATCTCCCTCCATCTATCCTTCTCTCTCCCCCTCATTCTCTTCCCCTCTCTCATTCTTCCCCCCCCCCCCCCCCCCCCCCTCTAATCATCTCTCTATGTCTCACTTTTCCTCTATCTTCCCTCTCCTCTCTTTCCCTCTCTCTCTTTCTCTCCCCCCCACTCTCACTCACTCACTCACACTGTCTATCCTCCCTCTCCCTTTCACTCTCTTTCTTGTCCCTTCCCTTCCTCTCTCTCTCACTCTCTTTCCCCCTCACTCTCTCATTCCTTCCTTCATAAAAACCCCCTCCAACTTTGTCTCTCTCTTGCTCCATGTGTCTCCCACAACTCTCTCTCTACCCCCACTCCTTTTGTCTCCATTCCCTACCTTATTTCCTTATCTCTCTCACCTTTCATCTCTATATCCCCTCTTTTCCCCTCAATTAACCACTCATTTTTCCCCACTGCCTCACCCCTCTCTCTATGTTTATCTCCCATGGCCCCTCTACTGCTCCCTCTCTTCCCATCCCCCAACCCCACCTCAATCATTTCCCATGTGTTAAAGTTCCTAGTTGTAGGAGATCACACACATTCATAGAAACAAGAACATGCATGTGTTTCTACAACTGAGAATGGTTGTATTGTTTTAGTGTTAGGAATGTGCATGATATTAAAAAAAAAAAAATCTTAGAAGGAAGCCTACATGAGCGATTAGTTGGTTGCTTCACATATAGGTTCGAGATCACAAACCTAGTGGTTTGAGTGCAAATACATGAAAATGTTTATTTTTTTAGAAAACCTTTATATATCTCTAATTTTATCATTGTTTTTCTATAGGTTAGACAAACCAGTTGTTCATAAAACTACAAACACATATTTTGCAAATTTTAAATATATAATATAGAAGTTAATCGAGCAAATTTTAAATATATGTCTTTTTAAAAAAATTAATATTATTTAATATTTTAATATATTTTTCTCTTGACATATATCAAAATCTTAAAGTATAATTTTTATTTTTATTTCCATTATAACTATTTTTTTTTCATATATATAAAACATTAAAATAATCTAAAAACACATATAAAAAAAACCTTGTATATTCAAAAATAAAAAATAATGGCTCACAAGAACAATATATTTTTACAACTCTAAAATTTTTTATAACAATATTTCTTAATTGAAATGCACAAAATCTACAGTAATAAAATCATATACATTATAGTTTACATAAAAATCAACACATCAATACTAGAAAAACTAAAAATTCACATAATTAAATATAATTTCCATAAATAAATATTATATATGAGAAAAGATAATCCATTTTCTTAAATCTCATTTTTTTAACACATTTTCAATCATCTTTATACTTATAATTTCTCTAAATTACATTAGAATTAACACCTCATGAGCGACCATCATCCACTTATACCGACCCTCTATTCCTTCCCTAATTGAAATTATCCCACTGTCACCGGTTTGATTCTTATCATCCCCTCCTATACGTCGATTGAAAACCAATCCATATCCGATTGTATTCAAATATTCAAGAAGGAATGAAAGGATTAAAGAAAAGCCTTATTTTCAATTGCCGATCGCTGTGAAAATCAGAGTCAAAGGTTTCAGTTGGATTTTGAAGATGAAGCAAAGCAAGCAGAGTTAGATGCTAGACTAGTCATTTATGATTATGATTTATTGTCATATTAATTTAAGTGGGAGTAACAAGGAATCATAGGTTTAGCTAAGCTAAATTAAATTTAAATGCTTCGGGTTTCCTTTAAAAAAAAGTCTTTGGCTCAATGATTAAAGTTGGGTGACTTGATTTCTTTCTCATTTTGATCTCAGTCCATATCCCTAAGGTTTGAATGGTGTATTACTTATAAAATTTGCAGATCAAATGTTTTTATTTTATTTTTTTTAAGATAATTTTTCCATCTATAATTTAGAATTAGCAGTAGGTTTGTAAATGAATGTTGAAAAAATATTTCAATTTCTCCATTTATATTTAAAATTAGATGAATCTCACAAACACCATAAATATATAGTGTGATTTGAGTAATATAATAAAATTGTTTTTTGGGAGTCTATTGAAGCGGAAGAATCCTGAGCACTAAAAGTGGTTGGACTCCGGGCAAAAAAAAGAGATTTTTGGTTACACTAAAAACTGCAGGTTTTGGTAAACTTTCCAAACCAGTGACTAGGGTCCCTAGGGTGGAAATTACAGATTCCATAGAGGTGTGGTGATTCTTCCAACACCCCCCTCAAACTCAACCTGGGGAACGGAACCTGGGTCATACCATGAAGAGGTATCGGTTACACCAAAACCTGCAGGTATTGTATTGGTAAACTTTCCAAACCAGTAACTATGATCCCCAGGCGGAAATTACGGATTCCATAGAGGTGCCTCAATTTTTCCCAAAAAAAATTCAAAAAAATCTTGTAAATTGAGTGTTTGAATCATGTTTTTTGATGGTGCAAATAGATTGAGCACCATCAAAAACATGTAAGACACCTTAATTTATGAATTTTGATAACTTTTATTTGGATTTACAAAAATCTCTACTAAATTTTTTCAAATTATGACCAAAATTTCCATACCTTTCAGATAAAAAAACATAATTTTTAAAGTATCGCGTTTCTTTGTATGTATACCTCCGTTTTAACTTTAAAAACCAGTACGCAGTTCGAGATTACACTACGCGTTTTCCCATTTCCCATTATCTCTGGTTAATGAAGAGTACCTCCACGGTCTGGCCTTCTTCACGTGCGTTTCTACTTATCAGTAGTCTGCTTTCCCTGCTGACCTAATATACATTCACGTACTAAACTGTTTAAAGGTATATTTCGATCACTTTGACCTTCTACATTAAAAAGGTTGGCGTTTTTTATCACAGACAGGGAATATATTTGGCAGGCGCATCATGCATGTATTTCTCAGATTATTCTCTACTTTTTATTTCGTGAATGACTTTGAAAATTTCGCCCAAATGGTTTTAAATAATTGTGAAAGCTACCAACATATGACAGAACATGTATTTTAAATAATTGTGAAAGCTACAAACATATGACACAACATGTATTGTCAAATCACGGTCCATCAATCAGAGACCCGATCTACGCCGAAAGTGTGAAAATGATGATGATAGGATTGTCCTCCAACTATAAGGTGGGCGCCCATCGAAATCCATTTGAAATTTTCTACTCCGTCAAATTTGGCCTTAATCCATGGGTGCAGCTTTATGCCTTAAATCTCGCGGTGGTTGACCTTATTTAAAAAGGAGGCCGGTCGGATACAACTATTAGTTGATCTAGGGTGAAATCAAAACAGGTTTTGACTACTAAGTCGCTGTATGTTTTTTTTATAGCATTTTTTCCTCTCAGGGTTGGAATTTCAAACCGAGACAGTCTGTTAAAATTGATAGTTTTGACAGCCGTTGCCCAGTTTGACAATTTTATTTTAAAATATTAGATGGCTGTGAATTTGTTTTAATGAATTTTCAAATATAGTTTTGACAAACTATATTCATTTTCACAATTTTATTTAAAAATATTAGATAATTTTTTTATTTTTTTAACCGAGCTGCTTTCAAATCTAGTTTTGACCAACTGTATTCATTTTCATAATTTTATTTAAAAATATTAAAACAATTTTTTATTTTTTAACCGTATCTGAGAGCTGGATGGCAGTGTGATTAGTAATTTGCATATTAAAATCTATTTCTTATTTTTTATTAAGATATGGTAAATTAATAATTTAGTTTAGTTTAGTTTAGTGTTAAAAGATCACAGAAATTTAAATTCAGAATTTAATTTTTGATAAATTTTTAAATATAAATCAAAATTTTAAATAAATTTAAAATATTAATATTCAAATTTTGAAATAAAATTTTAGAAAAGATAAAACTTAAATTACTTTAAAATCAAATAATTTTTAAAAATCATATAAATGTATTTTTTATCTTTTCTAACAAATAAATATATGTATCATAATTTTAGTTTATTTCAACTTTTATTAAAATATCTTAACATTTAATAATAAAATTTGCAATAATTTTTAATAAATTATGTAATATTATAAATAATTTTAATAATAATATTGATTAAAATAGATAGTTTTAGCAGTTCGTATCTTGATTTCAACCATTTTATTTAAAAATATTGATAGTTTTAACCATATATGAAAAGTAAATAGCCATGTTATAAGTAATATATTTCTCAAAATTTATTTTACTTCTATTAAAATTTAGTAATTTAAAGTTTTTAATGTTAATAATTTTTAAATTGATTTAAAATAATGATACCAAGTTTTGGAGCAAAATTTTAAAATGCATGAGATTTAAACTATTTCAAATTCTAATTATTCTTAAAAATTTGATTAAAAATATATATATTAATTATTTATAAATTTTGTTTATATCAATTTTTAATATTAACATTTTAATATTTAAAAATAAAACACATAAAATTAAAAAATAAAATATATCATATCTTGTATAATTTACAAATAAATTTAATAATAACCTTTCAACATTTAATATTAAAATTTAAGAGCAAAACATCATTCATTATTAAATGTTAAAACAAATCTAATAATAACATTTCAACATTTAATATTAAAATTTAAAGACAAAACGTCATTCATTATTAAAATTGTTTTGTATATAAATTGTTTTGTATTTTTAGGGTTGTGAGGATAGAGTTGAAAGAGAGAATATAAATGACCCCATATTGTCTTTATGATATCTAAAATGAAAGTATATTTGTTTTTTTATATATATTAAAATAATCTAATTAAATTAATAATTTTAATATAACCTTAAATATTTTATAAATTATTTGTTATATTATTTTTATTTGTAATTTTATAAATGAAATATTCTATAAAAAATGTTGTGTATATTTTAAAATTGTGTGGTATATATTTTATTTTAATATTAAATAAAATTTTGATAAAATTATTTACAAATATTTTATAAATATTTACAAATAATTTTAGATGAAAATCACTAATGACTGAATTTAAAAAAAAAAAATTAAAAATGAAAATATTCTCATCCTCATTAATGAATAATGGAAAACAGAAATATGCAATCGTATCCTATCGGTTGGAATTTCATTCAGTGATTTTTTTCTCCTTCCAATTATGTGTGGATTTCAAATATAATTTATAAAGTATCATTGGCAAACCAAAAGCTCTGCAATTTTGGAAGATGTGCCTCACATGAATTTATTTTACTGTGATCCTCTTTGCTAAAATCCAGGGAGCTCGTGTATAGAAGATGTCAGTCCCTCTATATATGTGCACTGCAGGATTCACTTCACTTTCGTACAAAATTATTTTCATCCTTATCGATGTTATCTCAGGACTAAGTACTATTGTCAGTAGAGTAAAATTCAGTCCAAGTTCAGACAACATACTCACATAGAGAGACACACAATGAAATATAAATTTAATTTTTATTAAATGCAGTTCCAATTTTGAGGAAAGGGCTCTGGTATGAAATGCTACCAACATTTACCAGACCTACATATCTACTTAAAGCGAAAGCTTCGGCTCTCACTGGCAAGCAGCAATGACTATTCATCATTTAAATTTTCTCTAAAAGAATGAATATCAATTGCAACGAGACGTTGTACGAGACCCACTAATTAATTTCTGCTTGAAGGCCACCATGATCAAAGCTTTTGGTTCTTGCAGGGAGGAAGACCCACAGAGGCAATCATTGTGAGCATAAGCAGAAGCCGGGAAAACAGTTAAGGGTTTCGCTTGAGGAATCTGGCCACAGAGACGATTGTTTCTCAGATTCATATGCTTCAAATGCTTCAGACCCAACATCTGCCCTGGAATTTTCCCTTTGAAACCGTTCCATGACAGATCCAACCATCTCAGCTCCTTCAGCTCGCCCATGGGCCTCGGTATCTTGCCCACCATCCGATTTCTTGAGAAATCCAGGCGCTCAATTTTCTTTAACATGGAGATCGAAGTTGGAACGCTGCCCTTCAAACGATTACCTGATAAGTCCAGCCACTTGATGATGCGCTCGCCATTGATCTCCGGGATCCTGCCTGTGATCTCGTTGTTGGCCAGATTGATGAACTCCAGGCATCCCCCTGGGGATGGGCAAGATTCTGAGATATTGTCACTGAAGAGTTTCTCTATAGACCCATACAATTTATTTGAATGAAGATCAAGAACTGAGATGGAATCAGGCAGGGAAACCTCAGAGAGATTGGAGGTGAGACTGTTGTTGGAGAGATAAACTTTTTCCAGGCTTGTCATGTTCTTGAGAAGGTGACTTATATCTCCTGTAAGATTGTTGTTAGAAAGATCAATGGAACTCAGCAAGGAATTCATGGCAATAGGCTTCCATGTGCTCAGACATTGTTTGACCCCACAGCCTGCAAGGTGAAGATTTGTCATCTCTTTTCTGGTTATCCAGTCTGGAATCCTACCCAAATGCAGATTATTGTAAGACAGATCAAGGCACAGTAGAGCAGAGGCTTTGGCTAGGCCAGAGGGAAGGGGATCAGACAAATGGTTTTTTGAAAGATTCAGATACCATAACTTGGACATTTTACTGATAGATTCAGGAATAACTCCTACAAGCATATTTTCACTGAGAGAAAGGCTAGCAAGAGAATTCATCTGACCCAGAGAGTATGGAATCTTGCCTGTTAGTCGATTTCGAGCTAGAGATAGGTCTTGTATGGCGGATAATTCAGAAATGGAACCAGGAATTGGGCCTGTGAATTCATTGTCAGAGAGGTCCAGATATGTTAGATTGGAAAACGAGCCGAGGAAGGCCGGAATTGGCCCGGAAAGAATATTACCGTTGGTATCCAAAGATTGCAAGCCGCGGATATTCTTTAGAGCCGTTGGCAGGACGCCTGTCAGACGGTTCTTGCCGAGGTTGAGCTGAAGTAGAGACCGGAGCAAGCCGAACTCTGGGGGAATCGGGCCGGAGAGACTGTTCCCCGCGAAGGAAAGCGCTTGGAGCTTCGAGAGTCTCCCGAGCGTCCCGGGAATCGAACCCGTGACCTCATTTTTCTCGATGTACAGCTGCGTTAGCCATTGTAGGTTAGAGAGAGACCCCGGGATCGGCCCCGTTATCTGCTTCAGTCCGCTTATGATCAAAATTTGCAGCGAATTGAGATTACCCACAGATGGCGACACAGTTCCGCGCATGTACATTGTGGCGTTCGTTTCTTCCGGGTTTTGCAGCACCAGTTGGGTAACCCTCCCGCTGCTCGCATCGCATTCGATTCCGGCCCAGCCTCCCCCGCAGCAATCGGTGCCCGGCGTCCAGGTGATCAGAGTTTCCGTCGTGTCTTCGATTATGGCGGCCTTGAAGCTCAGGAGAGCTTCTTTATCTTTTGCAGAGCAGGTCGCTACTGGGCTTTCGTCATCTGCAGAGGCAATTCCGGCGGCCATGGATAAAGCCAACAGCAGCAGACTTGCTTTTCTGGAAAAAACCGACTGCCATGGTAGGTGTTGGTCGGGAAAAACCTGAAAAACTGAAAAATCTTTGCAATTTTTTTTTTTTTTTTTCTAACTCTGTTCCTACATTGAAGGTAGGCTAACTGGGAATTCAAGGATCGCTCTTGTTTTATAGGGCAGGGATTATGTTTCAGAGATATGGGACTGTGGATTCACGGGGACCATTGTTGCCAGAAGGTGCATCGATATTGGAGAAAGTAACGCGTCGCATGTGATTCCGGAACGCGGTGGAGAATTGATTGGACTTAAGACTATGGTTCACCACTGTCGCAAATTGTAATTCAAAATTCAAAATTTAAATGCACGTTCTTTGAATTCCAGGAATGCTATGCCAACGTCAGGGGAGACAACGGAACAAAATTTGTAAGATTCCAAATTGCGGCGACCGTTTAACTTTTGTTTTCAATAATTCATAATTGACATAGATTCGATATTGGAAGACTCTCGGTCACCCACTTTGCCCAAATAAATTTAAAATGGTTTTGTCGCCTACAGCGTAAAGGTTTTGAAAATAATATATAATATTAAAATTTTTGTTGAAACGGATATAAAATACTAAATCCTTCCTTGGCCTGCGGTTAAGTTGTAACTTGTCACTCAGGTTATTGTGAGACATAGGTGTGTTCTTTAATTTCATCTCAACGGCAGTATTTTTTTTAGAATCGGCTCAAGTAGAGAGAGGAAGATTTATTTTTAGATGAGGCCGTCCTTTAGGTTCCTTATCTTTGGGAAGTATGCCTTCATGGGACTCCGTGTCCAAATCATCCGATGTGATTGGTCCAAGTATACATTTCAAATATTGTTAGCGGAATTATTAAATAAATAACTTTGTTACACTTTACCAGTTGTAAAGAAACCATGCAATTTGCATGATAATAGCGTATTTAATATATTTTATCATCATAATTTATATAATATTTGATTTTAATGGATTTTTTTTTTTTTTTTTTTTTGTAATTTTTTATTTTTAATTTATATATAGTACTTTATAATAAGGTGATGGTTGATTGAGTTGTTTTTTATAATTCGTTAGTTAAAAAAAATAAATTTATTTAAAAAGATAAATATATATAATTAGTTTTATTGATAAATAAATAAATAAATTTGTTATCAATAATTATTAAGTGAATGGTAGAAATTTAAGTTTCACAAAATATTTTAAATATTTTTTTTAGTAATCATAAATTAAATATTTTAAAATATTCTTAGTAATAGTTATATATTAAAAGTTGAAATTTATCTTAAAAGTAATTTTATTTTTTTACTTTTTAAATTAAATTGATTAGTTAAAAGACTTATCATTTGCATATAAGTTATCTTTTTTTAGCATGTGGTATAAGTAAGCCGTAATATTGTGAGAAAGGCTATTTACAAATTAAGAATCTCCATGATAAGGTGGGAGTGAATCTCCATGGTTAATAATTTTGTTATGTGTTTTTTTAAATGTATATCTATTTATTTGATACATTAATTATTTTTATAATTAATAATAATAATAATTTAAAATAAAGTTATAAGTTAATTAATTTTTATATTTTTTTAATTCTTGACAATGTGAGATGTATAATGAGGTAAGTGTTTTGATGCATATGATGCTTTACCAACCATTTAATTTCAATGGCCTCCCTAGTTATAGGGTTTTCAATATATAATTTCATGCTTATGAAACAAGATTCTTAACCATGGGGATTTACCCCCACTTTACCATGTATGTTCTTCATTTGTAAATAGATTTTATTACAATGCGATGAGCCAATACCATGGATTATCAATACCACATGCCCAAAGAACCATAACTCACTTCATATGTCACTTGTTCATATGACATACTATTTTTTAATTAATCAATTTAATTAAAAGGGTAAAAATGGCATAACTACTTTGAAGATAAATCTCAACCATTGATTTGTGTACACTACTATGAATAATTCTAGAATATTCTATGGAGGTTTTATCCCTACCAACCACCTAATAATTATTGATAATTAAATTAATATTTTGGAAAGATAATTAGATGTTTATATTAAATATTTAAAATATTTGTTTAGGAATAGAAGAGAATAAATATTAAACCAGTTGTCTTTAGTGCAACTTTTTGGAAGCTTTTACGGTGGGTTTTCTGGTCAAATTTCTCTAAAAAAATGGCACGAATTTATTGAAATCACAAGTTTGATGGGTAATCTTGTGCAATCGAAGTGCCCTAGGGGTTTTCCAGAGTGCTGAATCGATATATACAGTCAAAAAACTAGTTTAAATAACGCAAATCAAGATTTCACCTCAAATTTTTCCACCGGATTCGGCAAAAAAAAAGTCCAAAAGTCGCACTAAAGACAACTCCAATATCAAATAGTGATAATTACTAATAGCTTTTTAGGTATTAAGGTACATTTTTGACATAGATAGTCCAAACCTTTACAAGCTCCTATGTAATGTATGCATAGGCTTCACCTTGTTTACCTATATTTTATCACCTTCATTCAAAAGGATACTCAATAAAAATAAGGGGCATTTATTAAAAGGAAGAATTATTTTAATTAAAAAGATGTATTGGAGGAAGGGGTTCAAAAAAGGGATTTTGGGAGGTTTTTATCAATATTTAATGAGATTGGTGGTATTATTTGATATCCCACACATGCAATTGATATGGCACATGTCGATTAAGTGGAGACCTTGTGGATGCATTTGCGGCAGTGTGGGTATGCTTTGATGCAGGAGCATCCAGCTAACAATTTTTTTTTTATTTTAGTTGACTTAGGGGTCTTGTGTTTTTAAAGAAGTTGGTTTCTTAAGTATTAAATTAATAGGATGTGAGAGTTTTAATTAATTAAATATTTTGAGGATATTTTTAAATGTTCTCGAATGTAGGAGAACATGAGTGATGATGAGTAATTAGCATGGATTGAGATATTACAAATCTTAGAAAGTACTTGTTGATTTATGGAGGATCCTTAGGATTAGTTGAAAGTTGAGATCCTCAAGGGATAAGGAAGACATTTTAGGAACTAAATGAGGACTAGAAAATTCTTAGGATTTAGTTGAGAAGATTGAGGATCTGAACCAAAATTGGTTAACAGAATCCTTTTGTGCATATTTTGTAATCCTCGAAGGCTTAAAAAGAGAGAGATAGTGAGAAAGTTAGCAGACAGGAAGGTTGGATTGTGAGCCTACGGGCGTTGAAACGAGAAAGGCCAACTGAATGTAAATCAGGTCAGTGAGGGAAAGACTCTTTTGTATATACATTTGTTTTTGAATATAGAGATTCGTTTTCTAAGTTATATAGTGTGTATTAAGAAATTAATTGATAAATTATGTGTGTAGTGGAGAACTCTGTTTAATATATATATGCATGAGAATTTCGAGCAGAGAACGAGTGCAGAGAAGGAATACAGAGGAGGATAGTGGTCAGACTGTATGAATCTGATTAAAGAAATCAGCACAAAGCTCAGAAGTAGTAGTTTTAAAGAAGCACACGGAGAATAACTCAAGAGAAGAGTCACGCAAAAAAAGGGAACCAAAGACAGAAAGTAGAAATTGTGTTATAATCTGCTGGAACAACAGATGGGAAGATTTGTGTATGTGGAGGTGGAATGTTATAAACCGGCATGAATATTTATCATGGAAGTCCAGTTCCTAAGGAACTGGTGCCAAAGTGAAATGTGTAACTGAGGATTGCATTGGAACTGTAAGTTGAAGGAATACAAAACAATGTTAGAAGGCATCCAGAATGGTGAGTTGGTGATGGAACTGGGTGATCAGTAACTACAGAGGTTAGGAGCGTATGGAGGTTTTGATCGTGGCTGAAGTCCCGTACTAAATCCTGACCATCAATCTCATTTTCAAACACTTATATCATAATCAACTACAAGGGTTAGGGTATTATTTAACCAGTGTGCTAGTGGAAGACCGCAGGCCATAGATTTGATGACCTCGTATGGCCAACGGATATCGGGTCATAAAGGTGATTAGATGTTAACCTCATAACAGACCCAAACATTTATAGATTAAGGATTAATAATCCTTATCGGCTCTGTAAGGGCGATTAAGCATCGCACAAGTTCCTTGGCCGATATCGTTGTGAATCATTGGATCCAGCATGCTTTGATCAACGGCGTAGAGTGAAGTGCTTGTGCAAAAAGGAAAGTCAACGTGGGAGTCAACATGGGACCGGTTGTTGTTCAATTGCCATTCAATCGGTTGCTGTTCAATTTTTGTTCAATCGATTGCTGTTCAAATGGTTGTTGTTCAATTATTGTTCAATCGGTTGTTGTTCAATTGTTGTTCAATTTCTGTTCAATTGACCTCCTACGTCATTTTTAGGTGAGCCTCGGAAAATGTGCTAATGCGTGAAAAAAGTGGAAAGGTAAGGTTAAATGTGATTTATGTATATTTCTATTATATGAGGTTATAATAGAAATAAAGTGGATTAAGGACAATTAACCATGGTATGATTAGTGTTGAGTAAAACCGAGACCAGAGTAAGAGGGTAGGTTAATATGCGCGGGTTTAAGAATTAATCAAAATTTATGAGGGTTGAGTAAGATTTCGCTGGAGAGGTTAATTAAGGTTTAGACCATTGAATAATCTTTGAAACATTTCCGCATGAGGATTTATTAAGGGGCCTTAAACTTTAATTTATGAAGGTTTGACTAGGCAGGGTAATTGAAATTCCTGGGATAAATGAGATGTATGCATTTTATATGCATACTGTGGGTATTGTCGGCTTAGGCTGGCATCATTTTGGTATCAGAGCTGGAAAAGCTTTTTTGGGAGAAAATTAGAGTGGGTATGCTCTACAGAAGAGAAATCAAAGTGGGTTTGTCTTTTGAAAATAATTCAAAACTTATGGAATTATTTTATTTCACAATTAACTTTGTGAACAAAGAACATATTTTGAAGAATTTTCTTTGAAAAGGAAAGAACAGGAAGAATTTTCAAGAAACCAGAGTGCCGCAGCAGAAAGCGAAGAGAAGAATCAAATCTGAATTGATTGAGTAAAAAGATAAAAGAAAAATCTACTTTGGGAAAAAGTAGATCAGCTTAGTGAAAGGACAAATTGAGAAAATTGTTTATGAAGGGATAGTGGAAAACTGCAACAACAACATGTGTTCAGAAAATTGGACAGTGAGGTATGGTCTTCATGATTTCAGTTAGTTAATGATGAATTATTGATTGCAAAAGGCTATGAAGATGTTTGATAATTGTAGCAAAGAACAAGCAGATTTTTTGATGATGATGGCAACGAACCTATCCAACTAGAGGTTGGAAGAAAGGAGAAAGGTGACTGAGTGCAACAGCCAAAGGAGCAGAGAGGCTCTAAAAGGTTCAAGAGAGTGAACCAAGAGAGAGAATACGTAGGAAGAGATCAAGCTCAAAGAGGAAGCTTGATAAGGTATTGAGTAGCAAGAGAATAATGCTACAAGAAAAGGCTATGTTGCAGATCACCAATCGGGCACAAATGAGCTCATGAAGGAAGATGGCCATGGAGGGTCATAGAAGAGGTTCTAGAGAATGCCATATAGGTAAGATGAGTAATGAGGAGCGAGAGAGAAATCTTGCAGTGATGAGAGTACAGTTGGAGATACTACAGGGATGGCTACAAGAGAAAGAGAATGAAGACCAAAGGCATGGTTGGATTATGAAAAGGAAAGTCTAATGGCGTAAATTACAAGTGAAGTGGGAGCATAGAGTGAATTCTCAATTAAAGGAAGAGTTACTCAGATTAAATGAGTATATGAAGGAAGTTTTGGTATGTGAACCAAAACATGGTCCATTGATTTTTGAAAGTAATGAAGAGATAGAGGGAAAATCTATTGAGGAACTGAATCATATGAAGGATTTAGAGCGGCAAGAAGACCTGATGTCTGAAGCATCAACCAAGACCAAAAGGTCTTGTATTTTTAAAACTAATGATTTGTGTATGGTTGCAGGTACAACACAGGGTGATGAACAAACTTTAGAGTTTGTTAAGAAGGAGGAGCAGAATCTGAAATCTGTTCAAATTAAGACTGAGATAGCAAGATCTCAGAAACGAAAGGAGACAGAAAGGTCTCATGGAAATATGCAGCAGAATATTGGAGCTGGTAACAGTAAAGATTGGAATAGCAGATATGAATTAAGACATGAAGATGAAGAAAAGGTATTTACTATGCCTAATGAGTTTGGAATACTTAAGCACGATGATTTAGATTTAACAGAAGAAAGACCATTTGATGATGGGATGACAACAAGTGAAGGTACTGAAAACTATGTAAAATTTTCAAGTTCTACTCCAATTAGAATTATTGAATTATATAGAAAATTAGACCTTCAAAGAAGAAAGCTAGAACAACAGAGGATAAATATCCAGAGTAAATTGTTGATGAAGGATGACAAAGAAATTGTCATGAATGACAATTAGGAAGAAGAAGTTATCAGTTGCAATGAACAGAAGCGGAAAATGGTCTTGGAAGACAATATGGCAGCAGCTGAAAAGGTGCAAGACAATAGTAAACAAGAGGGTAAGGATAAAAGAGTGGCAGCAAGAATAAGAGTTCAGGAATCAATAGTTGAAGGAAATCAACAGTCAGAAGATATACTGGACAGAGAGATTGAACTGATAAGAAGAATAATGATAAAGGTGTCTCAGAAGAAGACAACAGCAGGAAAGCAAAGAAGTAGCAGTAAGAGGACAACAGAAGAATGTGAGAGCATAGCAAGTGGGAAATTGCAGAATAAGGTATGGAAACCGGGAAAACAGCAACAGACAACAACAACAGAACAGCTGAAAGGAAAAGAAATAGGCAAAGACAGATTACAAAACAAAATCTGGGATCCAGGAGGAATTACAACAACATTGAAGACACATGATCTGGAGATCATGAATGTTTTCAACCTTGGGAGTCTGATGTAGGAGCATCTGGCTTAGAAATTTCATTGTATTTTAGTTGACTTAGGGGTCTTGTGTTTTTAAAGAAGTTGGTTTCTTAAGTATTAAATTAATAGGATGTGAGAGTTTTAATTAATTAAATATTGTGAGGATATTTGTAAATGTTCTCGAATGTAGGAGAACATGAGTGATGATGAGTAATTAGTATGGATTGAGATATTGTAAATCTTAGAAAGTAGTTCATGATTTATGGAGGATCCTTAGGATTAGTTGAAAGTTGAGATCCTCAAGGGATAAAGAAGAGATTTTAGGAACTAAATGAGGACTAGAAGATTCTTAGGATTTAGTTGAGAAGATTGAGGATCTGAACCAAAATTGGTTAACAGAATCCTTTTGTGCATATTTTGTAATCCTCAAAGGCTTAAAGGGAGAGATAGTGAGAGAGTTAGTAGACAGAAGGGTTGGATTGTGAGCCTATGGGCATTGAAACGAGAAAGGCCAACCTAATGTAAATCAGGCCAGCGAGAGAAAGACTCTTTTGTATATACATTTGTTTTTGAATACAGAGATTCGTTTTCTAAGTCATATAGTGTTTATTAAGAAATTAATTGATAAGTTATGTGTGTAATGGAGAACTCTATTTAATATATATATGCATGATAATTTCAAGCAGAGAACGAGTGCAGAGAAGGAATACAGAGGAGGATAGTGGTCGAACTGTATGAATCCGATTAAATAAATTAGCACAAAGCTCAGAAGTAGTAGTTTTAAAGAAGCATGTGGAGAATAACTCAAGAGAAGAGTCACACAGAAAAAGGGAACCAAAGACAGAAAGCAGAAATTGTGTTATAATCTGCTGGAACAGCAGATGGGAAGATTTGCGTATGTGGAGGAATTGGTGCCATAGTGAAATGCGTAACTAAGGATTGCATTGGAACTGTAAGTTGAAGGAATACAAAACAATGTTAGAAGGCATCTAGAATGGTGAGTTGGTGATGGAACTGGGTGATCAGTAACTGCGGAGGTTAGGAGCGTATGGAGGTTTTGATCATGGCTGAAGTCCTGTACTAAATCCTGACCATCGATCTCGTTTTCAAATACTTACATCACAGTCAACTGCGGGGGTTAGGGTATTATTTAACCAGTGTGCTAGTGGAAGACCCGCAGGCCATAAATTTGATGACCTCATATGTCTAATGGATATCGATTCATAAAGGTGATCGGACGTTAACCTCAGAACGGACCCGAACATTTATAGATTAAGGATTAATAATCCTTATCGGCTCCGTAAGGGAGATTAAGTGTCGTGCAAGTTCCTTGGCCGACATTGTTGTGAATCATTGGATCCAGCACGCTTTGATCAACGACATAGAGTGAAGTGCCTGTGCAAAAAGGGAAAGTCAACGTGGGACCAGTTTTTGTTCTATTGTCATTCAATCGGTTGTTGTTCAATCAGTTGTTGTTCAATTGTTGTTCAATTGGTTGTTCAATTGGTTGTTGTTCAATTGCTGTTCAATTGACCTCCTGCATCATTTTTAGGTGAGCCTTAGAAAATGTGCCAAGGCCGTGGAAAAAGTGGAAAGGTAAGGTTAAATGTGATTTATGTATATTTCTATTATATGAGGTTATAATAGAAATAAAGCAGATTAAGGACAATTAACCATGGTATGATTAGTGTTGAGTAAATCCGAGACCAGAGTAAGAGGGTATGGTTAATATGCGCGGGTTTAAGAATTAATCAAAGTTTATGAGGGTTGAGTAAGATTCTGCTGGAGAGGTTAATTAAGGTTTAGACCATTGAATAGTCTTTGAAACATTTCCGCATGAGGATTTATTAAGGGGCCTTAAACTTTAATTTATGAAGGTTTGACTAGGCAGGGTAATTGAAATTCTTGGGATTATATGAGATGTATGCATTTTATATGCAAACTGTGGGTATTGTCGGCTTAGGCTGGCACCATGCTTGAAGGTTATTGTGGTAGTTGTCAAAATCAATCCCATGTCACATGAACATGAGGCCTATAGTTTTTTATTCTATCAATTAAAATAAATATAAAATATGTAAATCACTTATAGGCATTGAACATTAATAAATAACAATTGTCCAATTAATTATTGGTGATTTCTAGCACATAGAATTAGAAAACCTAAATGTGTTATGCTTTCATTAGGCCTATTTACTGAGTTAGAAGATTCGAGGAAAATAATATATGAGTTTTAACTTACCGTTATCGTGCCAAAAATACTCCACAATTATTATTAAGTTGTTGAATACTTTATAATGTATTGTCACCATTTAGATTTCGAATAATAAATTGGATGTGCTTTAGAGTGTGGGTTTTTTTCTCTTAATTTCCTTAGTAAATCATTTTGTAATGGTTTGATTTTTTTAAATCTATTTTCTATGTATCATCTGCAACTTTTTGTTTGATTTTTCTACACATTCTTCTATTATTAGTTAGTTTAGGAAGTCTATTCCACACCTTTGTTTCGTTACATTTGGTATGAGAGCTTAATCACCTAAATCAAAGGTGTTAGGGAAAAGATTTTTTATCTAATCTTGGTTTGAGTGGGATCTTGTGTAGAAGAAAATCTTGTTGTAGGGAAATGGTGAGCACATCTAGGATAGAAATAGAGAAATTTCATGGCACTAACTTTGAATTGTGGAAACTCAAGATGAAGGATGTTCTTGTATGATCCGTAAACTGTTGTCGATATTCCACTGGACATTTTGTCACAACAGATCTGATAATATTATATTAAAAATCTGAGATTCTACACTATTACAGTTTTATTTAATTTCTAGATCTGTAAAATTAATTGTAATTAGTGCATGCATGTAAAAGTAAATCAAGCAGAAAATTAGAGAATGAAAAAATAAGCTCACACACACATAATACACAAGATATGCTCTCTGGGAAACCCTTTCGGGAGAAAACCCAGCTGGAAGGTGAGGTCGCTTCGCTCTCTTTCTCTGTCTGGAAATATGGCTGCATATACAAAGAAGTAATGTTTGTCACCTGTGCGCTGCTACAATATACAAATCCTCTCTGTGTGCTCTACCTCCTATCTATCATGGCTATCTTTTCTCAACTATGGAACAAAATACTCTTGAAAGAATCAAATTCCTCTTCCTCCTAGTGGCCCGATTATAACACAACCCGATAGCCTACTAGTGGTTATGTTTGACTACATGAACTCTTAACTAGAGTTACAAAATAGACTCTTATAGAGACTTTTACATAAAAAACATGTGGCTAGCCCCTTTTCCATGAATAATGGGGGTTGACGCGGCATCCCCTCGAACCTTAGGTGTGAAAACAGGAAGGTCAACTTCTAGGTGGCATAACTTTTGCATACAAACTCAGATTGACGCGATTCATGCACCGTTGGAAAGCTCTATGTGTGTAGAATAGCATTAAAAGGTGTGGTGATTTAGAGGTAAATTTTTACCCCCAAAAAATGTCATTTTTTGATTCAAAATTCTCTCGGAAGGTTTCAGACCCTATTGCGCTAAACTAGGTCCTGCTGGTAAAACGATCCCATGAACTGATTCCTACACTTTTCCCACTCCAAATGCATCAATATGGATTAAAAACAATATAATGATCCAATTCAGATCATTGTAAATAGAGATTTATGGGTAACAACATCTATAACCTAACACATTGGTATGAGAGATGAAGTGTGACTGATGTTGCATAGAAAGGAAAGAAGCCTTATTAGGCTCTATTTGGATAATTTTATATTATTGAATGTTTCTAAATAAAAAGATACAAAAAATCATTAGAATAAGTTGGGGGATTTGTACCAAGCTAAATCTATGGTTATTAAACTTTTTCTATGGAATAAGACATTCACTTTGAGTGTGGGTGATGGTGATTTTGTAATTGAACACTTCAATATTCAACACTATTGTGACCCAATTGATCTTAGCTGGAGTGAAGATGGATGAGGAGCACCATTGTGTGACCCTTTTGGGTTCCTTGCTAGATACAAATTGGTAATAGCTATTGGAATAACTATAAATACCTTGGTTCTTGGTGAGGTTGTGCCTACTTTACTATGAAAATAAGTGAGGCAAAAGATTATGAATCCACTAGTAAGGCCTTAGGTGTTTGTATGATATTAAAGGAAAAAGGAATGAAGAGATTAAATGATATATCCAAATCCATGGGGCACTAAGTATCCTAGGAAGTATAAGGAAAAAATATTGGAATTGTATCATGGTCAATCATTTCATAAGAGACTACAAGGAAGAAATAAAAAAAAATAAGAAAGAAAAGAATGGTTCTAGTGATGATTTTGAAAAATCCTCTCAATACAACGATGGAGATGAATTTACTGTAGCTTTGGAAACCCATGTATGCTAGAGAACATAGTTGATATATTATGTAGCTTCCTTCCATATGACTTCCCATTGGCACTAGTTTCCAATGTATGATAAATCTGATAGTGGGGTGGAATACCTTGTTGATGATCCTCATTATGTCATAGTTGTGAATGGTAGCATCTCGAGTAGATTATATGAAAGTATAATACAAGGGGTTAGTCAATTTTTGCACTTTCTAGGTTTGGCATAAAACTCACTATCAATAAGCAAACTTTATAATGTGGGTGTGCAAGTTGTTTTCATTGATAATATGGTCTAAAGCAATATGGTTCTTGTTAAGTGTGTGCATGTGGGAACTTGGTTTTATCTTGATGCATGCACTATTTAGTGTAATAATTATTCAATATCCATAATGGAGATATCTATAGTATATAAATCTTCATAATCATAACCTATCTTTACCTTTAGTGGTCATGCTTTTTGGGTACCTAAACAAACTTTTTCTTTTTAAAGAAAGTTATTTACAAAGAATATAATGATATGGCACTAAAGCGTGGGCCATATAGATGAGAAGGGCCTATGGGCCTTTAGAAACAAAGATATTTTGGATGGTTGAATGATTGGACTCTTGAATTTGATTTTTTTGAATGTTACATCTATGGAAAATAGAACCATGCTCAATTTTATTCTAGTTTTCACACATCCTTTGGGTTGTTGGACTTATTTCATTTTGATGTATTAGGTCTAGTTACAATTACTTCAACTTGTAAGGAGTTGTATTATGCGTCATTCATTAGAGACTAATCTAGAAGGACATGGGCATATTTTCTTACAACTAAATTTGAGGTTTTTAGTTAGATTAAGGACTTTAAATATATTTTTGAAAATTAGACCAATATGAAAATTAAGGTGTTGGAGGCTGATAATGTTAGTGATTTTTTATTTTTGTAGATTTAGATAAGTTTTGTAAGGAGGATGGCATTGAAATACCTAAGAAAAACCCATATATCACTCAACATAATGGAATTGAAAAATGTGTGAAAAAAAAAATGATGGAGAGAGCTAGGAGTATGCTTAGTGTAGCTAGCTTAGGGAATAAGTTCTAGAAGGAATTAGTTACTACAACATGTTACTCGATAGGTTTCCCACAACAACTCTTTTGGATGAGACCCATATGGAGGTCTGGAAATGAAAGAATCCCTCACTTCAACATTTTCATGTTTTCAATTGTGAGGCATATACTCATATGCTTAAGGAGAAGTGGTAAAATTTGGATAAAAAATATATGGAATGTATCTTCATTAGATATGAAATTGGTGTGAAAGGGTACAAGATTTGGGATCCTGTGGTTAGAAATTTTTTATATAGTTGGAATATTATTCTTAGAGAATTTAATCCTTGTCCCATAGTGGTGTAGCCAGAAGTGGATGAGAATAAGTCTAGTGTTAAACTACCACCCAAAACTAAGAGAGATAAACTAGAAGATGAATAAGAGGTTCATGATGGACTTACTTGAGGAGGAGGGTTTCGAGTGTTTGTAAGAGGCGGAAAATTTACCTTAAACATAAGGATCCACTCAACAAGGAAGGAAACCAGACATGTATAATTATAGTTCATTTCATTTTAGATGTATATTTTATTTATTTTCTAACACCAAGGATATTATAACTATGAAAGAGTCAATGAAGGCGAAAGATAAGGAATCTTGGAGACTGACCATGGATGAGGAAACAATTGCACTTATACAAAATGATACATATGACTTCGTACCATTTTCTATGCTTGGAAACCCATTAGATGTAAATATATTTTCAAAAAAAAATATTAGATTAAATGTAAATGTTGAAAGGAACATGGAAAGGTAGGTTGAGAAAGGATATTCCTGGGTTGAAATTATAAACTTTGGCAAAAATCTTCTCTCTAGTTTCTAGGTTAAAATATATTAGGTTCCTATTATCTGCATTAATAACTTTTTATTAAGATATAGAACATATGGATATGAAAAAAACATTTCTACATGGTGAATTGGAGAAGGAGATCTATTTAATATAGCTAGAACACTACGTTGAAAAAGGTAAAGATTCATTGATTTGCAAATTAAAAATGTCTTTATATGGTTTGAAAGAATCTCCCAAAATATGGTACCAAAATTTTGTTTCTTTTTGTGTTGGAATTTGGATTTCTAATATCTAAATTAGATCATTATGGTATTATAAAGAGGATGGTGCTCACTTCCTTGCTATCGTTGTTTATATAAATTATATGTTATTTTGGGCAATAATAAGGATGGAATTGTAATTTGAAGTCTCAACATTCAACACAAATTGATATGGAGGACTTGGGGGCTACAAAATATAAGTTAGGAAAGGATATTAGGGGAGAGAGGGAAGTGGAAAGCATTGGATGAGCTATCGTAAGTATGTAAATTTTGTGCTATAATTATTACACATGGTAGATTGTGGACCTATTGAGTGTTTCAATTTTTTTGGGAAGTAAGATTTTAGTTGAGTAATGTCTCAGAACACTTGTAGAGATGGAGGACATGGATTCTATTCCTTATGCTAATGTAGTTTATAATTTGATGTATTCTATTGTTTGTACAAGACTAGACAAAATCTAGGAAATAAGAGTCTAAAATCGCTTTATGGCTAATCCTGGACAATGAACAATGAGATGCAATGAAGAGGGTCTTTAAGAATTTATGAGGTACTTCTAAATATTCCATTTACTATCATAATGATTGATTTTTTGGGGGACCCATACTTAGCGGATATATTTGGTTAAGTGGATTTTATTTGGGTAGGGTATGTAGATAAAAAGAGATCAACGAGATGATAATGTTTTAATTGTTTGGTCGAGAAGTAAGTTGGATTGGCATAAGATAAGCTATGGATACTTTTTACATTATAGGCTCAATGCATATGGTAAATGTTTATGCTTGTAAGGAATCCATTTGACTTATGAAACTATGTTCAAATGAAAGGCTAATTCAAAGAGCTATTATGGTTCAATATGCTAGTAATAGTGCCATTTGTTTGGCTAAAAGCTTAAAATTTCATGTAAAGAAAAACCACTTAGATATATAGTAGCATTTTGTTAGGAAGATGGTAGAGGATGGAGAGATGATACTAGACAGAGTTAAATATTCTTAGAAATTCATAGATGCATTAATGAATTTGGTGAGCATAGATAAATTCAAGGGCTGCTATGAATCTATTGGCCTTATGGATTCTAGCAATTAACTTGTAGTTTGATGCATTATTTAATATACTCTTGCAAGATATAGGAAGAGAGGGAGAATGTTGGGATAGGTGTGTCATAATCCTTGTAGTCTTGTAGTAGAGCAAGTAATGATTATTGAGTAGTAATATGAAATAGATTTTGAGCAATAGTAAGGAATAATTGTTGAGTAGTAGTAGGGAATCAATGTAGATTAATAGTAAGTTGTAAACGCTAAGTAGTAGTAGTTGGCTAATTAATTGTTAACGTGAATAATTAGAAAATCATAAATGGTTTTTACTTTTTGTATGTTGATTTATTGAGTTTTATGGTTGAAGGAAAATATTGTGTAAGTTTAAACTTCTCTTATGCTACTAAAATTTCTCCAAAATCCTTATGCTATCACTAAACACTCTTTTTGAGAGAATTTTGACTATGTAATGCATTGCAACCATTTAGTTTGTGAATAACCTATTGAGTATGCTTTAAAGTGTGGGGTTTTCATCTTGAGAATGTTTTCCCACGAAATCATTGTGTAATAATTTTCTATTTCTTTTACTTATTTTTTATTAACAGTCTATAATTATTTATTGGGTCACTAATTTTTTATTTTTTATTTTGTTAGTAGTTATTTATATTATATTGATAGAATATAACATGTATTTTTGAGTTTCACATTGCTCAATTCTATTTTTTTTTAATAACTTATTTTAAATATATATTAATATTATTTTATTTTATTTATTTTCTTTCTCTATATATCTCAACATATTATTTGTGAGAATTAACCCCACTTAAAATAGGTAATAATCTTCCTCCAACCATCTTAACCAAATACAATTATATATATAATTCATTTAAAATTGAATATATATAGATATATTACCAAAACCATCCATTAAAACCTAATTTCAAAAGATATTCAAAGAAAACCAAAGCAGAAACCAAAAGCCAAAGCATAAACCTCATAATTGAAAATTTCGAAATAGATTAGACTGCCATAACTATAATGCCTAATCATTTAGTGATTATGCTACGTGGTTATCCCAAATACGATATCATTGATCCACAATTTTTGTAACGATTTGCAATGAAAATTTAGCATCACTGTTTTTATATCGAAATGCAATGGTAGTTTATCGAACTTCAAACAAATTAAAAGTACATGCAGGAAGAGCCGAATCATATACCTCATAATAGCTAATATGGAGATAAATCTATGCTCACATAACTATAATCATTTTATAATCAGGCTACACATTTATCCGAATTACAATCATCAATCAATCACAATTTTTATATCGAACTGTAAAGAAAGTTTAAATTTATTGTCCCAATTTGATATAAAATTGCGATAAAAATTTATCATTAATGTTTTTTACTTTTTGGTTCATGGAAATTTTGCTATTCGACATCAGATAGAGAAGAATTGTTTTAGTACAAGGTATAGCGTTAGATGTGAATGATTAAAAGTATCTATAACTTCTTAATCTTTGAAGATGGCCATTATTTATTAGGAAAAGAAAATTTATTATTTTTACAATTAAATATATCTATTACTTTTTAACTTTTTAAAGTGATTATTTTTTTTCTAAGTTAAGACTAACCTAAGTACCCACGGGGGATTTGAACCGGTGACCTATCGCAAGGAGTGCCTTAACAATGCACCCATTCACCGTCAATCCAAAGCCCCGTGGGCAACTTTTTAAAGTGATTATTACTTAATGTGTAAATTAACCAATTTTGTTGGGTGTTATTAGTTTGATGGTTTTTATTATTAAAATTTGAATAATATATGGAAAAGTAATTTTTTCTCTAATTAAGATATAGTAGAATTTTCACATCTAAAGATATTTATTACTTCTTAACCTTCCAAGGTGATTATTATTTAACGTGTAAATTAATCAGTTTTTGTTGGGTGTCATTAGTTTGTGGTTTTTATTTACTAAATGTTATATGTGTAAAATGATTTTGAATAATATATGAAAAAGTCATTTTCCCTATAATTAAGATATAGTGGAATTTTCATAGTTAAATATATTTATTACTTGTTAACCTTCCAAAGTGATTATTATTTAATGTGTAAATTAATCAGTTTTTGTTGGGTGTTATTAGTTTGATGGTTTTCATTTACTAAATGTTACATGTATAAAATTATTTTGAATAATATATTTTGTATTTATTATTTAAATTGAGTTGCGAAATATATTTAGTTATTTGTTATTTTTTAATTAATGAATATTTTTTAAAGGTTATTTTTTGGAAAGTTTTCTGGTTTATTTTCTAATTCAAATTGTTTAGAATTTGATATGGATTCATTGGAATCACAAGTTTGATAGATGAACTCTTCACAATCAAATTGTTCGAGCTTTTGAGCATGTTAAATCTATATATAATAAAAAAAAGGTTTAAACAATATAAATCAAAAATATAGTTACAATTTTTTCATCATATTCTAGCAGAAATCTGTGAAAAACTCACACTCAAAAATTACTCTTTTTAATATTAAAATTGAATGAAATATTTTATATTTATTATTTAAGTTAAATTATGAAATATATATATATATATATATATATATATTAATATTATAATAAAAAAATATTATTTATTTATTATTCCAATTGAATTGTGAAACGCATTATTATTGAGAGGGATGTAAAGATATATGAGAAGTGATGGATAAAAAGATATAGTACTATACTGTGATGTGTTTTTATTGATTCGAAGTTAAAGAAGGTGAGGACGTGCTTAACGGAGTGTGCACAAAGTTATAATGGTTGGGATAAAGGGTAATAATTTAGTGAAGGAAAGTTATTTTTAAAAACATAATTTTGGTTTCGGTTTGGATTGTATGTTGCAACTTAGTATATAATAGTTAATTTATAAAAATAGTTTAAATGAGTAGATAGTTGTTTTGGAGTATATAATTATAAGAGTAAGATAAATTTAAACAAATTGATTTATTACGTGGAAGGTAAAATTTATGTAAATGTTTAAAAGTTAGAAATACAGTTGTTGATTGTATTTATTTTAGTTATTATTAAGATATATATAAAAAACGTAAAATATTTATTAATAAAAATTTATAGAAGAAAAAAAATGTATTTAAAAATAGAGTTGTTTTTAGTGTGATTTTTGGACTTTACAGTGTTGGATTCGGCAACAATTTTTGAGATTTTTTTTTTTTTTTTATAAATTGGTCTTTTGATTGTATATGTGGTTTCAACACCCTGGAAAAGCCCTAGAGCACTTGGATTGTGTAGGGGTTACTCATCAAACTGGTGATTTCAATAAATTCTTGTCAAATTTTAGAGAAAGTAGACCATTAAAACCCACCGGAAAAACTTCCAAAAAGTCTCACTTATTTAAATTGGTCTTTTGATTGTATATATGATTTCAACACCCTGAAAAATCCCTAGAGCACTTGGATTGTGTAGGGGTTACCCATCAAACTCGTGATTTCAGTAAATTCTTGTCAAATTTTAGAGAAAGTAGACCATTAAAACCCACGGGAAAAACTTCCAAAAAGTCTCACTTATTTAAATAGGTCATTTGATTGTATATATGGTTTCAACACCCTAAAAAAGCCCTAGAGCACTTGGATTGTGTAGGGGTTACCCATCAAACT
Organism: Pinus tabuliformis; assembly: GCA_031772625.1. NCBI lineage: Eukaryota > Viridiplantae > Streptophyta > Pinopsida > Pinales > Pinaceae > Pinus > Pinus tabuliformis. The sequence goes on from CM062807.1 coordinate 977,718,026, forward strand.
CGTGATTTCAATAAATTCTTGTCAAACTTTAGAGAAAGTAAACCATTAAAACCCACTGGAAAAACTTCCAAAAAGTCTCACTAAAGACAACTCGCTTAAAAATATGATGCTTATAAGCTAAATTAATAAAAAAAACATATTTTTCTTTTTATTTGCTATGTTACACTACTTGAATAACCGTGAACCAAAGGCATCTAAGTCACCAAAATCATCTGAAGACCATACCTGACATGAGCCACACTACCTCTTAGCATGAATAGTTTTTTACCTATATAATTTCAAAATGGTAACCTTCACAACATAGAATGTGTTAACAAAACATCATGTCCCCATCTATTTTACACCTACTAAAGAATAAAATACTTATTAACATTCAATTAAAAAAAAAAAAAAAAAATTACTTACAAATTGTTATAATTTTTTTATTTTTTCTATATAAATCCATTTTATTTTTAAATTAATTAACTATAAAATATTTTAATATATATGTATTGTATCGACGAAAAGGGAGAAGCCCATTTTACAACTTAACATTGAACAAATCGTCACATCACTTATAAATAATAGTTAGATTAATAAATTAATCCAATATAATTTAAAAATATAATAAAAATAAATTTGATATAAAATTATGGTTATAAAACAAAATAATAAAACAAAATTAATAAAATTGAAAAACTTACCTTTAGATGAGAAGAATAATTTTATCTTATATTATTATTTTTTAAATTAAATTATAATATGAATAATAAATTATCTATATATTTTGTAAATTTAAAATTAAAATATTTTTATAATAATTTAAAATAAATAATTATTAATTACAATTATATTATAATTTTTCATCTTTTCCTCAACATTATATTAAAATTTACACCCGTTATGTTTATGACAAATTCAAACGTGGATAGAAGATGTTAAGACTTTATTGTAACACTTCATTTAACTTTGTGCTATTGTCTTCATCCATTTGATCATGAAAGATTATGACAAGAACACACATGTAGTAATTTGCACCTATTATGTTTATGCTAAATTCAAACGTAGATAGAAGATGTTAAGACTTTATTGTAACACTTCATTTAACTTTGTGCTATGGTCTTCCTCCATTTGATTATGAGATATTAAAATCATAAAAATCAATTTGATCATGAATGATTATGATAAGAACGCACATGTAGTAACACAATTCAAGGCTTGTTCTTTGCAACTGGTTTATTATATTGCATTAATCACATATGGAGTAGATATTGTATTCCATTGCATATAACTGATTATAAATTAATTACACACATTTAACTATATACAATATTCTGTTATTATAAATTATTTTTATTTTTTTTAATAAGAGAGTAATAAGTAATATGGAAAATATAAATAAATATTACATAAAATATGTATAGTTTTTGTTTATTAATTAATGTGAGTCTTGAGATGATTAGCATATCTAATTTGTGGCTTGAGTAGTTGTGATTCAGGTGTTAGAAAATTATATATTACGGAGCAATGGAACACATAAAATATTGCAGAAATATAAACACAAAAAATGCACAAAACAAGAGAGACACAGATATACGTGGTTCACCCAGTTTGGGCTACGTCCATCTCGAACAGCCAGTCCTTCCTTTCTATTATCCAGCAAAATGAAGAGACACAACCTACAGCAAATCCGCTGTAATATCCTCTGTTTTCTCTCACAGTCTCACCTCTCTATTTCTCGCTCACAGAACACACATCTATCACACAGCCTCAAATACAATACCCTCATACAAAGAGAGGGGTTGCCTTCTAGGGCAAAATACCCTAAACTAAACATAAGTTCTATCGTCAGATCATCCGCCTAATGAACGACCCAGATTGACTAGAAATTACTATACTTTTACAAGGTAATTTTACAGTTGTTTTTAGCTTCGGAGGCGCTGCCCCTGAAACCCCCCGCCAGGGGGGGGCTCCCAAAGGTCGCAGCCGCCCCCCCTGGACCCCCCCTGCAGCGAATATTTTATGGGCGGCGTTGCCGCTGCCATTTCGAGCTGGGGTCCTATGTGGCGATACCTTTGAATATAAAAGATAATCAGGCTCCACACCCAACAATCTCCCACTTGGAGACTGATTGTAGCAACTCCACCGCTGCTCCATTTGCTGGACAATGACTCCTCTTTGGACCTGGCTGTTTCTCATCTTCATCGTCATCCTTGAAGACCAACTGAAATTGAGCATATTCTCAATTTCTCCCTAGTTACAACTTTTGTTAGCATATCTGCAGGATTCTGGCTAGTGTGTATCTTTTCCAGCTTCAACTCTCCATCTTCCAACACTGATCGTATGAAATGGTACTTGAGATGTACGTGTTTAGTCCTGGAATGAAATGCTGAGTTCTTTGCAAGATGAATGGCACTTTGGCTATCACTGTATAACGTGCCCATATCATGCTCCTTACCCAATTCACCCATAAACCTTTGTAACCAAATCATTTCTTTACTAGCCTCTGTAGCAGCAACATACTCTGCTTCTGTTGTTGAAAGTGCAACAACACTTTGGATTTTTGAAACCCAACTGACAGCTATTCCTCTAAAAGTAAATACATATCCTGTAGTGCTCCTCCTATTATCTCTGTCACCTGCCATATCTGCATCAACATATCCTTGTAGGGAGATGTTTGAACCACCAAAGCATAATGCTTGATTTATGGTACCTTTCAAATATCTGAGAATCCATTTCACTGCCATCCAATGTTCCTTTCCTGGACTGTTCATGTACATGCTTACAACTCCCATTGCATGTGCAATATCAAGCCTTGTGCAGACCATTGCATACATTAAGCTTCCAATTGCTGATGCATATGGAACTTTAGACATATAATCCATGTCTTCTTGGGTCTTTGGGCACATTTCCTTGCTAAGTTTGAAATGGCTAGCAAAAGGTGTACTAACTGGTTTTTCATTGTGCATGTTAAATCTTTTCAACACCTTTTGTATGTACTCATTCTAAGACAATGTTAATTTACGGTTTTTCCTGTCTCTAGTTATTCTCATACCAAGGATTTGTTTTGCAGCTCCCAAATCCTTCATTGCAAATGAATTTGCCAATTTTCTTTTGAGCACATTTATTTCCTGCATGTTAGATCCTGCAACAAGCATGTCATCTACATACAATGACAATATAATATAGCTGCCATCATTTTTCTTTTTCAAATAAACACAATGATCAGAGTGACATCTAGTATAACCTTGTTCAGACATAAACTTGTCAAATTTTAGATACCACTGCCTTGGAGCCTGTTTTAAGCCATACAAGCTCTTCTTCAACCTGCACACTAGTTTCTCCTTCCCTTTCACCTCATATCCTTGTGGCTGCTGCATATATATCTCTTCCTCCAAATCCCCATGGAGAAAAGTTGTCTTTACATCTAACTGCTCAAGATGCAAATCTTCAGCTGCTACAAGACTTAAAATGGTTCTGATTGAAGTCATTTTAACAACAGGAGAAAATATTTCATCAAAATCAATACCTTTCTTCTGTGCAAACCCCTTTACCACAAGTCTAGCTTTATACCTCTGTTTTCCTCCATCTTCTTCCTTCAGCCTGTAAACCCATTTATTCTTCAATGTAGTTTTTCTTACAGGCAACCTGACTAAATCCCAAGTCTAGTTATGCATTAAGGAGTCCATCTCTTCTTCCTTGGCTACCTCCCACTTCTTCCTTCTTTCAACCTGCATTGCTTCTTCATAACATTCGGGTTCACCGGAATCAGTCAACAATAAATAATATAATGAAGGAGAGTATCGTTCAGGGGGTCTACTTATCCTGGTAGATCTTCTAACACCACTTTCAGGTGTTTGGGATGCCTGTTGTTATTGTGGTGGTTGCTGTTGTTGTGGTTTTTGATTATTATTATTTTCAGGCACCTTTCCTTTTTCAGTGATTTCATCAAGAACTGCGTATTCCTTGTTTTCCTTTTCCTATTTCTTTTCCTGCAACTGATTCTTATACAAGACCTTTTCATTGAATATTACATCTCTGCTCCTAATGATTTTGTGATTTTCGTAATCATATAAGCGATAACCAAAATCATTAACACCATATCCAATAAAGGTACATTTCTTTGACTTTGCCTCAAGCTTTGTTCTATTTTCTTTATCAATATGGACAAAAGCCTCACAACCAAAAGGCTTTAAAATAGAGTAGTTTACCTTTTTACCTGTCCATGCTTCCTCTGGAACACCACCATCCAAGGAACTTGAAGGCCCTCTGTTTATTAGATAAACAACAGTATCTACAGCATCTGCCCAAAACTGTAAAGGCAATCCTGCATGCAATCTCATGCACCTTGCACGCTCCATGATTGTTCTGTTCATCCTTTCTGACACACCATTTTCTTGTGGTGTTCTTGGAACTGTCTTCTCTCTGCGAATTCCATGCTCTGAACAGTACCTATCAAACTCTTTGCTGCAATATTCACCTCCATTATCTGATCTAAGACACTTCAATTTCTTTCCTGTCTCAATCTCAACCAAAGCTTTCCATTTCTTGAAAGTATCAAATACATCAGATTTATTCTTAATACAATAAATCCAAGTTTTTTTAGTTGCATCATCAATAAAAGTAACATAATAACAAGAGCCACGGAGAGATGATACCTGAGCAGGTCCCCATATATCTGTATGCACAAGCTCTAATTTTTCATTCTTCTTTTCTTTCCCAACTCCGAGAAATCTGACTCTCTTTTGTTTTCCATAAATGCAATTCTCACAGAAGTCCAAATCAACATTCTTCAAATCCGGCAACAAATTCCTTGAGTGAAGAATCTTCATCCCCTTTTCACTCATGTGTCCGAGCCTATGATGCCATAATGTTGCATCTGCTCCTTTGGAGGTTAAAACATTAACAGAGTTAGAAATACCATTGCATAAATACAATGTACCAACCTTTTCGCCTTTTGCTATTACCAGGGCTCCTTTGGTGACCTTCCAAGCTTTATCTGTGAAAGTTGTCACACAACCTTCACCACCTAACTACCCTGTTGAAATTAGATTTTTCTTTAGATCTGGAACATGCCTTACCTCCTTTAATAGCCATTGGTTTCCATTCTGCTGTTTTACAAGAACCTTACCCATTCCAACGATTTTACAGGGTTTATCATCACCTAGACGAACTTTTCCAAAATCTCCTTGAACATAGTCATGAAAGTATTTCTTATCAGGTGTGGCATGGAATGAAGCCCCGAATCTATCACCCAGGAATCAATAATATTTTCGAAAGAAAGAATCAAAGCATCTTGTAACAACTCACCTGTCACATTTGCTTCATGATTGTTTTCTTGTTGTGCATCTCCTTCTTTTCCCTTCCGAGATCTACAGTCTTTCTTTAGGTGTCCTTTCTTTCCACATTTCCAACACACTATCCCCGATCTGGACTTGGATCTGCCTTTCCTTGATTTACTGGGATATCCTGAGCTCTTTCCTCTTTCCATTTTTCTTCCTCTAGACTCTGCACTCAAAGCATTTCCCGATGTCTCACCGGAGCTTTTCCGTCACATTTCCTCGCTTGTTTGAGGCCGAGGGTTTTTCATATAGTTTTGACAACGTCTGCATCAAACCCTCTGTCGTGGTTTCCTTCGAAATGTTGAAGGCGACTGACGCAACAAGGCACAACCGTATTGTTCCGAGTGTCTTTCTATCGAGAGGGTTCCATTCTTCATCTTTCATACCTGTCGGCATCTTTGTTTTTCCGCCCAATGGTAGGTATAGATCTTTCTGATACAGATAATCTTCCATCTGCATCTTCCACAGCGAGAAGTTTTGGCCGTTAAATTTCTTGACCCTAAACTTACCATCTTCCGCCATTGCTCCCACTCGAACCAGGAACCCTTCTTTCCTGCGAGTTTATCAGCCAAATAGACCTTCGGCTCTGATACCAGTTGTTAGAAAATTATATATTACGGAGCAATGGAACACATAAAATATTGCAGAAATATAAACACAGAAAACACACAGAACAAGAGAGACATAGATATACGTGGTTCACCCAGTTTGGACTACGCCCACCCCGAACAGCCAGTCCTTCCTTTCTATTATCCAGCAAAATGAAGAGACACAACCTACAGCAAATCCGTTGTAATATCCTCTGTTTTCTCTCATAGTCTCACCTTTCTGTTTCTCGCTCACAGAATACACATCTACCACACAGCCTCAAATACAATACCCTCATACAAAGAGAGGGGTTGCCTTCTAGGGCAAAAAACCCTAAACTAAACATAAGTTCTACCGTCAGATCATCCGCCTAATGAATGGCCCAGATTGACTAGAAATTACTATACTTTTACAAGGCAATTTTACAGCTGTTTTTAGCTTTGGGGGCGCTGCCCCTGAAAGCCCCCGCCAGGGGGGGGCTCCCAAAGGTCGCAGCTGCCCCCCCCGGACCCCCCCTGCAACGAATATTTTACGGGCGGTGTTGCCGCCCCCATTTCGTGCTGGGGTCCTATGTGGCGATACCTTTGAATATAGAAGATAATCAGGCTCCACACCCAACATCAGGGGCATTTAAGTTGTCAATATCACTTGGGGATCCCACTCATCTTAGGCCACACCAATCCTTAGCATGCCTAGATTTTTGCCCATGGAGTTTTGAACCAATGACCTTTTCACCATGGAGTGCCTTAAGAAAACACTTTTTCACTGTCTATTCTATGTCCCATGGACCTTTTTTAAATTTTGGGCATTGTGTATTGCCAGAGGAAGAAAGTTATCCTCCTTTTGAGCGTGAAGGCAAAAAAGAGATTGTTGGTACTAGGCTAGCCCTTAAATTTGACTCATTTAAGAGTGAAACAAAGTTACTATATTCAAGAGCATCAACATGCCAACTTACAAAACTTGAAGTTGGATTGTCATGCCCCTATCCTGGCGGTAGTCTTTCAACCTCACATAGGCAGGTGCGACACCGCTACCCGATTTCTTTTCACCAATCCTCTCAAGTACGAACTACGCCTAACATTCAAAACTTAGATTATTTTTCACTTTTTACTAAGAATTCATCTTGAACACAACAGAAATACATTCATCATCATTATCATTTATAACATATGCATAGCGGATACAATATTTATGGGAGGGGAAACTTCCTAATAAGAGTCTACCCAACAATCATAATAATAAACTTTAACATATAAATATACAAGTACAACCTTTGTAAAGGAACCCCAAGTTTCCTCTCTACAATTCTGTCAAAACTCCACAATTCAGCCTCCACTGTTTAGCGGTGCCCAACTGTTGTTCAGGAGTGCCCACCCCTACTGGGTCGGGTCGCCCAACTCATCAGGCAGAGGCGCCCTACCCAAGCCACCTTCCGCATTGTTTGTCGGACAAACCAGTTACCTGCAGCTCAACCATTCGTTCGGCTCTTGCTCTCAGCATGTCACGCTTCTTGCACCTGTCCGCAGCTCGCCACAACTCTTCATCACTTCACCCTCACCTCAGACTGGCCTCACCACGTCCCAACTGCAGCAACCATAACAACTTGTTGTTTCGGGTAGAGTCGCCCTCGTCGTGCAGTGATGCACTCCGCGGGTCACCCTCTAGGCAAACGTGCCCCTGTTGTGTAGTGACACCCTACCCAGTTCGCCCATCGGGCAGACGTGCCCCGCCCTACGACTTGCAACCGGAAAATCTGCATTCTGTTTATCTTCGACTTGGTGCTTCGGTCTAGAGCCACCTGCACCTTGCCCTACTCTGTTCGTCCACCCTTAGGCTCGTCCAACATCACTTAGACTTCGCACTTATAATGTTTGAACTTCAACTCATGCCTTCTCCTCTTCAAATGCGTCCTCTACTTATACGCCCTCTAAAAGGATGAGGGTGGGTCGGCCTGCCTAGGCTGACCTCTCAACATGGTCAACCATGCCCCAAATTCACATCGGCTCGCCCATGTCGTCACCACGCCAGGTCCACTTTCCCAACCGTGCACCGTATAAGCTCACCATCGCAAGTCTCCATACTTATCCAAATTGTGTCTTCTTCGATTTTTTGACTCTCCGTTGGCTCGTCACAACTTGTGTCCCGGGTGCATTTAACTGAATGCCCAACTCGTCGCACACCAACTCATCCCATCGTCGCAAACTTTCGTCGTAACCGACTTGCCCGCTCACCGACTCGTCACACACCAACTCAGTGCACGCAAGCTCGTCATGTTTAATCTAGGGCACGTCACCTCACCTAGTCGCACATCGCATGTATGACTCATGGGTGTGACATACTCCCCCACTCTAAATGGTTGTTGTCCTTGACAACACCATCATACGACATCGAAAAGTATCGCTCACTCCAACATCTGAAATGTTCATGATGCCCACCTCTTCTTTGCCATCGCACAAACCATCAAAGTTGATGTCTCCATGAATAGGAAATTCTCCTCAAAACATGATCATCAACCACATCTGTTGCAATCTCCACACGCTGCCCCAATGTGGAAGGTTGGTCCCTCCAACTCAAGCTACATGCTCACTGCAACATATATCTTGTTGACCCCATCATGTATCGTCATCATGTGAACTTCTTCCATGATACTCCAACCCAAATCTAGCATATCTTAGTACACTATCGGTTCCATGACTCGAACTAGTCGGGTGATCAGTCCAACTGTCACGCTCAAATAACGAAAATGAACCTCCTTATGCTATCATCGATTGTTTCTCTCAGCATCCTGTCACAACATCAACTCGATCAAGAATCCATCCCATCTCCATCAAATATAAGTATGCCATGTCGAGGTCCATGAAGTAGCCTCCATCTCATCCATCACATGGTTTCCATGAGGTTGGTGTCAATGTGTTGTATGTCCATCAGCCACATCTATCCCAACATCATCATCCATATGTGTGTGTAAGATCCATCTCCCCAAAACGAAGAGATCCTCTCATCAAACCCACTCTCAATGTGCCACATCCAGGTCCATGAAGAAACCTCCATCACATCTGTAATGTGCCATCCCTCAATTCTACCAAAGAAACAAGTATACACCTATCTCATCATCCATGTGTTGCCCATGGTCATAAATCAATCAACTCCCATGTATCAAAAGTGGTTGAGTCCCAGCTCAACCCATGCCCAAGTGTTTCCACCAAGGCATCATCATCTGCAACTTTATCAACTCCAAAGTGTCTCGTCTCGATCCTCCACATCAAGTCACTCCCCCTGAACACACCCCATAAATGTGCCCAAAGGTATGCATCCCATACTACATCTCAGGTACACCTCCAACCTCAGCTCCTCAATGCATCAGATCCCCCAAGCCCACTATAATATGAAGTATCCAATCGCTGCAAAAATCTCATGTCATCATGAGCTTCATCTATCTAACTCGATGTCCATGACTCAAGCTGCCCATGTTGTCCAACTAAGTAGACCCCTCACAACATCGATCATCTTCATCCTAGTCTCAATCAGGTCTAGTGCCCTTGGTCACCCAAACCATATCATCAAGTCATACCATATCACACATGTTCCTTCCATCATAACTCCCCCACTAAAGGGTCCACCAAGACTCCCTCTTGGTCTTGGCCATGAATAAGTCCACCCAAGTATCATCAAAACCTCAAGTGTGTGCCCTTTCTCCAAACTGTCCATGAGTCATGTCGGGCACTTAGCCAATTCTCCATATGGCTAAAGCATGACCCATCCTCCGCAATCATCATCATGTTCCTCCCTTGTCACGAGCATTTTCTCCCCCTACCATGAGGTCACAAATTGCTCCAACAATCTCTCCAACAATCAATGGTCCTTGCTTCTCCATACAAGGTCTCATCGTAGATATCCATGGTAAGGTTTTCCATCACATCGACAAACTGCCTTTGTCCTTCCCTGCATATGGCCCAACCTCCAAAATCTCCAAGGGAACACAAGTAATAATAGGAATACCTACTTTATCATGAGGCTACTCCATGCGAGTATCCTCATCCATCAATGTCTGCATAATGTACGATCCTGGTCCAACTTGAACAATTGGAAGTGTCTCAAGTTCTTCCTCCATTATTGTCACATCTACAACATCTTCATACATCAAGGCTTCCTCTTCTTCATCATCACAATCTGCATCTACATCCTGCTCCATTGCCCAACCAAGTTGAAGAAGTTCTTCTTCAACATTTCCTTCCATGACTTCAAGTTCATCTTGAATCCGTGGGTTCTTTAGTTTCATCAGCTTCAACCTGTATAAGGTTAGCAATAGCCTCCCTTCGCATTCTTCCCAACTTTCCATGTCTCTTCGTTCAACTTGGCCCAAGCACAATGCTTCACCCCTGCTAAACCTGTCACGAAGTGTAGTAGTAAAACTTCTTCTTCTTCTTCAACAAAGCCCTGCGGAAAAATCAAGGGCTCTGATACCAACTGTCACGAAGTGATAGTGGGATTAGCTTCTCTTCAAATCTTCAATGAAGCCCTGCAAAAAATCAAGGCCTCTAATACCAACTGTCATGACCCTATCCTGGCAGTAGTCTTTCAACCGCACATAGGCAGGTGTGTCACCGCTACCCAATTTCTTTTCACCAATACTGTCAAGTACGAACTACGCCTAACATTCAACACTTAGATATTTTTTCACTTTTTACTAAGCATTCATCTTTAACAAAACAAAAATACATTCATCATCATTATCATTTATAACATATGCACAGAGGATACAATCTTTAATGGGAGGGGAAAATCCCTTATAAGAGTCTGCCCAACAATGATAATCATAATCTTTTACATATAAATATACAAGTATAGCCTTTGTAAAGGAACCCCAAGTTTCCTCTCTACAATTCTGTCAAAACTCCATAATTCGGCCTGCACCATTCAGCAGTGCCCAACTGTCCTTCAGGAGCGCCCACCCCTACCGGGCCGAGTTGCCCAACTTGTCGAGCAGAGGCGCCCTACCCGGGCTGCCTTCCACATTGTTCGTCGCACAAACCGTTACCTACAGCTCGGTCCTTCATTCGGTTGTTTCTCTTGGTGTGTCACCCTTCTAGCGCCTGTCCGTAGCTCACCCCAACTCTTTGGCACTTCACCCACACCTCGGACTGGACTCACCACAGCCCAACCACAACAACCGCAACAACTCATCGTTTTGGGCAGAGTCTCCCTCGTCGTGCAGAAATGCCCTCCGCGGGTCACCCACTGGGCAGACGTGCCCCTGCCGTGCAGCGACGCCCTACGTGGCTCACCCATCGCGCAGACGTGCCCCACCCTGCAACCTGCAACTCGAAAATCTGCATTCTATTTCTCTTCGGCTCGGTGCTTCAGTCTAGAGCCGTCTATACCTCACCCTACTCTATTCATCCACCCTTAGGCTCGTCCAACATCACTTAGACTTTGCACTTAGAATGTTTGAACTTTAACTCATGCTTTCTCCTCTTCAAATGCGTTCTTTACTTATACGCCCTCCACAAGGATGAGGGTGGGTCAGCCTGCCCAATCTGACCTCTCAACTCGGCCAACCATGCCCCAACTTCACGTCGACTCGTCCATGTCGTCACCCTGCCGGGTCCACTTTCCCAACAGTGCACTGTATAAGCTCACCATCGCAAGTCTCCATACTTAGCCAAATTTTTTCTTCTTCGGTTTTCTGACTCTCCATTGGCTCGTCGCAACCAACTCGCCCACTCACCGACTCATTGCACATCAACTTGTCGCATGCTACCTCGTTGCATTTAACCGAGGGCGCGTTGCCTCACCTCGTTGCACATCGCACACATGACTCATGGGCGTGACATACTCCCCCACTCTAAATGGTTGTTGTCCTCGACAACACCATCATACAACATTGCAAAGTGTCACTAGCTCCAACATCTAAAATATTCATGCTCCCCATCGCTACTTTGCCATCACACAAACTGTCAAGGTTCATGTCTCCATGAATAGGAAAGTCTCCACAATCCATGATCATCAACCACATCTGTCGTAATCTCCACATGCTACCCCATCGTGGAAGGTTTGTCCCTCCAACTCAAGCTACATGCTCATTGAAACATATATCGTGTCGACCCCATCATGTATCGTCATCATGTGAACTTCTTCCATGATACTCCAACCCAACTCTAACATATCTCAGTACACTGTCAGCTCCATGACTCGAACTAGTTAGGTGATGAGTCCAACTGTCACGCTCTAATCACGAAAATGTACCTTCTCATGCTATCATCGATCATTTCTCTCAGGATTCCTTTCACGACATCAACTCGATCAAGAATCCATCCCATCTCCATCAAATGTAAGTAATCCATGCCCAGGTCCATGAAGTAGCCTCCATCTCATTCGCAACATGATGTCCATGATGTTGGTGTCAATGTGCTGTATGTCAATCAGCCGCATCTATCCCAACATCATCATCCATATGTGTGTAAGATCCATCTCCCAAAAATGAAGAGATCCTCTCATCAAACCGACTCTCAATGTGCCACATCCAGGTCCATGAAGCAACCTCCATCACATCTGTAATGTGCCATTCCTCAAGTATACCAAAGAAACAAGTATACACCTGTCTCATCATCCATGTGATGACCATGGTCATAAACCAATCAACTCCCATGTATCAAAAGTGGTTGAGTCTCGACTCAACCCATGCCCAAGTGTTGCCATCAAGGCATCATCATCGCTGCAACTTAATCAACTCCAAAGTTTCTCATCTTGATCATCCACATCAAGTCACTCCCCCTGAACACACCCCATAAATGTGCCCAAAGGTATGCATCCCACACTGCATCTTAGTCAGGTACACCTTCGACCTCATCTCCTCAATGCATCAGACCCCCCAAGCCCACTATAATATGAAGTCTCCAATGTCTGCAACAACTTCATGTCATCATGAGCTCCATCTATCCAACTCGATGTCCATGACTCAAGCTGCCCATGTTGTCTAACTAAGTAGACCCATCACAACATCAGTCATCTTCATCCTAGTCTCAATCCGGTCTAGTGCCCTTGGTCACCCAAACTATGTCATCAAGTCATATCATATCACACAGGTTCCTTCAATCATAGCTCTCCCACTAAAGGGTCCACTAAGACTCCCTCTTGGTCTCGGCCATGAAGAAGTCCACCCAAGTATCATCAAAACCTCAAGCGTGTGCCCTTTCTCCAAAATTTCCATGGGTCATGCCAGGAACTTAGCCAATTCTCCATATGGCTAAAGCATGACCCATCCTCCACAATGATCATATTGTTCCTCCCTTATCACGAGCATTTGCTCCCCCTGCCATGACGTCACAAATTTCTCCAACAAGCTCTCCAACCATCAATGGTCCTTGCTTCTCCATACAAGGTCTCATCGTAGATATCCATGGTAAGGTTTACCATCACATTGAAAAACTGCCTCTGCCCTTCCCTGCATATGGCCCAACCTCCAAAAGCTCCAATGAAACACAAGTAATAATAGGAACACTTACTTTATCATGAGGTTCCTCCATGCGAGTATCCTCATCCATCAATGTCTGCATAATGTACGATCTTGGTCCAACTTGAGAAATTGGAAGTGTCTCAAGTTCTTCCTCCATATTTATCACATCTGCAACACCTTCATACATCAAGACTTCCTCTTCTTCATCATCACAATCTGCAACTACATTCTGCTCCATTGCCCAACCAAGTCGAAGAAGTTCGTCTTCAACATTTCTTTCCAAGACTTCAAGTTCATCTCGAATCCGTGGGTTCTCTTCTTTCATCAGCTTCAACCTGTATAAGGTCAGCAAGAGCCTCCCTTGGCATTCTTCCCAACTTTCCATGTCTCGTCGTTCAACTTGGCCTAAGCATAATGCTTCACCCCTGCTAAACTTGTCACGAAGTGTAGTAGTAACACTTTTTCTTCTTCTTCTTTAACAAAGCCGCAGAAAAATCAAGGGCTCAAATACCAACTGTCACGAAGTGATAGCGGGATCAACTTCTCTTCAAATCTTCAATGAAGCCCTGTGGAAAATCAAGGCCTCTAATACCAACTGTCTTGCCCCTATCCTAGCAGTAGTCTTTCAACCGCACATAGGCAGGTGTGGCACCGCTACTCGATTTCTTTTCACCAATACTCTCAAGCACGCACTACGCCTAACATTCAACACTTAGATTATTTTTCATTTTTTACTAAGCATTCATCTTTAACACAGTGGAAATACATTCATCATCATTATCATTTATAACATATGCACAATGGTTACAATCTTTAATGGGAGGGGGAACTCCGTGATAAGAATCTGCCCAAAAATGATAATAATAACCTTTTACATATAAATATAAAATTACAACCTTTGTAAAGGAACCCCAAGTTTCCTCTCTACAATTCTTTCAAAACTCCATAATTTAGCCTGCACCATTCAGTATGCCCAACTGTCGTTTAGGAGTGCCCACCCCTGCCGTGTCAGGTCGCCCAACTCATCAGGCAGAGGCACCCTACACGGGCCACCCTTCGCATTGTTCGTCACACAAACCGGTTACCTGCAACTCGACCCTTCGTTCAGCTCTTGCTCTCGGCGTGTCGCCCTTTTGGCACCTGTCCGTAGCTCGCCCCAACTCTTTGGCACTTCACCTGCACCTCAGACTGGCCTCATCGCAGCCCAACCGCAACAACTCGTCGTTTCGGGCAGAGTTGCCCTCGTTGTGCAGCGACGCCCTCCGCAGGTTGCCTGTCGGGTAGACGTGCCCCTGTCGTGCAGCGACACCCTACCTTGTTCGCCCGTCGGGTAGACGTTCCCTGCCCTGAGACCTGCAAACCGAAAATCTGTGTTCTGTTTCTCCTCAGCTCGATGCTTCGGTCTAGAGCTGCTTGAACCTCGCCCTACTATATTCGTCCACCCTTAGGCTCACCCAACATCACTTAGACTTCACACTTAGAATGTTTGAACTTCAACTCATGCCTTCTCCTCTTCAAATGTGTCTTCTACTTATACGCCCTCCACAAGGATGAGGGTGGGTCGCCCTGCCCAACCCAACCTCTCAACTCGACCAACCATGCCCCAAATTCACATTGGCTCACCCATTTTGTCGCCCCGTCGGGTCCACTTGCCCAATCGTGCATCGTATAAGCTCACCATTGCAAGTCTCCATACTTAGCCAAATTTTGTCTTCTTCGATTTTTCGACTCTCCGTTGGCTCGTCGCAAGTCGTGTCCCGGGTGCGTTTCACTGAATGCCCAAGTCGTCGCACACCAACTCGTCCCATCGTCGCAAACTTTCGTCGCAACTGACTTGCCCGCTCACCGACTCGTCGCACACCGACTTGTCACATGCTAACTTGTCGCGTTTAACCGAGAGCACGTCGCCTCACCTCGTCGCACATTGCACACACGACTCATGGGTGTAACATAGATAAAGAGGATGTCAACTGTTCTACCCAACCACCTAAGCTAAACTCGATTGACTATAAAATATTTTGAATAAAAAAAAATTACTTTTAAATTAAACAATTTTAAATTAATATAAAAATATTTTCCTTATTTAAATAGTAATATATGATAATATTAATATAAAACTTTATATTAATAAATAACTTTTATTTATTTATTATTTTAAATTGTGTTACAACTTAATTAATTCTTAGAGCAAGAAAAAAATTATGAAAAAATTACTTTAACACAAATATTATTATTATTACCTAAAAAGATCAATCGAAATAAATTTTTTTAACTTTATGATAACGTCCTCTTCAATTAAGTATTAGTATTTGTATTTTTTTTTGTTAGTTGACCAATAAAGTTTGAACCCGAAATCTTAAAAGACATAACTCCTTATTCTCAAGACAATCGCTTTGATAATAAGGAGTTATGTCTTATTAGATTCCCAGTGCAAACCCCGTTAATCAGCCAATAAAATAAAATATTATAAATTAATTATATTTAATTTGAGTGGTTAAAAAATACGTGTTTATCTCTTTATGGAATTGAAACCTCATTTTTGAGGTGTTTATATTTTTTTATAAATCTATTAACATTCACAAAACACTATTAATTTCACTTTCACATTCACTTCCCTTAACAAATATTTCTCATATATATATGGTTTGTTTCCATTAAAAAAAAGTCACGAAGGGTGTCTTTAAACTCATCTAAGGTTACATGCAAGGTGCATGTAAGGTGTACACACAAAATATAACGGGATGACAAGATATTAATAATTTCACTTTTAAAGTTTTTAAAAGTAGGTAAAATGCTCCAAACATTTACTTTTAATCCAAGAAAAGATTCCATGATGTTCTTGATTCATTGATTGCCATCAATAAGAAAAGATAGATTGATTACCATCAATATAGTTGGCTAAGTTCATGTTAATAGATGTTTAATTCAAATTCCATCAAATAAAAACAATAATCTAAACTAACAACTTCATTAAAGTTATTACATGAATATAAAGAAAAATCATTTAAATTTAATCATAAATTTTTTCAATAAACTTAATTTTAATATCAATAAATCCAAAAAACTATTAATTATTATATATACCATGAATAATAAAATAATATATTCTTATCTAATATTTCACATGTACTCACCACCTCTATGTGAAAAATTAAACTATAAACTTAAAGGACTTTTAACTCTTATTTGAAGTAAATGTTCAATGTATATGTCGCACAACCCAAAGTTTAAGCTAGGTACTTTTTGTTTCTATTGCTCAAGGAAGACAAGGGGACCTCCCAACCTTTATTTCTAATCTTTTAACCATTAAGGGGATTTATCTACATGGACTTTGTGGGTTTGTACCATCATAAGTGGTGGTTAAGATTGAAGACCGAAGAAATTTGTCTAAAGTTACTGATTTTGCTTTGATCTTGACCCTTCCAACTACTCCCATTACCCTTTAGACCATTATCATGTACAATCTTAGCACATGGGCCCTGTTTTTCTTTTTGAGTACATGTGCCTCAATCATTCTTATCTCTTGAGTGCTATAGGAATATTCATGCTCCACCCACCAACGTACTTTTTATATTCTGATCTTTAAAAATTATGAGGAATTATGATCTCTCATTATTAAGCTATGGGATAGACAATTAATGGTTTGATCATAACATTATCACATTTTTTACACTAATTTTGTTATTATTTTCGCCTCTAACTTTTCCTCGAATCGATGAGCGTACCCCACTTGAGTGTTTATTAAAGAAATACATAACAACAACATGAACATGAATTTAAGTTTTCTCCATCCGATTATTATAATAAACTAGTAATAAAAGACATGAATATTGGAATTTAGTTAAATATTAACACAATTTATGAGAAGATAATAAAACTTAAATATACAACCATCCTGAAAAATAAAGATAACAATGTATAAATTCATTTATCAAAATAAAATGAATGTGTAAAGTTATTTAGGTTAATATAATTTGTATATTTAGTATTCAGTTTATTAGTAAATATTGGAATACAAATATTTGTGAAGTGTAAATTAGTTGGTTTGTGTGGGTTTTAATCTCCATTATGTCTTAGATTAAAAACATAAAAGAGGGGTTGAGGGTGGAGACCAATTGTGGGAGTTATACTTTTCCATGGGGTGTCTAGACTCAACTAAGTCTTACACAATCTTGGTGAGAACATCTTATTGTTGGGAAGATCATTCTTCCATCTAAAATGCAGGCTAGCCTTGTCCTCCACTTAACCTAGTATAACATACTCAATCCCTTTTATACCATATTGAGGTTACAGGGTATCAGATTTCTCATCTTTCCTTTTCAACTTGAAACTTTATTGTGACATTTCCATCACCCTTCTACTCATTGAGAGCTTTTTGGTAATACAAAATTTATTGAAATCTGAATTTATATCATTGATAAATGGTCATTTGAATATTTTTACCCTTGGTGCCTTGTCAACACTACTTAACAACTACCCCATGGCAAATGATGTGGCACCCTAGTCCACATATCACACCAAATGGGGTGTTGATTGAGCACCAAATCCATATGATCCCACCGTGTCATTAGCTAGCTCCAATCAATTCACTTTATGATTCTTTACATGAGTGGGAATAAAAATTAATCTATAAATCCATGTAAATAATTTTATTCCATTGTTATTAAATAATAAACAAGTCCTATGTACAAATAAACTCACTTGTCGGAAAAATCCACATGTTGAATTCCAAGGTGCTAAAAGCTTCATCGAGTATTAGTGAAATTACACAAATTCTTAATAGTGCAACCCAAAATATTTCCACATTCACCCATGGGGTAATATTCCAACTTTTCACCGATTACCAATAAGGTAGTAGCCTAAAATGTTTACTAATAGTTGATGAGGTCAACCCCACATAATCACCCCACACTTTTTTCCAACCTTTGATGAGGTAGCACCCTAAACTCTTTACAAAGACTGATGAGGTCAATCCCACACTTTTTTTCCAACTACAAATGAGGTAGAAACCTAGACCTTTTACGAATTACTGAGAAAACATGTAGTTCATATTTAAAGTTGGAAAACAATCTAGGAAGGGTCCTTTTCCACCCACCCATAGGCTTAGATGCACATTAACTTTCTATAGTTTTCTAGCCCCTAGCTAAGGTATGATACCATAAGGGGAAAATGTCAACATATAGGAAAATAGGATGGGTGAAGGAAAATCTCTTTCACAAGAACAAGAACATAAGAGAACTCCTCTTCTCACTGTGCCTAGGTCTCAACAAGTCTTAGATGCATCTTGTGTAGCCAACTTGACAATATATAAATCCCTTCATTGATCTAGAGTTTCCTTAGAAAAAAAATTCTCACTACTTATCATATTGGTCGAATATTCTTCAATTCTTGAGCTATATTGCTCAACTAAGTTTCAGAGCTCTCTAGTGTGTAATGGACATGGAAAATTCATTTTTGGAGAGTCTAAAACACACCGAAAAATGTTTAAATCCATGATTGGTACATTATTGGGAATATTTGGGCACCCAAAAGTCAATATAAATAGCCAAAATTATCAACCATCATTCCACTTGAAATTGGTAGCATTCTACTCATGAATTTCATTGCTTAGGCACCCATTCTTTTTTTCTCTTTATGGGTGTCCTTACCTATGCATAAATGAACAAAAATTCCTCCATTAATTAATGTATCACACTCTTTTTCCTTCATGGGTCTCTTCCCCCTTCCATATTTTCCCATAGCCAATGTAATTTGATGTTATACATTCCCATGTTTTCCTTAGTCTCCAACGTAATTTGTGGGTCAAATTCAAAATCCAAGGAATGTACTTAGCCTATTACTTCCATTAAATTCTAAATCACTATTGAAACTACCACCACAACTTCCATATTTACAAGGGTGATTTTTCTAACTACAAATTCATTCACAATTAATTGGTTGTTGGGCATAACAAAAAAGGGATTAGATTTAAATCTGAATTTCATGGAAAGGATTTTGCAAGACAATTCTTATAATGCCATCATTGTTTTCCCATTCATAGTATTGCAGCCCATATTACTTCTCCTATGTTGCCAACATATATATTAATCAAGAATTTATACTACATATACATTGTTCCTAGATGCATCTAGTTCAATTTTATCACACTAGAAACACATTCATGTTGATATAGAAAATACAATTCCATAAACATAATTAATTACAATTAATTAGCTCCAAGAGTTAGCTCAATCGGTCAAATCAAGTGCCCCCCCAATGGGAGGTCACAGGGTCGAATCCCGAAAGCTCTTGGGGTTAGGTCAGTAAATAGGCCGAGGGGTGTTGATGCCCTTCGGGTGGCGTCGACTCAGTGTTTAAAACCCTGGACGTAACGGCTACCCACTGACCTGGGTATCCGTGAACCAGTAAGTGAAAAAAAAATTAATTACAATTAATTACATATTAACTCAAGGGTCAAAAAATGGATGTCACAAGGAACATTTTCCCCATTTTTCACACTAACTCTTGGCATTATTTGATTGTAGCAACACCATCCTAGGTTTTCTCTTTTATTTCATCAACATTCCTTAATGCTTCCTCAGTTGCACCAATAAAATGGTACTCTTCATTTATTCCTCCTTATCATTATGTTATATTTGTTTAGTCACCTTCAAATGTCCACGACATTTATTAGTGAACTTATGTATTGAAACCTTTTTTCCATGAATAAGTATTTTCATGAATTTCACAAATAAATATATTAATATACTTATTCAAACATAATACTTATCTATATGTTTATGAATTCACATTCATATGGCTGCCATAGAGAAACTTAGCTCACTACTCTTCTTATACATACCCAATGTGCTCATGGCCCCAACAAACTTGCTATTAAATCAAGTATCCCCTTCCTTGTAGTCATTCATCCTCTAGGCTTAGGCAACCCATTATATGATAAAGAGTCCTCAAGAAATAAATTAGTTGCCAAGGATTCCTCACACAAGAAGATTATGGATACTTGTGGAGTCTTACAACCAGGGTGTCCATTTGTTTCTCCATATTAGATCATTTTCAATATTACAAATGGTCATGGGATACCATGGGCTTCTTGTGTCTTATTAGTAGCCTCTTTTCCATGTTTTCCATTTCAAGAGTGATTAGCTATCCTTTCTATACAACTTCATTATCTCATATGTGTCAAGTACATACAATTACCATGAGATGCTATCTTAAAAATTCCAATTAGAAATCCTTTCAAATTTCATCATATAGATTCTATGTTTCGATTTGTTTTATCAATGGACACATATTCCTCGTCATGAAGTTTCCCATTTTGCAACACATTATCTCTCATTGTAGTTTTCAATATTTATAGTATTATGTGTCCTCCATATCCATATCAATTCACTTGCAATAAAGTTTAACTATGCAATGAACCAAACAATTAAGTGTTGTAACACGATTAGTTTTGATAATTTAAATTTGCTAATATAATAGGTTTTAGTAGTTTAGAAATAATAAATGGGTCTGCAAGAGTAAATGTGCCCTCAAAATGTAAAGTTAATTTCATTAGTTGGTTGATTTAGTTAATCATGCATTTAAATGTGATTAAATGATGTAATAAAGTACATTCAAACATGGTTTACAAACCGCTGAGAATGAATTTGCAAAAACTGAAAGAGATTTTTGTTGATAACATCCTCATGTACAAAAACCTCTCTCAATTGTCTAACAGCTATTATGGTTTTGGAGATGAAAATGCATCTTTAAGGGCATGTTTTCCAGAAATTTCCTGTTTTAGTCACCTTTTTGCAGAGGATATTTTGACTAAACAAAGATGAATATTTGGAAACTGAAAGAGGTTTGTGTTCCTAATATGCTAAAGTACAATAAACTACTTCAGATTTTACACATATATTACATAATCATAGATACAAGTACATATTCACAACCTATTTTTCGGACTATGTAAATTCCTTTTTAGACATCTTTTTGTAGAAAGTATTGGGAACAACTGGAGCCGAATTTTGGGAAACCAAGAGAAATTTATCTCAAGAACATATTCATCTACAATAACCTCTCTCAATATGTACATAAATATCTCGGATTGAGATATAAAAAGGTATGACTGGACCCTATTTTGCAGGATTTCAGGAGGAAAATGCTCAAAGACAGTTAGGCCACCTCATCAACTAAGAGTTGCAATTCAATTTGAATTTCTCTTTTTTTGTAAACAACAATGCATAATGATAGTGCCAAGTATATACATTAGTTTTTAATGTCCTATATTTCAGTTCTATTTGTGTAAAACAATTTAAGATATTTGTAAACAAATATTGATATTTTTTCAAGATATTTTAGTTTAGAATTTGTATAAATACTTCATCAATTGAAGTAATTGGGGTGGGATTTTGATGCCAAAACTCTTAACTCTGTAATAAAGCTTCTATTGTAGTTTTTCTAATGAAAGCCTTATGGCTCTAGTTTTGACAGAATTTTGTGCTTCGAATATGTTTTCCCAGTTTTTCATATCTTATTTCTACACATGATAAAAGTGTTTATAGGAAGGTCTGCAAAATCATTATCTTTAGAAAGAGATTTGTTTATTGGACTGTTTGTTCATCATAACTCCTCTTTAACTAATTTTTGTTTTGTGCTTTCTGACAGCCATTAAAATATATTAGCTTATTAGGTTATTTGTCTGAAATAGCTCCTCTTAGAATTGGTTTCAGTCTGTCCATTCTATTTCCCTTTAAATCGATTTTGTTGGGCTGTAGAAATCTTCTACACACATCCAAATCTTCCTAGTGGTCAAGTAATCAGTCTGTCTACTCAATTATTAGGAATCTCCTTACATTCTTCTGCCAAATTCTTATACAAATCAAGTCATTCTGTCAGGCTAGAAGATGACACTTTCAAAAGGAACCTGTGGAGCACCTGGAAGGTATGCTTTTGACAAGTAATCTAGTGGTTTTTCAATAATAATTGTAACCTTTTCTGCATGAGGAATTCAAGGAAGATAAAGGATTTTGATAAAATGTGCAAAAATAGAAAAAGGAAGCTCAAGTGCTAATAATTGACGTTTTCTATGCAGGAAGACGTGCAAGAAAGGAGTTCCCGTCCAAAAGCGAGAAGCAGAGGAAAAATAACTGCTATTCCTCCAGTAGGGAACCGGATGCGGACACGATCAAGCAAAGTCGGAATTGAATAGTCCAGGAAAAGAATGCGGGATACCGGCTCGGCGAACGAAAGAAAGATTGAACGATTAGCGAATCCCTCAGGATCTTTGATCCTGAGGGATCGCTGCTTTACTTATCTCTGATTATCTAGATATCTCCGTCATTTCTTTTATATAATGGCATAGCATCATTAAGCAAAGGGACGACTGTTTTTGTAATTTTATAGTTCCAGAACAAACTTTAATCATTGAGTCTCACTGAGACCTGATTTTGTTATACTTTTGTGGATGCGATTAATATAAAAGACTTGGTGTTTATTCTGTCTCTGCGTCTGGAGTAATCTAAGGCGGTGTACCATTGGCAGCTAAGGGCCCGGCTCCGAAGGACACTTGCTTTTGTATCATTATATGGTGATTTGTGTGTGGTTTGTTTATCTTTATTACTTAGCAATCTGATGAATTCTTTATATGATACGCTATGCTCTGTTATGATCAATGAATGAATGATTTCTCCATGTAAGGACTCTGCACTGTATAATTGGATTTGCACAGGGTCGAATTGTATCTTTATTCAGCCATTTCTGTAACAGAGTGCTGGTATGAATGTTACTATCATTGGATTTATGTGAAACAATATTTGTGGGATTTGAGAGTAGCGTCATTCTGTTTAGAAACATAGTTATATCATCTAATATTCTCAGATTGCTATATTAGTGTAGAACATGTACATACAGGTGATGGTTGTTGTTTCGTAAATCATTAAGGATTACTGTTCCATTTGATTATTGTTGTTCCATTTTACTGCTGTTCCATTCCCCTTTTGCTGTTCCATTTTACTTTCCGCTAATTCACTTACCTGCCTTTGTTGTTTTGGTGTGAGAGAAGGCCTAAGGCTGTAGTGAGCCTCAGCAAGACGCTGCTTAGCTCCCAAACCTATAAGTCCATGCTCTAATTTCCCTTCTTTAGTCAGTTTCTAGAGGGATGGGTTATTGCTTCCGTACCCTTGACTGATAAACTGTTCTGCGTGATTCCATCTTTTGGGTTAGTTTAGTTACAGCTTAGCATCTGTTTTCCTTTGGATCTTCTGAACACTGTACTACTAAGCATTACTCGGACAAATAGCCTCGGATTGAGCTACTTCTTGCAATAACAAAACGTTCCCGGATTGACTTATTAATGTGGAATAATTAGCGGTGTGAGAGACCCTAGTTACAGCTCTACATTTTGGCGCCGTTGCCGGGGAAGGAGTATAGCGATTTTCCCTTTACAGAGTAGTGCGCAAAGCTGCTAGGGGGGAGTTGGATTTTAAAAACGGAAGGTAAGAACCTGTGTACGGAGCATGTAAAAGCCCTGCTCCACCGTCCGCTCTCTTAGCAGAATTGCTGGTTGAATAGGATTTAGTAGTTTTTAGAGTGCATGACTAAGCAGAAAAAGCTAGAAAAGAATATCAAACCTCCAGTTAAACCTGAAAAAGCCAAAGGACCGGTGACCCTTGGCCGAACAACCTTCATAGACGAAATCTATAAGAAAACTGAATCTCAGCCGTCAGTAGGCCTCAGAAAGATTCATTCTAAGCAACCTACTAGCTCCCTTCAGGCTACAACATCACCATCTGGAGCCTACGTTGAGGTGCATAGTCAGACTGATGAACAGGACTTCCAAGAAATTGAAAATTCTGTGTCAGAACGGCTGCAAGAAGGGAATTTAAGCAATCTTTGTGAAGGAGAAGGGGAAACAGGGGAAATAGAGGAACCAAGGTCTCCTTCTAGGATAATCCAATTGTTAAACAGCCCAGATAGGGGGAGCGCGACCAAAGTTAACATTGAAGGCACCCCATTCCCTCAGATAGAAATCCCAGATAAGGGAAGTGTCATTAAAACAGTTCCTGCCAAGGCCGTCCCTTCTCAACCTAGGAACACCCTCCTAGAAATTCCGGAAGGATATTGGCACATATTTGATCCAATGGCGCAGAATCAGCCAAATACTCAAACTTCTACATTGCAATATCCTATAGTAGATTCTGCTGCAAATGCACCCATGAAAGAAATACCTCTTCAACACATCCCGACGTTTCATGGACTTACATCAGAAGACCCCGATGCATTTTTATTTGAATTCGATGTGCTATGTAGAGGGTATGATTACACCATTGACCCCCAGAAATTAAAGCTGTTCCCCTCCACTTTAAAAGGAGCAGCTCTGAGATGGTTCATGGGTTTAGGTGGTGGAGTCATAAACAACTGGGAGCAAATGAAAGAATCCTTTCTCAAAAAATATCAAGATTATTGTAGGTCGAGAGAGCTAAAAGATGAAATTTTCCAAATGACGGCCAGACCAAATGAAACTTTAGAAGAATACGTAGAACGTTTCCAGTATAATTTACAGAGATCCCCCTATGCATCACTACCTCTGCCTGATAATGTGCTGAAAACTGCATTGATTAGAGGAATGAAAGAGCAGTGGATTGAAACATTGAATATCATGGGAAAAGGGGATATTTACCAAGAGAATTTTGCTGATATCATTAGTTTATGCATCAGGAGTTCAAGAGGCAGCACAAGGATAAAATCAACAGAATATGATAGGTTTGTTAAAGACAACAAAATATCAACAGAAGGAGTAACACGTGTAGAACTAGGGAATTTATTAGAAAATTTTAAAATTGATATTCTGGGGACATTAACTACTCAACTTGATATTGTGCAGGCTAAACAAAAGCAAATGGAGGCGGAGCAAAATCTGGCAATTTTCTGCCCCCGATGCAGAAGAAAACACAGCCACAAGGAATGTCCGCTAGATACAGTTCAAACATGTGCTATCTGTACGAAAGACCACCTTACTGAGAGCTGCCCCTCACTTCCTGGATTGAAGGCAGTATACAAGGAAGCAGAAGAAGAATCAAAACCAGCATACTTTGTTAACCAACGTCGCCAATGGCAACCTAGGCAATCTGGTATGTTTTCGGACCCAACTTCTTCTTTTCAGCCTCCGCAGTATAATGCTCAGCAATATGGTATGTGGCAAAACCAATCTACACCCCCAGTCCCGAATTGGTCATCACAGCCGTTTCCTTCTCCGAATCCATGGATGAATCAGACAAGCCAATTCGGCTGGCCAAATTTTCCTTACACCCCACCATATTGGCAGAATAACTCATACCCTCCACAATGGATTCCCCCTACTTCACAAGGTTCACCCTGGCAGACAAATTGGCCAAGATCGACATATCAGTCAACAGGAACTATTCCACTCCCTCAACCGACTCTGCCAGCCTTACAACAAAACCCCCAGTCTAATCTAAGGCCGCAACTCCCAGCCCAACCCAATCCCAATCCTAATAATAGACCAGTCCAATCCCTCCAAATTATAGAAACATCAGAAACTGGACTTGACCTAAGGGAGTGCAATGACCTTCAGTTACGATCTGGACGTATCATAGAAACAGAGGGAGACAAAACAGTTCACATTGAAGATCAGTTACCAATAGAACAACCACCACAACAAGAGGGTGTAAATAAAGAACAGACCCATCAACAAGCAAATACATCCTCTCCTCCTTTCTCGGAACGATTAGTCATACCACGACCAGTACAACATCTAGACTTTGAAATTCTGGGAGAGTTACAAAACCTGTACATAAAAATTCCATTCCTCCAAGCCATTCAAGATATTCCTATATACGCAAAAACTATAAAAGAACCGTGCATAAAAAAATCAAGGAGGAATACAACCACTAACCCAAGAGTCCAAGTAGTTGGCACCTTATCTGACTTATTATCGGGAAAAGAGACACCTATCAAATACGAAGATCCCGGAAATCCAATTGTAACTGTCCAAATCTATGGCCAAACCCTGACTAACGCTTTAGTTGATCTAGGAGCTGCAATCAATATTTTGACAACCTCTACCTGCCAAAAGCTTGGCATCACATCAGTAGAACCTACTTCTACTTTGCTAGAATTGGCATATCGATCTGTAGTTCGACCAGAAGGCACTCTATACGATGTCATGGTTTCTGTAGACTCTTGGGAATATCCAACTGATTTCCTGATAATTAATCCAAAAACCCGACTGGATGGACATCCGCTAGTACTAGGAAGACCTTGGCTTGCTATTGCCGATGCCTACATTGGTTGCCGGCAGGGAAACATGACTATAACTAAAGGACCAGATGTTAAAAATCTAGTTCTATATCCTCCAGCACAGCCAAGCCTGCCAATGATCAAAACCAATCAGTATCCTGTGTCATACCTTACTAACAATATCAGATCCCCATTGACTGTACAGAAGGCTTTAGATTTTAAAGATCAAATAGAAGATGATGCCATCAATAACTTCATTAGTCAAACTGAATCTAGATCTCACACACAGTGTTTTATGATAGAGGCAGCATTTGATAGTGAGCTAGAAGAAGACCCTTTGAAAGACGCACATGACCAAACAATACCAGTGACTGTTGTTGCCAATAATAAAGTAGTGGAAATTGAACCTGGTAAGGCCCTAAATATCAACGCCAACCTTACACCAGACCAAGAAACAAAACTTTTAAATCTGTTACGAAAATATCAAGGAGCATTTGCGTGGGATTACCCTGACATGAAAGGGATCGATCCCCAATTATGCACCCACCACATCTATATAGAAAAAGATGCAAGACCTGTTCGTCAGCCGCAAAGAAGACTTAACCCCCATCTAAAAGAGGTAGTAAAAGCCGAACTTCAGAAACTTTTAGATGTTAATTTTATCTATCCCATCTCCGATTGTAAATGGGTCTCTCCCTTGGTGGTGGTACCCAAGAAAAATGGAAAATGGAGGATTTGCGTAGATTACAGGGAGTTAAATAAAGCCACACAGAAGGATCACTTCCCTCTCCCGTTTATAGATCAAGTATTGGACACTTTGGCAGGAAAGAAATTCTTTTCTTTCCTGGACGGCTTCAGCGGATATAACCAAATCCAAGTCGCCCCTGAAGACCAGGATAAAACTACCTTTACTTGCCCTTAGGGAACGTTTGCCTATCGAGTTTTGCCCTTCGGCCTATGTAATGCCCCTGCTACATTCCAAAGGGTTGTCCTTAGTATCTTCGCAGATATAATAAATGACGGACTTGAAGTGTATATGGACGACTTTACACCATACGGAGATGATTTTGACCCAGCTCTAGATACCCTGGAAAAAGTCCTACAACGTTGTATCGCTACCAGACTTTGTCTGAGCCACGAAAAATGTTACATGATGATGACAGAAGGGCTCATTCTAGGGCACTATATCTCAGCAGCTGGCATCCAGGTAGACCCGGCTAAAATCCAGATTCTTTTGCTTATTCCTACCCCCACTACTCAAACGGAGGTACGCAGTTTTCTTGGATTTTCTGGGTATTACAGACGAGTTATAGAACATTACTCACATATTGCTGCACCTCTATATGCTTTAACTGGCAATGTTGATTTCTTGTGGACAGAAAAATGCGACCAGGCTTTTAAGGAATTGAAGAAGCTTGTATCAACAGCCCCAGTCCTTCGAGGACCCAACTGGAATTTGCCATTCCAAATCTCATCTGATGCCTCGGATACAGCGATTGGTGCAGTCCTAGGGAAAGAAGAGGATAAGAGACCATACGCTATCTACTATATCAGCAAAAATTTATCCTCTGCCGAACTCAATTATACTGTTACTGAAAAGGAATTCCTGGCTGTAATACATGCTGTTAACAAATTTAGACATTATATCACAGGCTATCCCGTTGTGTTATATACAGATCATTCTGCTATCAAATATTTGGCAAATAAACCTGTTACGAAAGCTAGAATAACCAGATGGTTGATCTTATTGCAGGAGTTCGACATCACAATCAAGGATCGACCTAGCAAGGAGAACCCTGTAGCTGATTTCCTCTCACGAATACCGAAAGCAATTGAAATAGCAGCAGTGGAAGATCAATTTCCTGACGAGCACCTGTATGCTGTTGCTGTTCGAACACCCTGTTATGCTGATGTCGCCAATTACCTTGTAGTCGGTAAGCTACCAAAACACTTAACCCC
Source organism: Pinus tabuliformis (assembly GCA_031772625.1). Taxonomy (NCBI): domain Eukaryota; kingdom Viridiplantae; phylum Streptophyta; class Pinopsida; order Pinales; family Pinaceae; genus Pinus; species Pinus tabuliformis. The sequence continues at coordinate 977,746,592 of CM062807.1, forward strand.
TCAGGAACGCAAGCAGATTGTTCAGAAGAGCACTCGGTTTTCGTGGATTGGAGGCCATTTGTTCCATACAGGGGCAGACATGCAAATCAGAAGGTGTATTCGAGAAGACGAAATCTTCGACATTCTAAAAGCTTGCCATGACGGGCCATGCGGGGGACATTTCGCTGAAAAAAGAACAACACATAAAGTATTGCAGACAGGATACTATTGGCCTACAATTTTCAAGGATGCGAAAAAATTTGCACAAGCCTGTGACAGCTGCCAGCGAGCAGGAAGACCTGGCCAAGCCGATGAAATGCCTCTGAGACCACAATTGGTCATTGAGCCATTTGAACGATGGGCTCTGGACTTCGTTGGGCCCATTAATCCATCATCAAATCAGAGGACATACATTCTGGTGGCGACAGACTATGTTACTAAATGGGTCGAGGCCGAATCATTACCTAAGGCTACAGAAGACTCTGTTATACAATTCTTGTTCCATTTGTTTGTACGTTATGGACTTCCGAGAGAACTAATCACCGATGGTGGACCACAATTTGTTGGAAATAAATTAGCTGCAACACTTAACAATTATCATGTCCAACATAAGATCACTACCCCATACCATCCGCAGGCAAATCGACAAGTAGAAAGTAGTAATAAGGTAATAGAATCAATTTTAACAAAGACCATTGCATCGCATAGGCGTGATTGGGCCACTCGACTACCCGAGGCACTGTGGGCCTACAGAACCACATGGAGAAGTACTACAGGCTATTCACCTTACCAATTAGTGTTTGGAAAGCAGCCAATTTTCCCCATAGAATTTGAAATCCGAACGCTACGAACTGCACAGGAAGTCGGCCTAGATCTGAGTGAGGCAGAAATCAATCGATTACAGCAGATTAATGAATTGGACGAAATCAGGCTCTCTGCATTACAAAATACAGCATTGATTCAACAGCAGTGAGCTAAATGGCATGATGCACTTATCAAGAATAAAGTCTTTCATGAAGGAGACTGGGCTCTGTTATACGACTCTCGGTTTCAGGACTTCCCGGGGAAACTCCAGACTCGATGGTTAGGACCATACGAAATCCAGAAGGTACATGACAATGGGACCCTTACCCTGATCACAATTGATGGTTCTGGATATGCATTCAAAGTAAATGGCCACCGAGTTCGCCTTTATCGAAAGCCACTCACTCGGGAATCCTTCTGTCAGCAGCTACGGCAAGATACTGATATGGAAATCTTAGGAGAGGAAGCGAAATCTTCCTCACCTATAATTTAAGAAATTCATTTTTATAACTTGTACATAACATCTTGTATATATGTTTTCTTGATTTTTTGCTTGTATTCCAAGTGTTTTTGTTGTTCCTTTGCAAAAGGAGCAGCACTACTGTGTTTTTGCTGTTCCTTTGCGAAAAGGAACAACACTCGTGTATTTTTGCTGTTCCTTTGTGAAAAGAAACAACATTTGTGTGTTTTTGCGGTTCCTTTGTGAAAAGGAACAGCACTTGTGCTTTTTGCTGTTCCTTTGCGAAAAGGAACAACACTTGTGTGATTTTGTTGTTCCTTTTCAAAAGGAACAGCCTTTGCGAGTTTCTGTTGTTCCTTTGCGAAAAGGAACAACACTTGTGTGTTTTTGTTGTTCCTTTGCGAAAAGGAACAACACTTGTGCTTTTTGTTGTTCCTTTGCGAAAAGGAACAGCACTTGTGTGATTTTGCTGTTCCTTTTCAAAAGGAACAGCCTTTGCAAGTTTCTGCTGTTCCTTTGCGAAAAGGAACAGCACGTGTGATTTTGCTGTTCCTTTGCGAAAATGAACAACACTTGTGTGTTTTTGCTGTTCCTTTGCGAAAAGGAACAGCACTTGTGTGTTTTTGCTGTTCCTTTGCGAAAAGGAACAACACTTGAGTGATTCTGCTGTTCCTTTTCAAAAGGAACAACATTTGAGTGTCTTTGCTGTTCCTTTCTCAAAAGGAACAGCATTTGCGATTTTCCGTTGTTACTCTCAAATAAATGGTATCCTACGAATGAATTCTTCTCTCAGGAATGCCATCGACATGTTTTTGCCCTTATGGAGGATGCTTTGCCCCCATGTTCTCCTCAATCTTGTAGATACAACAATGAACTTATGCGGTGAACATAAACCATGATATACCGAAATCAACACATCATAAATCGCTATCACTATGAAGCCAGTATGTATAAGAGGACAAGAGGAGGGACGTGAGCTTTTCATCTTCGCTGTCATTGTCATTTACCGGTACCATTGTCATTGGTGATCTTTATCATGACGATTCCCCTAAAAATCTTTCTTGATCATTACTTAGGAGTAAGAACGAACGATTTATATCTATCTGTTGGGATCATAAGACTTCTTCCACCATTCCCTGCTCTTAAGGAGTGCGGAACCACCCTTATGTGAAAATAAACAAGAGAGGTGCTCTGCAAAAAAAAAAAAACAAAAACAAAATATGAAAATTGTCAAATGCAGGATAGGGGGTCTCATTAAGAGCCGGCCTACCATGATCATAGGGATGGAAGCGAAGTGGCATTCCCATAACGGCCACCACACCAGGGATATGGTCCGAAGGTAAATTAACAAGCAAACCTTGGAACAGGGGGTCTCATCGCGAGCCGGCCTGACCACGTTTCGCGCCTACCTTGTGAATGGCATTATGGCTATCTGGTTACCAAGCCAGCATAATGGCCTGCATTTTGACAAAGCACTCTTCAGAATATACACAAAGGATCATGGTTCCGGAGGGTGAAATAAACAACCCTGCCAAGGTTATGAACACCTGTTGGCAGTAGAGCTCTGTTAATGGCATAGAAGTCGTAATAATTACACCAACAGGTATGATATTAACTTTTTTCTGTCTCTTATCCTTTGCAAAGATCATATGTCACACCCGATGTATATATCGCATGAATATTTATTACCACCAATCATGGCAACAGAACTGACAGTGACCACTGGAGACTTCGTACGCTTGACAGACGTCCCATCCCCTAGCTCCTCATTATATCACGCAGGCTCTTATATAAAACGCGATCTACCTTTTTGCCTCGGTTTCGGCATTTCGTTGTTTTTCTAAAACATGGCATAATTTCATATGCTGTACTTTATGATTGGACCTCCGACTGGCTGCTGCTCCTCTCTTTGACGGCTGGGGACAGCCTATCAGATCGCGGGGGGGAGGTAATCTCATTACTCCATGATTACGTGGCTGCACACCATTTGGGCGAGATAATGTACGAAGGAATGACATGGTTTAACGGTATGATGCTTCCACTCTACGGAAATTGCCATCCACGATCTCTTTTTTCGTTGCATGCTCGGTGATCTTTTCCAAAATTTGGCAACGATCATCCTCTCTGCGTCGCAAACACCGCAAGCAGTTGCTGTTTCATTTTTGAGTAGAATCATGGGCGGAAAGACGGTCCGAAGCGAACCTCACAAGCTGACAGTTTCCGCTGCTGCTCGCAAAATCCTGGAAAACGTAGGATGGTTGAATTACTTCAGCCACCTGCAAGAATCAAATGAAGCCGTGGCGTTGGAATTCCTGCAGAATTTGCAGGAAAATTACTCCATAGTAGGAGGAAAGCGGATAGCGGTTACAGAGGATATCATCGCAGAAGTCTCAGGATTACCAGCTGCTGGACCCATATGGACGCCGAAGAAGGAAAGCTTACAAAAAGCTATGGAAATTTTCCAGGACGAAGGCCAAAGCTTGACAGTCAAAGGGAAAGGAGTTCTGCCGGCAACACTAGGGGAACCCTGGACCGAGCTAGCGAAGACAGTACAAAGTTATATCACCTGCGAAGGGAGAAAAGACGTGGTAAGACCTCGTCACCTGAAACTTTTAGCTGTTTTAAAAGGAAAATGTTCTGTAAATCTCCCTGCACTTTTAAATTCGCTACTACATGACGCGGCCCAAAGCCTGAGGAAGGCCCAGCACATAGATGCAGTCGTTAGCCACCATGGGCTGATTCGGCTGATAGTGAGCCACAGTCTCACTCAATAGCAAAGCACTTGGGAGGAATTGATCGCAATAGTCGAAGGAGGATCGGCTGCACCACCCCCAAAACCTGAACAATCCTCTAGTACGCCGGAACGATTAGAGAAACGCAAGGAGTCAGCAACAGAAAGACATGCCGCTTCAAAACGGAAACAACCTTCCGATACGCCAGAACGACCAGAGGAACCCACAGAACCTACTGGCGCACCCGACCAACCTGAGAGACCAAGGAAGTCAGCTCGGCTGGCCCGGATATGAGGAAGGTTGGAAAGAATTCAGGGAACAACAGCCCAACCAATTGAAATTGCGGACGAACCTCCAGAACCAGAAGGAGGACCCTCCGAAGGAAATGCTGAGCAATCAGGGCCCGGGACTGGCCAACCGGAAGAGGAAGAAATGGTGACCGAACAGAACAACCAAGAAGATGAGCACTCTGAGGAAGAAATGGCCACCGAACAGAACAACCAAGAAGATGAGCACTCTGAGGAAGAAAGGGTTACCGAACAGGGCAATCAAGAAGAAGAAATAGCACAGCCAGGGGGTAGCCCGTCGCAGGACCCTGTAGGTGAGGAGGAATTGGCAGCAGTTCTGGCCAATATGGGGGAATATGGCCAGCCCTCCAGCACAGCAGGCGTCCCTGACAGTCCCGCAGAGGAAGAACTACCCGAGGAAGTACATGCAGAAAAGACAGGAGAAGAAAACCTGCCTGGTTATGATAATGAAATTGAAGACAACAATCAGGGACAGTCTGTCCCCAGGACGCCGGAAGATATCCCAGATGAAGAAGGAGCGGGCTTAAGGGCCAAACCCTCTGCCGAGGCAAAGGAGATTAAGAAATTAAGAAAGAAACAACAGAGGTTGTTGGGCACTATAGCCAGGCTCCGGCAGCAAATTCGAATTTTGAAAGCCAATTTGAGAATACAAAGGACCACAAGGAAAAGGAGGAGGGCCACTACAGCAAAAACCCCGAGGACAAGAACCCGTTTTTTTGGTCGAAACCCCATCAGGAGACCTACTACCGAGGAACAGTCTGCTGTTCCAAATGATAATGAGGAACAGGGTGCTGTTCCAAATAACATAGAGGAACAGACTGCTGTTCCATCTGACCCTGGAGAACAAACTGACTTTCCAATTAAGGGAGAAGAGCAGCAAGATGTTCCAATGGCAGGGGGACCTCAGCAGCCTTTCATTCGTGTCAAGAAGGAGAAAGAGAATAAGGGGATCCAAACAGAGGCACCACCCTCAGGGGTTATTCAGGTTTTGAACTCTAAACAGCGTAATAAAAAGTTTCAGGCAAAATTCCTGGCCTCTCCGGCTCAATGGAAAAAGGATCCAAAAACGAGAACCTTGCACAGGATGATGAAGCAAGCCCAACAAGAAGCTGAACAACTAAGAGAGCATCAATCCCCTGGGAGAAATATGAAGAATTACAACAGCAACTTCGGAGCATTAGTCAATCCGAAAGCCAAGCCTTTGAGGGATGGCAGAGGGAAAAAGAAAAGGTTGCTAAGGTAACTCGTCGATTAGATAGTGTTGTTAAGCAGATGGACACTGTGTGTTCCTTACATAATGACGTTTTGACTTGTAGGGCCCCTGCTAAAAATTATGCTTTATTTCTGCTTGAAAGATATTTGAGATTGAAAATAAAAGCCGTTAGGGCAGGAGCACCTATCCACATCAACACTGTTAATGATTTTATAGACTGTTGCAAGCATTATGGGGTTAAGGTTCAAAGGTTATTGTGCGAGTTTTACTTGCACAACCTTGTGCTAGACCAGGAAACTGATTTAAATCCTGGCCCTTTTGTTGGTGATATACAATTCCAAGCCTTCATCTCATTTGGGGTTAATCAGCTGAAATGGCTCAGAGCTTATAACACCTTTCATAGACAAGAAAATAACCTAGACTTGTGGATACGAGCTGAACCTAGAAACCCAGTGACGCTATGGAGAGAGCATAGGAGTCTTATGAGGATCCCAGGTGTCATCGAGATAATAGGACCCATGCACGAAGACTTGATCCGAAATGGTCTGGAATATTTCCTGACTATTAAAGAACCTGCCATCGATGCTGCAAAATTTCGATACCGGACCTCTAGTCCAAGGATCCAGCTCAGGGAACCTTTCAAATATGAGAATTTTGAGCTGGATGCCAGCCGATTGAACCTTTATGGGGAACGGATTCTGCAAGCAGGGCCATCCTGGTTGGGGTATCGATTTCGCAGTCCAATTATTTGGCACCCTGCACCCGGATATCAGGCCTTGTATGAGATGCCTGCAGATCAAATAGATCAATTCTTTGATAATCTAGTTGCTCATCACGGTTGTCGGCCTCCTCACGAGATCCCTTCTCCGGCCTATTCTCTCACCGCCTTGCATGTCAACTACAATGTTTTCATGAGGCCATGAAACAGGGTAAGCAGGGGGGTGTGTGGAGCACCTGGAAGGTATGATTTTGACAAGTAATCTAGTGGTTTTTCAATAATAATTGTAACCTTTTTTGCATGAGGAATTCAAAGAAGATAAAGGATTTTGATAAAATGTGCAAAAATAGACAAAGGAAGCTCAAGTGCTAATAATTGACATTTTATATGCATGAAGACGTGCTAGCAAGGAGTTCCCGTCCAAAAGCGAGAAGCAGAGGAAAAATAACTGCTGTTCCTCCAGTAGGGAACCGGATGCGGACACGATCAAGCAAAGTCGGAATTGAATAGTCCAGGAAAAGAATGCGGGATACCGGCTCGATGAACGAAAGAAAGATTGAACGATTAGCGAATCCCTCAGGATCTTTGATCCTGAGGGATCGCTGCTTTACTTATCTCTGATTATCTAGATATCTCCGTCATTTCTTTTATATAATGGCATAGCATCATTAAGCAAAGGGACGACTGTTTTTGTAATTTTATAGTTCCAGAACAAACTTTAATCATTGAGTCTCACTGAGACCTGATTTTGTTATACTTTTGTGGATGCGATTAATATAAAAGACTTGGTGTTTATTCTGTCTCTGCGTCTGGAGTAATCTAAGGCGGTGTACCATTGGCAGCTAAGGGCCCGGCTCCGAAGGACACTTGCTTTTGTATCATTATATGGTGATTTGTGTGTGGTTTGTTTATCTTTATTACTTAGCAATCTGATGAATTCTTTATATGATATGCTATGCTCCGTTATGATCAATGAATGAATGATTTCTCCATGTAAGGACTCTGCACTGTATAATTGGATTTGCACAGGGTCGAATTGTATCTTTATTCAGCCATTTCTGTAACAGAGTGTTGGTATGAATGTTACTGTCATTGGATTTATGTGAAACAATATTTGTGGGATTTGAGAGTAGCATCATTCTGTTTAGAAAAATAATTATATCATCTAATATTCTCAGATTGCTATATTAGTGTAGAACATGTACATACAGGTGATGGTTTTTGTTTCGTAAATCATTAAGGATTGTTGTTCCATTTGATTATTGTTGTTCCATTTTACTGCTGTTCCATTTACTACTGTTCCATTCCCGTTTTGCTGTTCCATTTTACTTTCCGCTAATTTACTTACCTGCCTTTGTTGTTTTGGTGTGAGAGAAGGCCTAAGGCTATAGTGAGCCTCAGCAAGACGCTGCTTAGCTCCCAGACCTATAAGTCCATGCTCTAATTTCCCTTCTTTAGTCAGTTTCTAGAGGGATGGGTTATTGCTTCCGTACCCTTGACTGATCAACTGTTTTGTGTGATTCCATCTTTTGGGTTAGTTTAGTTACAGCTTAGCATCTGTTTTCCTTTGGATCTTCTGAACACTGTACTACTAAGCATTACTCGGACAAATAGCCTCGGATTGAGCTACTTCTTGCAATAACAAAACGTTCCCGGATTGACTTATTAATGTGGAATAATTAGCGGTGTGAGAGACCCTAGTTACAGCTCTACAGAACCCTATGAGAGAGCCTTTAGGTCATAAATAGGAATTGTCACTGATCGTCTACCACTCCCAATTAAAACCATGAATCTGGCCATTGTGCTTCAAAGGCTGTTGTTCAGTGACAGGTGAACAACATTAAACAAAGCCTCGTAACAACTGAGCGAGCCCCCTCTAGTTCAACTGCTAGCTTGAGTCTAAAGACTGGTTGAGTTGGTTTCCTGGCGTAGCTTTTGCAACCAAGGACTGCCTATGGGAAGCAGGTGCAACATTAAGTACCATTCAAAAATAAAATTCCTTAATACAATAGTATATGGATTTTTTCCTTTTAGCTACACCAACATCCTTGCATACCAACATCAATTTTCATGTATTTTATTTTCCCCATTACTTCAATAATAGGCATTTTCTTAGATCCTCAATCTCAAATTTCCACATGCTCTAGTACCACTATTGTAGTGCACAAACAAAAACAAAAAATGAGAGTAAAGTCCACTTTCATTAAAGATATTATACATATAAATACAACATGAGAACTATTCGATTTAACTTCCAAGGTTTCTTGGACATGTAGTAACTTTCCACCATAATCCTAATGGATTATGTGTCCAACATATAGATTACTAATTTTTTAGAATTTTTTATCATATCAAATGCCTACTCCACTAAGTATTTTATGATAGTTGTGCATTTTCATATTAAAATATGAATTGTGGCTATTCATAGTTGTATGTTAGAATGGTCACAATTCATATTCTAATACACATAACTTAGAATTGAAAGAGACTTTGCTCCATTATACTTGATAAATTACCATAAAATAGATTTTCCATTTCCTTATAGATTTATCTCATCAGTCTACATAACATAAACACTTCGCAAGATAAAATTACTATCCAACAAATCAGTCCTATGCAATTATATTTAAACAGTAGATCAAATCTAATCTAAGTTGCATAGTACTTATCTATTTTAGTTGTCATTTTAACTCTTCTTCCTTATTCATATATTTCTTGAATTCCCTTCATATGTGGCTTCATAAACATGAAATCCTCCCTAGTTGATATCCACTAGCTCTTGTGATGATCTCCATTTCACGAATTAGTACCAACTATATTCTTTCAGTAGCTTACCTATCCATTTCTTGTGCATATTCATAAAAATGCATTCACATCATGCATTCAACCATGCATTCAAATAGTGCCTCAATCATGCAAACTAACATGGTTGTACACTACTTGCACCTTTTTATCATCATTGACGTTCATCTATTAAATGCAATATTATCCTTCCTTATGAGAGTTTCCCATCACTTAAATGGCATGCCTCACAAACATAAGCATAACATGATGCCCTCTTTTATAAAAAAATGAAAAATGGGAAATAATTTATTCCAAGTAGAATGTAATCCTCAGGTGAACAATTAGCATCACCTAGAGCATAGCAATACCATATCTTGATTTACTTACCATTCATGCATTCATATAATTGCTAATGTAATATATATATATATATATATATATATATATATATATATATATATATATATATATATATATATATATATATATAAACTAAAACGATTATGATTTTATTTATTTGAAAAACATTGGGTCTTTGCCCAAGCAGCTCCAATTACATTACAGATTTCTATCTGTTGCTGGTTAAGATCTGCTTGATTTTCAGGGCATTTGTACAGTACTTTCACTATTTACAATTAGCAGTCCTTTCATCAAAGTGCTTCCTTTGTTTGCCAGCTGGTCTCATTCATCGTTTGACTTTCTGAGAATATGATAAAACTTACATGTGTCAAAGTATAGAAGAACTCTCTTCAATCTGTCGAGTATTTTGTTGAGGCTGGCATTGCTAAATAGATTTCCCAGCTTTAGGCTTTTTATTATTAACTCTGAATCTCCAAAAACTTGGAGGTCTTTGACACCTTTTTCTCTTGCAATGTGGCAGGCTTTGAGAAGCCCAAGAATCTCTGCTTGATTGTTAGATTTCTAGCCTAATCCCCAGCTGAAACAGTCTTTTTAAGTCCCGTTAGTAGAGTATATGACCCCCCCAGCACCTGCATCTCCGGGATTACCTTTAGACGCTCCATCGAAGAAAATTGTAGTTAAGTTTTGTGACCACCACCATAGTTGGAATTTGTCATCTTCATCTCTTATGCACCATTCCTGATTTGCCTTCTGTGGGGAGAGGAGATGCTTGTGCAGACAGGGCTCTAGCGAGCCAAGCCATATTTTTTCTTCAGGAAATAAAAATTGATATTCTTGAAAATACTGCTGTTGTGCTACTTCCAGTAGAAAAGATTTAGCTTTTGTTGCGACTTGCAGTGGAGTGTACCTCATCTCTCTGAAAATCTGCTGATTTCGAGCTAGCCAAAGCTGCCAACAAACATATTTTGGGATAGCTCTCTATATTTTATTCCAGAATGATTTGGAGGGGATGCACTGGGGATAGAAATGATTCCAAGTGGCGTATACCTCTGCAACAGAGATTTGTGAAGGCAGAATAATCTGAAAATCATGTAAAATAATTCTCAATACCTCTTTTGCAAAATTGCACTCCAAGAAAAGGTGCTGGGCTGTTTCGAAGTTGTTGCTGCATAATACACATCTGTGCGGCCTTGCTATATTCCTTTTTTCTAGATTGTCGCCAGTTAAGAGTTTGTTATGGACCAGGGTCCAGAAAAATAAATTCTCTTTTGGAAGGGCTAGGGGTTCCCAGACCTTCTTCCAAAAGGCCGGGGTTTGACTACTATTTCTTGAAGCCTGAAATGCTCTATATCATGCTGCTGTAGTGTAGACTCTAGACTGACCCCATCCCCATTTGTCTTTCATGGTTCTGTTGATAGGCACTGCTTCCTCCAGTAGATCTTCAAGCAAAATTTGTTGGTGAGTTAACCACTCTGGGACTCCATGGAAATCCCATCCTGCCCAATCTCCACGTTGATCCCAATTTGAAAATTCGAATATGGTGTTGATTCCTGCCTGCTTCAGCTAGTCCCTGAGATCAGCTATGTCCTCATTATTCTTCAGGGGTTCCTTCCCCATAATTCTGTCAAGCCACAGATGGGTGCGTTTGCCGTTGCCAGGAATCCTGTAGGCCTGTTTGATGAAGAACTTACTGCTCCTATAGCATAGTTTCCACACCTGCGTGCTGTTGACTACATTTGCATTCTGTAGATTTCTAAGGGATTTGTTGGGTCTATACTTAGTGGTCAGCAATACACTTACCGGATGGGTGGGTTCATGGATTAGCTTCCATAAGATCTTTCCTCCCAGCGCTAAATTTAAAAGAGCTAGATCTCTGATTTGTAGCCCTCCATCTACCTTTATTTTTTTTACCATGTCCCAATTTACCAGATGCATTTTATTTTCATTTCCCTTTCCTCCCTGCCACAAGAAGTCTCTAAGCAGTTTGGATATTTTCTCCGCCACATTTCTTGGTGCTAAGAGAAACGCTGCCTGGTAGATTGGTAGCGCCGACAACATTGCTTTGATTAAAATTACTTTTCCTCCCTTCGTCAACCAATAGCCTCCCCACGCTACAATTTTGGTTTTGATTTTCGAGATTATTTCACTCCAGAGTGATCTTTTATTTGCTTCTGATATAATGGGAAGGCCCAGATACTTGAATCTATCCCAGATTGCTTGTCCTTTGAAACCGAGGAGAGTGGTTATGCCAGAGAGCTCCCTCTAATCTATGTTCCAGCTATAAACTTCGCTTTTGTTCTCATTTATTAATGCCCCAGAGGCTCTGCAATAATTATTGAGGATTGCGTTTATGGCTTTGGCGATTCTGATGGAGGCTCCGCCTAGAAGAAGTGAATCATCAGTGAATAACGCGTGATTCAGGGCTTCAGCTCCGTGGAAAGGCTTAAGATCCGGGTGTTGCCGTTTATTTTTTCTGCAGTGAGTTTTCGGCTGAGAGATTCCGCCATTATGATGTACAGGAATGGGGAGAGGGGACATCACTGTCTGATGCCCCTTTGGCTTTGGAAGAAATTCGTGGGGCGGCCATTGACTAAAGGGGCGATCCATGGTTTTTCTATGCAAGCTTTGATGAGGTTGATGAATTGAGACGAAAATCCAAATGAGAGCAGGACCTTGCAGAGGAAAGAGCGATCCACTCTGTCAAAGGCATTTGCCATATCTAACTTGATCAGCATGCCTTTTTCACTTCGCTACTTGCTAGAATTGATGATCTCTTGTACCTGGATTACATTGTCTAGAAAATGCCTGCCTTCAACGAAACCGCCTTGAGGGGGAGAGATCAGTCTTTTTAACAGTGGCTTAATCCTGTTTGCTATCAGTTTTGCCAAAATTTTATATGAAGCATTGCACAACGATATCGGCCTGAACCTTGCAAATGTCTCCGGATTGATGTCTTTGGGAATTAGAGCAAGATAAGTGGAGTTAGTTCCTCTGCCTACCTTGGCTTTTTCCAAGAACCAGCGGATCATTTTGCAGAGATCAGCTTTAATGATATGCCAACAAGACTTGTAGAAATGGATTGTAAATCCATCGGGCCCGGGAGCCTTATCTGCGTACATGGACCAGATGACTTTTATAATTTCCTCCTCCGTGGTTGGCCTGCAGAGAGCTACATTTTCTTCAGGGCTAATAAGAGTGGGGATATTGGCAATGAAATCAGTGACTTCCTCATCATTGTTGTGGGTTTCTTCTCTATAGAGGTTCCTAAAGTGGGTTTTTGCAGCTGCTTTGACCTGATTAAAACCTTTGCAAACGATACCCTCTGATGTTTTAATTTCTGCTATGTGATTCCTAGACAATCTCGCTCTGTATTGTCGGTGGAAGAAGGAGGTGTTTCGGTCTCCAGCCTTCAATGACAAACTTATAGATTTTAGTCGCCAGTATTCTTCCTCCTTTCTGAAAGTTTGGTGTGCAGAACGTTGGGCTTTTGTTTCTTTTTCCAGCAGCTCTGTTGTGATGTCTTTGTTTTCCATCTCTGTTTGCAAATTCTGCAATGCATGAACTGACTCCTTTCTTTGCTCAGTAGGAGAGGGTCATGGTCTCTTTATCCAGTTCTTCAACACCTGCTTAGTTTCTTTTAGTTTTTGCTCCCAGACATAGCTTGGGGATCTCGTGAATGTTTTGTCCCAATCTACCTTCACTGTCTCTATATAGCCTTCCTTCTCGATCCATAGGGGGCTGAATCGGAAAGGAATGGGCCCTAGATCTTCTTCAGCTTCCAGGAGAAGCTGAATAGGCTTATGATCAGAAGCTAATTTGGGTAGGATTTTAGTGATGATAATCTTTTTCTTCATCATTATGGAGCTTTGTACCATGAATCTGTCTAATCGTGCTGAGATATGTTCAGTTCCCACTCTATTATTGGGCCAGGTGTAAATGCCTCTGATAGGATTGAATTCCAACAAGTCTCAGCGCTGAAAAAGTTCCTCCACCTCGTCTAGCATGGGGTCTCTGTTACTTGTCCCTCCCCTCTTTTCTTTTGCTTTCATAATGATGTTGAGGTCCCCTGCTATGATAATATTGTTGGGGGATTTCTGCTCTAGAAATGCTCAGAGGGAGTTCCAACATTCTCTCTTTTCATAATAAGAAACTGGGACATAAAGATTGAAAAGGGATATAGACAACTTACTTGCTTTGTGCATCAATTCCGTGTGGATCCAGTGCTGTGTTTCCTTGTGGTTTTTCAGCTGAAAAAGGTCATCATTCCAGAGTGTTGCCAGTCCTCCAGAAGTACCCCTTGAGCTGACAACTTTGCCTACTCTTTTATTCCACTTTGAGCTGCTGATCTCTAGAAGGGCATGGCCTTCTATTTTGGTCTCTTGGAGCATGAGGATATCTGACGGCTCCATTTTCATAAGATCCTTGACTGCTTCTACTTTAGAGGGGTTCCCCAGTCCTCTACAGTTCCAAGAGACGAGATTCATTATTTACTTGAGGGGGTATTGAGCCCTCCCTTGGAGGGCCTTGGTCTGATGTTTCGCCCAATAGTCATTTCTATGGTAGCTTGGCTTCCTTGTGTTTTGAGTCTTTCTGCCTCCTCCTCCCTTTTTTCTTTGCGGGATTTCCTTCCTGCGCTTGTCGCTCATAGGTTTCATCCTCCGAGGAACTAGAGCTTTCAACTGGTTTTTTTCTAGATATCTCTGCATATGAGGGATTGGAGGGGCTGCCCTGGTTGGCCTCAATCTGGATTGGTTCCCCTACCTCCTTGTTTGAAGGTGGAATGTCTGCCTGTTCTTCATTCTCCTGGGATGGGATGGCTTGATTATTCTGATCCCTTTCTGTCCCTTTTGGATTTACTTCCATTTCCTGGTTGACTTTGCTGCTGCTAGGGCCTCTGTCCATGTTACCTTTGCCTGTTCCTTTTTTTGTGGATGTGTTCTTCTGGATTAGGGTCCATTGTTCCCCATTCTATTTGTCTTCTTGCTCCTCTGCTCTCTTTTTACAGTTCTTTGCAAAGTGGCCATGACCATGGCAATGTCTGCATTTGAAGGGTAACTGTTTGTAGTCCAACTCCTGGACATGCGTCCACCCAGCGACAGTGAGTTTGATGGCTTCCGATAACCCCTCCTCTAGGTCCACTTCTATGTAGATACGGGCGCATGAGTACTAGTCTTTTCTCGCTGCCTGATCTATATATTTTCCCAGAGCGTTACCTATGATCTGTAGAGATTTTTGGTTCCAGCAGTGCAGAGGCAAATGTGGGAGCCTAACCCAGACCGGTACAGCAGAAGGGATGTCCTGGGTGGGATCGAAATCCGGGGACCATTTGTTCAGGTAAAGGCCCTGGGGCCCCATGAAATACGGTCCATTTCTAAAGATTAAACCTCTGTCATCTGGGTTTTCAAAGACAAACACGAAGAAACCCTTACCTACGAAATAGCTTTTGACTCCTTCTTTGATCAGGGGCTTCCAGTTCCTTTGGGTCCATTCATCCACCGACTTGGGAGATGGCCAGAGGCCTGTGAACTGACCTATAAGGCCTCTCTCCGCAAGGTTCAACGCAGCTTTGCAAGTTTCTTCTTTTGGTAGGGCTACTGATTGAATTGCATCCAGCTTTTTAACAAACTTCTGCTGTGAAGCTGAAGGGGGGCACTTTGGACCTGCTGCGATCATTGATCGGAAGGCTATCACCTCTGGAGGTGGTGAAGGTGGGGGATCAGGGTCCCCGCTACCCTCCATTAGAGAGGCAGAGTGGACTGAGGGGCGCAAGGAGCTGGGGCGTGCTGCAACATTCGGGGAGCAGAGCCGGCGCGTGCGTTTAGGGACAAATACTAATGTAATATTTTCACTAAGGGAATTATTACCTAATTCCATCTCAATATTTTGAGTGTTAGAAACCAGTAAAATACTAAGAGGGGAGGGGGGTGAATCAATATTTTAACAATTTTAAAAATTATTTGCTCAAAGTAAAAATACCCAACAATATAGTAATAAATAACAAGACACCAATCTCATAAAGTATAGACACAAGATATTAATGTGGAAACCCAACTAGGAAAAACCATAATTTATTTTTTATTATGATGAAAGCTAAAGCTCCAACTTCAAATTACATCGACTTGTGTAACCTTCTTGAAAGGGAAAAATGTGTTGCTGAAAGTAAGGGGACGTCGTCAATGAAAATTCCCAATTATACCTTACATTGTTTGGAATAGGAATACTATCTGGTGTGTGCACTCGGCTGCCACCATGTGGGTTCCCTCTTGGATTTCAAGTGAAGGGATGTTAAAGTGAGGGAAAGCATGAAATACTTGAAGAGCGAGGACGAAATAATCCCACAATTGATAACTTGAATAATAAGGTACAATAATAATAATAATAATAAATTATAAGAAAAAGTATGCCTCAAGAGGAGTTAGCTAACTGAAACCATATAAGACATACACAAATAAGAAAGTACTAGAATTTAATTACAAATTAGTTCACAACAGGTAACTAGTGTAGTGTGTAATGAGAGAGAAAAGATTCAAGCAAACACATGAGAAATAATCTACAAATTAGTTCATCAACATATAACCCATATGAAAGCACACATGCACACATAATAGAAGTATCATATAGCCATTACAACCACCATGAAAGTGCATGAGAATTGATGCCAAAAGTGAAGAGCTTCTCATTGATAATGTTGTAAATACAGGTACGTGTACTGTAGGTCCACCAAAATCTAATAGTGGAAGGTGATTTTCTCATATCATCTCCAAAATAAGTCCCCTAGACTCACTACAACTCAGCCTAAAATATGCTAAGAGCAAGAGCGCTCAAAGTTACCTAAGTGATAATAGCTCTCTATGCTAAAAGACTCAAGTGCTAAAAGCCTCTTGCTTAGAGGCATAGGGGTATATTTATAAAAATGGGTTGGTGACCCTTCACCTTCCCCACGACTCTTAAATTTCCCATGAGCTATCACATTTTAAATGAATTTTAGCAATTTTATGGACTTTTACATTGTTTTGTTTTTTCATTTATGTAATTATGACAAAAATAATATTTATATTCTAGCAAGAAATACATAAGTCATAATTTAATACAAGTATTTAGTTGCAATATTTGAGGTGGGTTATCTCACTCTTCAATCCATTATTCTCTTCTTGTAGGTCTTTCAATTTCCTCTTGAAGGCATGGTAGCCTTTTGATTTCTTGAGCCCCTGTTCTTTTAGGCCATTTAAGCATTCCTCTAGCTCACCCAATAGTTTGGATTTTAGTGCCAATTCTACTTCCATAATTTCTTTCTTCCTCCCAAAGTAGAGAAAAAAATGTGAAGATTCTTAAGATTAGTGAGATTTCTTGAAGCTACACCTGTAGCATCTGATTTTCATCGTGTTTAAGTTCTGGTACTTTGGCTATAGTTTCAGCAAGTTTTATGTCAATATAGCTGAATTTTCAACATAATAAATATTATCTGAATTTATGTAACACATACCCATGATGCTTGATTCAGACCTATTATCAGACCCAACTACTAGTTCACTGTCCAAGTCTTTTGAAAAATTTCATGATGGAAATTGGCATCCCTAGGACAAATATGATTATCCCACAGGTTTGATTGGTAATAATTGCAAGTGGTATTTTTCTATGTTGGATATTAAATTCAATTAAGATGTTGTTTGAATATATATCCTTAATAAAAAGACTAAAGAAACCTTGAAACACATAATTACATTAGTGGAAAGGAAAACAATTTACAAGCACCTTCACAATCCATGCTCTTGAAGTTTCTCACCTAATATATTTATATTCACCTAAGATAAATAATCAATTCGAGAAGTTACATGCCCTTTATTTTGAGTAGAGGCCTTTTCAATAAATGAATACTGAAAATTAAGGCCATATTTTGGAGATTTTGCACATATTTAAGTGATTTGAAAAGATCCTTCTCAGTACCAAAAATTTTAATGGTTGATGCATGAGGTTTTAAATTTTTTTTAAAGTTTCTAGAATGAGATATAAATCAAGCACTCACTATTTCACCAATCAAAACCACAAGGTTTTGTAGCAATACTTTGTCTTTGACAGAAGGTGCAAACGACTCAATGTTTGTTAAGTCAATTATAAAGATGTTTTGACCCATGGAAGCTTAAGTAACCTCAGTTTTATCCTTAGTTGTGTTTTCATCATGAATTAAATCTATCAACTTAAATAAGGTAGCCTCTTGGAAGTGATTTCCCTTCATATTTTGACTATATGTTGTGAGTATATCTCGACTAGCAACATTCTTTACGAAAACATCACCAAGTGTGTCTAGGACTTCTAGTGACATACATTCTTCGAATTGTTTCCTTGTCAATGCTTCAATAACCGTAGTGGTTGGAACCCTGAAATGGTATGGTCATTGATGTGATCATATTTTCTGCAACTTTGCCACACTAGTTATGCTTCTAATTAAGTGCATTATGGATGGTAAAGATGAAATGGTTGACAAAATACTTGGAGATATGCCCAAGCAGATAAAATTGCAAAGCTTCGGTGGTATTTCTATTGTGACATGGCTAGAAGAAGATTTCTCTATCTTAGGTCACTTCAAGAAAAAATTTCAACTTGGAAAAGGATTGGTGTTGATAGTGCAGAGTAATTCTATAACGGTTTCTAAAATTTGTAAAAATTAACTACAAATGAATTCTTAAAAATAGAAAAACATACAATATCAAGAATATAAAAATATAAATAATTTTTTCTCTTGGAAACAAAAACTGGGAAAACCAAATTGGTTTTTCATTATATTCCTTTCAATGTTACAATACATTATATGCATGTTGACATATTCATAAACAACAATCCATTAACCCTGAATTAGAACATAACCATAGTTCCCTTGATTGAATCTACAAAATACCATGGGAAAAACCATTATGCCCGAAACCATGTGCAAAACCATGGTTGGGTCCGCCCACCATCGATGGGTCTGCCTCCATCCTTGTGTCTACATTAAAAAAAAATCATGGTTTTGCCTCATGCCCTTTGCAGGGGGGCTACCACCCTCCTGCAACCCCCAATCCTCATTGTTCCCAATGCAACATAACAACACATGGGGCTAGTCATGGAAATAATATAAAACATACCAAACATTCTCCCACTTTTTGTTTTCTTTCCATAGAAGGGGCTAAAAAAGTGCATAGTCATTGGTCTGGGTCTACATGCTCATTGTTTCTGTACACTAAGAAACTTTCTCAGTTCTCATACTTTATCAATGCATGTACAACATTCTTCAAAGTGTCTACCTTTACCAACAAAACCTTTTTTTCTTCAAGGATATCCCTCTCAAAGTGACACTAAACATCAATATGTTTTGTATTTTAATGAAATGCAAGGTTCTTTTCCAAGAAAATTGCACTTTGTTTCTCGCAATCTATCCTTATGGATCATTGTACTAGCCCCATACTTAAATCAAATACTGGAAACTAAACGGATTACTTACTTGCATGAGTAGCTACCATGTGTGTAGCCTTTGTAGTTGAATGTCCGACTATAGGTTGTCTCTTGCTCATCCAACTGACTGCTCCTCCAAATAGGTTGAACACATACCCACTTGTAGATATTTATTGATCAAGATCCCTAACCTAGTCTGCATAAAAAAAGACACATATTTCCAACACTTTGTCCAAACTTGGTCTTCCTTGGTAGCACAAACCATAATCATTAGTGCCACAGAAATACCTGAAAACCTACTTCGCTGATGTCTAATGATCCTTCCCTAGTTTTGACATAAACCTACTCAATATTCCCTATGTATGTTCAATGTCTGGTTTGTTATAGACCATTACATACATTAGGCTACCAATTGCACTCACATATGGAACACGACACATGTCCTCTTCCTCTTCCTATGTTTTGGGACACTACTCAGTAGATAACTTTACAACTACAAGAATATGAACCTTGACTAATTTTCTATCCTGCCTGTTAAACCTATACAATATTATCTCAAGATACTTCCTCTAGTTTAATGAAAGCTTCCTCTTTGCCCGATTTCATTTAATTTCCATGCCCAAAATATAGTTTGCAGTACCAACATTGATGAGCCCTAGTATTGCAACAAGAATGTTGAAACTCCTAAGGCTACTAACTTTAATTATCAATCCAGAGTTCGTATAAACTTAAGAGGTGTTGGAACTATTTGTTCAACATCTAATGTGTCCTTATTTTGCTAATCTGAAGAAATGAAATGAATTGAGATGTATAGAGACCACTTTGTAAAATAAATAAAAAGTAAACTAATTAGCATATATTTGCAAGAAAAGAGATGACTAAAGCATAACTTGTTCTACTACATGAAAGAAACACTAATCCATTTTCATTAAAGTAAATGCTAGAGAATATATCCTAATCTATCTTGCAGAAGGTAAAGAAAATGAAAGTAAATCTAAGCTAGTTGAATGAATGTAAAAGCTAGAAAGTAATTGTGATCTATATTGCAAGAAAAAACCTATGCTATTGCAAATAAGGCAAATTCTAGTCTACTTGCAAAAACAATTAATTTCTCACGAGCACTAGAGGTAAACTACTTTAATTCTATTTAACACATAACCAAAACCATAAACCCTAGTTAAAGGATTGAATCTATAGTGATGGAAGTAAATTATATAGAGGGTATATGGTCTTCTCAAGTTCATATTCAAGGATTAGAGGATGTTGTGGAGTGATGAGAAGAAAAAGGAAAGCTTTAGAGGCAATTCTGGACGTTTTCTGAAGAATTAAGTGTACCGCTACAATATTATTACACGATGCCTATTTCTTGCATTAAATTGCTAAATTCCCAATATAATCAAATGAAAATAGTGTGGGGTAAATTTTATTAATAATTTCAATTTTCTTAGGTTTCAATCCAAGTGGAATAAACTTGAAAGAGCTTCATTATCACATGCTTAAATTCAACATAAATTTATTACTAAAAACCAAAAATTTCATAATAATGAACTAGTAAGTTGATCTAAGCACCCAAATGCCTAAGCTAATCAAATGAAAATTATATGGGGTAATTTTTTTTATTAATTTGGATGTTTTTAGGATTCAATACAAGTGGAATAAAATCTAAATAAAATCATTAACACATGTTAAAATTCATCATAAATTTATTATTAAAACCAGAAATTTCAGAATTGTGAACTAGTAAACCAATCCAAGTAACTTAATGATGGATGTGAATTGGAAGAGTTATCCTAAGGATGCATATTAATTTTGAATATATAAATGACATGAGAAACAACTCACTTGAATCATTTAACCAATATAACCTAAAAAAAATGAAGCATGAATACTAAATACAGAAATAGGAAATGTAACAATAAGATATGTAGGTGAATAATAAATGCAAATAAGACAATGAAATTATATAGCAGGGCTCTGAGGATCCTAGGATGGTCAATCCCAAGGATATTCAGAGTCCTATGAAGGAAACCAAGCCTTAGAAGCTGAAAATGAAACCAAAATTTGTTGTTAGAATCAATTCAAGTACATCCCAGTTGGAAATGAATGTAGAGCTTCTAAATAACGAGTTGTCTTCACAAGAAGACTAAAATATTCATGTCCCTAGAGGCTAATTCGAATTGGTAGTTATAAAAATTGATGGGGAAGGATCCTCTTTAAAAGGAGGAAACTTCCCCTCCAAAATCCTTCAAAAAGTGGATCCGGTTCCCAACAGTAGGAATATTCGTTAAAAAAATGAGTTGTAGCTTCCCTTGCAGCAAGGAACACATCCCTAAATTTTCTCAATTAGTGGAGCTCTAGAATTTTTTTAATAATTTAATAATATACTATTCATTTATTGGTCCATCCTGTAGCATCATGTGGTAGGGAGAAAGTCCCTAAAGTCTCTCATTCTGCAGATCTTCAAAATTTACTCAATATCATGCAAAATAAATAATATTAGAGATATAATAAGCAATTATATGTAAACCTTAGAACTTATTAAAGTTAAGAAAAGATTATTAAGTGTAGAAGGAGATATTTAATA
The DNA here is from genome assembly GCA_031772625.1 of Pinus tabuliformis. NCBI lineage: Eukaryota > Viridiplantae > Streptophyta > Pinopsida > Pinales > Pinaceae > Pinus > Pinus tabuliformis. Next base: position 977,767,960 of record CM062807.1, read on the forward strand.
TAGCCTTTATATGCCTAGGAAAGGTTAGATGGGCCTTATGTTTCATGTAGAAATTAATGTGTAGATTCAATGCTGCTCATGAAATTTACTAAATCACAAGACTTGAAGCTACTCTACTGAAATGCAGAAGTTAATTCACCATCTAGAATAAGAATCATAGACAAGAAAAAGGAAACATCACACATGCACAAAAATTTATCTAAGGGAAATAAACTGCTCAAAAACCCTTACTATCTATATTACATTAATCGGAGAATATATAAGAAATACATATGCTTGATCAATCCTGAGCACAACCTGCAAGTATATAGTCTATCCCTCTGCTTGACTAACTAACTCTGGCAAAAAATTAGCCAATTTTCAAGCCCTCCAAGCTCCTAATTCCTTGCGATGTTCCTATGGGAATTAGGCCCCTATTAATTAGTAAATTCCCTCATCTGGATTACGCAATTCCTTTAGGTCATTCCGCTGCCTGCATGCACCACTTGTACACTTCGGAATAGTCTAAAATTGATAGTGCACTGCCTTGGAATCTCCATCTCAACTAGGTAACTCAGATTCTCTGCATGTATGAGATAATTTATGTTGATTGATTAGTTATCTGGATGATCACTGAGCATGGTTCAAGTTTCATTTCCACAACTTGACCTTCCACTAGTTCCTCCAATAGTTAGAACAAGTTTAGCTCAACATAACTCAATTTAACTGAATTAAATTACTAGAACTGAAATCACCTAAACCTAAGCTCCTAAAATTTTGGAACCCATTACAAACAACTGAACTTCATGTCCATAACTCGAATTAACCGAGCTAGACTCCTATTTTTTAGGAATCAACTCAAGTAAACTAAACTCCACCTCATCAACTCGAATTGAGTGTTCTTAACCAAGTGAAAAGTGTTATGTCATCTTAGTTAACTCCTCCAATTTTTCTACTGATGTGGAAATTCAAATTTTTTCAATTTGATTAAGGAAAAAAATCAAAATTGAGACTTTCTTGCTAAATTTTCAACACTCCCTCTTAATAAGAAAGGTATTATCAACCACCCCTATCCTGCACCTATGGAATGTACAACATGAAACACCTCTCACTATTGTTGTTGCAACTACAACATTTGCAACTGAGAAGCATCCAAAAATAAAAAAAACTTAATTAATTGTATCTACAACTATCTACTAGAAAAATTGTGTTGTTGTTGACTATGCTATTGAGCATCTTGCTCTACTATCAACACTCCTCTACACTCCTCATTATCTAACTGAAACTGAATCTCCTAATACTGAATACTGTGGGCCCTCATAGCAAGGTAATGATCCAGGAGGAGAATGCGTTAATGGACCCTGCCCAAATTTATGCAACTCTTGGACTAAGGATCTACATCACTCCACCTCACCCTTGGAGGTATGGCTGTATGTGCTCCCTCTACCCACTTGGATCAAACTCTCCCCCTATTGGAGGTCTCTACTTTAGTGGATGTCTCCACTCTGCCTCCTCTTTGCTTTTCCATTTGTGACTATTTCACAACTTCCTGAGGCTTTTCCTAAGGCTGCATGTTGAGAGATCTATCATGCTCCCTCTCAACCACCACATCTCTAGTCTTTGCCTTGCTCCTCAAAGCTTTCCATGCATCTTCTACCTCAAGTGCATATAGGTTCCTGACTCGAACATCGATCTGCTTCACATGTTGTGTGGCCATGTGTCTCAATAATTCATTTCCTTTACTAAGGATCACATCGTAACCATGTTCCTCCAAAAATGCAAAGGATACATGATTCTTCTTTAGACCCGTAACAAACATCACATCCTTGAGTCTAAGAGGGGAGCCCAACTCCATCTGAAAGGTGACTATACCAATCGTGGTCACACTATACCTTCTATCGTCTCCAAACTCAGTGTTCATCTGGAAATCTTTCTCCTCCAAGTCACTGAAAAATTCTCTATCCTCGTCATGTGAAACAAGGCACCACTATCCAAGTACCACATACTCCCCATCACTATGCTTTCCATGCATGCAACGAGATTTGGGTCAAGCTTGAATTTTGAAGCAAAAGCTTCACCTCCTCCTACTACAATAGGCTCCTTCTTGCTTTCCTTCTTGTGTGGACACTTCATGGCATGGTGCCCGAATGAGAGTGAAATTACTTGATTTTGGAAAAGTCTTTCTTCTTACCCTCTTGGCTAGAATTATCCTCACCTTGGGACTTCTTCCCCTTGGCCTTCCTTCCTTTTTTGACTAATGGAAAGTCATCTTCCTCTTCTTTGGATGATTTCCCATCTTTGGTATTCCACCTTATTTCCTCCTGTACCAAGTTGGGCCATAGGTGCTCCCAATTTGGTAGTTTCTCCCTCCCATTCACCGAATCTTGGTAGGTGTGCCAACTCTTGGGAAGGCCTAGAAGGGCTATACTTACCAAATCATATTTTTCAATCGTAATACCAACTTGACCATGTTCATCAATACATTGTGTGAACCTACTAAGGTACGACGAAATAATATCATTCTTCTACATCTTGATATTTTGATGTTTGTCCTTGAGCACCAAATTCATGTGGTCACTACTATTCTGGAACAAATCTGTCAGTTCTTTCCACATTGCATAAAAGTCTCTTTCTCATGGATATTTGAGACAATATGGTCTCATACTCCCTCCAATATGATTCTCCTTGTCCTGAAAACACACTTCTTCCATTCTGCTAGATCCTTAGCATCAAATGTTGTTGATTTCGAAATATCATTATCATTGAATTCCTTCAACCCATTATCTTCTAGCACTGCCTCCATGTGATCCTTCCAAGAAACATAATTCGAGCTTCCCTCAAGGGCATACTCAAGCCTTAGTCCATTGAAAACCATCTTCTCAGTCCTGAAGAAAACCTGCAACACTGATCTGCAAATTTGAACCTCTTGCAATGACAACTTCGAAATCTCTTCTCTACAGTGATTGCGGCTTTAATACCATGTAGAAATTAATGTGTAGATTCAATACTTCTCATGAAATTGACTAAATCACAATACTTGAAGCTACTCTATTGATCTACGGAAGTTAATTCACCATCTAGAACAAGAATCGTAGACCTGCAAAAGTAAACATCATACATGCAAAAATATTTATCTAGGGGAAATCAAGTTGCTAAAAACCCCTTACTATCTATATTGCATTAATCATAGAATAGAGATGAAATACATATGCTTTCTCAAGCTTGAGCACCACTTGCAAGTGTATAGTATATCCCTTTGCCTGACTGACTGACTCTAGCCAACAATTAGCCAATTTTCAAGCCCTCTAAGCTCCTAATTCCTCGCGTTGATCCTCTGGGAATTAGGCCCCTATTAATTAGGAAATTCCCTCACCTGGATTGCGAAATTCCTTTAGGTCCTTCCTTTGACTGCATGCACCACTTATACTCTTTTGAATAGTCTACCACTGATAGTACACTGCCTTGGAATATCCATCTCAACTGTGTAACTCGAATTCTTTTCATGCATGAACTAATTAGGTTTATTGATTAGTTATATGGATGATATTTGAGTGTGGTTGAAGTTTCACTTCCACAAATTAACCTTCCACCAGTTCCTCCAATAGTTAGAACTAGTTTAACTGACCATAACTCAAGTTAACTAAATTAAATTTCTACAATTAAAATTAACTCAACATAGGCTCCTAAAATTTAGGAACCCACTGCACACAATTGAATTTCATGTCCCTAACTCAAATTACCTAAGCTAGACTCCTATGTTTAGAATCAACTCAAGTAAACTAAAATTCAACTCGTTAACTCAAATTGAGTGTTCTTAATTGAGTGACAAGTGCTATGTCACCTCAGTTAACTCCTCCAAGTTGTATGTTGATGTGGAAATTCAAATTTTCTCAATTTTATTAAGGAAAAAAAATAAAATTGAAACTCTCTTACTGCATTTTCAACATTTCACCTAATTAGGAGGCCCATCATACCCCCCTACTGAAGCTCTTGCTCACTCTTTGAGCAACCTAGTAATCTTCTCTTCTCTGTTTTTCTTCACATATCCTTCTGATGACTTTTGTGACATTCGTGTTTCTGTGGATGTAGTTTCCCCTGCTAGATGAAAGCCTACATGTTATTCAAATTATTTTTAGTTCTATGTTGGTTCTCTTGGTGTTTTAATAAGCTCTTGAGGTTCTGCCTAAGGTGCAAGAACATCTTGAGCCTCTAATCATGTCTCTGCTATTTCTGCCTCAATATTTGGCTCATCCTGCATTTATGTTTTTTGCCCCGTATATTTTCGTCTAATTATTTCTTTGATTCCTCCTTTTCAATATAAACTTCTTGTTCTGCTAAATACTCCTCCTATGGCTTAATACATTTCTAATCAGAGTAAACAATTTTTTTTTCTTCTACTGCTACAAGATCCCAAGGTTTCATGTGCAATGGAAGATGTTGGAATACAGGAAAATTTAATAGTTTGTTTTATAAGGCCGAGGGAAAGAAAAAAATCACAATGAGTACCTCCTATTTTTTCAACACACCCTATCCTTTCAACACACCATATCCTTTAAGAAAATTCTCATCCAATTCATTGTTTTCCTTACTAAAATCCAAAATTGTGAAAATTACACAGTGCTTTTCCTGAGAATTGAGATAGTTTCTTAAGTCTATATATCACTATTGATGAGGAGAAATTTCACTGACACCCTTTTTGATGATTTTCCTTTACTCCTTGAGATTTTATGGCCATTCTGGTAAAGAATGAGCTTCTTGTAGCACCCTGTGAACTTCCTGTAGCAACCTATAGAATCTTGTAACAGTCTGTCAGTCTCCTATACCACTATGTAGTATCTTGTAGTAGCCTATTTGTATCATATATCAGTGTTTGTAGGTTCTTGTAGCAACCAGTTTGCATGCGAGAGGTGGCAGGTCTAGCATTTTTTTTTTTTTTTTTTTATAAAAAAAATATTTCATGCAAAAGCTCAGAGTGCTTTGAGATAACTAAGTTGGCCCCCATGTCCCCTTTGCACTCTTTGTCCTTTATCATGACTAAATGATAACAACCCACTTCCTTGAGTCTCTTTCACTTTTGTCTCATTCATCTCTCGTGTGTGTGGGTGTCCTTTATAGAAAAGTTAAGTTGACTGCCAGATAAGGCCAAGGCTACTCTACTACTAATTTTGGTTATAAAAAAAGCTTTTCTTCTAACACTTTTAATGTTTCTCAAGCTAGAATAGGTTTGAAGGGTGAGTTTCAAGCATTACATACCTATGCCTTACCTGGCTGTGTTATTGTAGGTGGCATTGTAGCTGTAAATTTGACTATTTGTTGCATGCATGAGGCTGCTGGAACATTGATGTGGTTGTTGAAGTTGCCTCTAAGGTGAAATTTATAAACTTCAGTAATCCTTTCATTGGCTTTGAATTTTTTGCAGTGTTCATTGTTGATGGAATTCCCCATTAGAGAAGTTCTTAGGTAAAAAATGGGTCTAAAAAAATGTACAACCAAAATCAACTTTATAAGAACCAATAGGATTCAAGATGATTTTTTCAACCATGGGGGATGATTCACCATTTTTGGAGTAAAAAAGTAAAATTATTAAAAATAATAAATAATAAAAAAACTATTTTTTCAATTCGTATTTTCAACTTCTCCTTAAATTTTTACTCAAATCTCGAGTGGGAACACTCATTCAATGCAAAATTTAATTCCTCATACAAGGAGTACCCATGTTGCACACTTTTGGTGGACCCTGCTACATGAAAAATAGGAAATACATGAAAAATGTGAGTGAAAACATGTTTTCTCATATATTTGTCATTTTTTTGTAATAGGGTCCATCGAAAGTACGTAACATGGGTACTCCTTGGATGAGGAATTGAATTTTGCATCCAATAGTTGTTATTGTTCGAAATTTGAGTAACAATGTAGGGAGATAAGTCGAAAATACAAGTAGAAAAATTATTTTTTTCTTTTTTCCTTCTAAACTTTGATGATGTAATCTAATATTATTTTATTATTTCCATTATTATTTTATAATATTCCTTAGGAGGCTGATTTTATATCTCAAAATTTCTCTAATGTTGATTAAGGTTTCCAAAGTATAGGTGCCATGACTAATCAAATTTGTTGATTTTGGTTATCAAGGATCCTGTAGAAGTCTATAGGGAATCTTGTAGTTGCTATGTTCTGTTGTTGGAGTTCCCTGAAGATTTGTGCTATTCAAAATTCTCGGTTTGATGCGACAAGTTTGATCCTATAGAGTTTATGCAGGATGCTACATGACTGTGTGTCCTCCTGTAGCAGCCACATAAGACCCTAAGGATCACAATTATTTTTGAGTGCTACTTCCAAAAATCTTGATAATTTATAGGGAGGTGTTCACGGTGTTGGACCCACAACAATCAGGGGATCACCCTGGTATCAAGTCCCAAATAGACCTCACACCGTTTGGTGTGGAAGTCCCATCGATTATGATGGCCCGATTACCATTGTCTTAAGGATTTTCCTCAACTCTTGCTTGTCAACATAGGAGAATGGTTCACTTTGTCTTCGAGAAGTGAGGTTCACATGCCTAGAGAGTGTAAGTGTACTTGTGTCAATGGTTATTTCACTGTGATAGTAACAAGGTGAAGGTGAGTTCTAGTATGAAAGGGATTAGTCCCAACTCGAATAAGAACACACAACACAAAATGGAATACACAGCTTCTAATGGAGCAGTCCACTCTGATCTGGCAGTCAAAACATACAAGGTAAGATAACATGTACAACACTCATGGAACAGTTAGAACGAGTGCAACGGTTAGTACAACAAGATTCAGGTGAATGGTCTGTTTGATGTCCAGTAGAGCAGCCAACACGGATGGGACAACATTAACAACATATACAACACATTTCCATTAATAGATTATGTGTTACAACAAATGAAACAGTTCAGATGTAGAACACGGGTTAAAGAAACATGCATTACAAGAGTGAAATACCAGTCTTACAACAGATACAATTCATGTGTGAAAACCTGTTGGCCTGTTGACAAGCTTCTGAATTAAGAGAAAGTTCCAAGACACATCGTTACACCATACATCACTAAACCCATCAGTGGGGTGTTGGAGCCACTACTTCTCAAAGAAAAGATTACAGATTGTCTTAGCTATGTGGGAGGAGCTGAGGTGAAAATTCCCTTGCATGTACAAATGAGGGGGTATTTATAGCCAAGGGTGAAACTGACCCTTGTGGTTGTTCAACTATCCTCATGACTGTTTGACTTCCATGACTCTTCGACTTACATGACTCTTTGTTCAACAAGTGGGTCTCTTGGACTTCCACGCTACATCACATTGATAGACAACAAGCCCATAGTGAGGATGTGGGCGACATGACTCATGACATGACTCGACATGACTTGACATGACAATGTTGGTACATTTGTGCTACTACTGGAGTGCATGTCGAGCTATAGTGCTGCTGGGTGATGGATCTCTTCATGGTGTATCATAGCTTCACCTTTGCATGGCAAAGTGCACAGAGTCTTTGATGTACCTTGGTTTGCTTGATGAATATTTAACATGTTGTTCCTTGCTTGCATGTTGGAAGGCTTGACAGGCTCATCTGTTCGCGACGATGCTTGTTCATCACATTCGTCCACTTCACATGCTTCATTTGTTTGTCCATTGGTGAAACTGTCATTCTGCATGTGCTCTCTTTTTTCATCCCATTCGTCATCTTGCCATGTTCGTTGGTGTACCTGTACCTATAGTCACTCATGACGAGACGACATCAAATCCAAAACCTCCTAGTCTACCATGACACATGATCATTCGGGTGTAGGTGACCGAGAGGTAGCAAGGCTGTGATGTGGGATGATGGCTCTGGGCAACTGTTAATGAAAACTGCGCAAGAGTGACTGAGAGATGGAGATAGGAAATCTAAGTCGATAGTGAATGTCTGCAAGGTCTGGCTCAGCTGGGTGGAAAAATTGCACAAATTTTGGGAGGAACAGGATGTTGGAGGGCAAGGTAGACATGATCTGTGCATTTTTTAGAATGAATAGGAAGTGGGGTTGGACAACCAGATTTGCGCAATTTTCCGAAGGAACGGCCCGAGCTGCATGAAGGGTCAGTAGGCAGGGATTACATAGTTTTTCTGGGGATCTACCTGGGAGGCTGGCAGCCAAAACTGTGCAATTCCCAGAGGGAACTGCCAGTTGGCTGCTGGGGTCACTGGTAGCCAAAACTACACAATTCCTAGAGGGAACTACTAGTTGGCTACTCGGGAGACTGGAAATAGAAATTGCACAATTCCTAGAGGGAACTAGTAGTCTACTGCTAGGGGCTGCTGGCAAGGAGAACTGCATTGAGGCCGGGAGGCCGGCCTGCTGATCATATATGCACAATTTCTGGGTTGAGTTGACTAATGGGAAGTGGAAGTCCTGCTCATGGACACTGCACAATTTATGAGATGAATGGTTGGTTGACTATTGGGATGACTGACGGGGAAATCTGTGCAATTTTCTGAGGGACAGGGAAATGGATTTGGTGTCTACCCAGCTTGTCTGCGGAATTTACTTAGTCAGTTGAGAGGGTGAGGTCACTGGTCTTTGCATAATTTTTTAGGGGATTCAGTCCCAGGGTGACTACCGAGTTTGACTGTCCGGGTGGCCAACATGAGAGTTAATTGAATTACTTGCGGGAAGTGCAACTTGAAAAGACTAGCTTGGTTCTTTTGCGTTGTTCTGGTTGACAGTCGATCGTGTTGATGGTAGGGTGATGGTCCAGTTGTCAAAGGGGAGTCAGGTCATCAGAACCTTCAACAAAAATGGTTAAGTGTGTGAACAATCAAAATATGCATAGGTGATCATACGAACACACACTTGCATGACTTGACGATGAAACGACCAAACCATCCAGACACACATGTTCAACAAGACTGACCGACAGTGTAACTGACAAGCGCGATACTCATGATTGATCATTCATTGATTGAGACGATGCTTGTGCAACAGTGAATGTGACTCTATGTGTGAGTGCGACAGATGCTTTCATAGAGAATACAACAATCACATACGAAGTGATGACTTTGAGCATAGCAAGAACATGGTCACAAGCATGACTTAAACATTAGCATGCAGAGACTTGAATGCAATGAAAAAGAAAGGTAGATGTAAATACTCACATGAGCTCATGGAGTGAACCCGAGTGTGTGCAGTCATCAAGTGAAACTCTTAAAGTGAGGCTCCGAAATTGATGCAGGCCAAAATTTTGGAGGGTGGTTGTGGCCGCTACAACACTTGGTGACACACTGTTAGAATTCTAGCTTCTTTGTTTAGGTTCATTGCTAGCACAGGGCCTTGGTCTTTCAGGGAGTATTGAATCACTGTGCGGGTTACTTCAGTTTCCCCACTTACCCCATGGACATACATGGTTCACCTTTTTCCAACTCAGTCGAACACAATCAAAAGTTCAACTTAGATCTCAGTGTTTCGAATCTAGGAAGGGCAGTTTAGCTTGTGAGTTGAAGATTTTCAGAGTATAAGTTTTCATCTCTGGTGTTGCTCCCTTGCTAGCAGGCCTGGATAGTACCCTGACAGAGTCACATAGTAACACACACATTGCTCTACTACCAGCGAGCCTAGTCAGTACCCCAATGGAGTTGCATGCTTCACCTCTCTGCATAGGAAGTCATTCTCTTCTTTCGCCTTTGTATTTTCTTTCAAGAGGACTGTGCATAGGCACTTATTTAATTTTGGGGCGGAAGAGGGATCCTGACTTATTGAGAGTAGAAGAGGTTGTTCCTTTAGAGAAGCTTGTAAGACCTCTGACATAGGTTTGCTCGTTTAGATTTTCCCCTTCTTTGTTTCTACTAGTTGGATGAGCTTGAACACACAGAGTAGAAGGCTGAGAATAGGCATGGGGCTTCCCAGTGTGGACACAAGTTCATGGGTGGACCGAAACTTCCCTTGCAGATGGTTCATATTTTCCGTCAGGACTTCATCAGCCAAAAGTTACAACCAAGCATAGAGAAGGCAGACACAAGACTGGCCAAGTGCTGCAGTGTCACAAGTTTCTTCCAATTTCAGCCACATACTCTATTCAAAATCCAGTACATAGTAGTTGGCAACACTTATTTCTGGAAACAAAAATAGTAATATATCAAATAAAAAAAATGAACGTGAACAAAAATAGTAAGAAAAATCAAACAAAGCAAAAGAAAATATAATAAACCAAATGAAACAACAAGCAGCAAACAGACTATGTACATGGCATGAGCATGGCCCGACCTACTGAAAATGATGGTTGAGATCTTGGCCATTGGTAGGAAGGTTGTCAATCCTCTTGCCCAGTGATTGCAAATGATACATGTGTGGGCCAAGCTTCTCACAGACCAATGCAAGTCCACTGGGCTCCGCTACCGGAACCTGGTGGCATTCCAGAAGACCTTTAAGTGAAGACAACACCACTGTTTCAAGTACTGTGTGCAACATGGGCTTGAATGATGGCATGAGGTAGTTTTTTTTATTTCGGGAAGGGTTCAAGTTTCTGAAATCGATGCGTAAGAGGATTTTCCTGGATTTCTTATGTGCATGATTTAAATTAGAAAACCAAGTATGATGATGAACTTTGCAAGTAATCCAAGCACTTAAAATGTTAGTCAATCTTTTCGGTGAAAGGAGTGCAAACAAAATGTATATGTTACCTATTCTTTTCTACAATGGCTTGTCTCCTCCTTTACCCGGAATCTCATGTTAGATTGCTCATGTGTAGTGTGTACTCAGGTCATCATCTACTTGTGCAGACTCATCCTGATATTGTTCGATCAAGCGGTCAACAATTTGTTGCTGCTGTAGCGAGTAGCTTGTATCGAGATTGGCCATCTTCGGATCATGCTAGGTTCCTAGGTTTCTTTGTTCATTCATAGTGTTGGTCCTTTTTGTGTTCAACATAAGTGCTTCATACTCAGCATTGTCCATTATTTTGGATGACTGAGATACACTCGGTATTTGGGCCATCATGTGTTCCCGACTTGTCAAGGCTCATAGCCCACAACTCATTTCTACATGGACCGTTTGGCGTACTAGTACGGCTGCTACTACTGTTGTTACTACTAATGCTATTATCAGAAAAACAAACTGTATAAGTTTCATTATCATTAGTTGGGTGAGGAAGGAGTCCCAACTTCTTGTTTGATGAGGTTGGAGTTCGCCATGCAGGATAACACTCCAATGTCTTTTCCAAGAGGCATTTGCCAAACATGAGTTCTGCGAAGGCCAACAGTTCATTCTTGCCGTTAAGGGGAATGACATCATGTTTCATATACCTCTCGGATAGCACCCAGATTTGGTTGCATCTGCCCTTGTACGGAAGCCACATGTGAGACTAGTCTGTAGCAAAATATCCATCTAGCTTGTTGGACTAGTCTCTGCTGAGTAGCAGACCATATGCTTCTGGTATGTCCACAACAACTATGTTGATGCATTGGTGAACTCAACTGTCGTGAGATAATCAAATGATCACATCTTGAAGTTCACCAATGGCTGGTATTGATGTTTTATCAAGTTGGATGATTCTTGCGGATGTTTCGCTCCATTGTGCATTGATCTTCTTCGCAATGGAGAGAGGCATGACGTTGGCTTCCGTGCTAGAATCAACTAAGAATTTGCGAAAATTGTAGTTGAAAAATTTGAATCAAAGCATGAATGGGGGGCAACCTGAGTTTTCGTCTTCCATCTGGAGTGTATTGAGCACAGTAGATAGTGATCTGGGAGGTGTGCTTGCTCCCTTGCTAGTAGAGGCTGCGTTGTCCGATGTTGTTTGTCCCAACGCATGCAAAAGGATATCTCACTAACTCTGGACTTTGGCTAACTTGAAAAAACTGATGTTCACCTGAGTTTTCTTCATGTCGTTGACTATGTTATAGTCCAGAGGTGGTAGAATCACTGAGGTGTCCAAGGTGGAATAGATGTTCGTGCTATCCGACGGAGTATTCTACAACTTTCTTCTCATGGATATACTCTTATCTGACGTTGTCTTCTCAGACTTTGTCTCTGTTTCTTCGAGGCAGTCAGTGGATCGAACTTCTTTATCAGTTGCCTCACTTTCTCTTTCATTTCCCCAAGTGTAGGGGGGGCACCATTACTCCTAAGATTGTAACGATCATTTTTCTTTTGGGGCTGCTTCTCGATGTTTGTCTTCAAGATTACTTATGAGCACTGATAATCATTTATCACATACCCAGAACTTGGTGTTTCGTCAAGTACAAACTCTTCACTATCATTAGTGTCTTCCAACTGCTCCTGCATATTACCTTCTGCATCAAGTGTATGACTACAGACTGAGGTAACGACTCGCTTCCAATCTGAGCAAGAGTTCTTGGGGTGGAACTCTTCATGGAACGAACAAAAATTAGGATTAGCACAATTCTCGAGTTGGAACATAGTCTTTTGTGCAAATTTGGAAGCGAACTGGTTGTTTCTTGATGAGATGGTTGATGAACTACTTGCCTATCTTTGTCTGGGCAGATGGCTGCTTGTGAATGTGTTCATTTTCTATTGCTTGAGTTCAGACATTTCGGTGGCCAAGTTCTTGACAAGGCGAGTGAGGGTCTCAATATCAGTTGCTTCCTTATCTCTACCCTTGCTCGTCATTGCTTGGGTATTTCTGCTTGCATCCTTGGAGTCTTTCGTTTATTTGTCATCCTTTATGACTCCAACTATGTGTAAGTCTTTTTCAACAACAATAGCCTCTTCACAACATTCTAAAAGTGTTGGCTTCGCGGCTCACTTGATGAACTGCACAATTGTGGTTGGCAGTGCAGATGTGTAATTGTCAACAATGACGGAGTCATGAGGTTTAGTGTCTACTGCAAATTTGTTGAAAATACGCATAAACCTCTCATTGAATTCTTTCACTTTCTCTTTTCCCTCCATCCCGAGTCTTCCTATTTCCTTGATAAGCATGGCTGGGGTCTTGTTGTCATCAAACTTTTCAAGGAAGATACGTTTGAAAGAACCCCAGTTCTGTATGGAGTTGGGTGGAAGGCTGTGATACCAAGCAGATGTGCGGCTATCCAAGGTACATGGGAACAGTCTACATGCTACGTTGTCATAATGTACCTCATGATCCCAAGATCAAAAGAGTGCCTTATTCGTCCTCATGGAAGATTGGAGGTTCCTCTTCGTCTTCAATAGCTTCCTATAGACCTTCAAGCGTGGCAAGGACTGCTTCTTCCACCGATGATACAACAACTCTCGTGGGAGTGGCTTTTGGCTTCCTAGATGTGTGTGGAAGATGTTGTATTCCTGGGATTAGTACAATTTCTTTCACGAACTGGCGAGTGATAGGATGGACTGAGCAAAGGTGTTGATATGAAATCTCATTTTCAATTCTGGGAAGTGAGGAGTGACCAACAGTAGAGTCATGTGAGAGGGAGTGCGAGTTACTTCCTTGATTAGATGATTGATGAGTGAGTGTGAAGGGAATTTCAGCCATGTACAATTGGCTTCCCTCCTTCTAGCGCCAAAAATGTTTACGGTGTTGGACCCGCCAACGTTCAGGGGATCACCCCAGTATGAAGTCCCAACTAAACCTCACAATGTTTGATGTGGGAGTCCCATCCGGTATGATGGCCCAGTTTCCATTTCCTTAAGGATTTGCCTCAAATCTTGCTTGTGATCACTGGAAAGTGGTTCTCTTTGTCTTTGAGAAGTGAGGTTCGCGTGCCTGGTGAGTGTATGTGTACTTGTGTTAATGGTTCTTTCACTATGAGGGGAAGAAGGTGAAGGTGAGTTCCAGGTTGAAAGGGATCAGTCCCAACTCGGCTAGGAACATACAACACAAAAGTACATACACAGCTTTCGGCAGAGCAGTCCACTCGGATGCGGAAGTCACAACATACAAGGTAAGATAACACGTACAACACACAGAATAGTTCGAATGAGTGCAATGGTTATTACTGCAAGGTTTAGGTGAAAGGTTTTTATGATCTCCAGCAGAGTAGTCGACATGGACAAGACAACATTACCAGCATATACAACACATTTACATTAATAAATTATGCATTACAACAAATGAAATAGTTTAGATGTAGAACACAGGTTAAAGAAACATGCATTACAAGTGTTAAATATCAGCCTTACAACAGATACAATACATGTGTGAAAATGTGTTGGCCTGTTAACAGGCTTCTCAATTAAGCGAAAGTTCCAAGACACATCGTTACACCATACATCACTAACCCCGTCAGCGGGGCGTTGGAGCCACTAATTACTCCTCAAAGAAAAGATTACAAACTCTCTTAGCTATGTGGGAGGAGCTGAGGTTAAAATTCCCTTACATGTACAAATGAGGCGGTATTATAGACAAGGGTGAAATTGACCCTTGTGGGTGTTTGACTACCCTCATGACCATTTGACTTCCCTGACTCTTCGACTTACATGACTCTTTGTTCAACAAGTGGGTCTCTTGGACTTCCACGTTACATCACATTGATTGACAACAAGCCCATAGTGAGGATGTGGGCGACATGACTCATGACATGACTTGACATGACTTGACATGAAAATGCTAGTACATTCATGTTGCTGCTGGAGTGCATGTCGAGCTATAGTGTTGTTGGGTGATGGATCTCTTCATGGTGTATCATATCTTCACCTTTGCATGGAAAAGTGCGCGGAGTCTTCGATGGTACTTGGTTCACTTGATGAAGATTTAACATGTTGTTCCTTGCTTGGATGTTGGAAAGCTTGGCAGGCTCATCTGTTCGCGAAGATGCTTGTTCGTCACGTTTGTCTGCTTTGCATGATTCGTTCATTTGTCCATTGGTGAAAATGTCATTCTGCATGTGCTTTCTTTGTTCATCCCATTCATCGTCTTGTCATGTTCATTGGTGTACCTATACCTATAGTCACTCATGACGAGACGACATCAAATGCAAAACCTCCTAGTCTACCATGACACATGATGATTTGGGTTCAGGTGACTGGGAGAGGCAGCAAGGCTGTGATGTGGGATGATGGCTCCGAGCAAATACTGATGAAAACTGTGCAAGAGTCACTAAGAGATAGAGACAAGCTATCTAAGTCGACAGTGACTGTCTGCAAGGTTTGGCTTGGTTGGGAGGAAAAATTGTGCAAATTTTGGGAGGAACAGTTCAGGTTGCTAGAGGGAAAGGCAGACATGCTTTGCACATTTTTCACAATGAACAGGCAGTGGGGCTAGATAGCCAGATTTGCATAATTTTCTAGAGGAATGGGTTGGGCTATATGAAGGGTTAGCAGGTAGGGATTGCGTAGTTTTTCTGGGGAACTACCCGGGAGGGTGGCAGCCAAAACTATGCAATTCCTAGAGGGAACTGCCAGCTGGTTACTGGGGTCACTAGCAACCAAAAATGCACAATTCCTAGAGGGAACCGCTAGTTGGCTACCTGGGAGACTCGCAGCAGAAACTAAGCAATTCCTAGAGGGAACAACCAGTTTGCTGCTAGGAGCTGCTAGCAAGGAGAACTGCACTGAGGCTGGGAGATCAACCTACTGATCATCTTTCGGCAATTTCTGGGCTAAGCTGACTTATGGGAAGCAAAATGCTTGCTCATGAACACTGCGCAATTTCTGAGATGAACAGTTGGTCGACTGTCGGGATGACTGACTGGGAAAACTGCACAATTTTTTGAGGGATATAGGCATGAGCATTTGGTGTTTGTCTGGCCTGTCTGTGTAATTTCCTCAGTCAGTTGAGCGGGTGAGGTCCGTGGCCTCTGCGCAATTTTCTAGGGGAGTCATTCCCGAGGTGACTATCGAGTCCAACTTTCCAGGTGGCCAACATGAGAGTTAATTGAATTTCTTACAGGCAACACAACTTAAAAAGATTAGCTTGGTGCTTCTACGTTGTTCTGGTTGACAGTCGATCGAGTCGATGGCAGGGTGATGGTTCGGCTGTCAGAGGGGAGTCAGGTCGTCAGAACCTTCAACAAAGATGGCTAAGTGTGTGAACAATCAAAAGATGCATAGGCGATCATACGAACACACACTCGCATGACTTAATGATGAAACGACCAAACCATCCAGACACACATGTTCAACAAGACTAACTGACGGTGTAAGCGAAAAGCGCGACACTCATGATTGATCATTCATTGATCGAGATGACGCTTGTGCAATAGTGAATGTGACTTTGTCTGTGAGTGAGACAGATGCTTTCATAGTGAATACAACAATCACATACGAAGTGAAGACTTTGAGCATAGCCAGAACATGGTCGCAAGCATGACTTAGACATTAGCATGTAGAGAGTTGAATGCAATGAACAAGAAAGGTGGATTTAAAGACTCAGACGAGCTCACGAAGTGAACCCGAGTGTGTGTAGTTATCAAGCGAAACTCTTTAAGGGAGGCTCCAAAATTGGTGCAGGCGAAAATTTTGGAGGGTGGTTGTAGCCACTACAATAGGAGGCTACTTATGGTGGATAGAGAGTCTCGTTATGGTGGAAATGGATGGAGAAGAAGTGAAGGATAAAGTTTTTATGGATGGTGAGTGGAATAAAAGTGTAAAAATTAAAATCTAATGGAGTGGATGGATGTTAGGAATCTCAAGGGTGCCCTCCCTTGTCCTCAAGTGAAAAACATCTTATCTTCTCCCACTTTACATGCTTATCAACATCTTGTAGCAATATAGGGACTTTCCTGTAGCATTTTAGGGTATTCATGGAAATGAGTGAGAGGGAATACATAATGATAGGGAAGGCTTGGAAAAGTTTAAGAAATGGGTGGAATGGACATAAAGGGTTGAATGAAAGTGCTTGAAGGTGACTTTTGATGCTGACTTTCATTAGAGAAATTTTGAGGTCTAAAATGGACCCCCTAAGGAATATTATAAAATAATAGTGGAAATAAGAAAATAAGATTAGATTACATCATCAAATTTTAGAGGGAAAAAATAAAAATTTACTTTTTCAACTTATCTCCCTATGGTTTAACTCAAATTTCGAGCAGGGGCACTCATTGGATGTGAAATTTAATTCCTCATACAAGGAGTCATTTTTTGTGTAGTAGGGTCCATCAAAAGTAGGAAACATGGGTATTCCTCAGATGACGAATTCAATTCCACATCCAACAAGTGCTCTCTCTTGAAATTTGAGTAAAACCTTAGGGAGATAAGTTAAAAATAAGAGTTGAAAAAGTGTTTTTTTTTTAATCTTTTTACTTTTTACTCCAAAAATGGTGAATAATCCCCCATGGTTGAAATCATCATCTTGAATTGTATTGGTTCTTATAAATTTGATTTTGGTTGTACATTTTTTTTTTAGGCCCATTTTATACCTCAAAATTTCTCTAATGCTTTGAGTGTTATCCTCCTTTAGCTGTTGTTAGAATCTTGTTGCACCCGCATCATTATGGGGCTACTTGATGATGTCTTGGAGCTTCTTAGAACAATTCATCATGGTCTCATGTACTCTGATTAAAAAAAAAGCTAAACAATGTGTTGCATGATGTTGCTCCTGGACAATGGGTGATCCTGTAACAACCTATAGGGAGCCTTGTAGGTGCTTAGGGTCATGTTTTTCCTTATGGAATGTGGTAAACTTCCTTATAATTCTATAGTGCTCATGAAGGTTGAGTCTGTAAGGTTTTTGGATAGCACTACAGGACTATGTGGTTCCCTATATCAACCATAAAGGCCCCTTAGGGTCACTAATTTTATGTGCTAGAGCCCTTGGAAAATTTCCATAATTCAGGAGGGAGATGTTGATAGTGATGGGGGAACATTTTTTTCTTTAGACATCTGAAAATGAAGGGAAAACTAGGATTTTTTGGTAAGAAAGTGGAACAGTGGAAATATTTGGAGGTGTTGGTGAGGTGTATTAGTTGTATGGAGTTCTAAGGATCTCCCACCTTTCTCAAGGATAAAAAAGGACTTAGTCTCATAACCTTCTCCTAGTTTCCTATAGTAGCATGTATATTTCCTATAACAGAATTATCTATCTAATATATCTCAAATGGTAATTTATATTCGCCTAAATTTTTTTGAGCATGTTAACATTATCCTTATACATCTCCCCATAAACAATCTTGGCCAATGGATGCACTAATATTGAGAAAAATTAAAAATGGTTGTAGGTGATGGCAAAAAATTACTTGAACAATGTATACTACAAATTGATGAAATTTTTTTAGCATGTTACTATCATCCTTATGCATCTCCCCATAAAAAATATTAGCCAATGGATGCACGGTTTTCGAGATATGGTCAAGACAATTTCTCCCTATGTTTTTTTGCAATTCAGGAATATCCTATAACAGCACATAACCTTCCTGTAACAACCCTTGATAATGAGAAAAATGAATGGGAGAGGATTTGAAGTGATGAGTGAAGGTTTAAGAGGGATGAGAGTGATGGATTGACATGGTCTTCGTCCTGTTGGAGCATCTTGAGAAAGGAGGTGAAAAATTCAAGTTTGATTGCCCTTGAATAGATTTCTAATCAACTTCTTCTTATGGTTCTAAGTTGTTGTTGTTTGTATAGGTTGGAGAGCACCTAGGTACATCAAAGAGAGATACCTGGAGCAAATGATATTTTTTCTCTTTTTTTTGTCTTCTTTTTGTGGAGGCCTACTAGTTGCATCATAGAGGTTTTCAGCTAGTAGGTCTGCTGTTTGGTCAATTTAGTGTCCTAAATTTCTCTACATAAATTATCAATTTGGGTATCATAAATTAATGAAGTGTAGTGCACTATTTTTGCTAGCTAACCCTTCTTACTTCATTGTTTTTGTGTTTTATGTTGTTTTTTTTTTTTTTTGGGGGGGGGGGGGGTGTTGGTCTTTTAATTCCTAATGATTTACAATGTAATTATCAGAACTAAATCTAACTTTCATAAAGACTGCTCAAAATCTAAAAATGAAAACAGAGCTAAGAAAGAAATGAAAACAGAGCTAAGAAAGATTTGGAAGCAAAGCTAAGAAAGAAATGAAAACAAAGTTTCTATTCTTATTTTACCATTATTTCCAAATCATGAATTAAAACTGAAAGTGAAATTTGCAATTGATGTCTAACTAATTACAAAAATAAAACTAAATGAAATACTTGGTTACTCTGCCTCTCAATTTTGGGAGAAAGTCTCCTTGGGATGACATTTGAGTAATTATGTACTTCATTAATCTAAGAGAAAGCAAATACAGAGATGTAGAAATAACTCATTGCATAGATGAAATGTTCAACCACTTAGTTAAGGATGAATTATCAACTTGAAGGGTTTTCCATAAACATTCATTAACACCATGAGTCAGTAAACTAAAAATGAAATGGCAAAGACAGTAAATGACACTGATCAGTTTAATTGAGAATTTAAACTAGCAAAACAGTGAATGAAGTAAACTATCCAACAATGTATCCTTATCATTCTTCAATCCTACTCTCATCCTGAAACAAGGTTAGTTTTTAATTGAAGAAACAAGATTACACCATTGAGTTCTATCTTCTAAACTACTAATAAAAACTAAAAAGAGATCAAGCTAATGGAAACCGCTCTAAATTATAAACACTGTTAATAAGAAAATGATGGAAATTGCATTATAAACATTGTTAGTAAGAAAATGATTATAAACACTGTGAAAGAAAATGATGAATTTACAGTTAACAAGAAGAAGAAAAATAAAATGAAATGAAACCTTCTTTAGTGCAGGGACCCTCTGCATCTAATTAGGCTACACTTGCTCAATTAACTCCAAGAAAACTCCTTCAGATGTTCATAAAAACATGCGGTCTTCTCATATTAAAACAGGGACAAAATGCCTAGAAATTACAGAGTCCAGAACTTCAATTTCACAATAAAAGTATTACTATTACTACTCACTTCTTCAGTCCTTTACACAGGTATTTATAAGAAAAATCATATAACTGTTTTTAGAGAAAAGCATGCTACAGCCAAACACGTAGAAGACAGATATGCGGAATTTCTTCCTCGACTGCCGGAGACATAAATCCAAGACATGGTGGCTGCTGGATTCGTTTGTACAGGTGGCTGTTGGAGTCCGTAGGTATAGGTAGTTGGTCTGGATAACACTTCCCATCACTGTGAAACACATTAATTAACCACGAAACAGAGTCCTGTTACCTTCGGTCTCTTTGTGTTTGACTTATCCATTGACCGTAGTCTTATTCCATCTTCTTTTTCGACCTGGGCTAAATGAATAGGACAAGATCCATGTCATGATGATTTCCAAGCTACCCATGTGGCTATTTTCTCCTTCTGACACCTGGAATCTGTTAGAGCATGAAGGTAGCTGCGGAACAGCCGATTAGCTGCAAAATAGGCTGTGTTCCGTAGCTAATATACAAAAATTTATTCAAACATCAAAACATAAAAGCATAACATGTAAATCACTAAATGTCCTCCTCAAGACAATATATACTGGTCATTGGTGATGAGAATGCATCTTTCTTATGGAAAAAAAAAGAAAAGGAATGAGAAGAGTTCCTAGGGAAAGAGTAATTTTGAGGCTCAACATCTGTCCTAGGTGCCTCAAATGAGGTTTTCACCTAAGGATCTTTATTACTGTTTCTTTTTTCCAACTTGTTAATCACCTTAGATAGGCTTTCAACCAGTGAGACAATTCTAGGTGACTCAAAGGAAGTTTTAACTTGACATTTTATTTCTATTTTCCCCTTTTTTTCTTTTTTTTTTTCCTATCCTACATTACTTGAAAAATAAAATATCTTTCAAGTATAATAATAATTATAATGGATCCATGTGCAAAAAAATATGATAGATAAACTCATGTGTAGACTCAAAATACATGCTTTGACATGTATCTGAATATGAGAGATCGATTGCTTTGATTGAGATGATAATTGCCGGAGAAGAGAATGGTGCCCAAAATTAATAATTATTTGGAACCAATGCTCAATATAGTTATCATTCCCTCGGTTCTATTACTCATCTAGATTACTTTCTATGTCCTGTTCTACAATGACATTTAAATGTTCTAGTTTTTGTTGATTAGTCTCTTGAACACATAAATAATATGATGATAAGCATAGTAGAAATTCTTCAATCTCAGGCTCCAATGGCCGCTCTCCATCAAATGTGGTCTATGATCCTTTAGTTTCATCTAGATCTTCTTCTTTTGGATGTTGTTCTTCAATCACAATAGGGATATATTATTTTTGAAATCATTTTCTTGATCTAAGATGAATACCTATTATATCAAGAGGTTTTGTATGAAAATTTTGTACCTCAACATTGTAAGTGTGCTGAGTTACTTCATTGTTTGGGTTCATATATAGTTGTGTAGATAGTTGAGTGGGAGTGGATCTTTAAAATGGATGTGGTTGAGGGTGTGGTTGTGGTGGATGTGGATGGTATGGATAGTATTGGGTTTGGTACGGAGGATATTGAGGAAAATATTGAGGATATCGTGGATTTCTTCCATAAGGTCCTTTCCAACCTTGCTTCCAAGATTGGTTTTGGGGTTGAGATGGCCAAGGTTTCCAAGGGAAGGGTGTGTTCAAATTACTTTGATATTGTTGTGCATAACCTTGAAATTGTGAATTAGGATCTTGCATCATACCAAGTTGACTAGGTTGCCATGGTATTTTTGGAGCTACATAACATAGTTTATCTTGTGTTTGATTTTATCCACTACACTCCTAGTAAGCTTCTTTTAACTTTGGTAGTGATGGAAAATATTTAGTAGAAAGTGATTCTACATAGATAACATAATTTTCAACATTCCCTTTTTTCATTTGTAACATATCTATTTGTTCACTCAGATTGCTAAGAATTTCTATTTTAGAGTTATCTAGAAAATTACATAGTTTAGCTTGACTTACCAATCTCAATGTTTACTTACCTTCTTGTTGATGGTGTCATAATTCCATCAACCAAGGGGGTACCCCTAGTGTGAAGTCCCAATTACACCTCACACCATTTAGAGTAGGAGCCCTAAGAATAAATACGATCAGTTTCCATTTTCCTTAAGGATTTTCCTTGGGTTCCATTATTAACATAAGAGATCATAAATACATTCTTTGAAACAAGCAAGTAAGTTGACATTGTGGGGTATACGACTGTGATGTATATAAGGTACTTTCATGACAAGGATAAAGAGAGTAAGCCTTTAGAAGAAATGTAATAGTACTATCCTAAAAGAGACACACAAGAGAATAAGAGGATTGTTAGTTAGCCTGCAAAGTAGTTCACAAGGAAACCATGATCATAAAACCAAATACAACACACCTTCAACAAGATAAGTACCAAACCCACTGAAATAGTTCAATTTCCTTGTTACATATGAATGAAACACCTAAATAATAGTCCTATGATATTCATGATACATGCATGAAAATGTGTTGGCTCATCGAGCTTCATATATTAAGTCTAAGTTCCAAGACATACAAGTACAATGATGCCACACTAGCCCCAATAGTGGAACATTAAGTCACCACTTGTTCCTCCAAAGAAAAATCTTCTCTCCTATACTAATGCTAGAGAAGCCAAGGTGGGAAGTTCAAGTACAAAAGTATTCTTTCTTGAGTTATGAGGGTGTGTTTATAACACATGAGGCAACTCTCCACATACCATGTGATTCTTGACCTCCTTCATGACTCCTAAGCTTCTACAATGACTTTTCAAATTCTCACATCACCTTTCAGCTTCTATATGACTTTAGAAATTTCTAATGACTCTTTATATTCCTTGTGGAACCCTTGGTCTTCCATACATTTTACATTTTCTCATTTTGGAGAATTACATAATTACATTCTACAAATGATGTGGAAAGACACTATGACACATGTGACTCTTGAGACAACTCTTTACAATAATGACATGGAAATTCATGATGATGTGGTATTGCTAAGTTTCTCCTTTTTCTTCTTTCTTTGCATCTTCGTGTTGGATCTTGCATGTGTTTCATATTCATCCTCAAAGGGCCTAATTGATATGGATTATTTATCTGATCTTGATATTTGATATTTTTTGATATGCTAGTGTCCTTTCATATTCTTTCTTGATGAATTCTTCATGGTTCCAGTTTCATAAGTGTCTTCTATCACAATATCCTTATTTTCCTCTCTGAGTATCATCCTTTCATCTCAAGGTTTATTTGGAAAAATGAAAAGGAAATGGAATGACTTAGCTTTGTAGAGGAGCTGAATGTTTTAATTGATGGGTTACATGTTAGTGAAAGTGAGACAGGAAAATGACTGTGAAGGAAAATTTATTGACTAAAAAAGTGAGAATGCAATGAAGGTTTATTTAATGAAAAAGGAGGAATACAATGATGAATGTAAAGGGATATGAGGAGAATGTCTTATTGACTGAAGAAGCATGGATGCAATGGAGATACTGGCATCTAAAAGGCTTGCAAGTGATGGATCTGATTTGACATAATGTGCTCATGCATTGATGTTTCATCTTTGTTGCTGCTTTGATCATTTTCTTGTGAAATAAATGTGGTATTTGAGAGGAATTTCAATGATGTGATGGATATGATGACATTCTTCCCCTTGGCTTACCCAAAAGAATATCCTCATGCTTGAAATGGGGTCTTTAAAAGACAATGTTTGCTTGTGGTCATTTGTTTATCTTTCTGGAACCTGCAAAAACTTAGTCCTTTTTCTATATTGAAATGTAAGTTTATCATAAGAGAGAGGTGGCCAATCTCTCTATTTATGACATTTACAAAAAACTGAGAATTGGTACTAATAAAACAAATTCATGAAAGAAAAACTGAAAGAATTTATACCTGTGTCAAAACTAGTGCCTCATTTTACCTGTTATATCTTGTTAGCAATTTCTTCATTCTTTAAATATTTCAAATTATGATTATGTATTTCTCATTTTGTATATCTTATCAATATCCTTCCAACGATGCTTGAATCATCGAAATCCGATGTTGTATGAGAAAGTTATGCTTATTTGAAATTTGGGTGAAACAGTGAAGATTGTCATGAGGTTTCTCAGTTGCAGGATTGCATCCTTCCTGCATCTAAAAATCTTGTCTAACTTCTTTGGTTGAGCCATGGCATAAGATTCTCTAGTTTTTGATGCCGTTGGCTTTTGTACCTGCAAGACTCAAAGAAACTTGATCATATAAAAATACTTTATGAATGAAAATGCATGTCTACAGGATTCAATCTTCCATCTACTGGATTCTCTTCAAGGCATTTTGCAAAACAATAATCTTGTAGATGAAGCACCCTTATCGTTCTTCTTTTTTATCCATTTTCAGTGTTGAAAAATGAGCTAGAAGATGGAGGGTGACTGTGTAATAGTGATGTTGCAGTGGGTGACATCGCAAATGGATGATGTGACATGTTGATTGTTTGACTGATGATGTGGCAATGAATGTGCAATATTGGCCAATGTTGTGCTGCCATGTGGTGGCAAAATTGTTGTTTAATTAATGTTGTTTCAAAATTGTAGAATAATTAACAAATTTTGATCACCACAAGATTTGAACTCATGACCTCCATTATGCAATTTGAATGACATGCGATTTGAATGATTTACCAATAGATCACAAGTCACATTTATGAAATTAATGGAATTTTGGAAATTTTAATTATTCTAAAAATGAAAATTGAAACAACAACTTGACAAGTGGCCAATCTAAATCCAAGATTTTTAGGAAAATATGATTCCAAAATATTTGCCAAATCATTTTTCATATCTTTTGAATTCATCATTTCCAATATTTTTAGGAAAATGGAATTCCAAAATATTTTCCAAATCATTTTTCATATCTTTTGAACTCATCATTTTTGCCTAGAAAGTGGATTTTTTAACCAATTTTTATTCTATAAAAGCTTGGGAAATGTTTATGATTATATATATATATATATATATATATATATATATATATATATATATATATAGATAGATAGATAGATATAGATAGATAGATAGATAGATATATTTTTTTTTGCAGGTTGTAAGCATGGAGAAAATATCATTTCTGAAAATTTTTGTAGTAAGATTTTTTTTTTAATAATTAATATTTTTTTGTTATTTAATTATTAAAATTTTTATTTTTATAAAATTTTTGTTTTTTAAATCTATTGATTGGTTTTTTTTTTTCTTTCTGCAGCTTGGAAACACTACTGGGTGGCTGGCCATGGCTCTATGGCTGGGCTGTTGGATGGCTTGAATGCTGGCTACATTTAGTTGAAAACCGTTTATTTTCATGCAACCTAGAAAATAAGGCTTGAGAGAACCCGGAAAGTCTTTCAAACTATTACGAATTTAGAGAAAATATCCCACGCTAAGCATAATTTACCCTGATCTGAGAAAAACCCATGTTTTATATTTTTAAGATTCGTTTTCATTTGGTCACAAAATGCATTTTAAAAATGACGTTTTTAATGATCCAAAATGGATTTTGGATAGAATTCTAAGTCTAAGTGTTCCTCACAGAGGAAAATGAAAGTCTAAGGATGCTCCTAGAAATAGTCCCATTACGTAGATATTTTCATTCTGAATCTATTGCAATTTAAATGGGACAAAATGGACTTTAGATGTAGAAGTTATCGCAGAAAGAAGTTGCCCTTTTTCCTTTGAAAAAGAGGAAAATTCTTCAAAAAATGGCCTAAAAGGCTTTATAAAGGAAAATCGCATCGGAGTGGTCCAAGAGGCGGACTTAAAGCGGAGGCGGAAGAGACCCCCAATTACTGATCCCTGACATATTAGGTCGGAGGCAAGCATATGCAAATAATATAAGGAAAGGACCCTGGGCCGATGCGACACTGCGATCACCGATATCAGCATCGGCGGATCAGCGTCGATGATGCTATGAGATAAGGGAAGGAACCCCGGGACTATGCCACATGCGATTGCAATATATCGCATTGAAACATCATATCGCAATGATATAAAAGGGGGTGATACCATATGCGACATGCGATTGCTGATCCGCGACATGCGATCTCAGCTATTGGATCGGAAATGAGATCAACGACTAGGATTAAATCAGTGGTCATGAGATCGGTGATCCCCGACACAAAGGGCCGATGCGATAGTGATATGCAATGTGATCTAAACCATCTGATCGGGGATCATATCAACGATCCAAATTAAATTGGCAATCAGCGATTTGCGGTCCCCGATAGCAGGGCTAATGCGATTGCGATTGCGATAAGAAACAAGGGCCAGACCTGATGGGGATTATAAGCCCAATTACATAATTTTTGAAGTCCGGGAATTCAGAATTTTTATGTTATCCCGTGTATTTGGGATTTTGGCCATGCGATGATGCGATAACAATATTGTGACTAATGGCGGACCCAATAGGGTTATAGGGGTGATTTAATGAAATTTCAAGTTCGGAATTCACGCCTGATAGTGTCATTTTGGAAAAATCTCTATGTATTGGATTTTTCTCCATTTTCGGGTTTTTCCTAGAAGAAGGCCCTAATCCTTTTGTAATGGCCCCTGATCACTATGCCATGCTACAAGCAGGCGTTTTTGGCATACAATGATGCGTTTGAAGCCACAGAGCCAGATGGCCAGTCGAATAGACAATGCACATAGAATCCACATAGCCACAAGGGAGTAATGACATGCAGAGAAATGCTGGGGAAGCCGTAAAGCCAAGAAATTGCCTCAAAGGAACCATAAGGCCCAATTGACAGAGTTGTTGGCATGAGCTGGAGGTCGCTGAAGGAGAGCTGTTAGCTACAAGAGCGAAAAGCGCAGAGAGCATGATTGACAGGCAACAAAGCTGCTAAAGGTCACTAGAAGGTTGCTTGGAGGTCGAGCAAACCAATGATGCATGCAGAGGCCAAGAGAGAGCTCAAATAAGCTAGAGCCGAAGAGCCAGAGCTAGAGCCAAGAGCCAAGATTCAGAGCCAGAGCCGAGAGCCAGAGCCAGAGCTAGAAAGCAGAGAGCTTCAAAGCCAGGGATAAGATGGTGTTATAAGCCCATTGTGTTTGTGTAAACCAGTGGAGTTGAGCATGGACCTTGTAAAAGAATTGCTGCCATAATCCCAGAGAGCGTAGTCGAGTTGACTAGAGCTCAAGGAGGCGTAGCCCAAGAGTTTTGGGTGAACTCCAAATTAATATTGCTGTTATGTGTGTTGTTTTATTGTTGCATCTTGTTGCCATGCATGTGTTGCTTATTTGTTGCTTTACTTACTGACATATGTATTTTATACCAGCATAAGCAAGTGAACTTACAACACATAACGTTTAAAAAAAAATATAAGCATACACCTATGCTCAAGCACATTATTAATTCTGCATTGGTTAATCAATAAATCTTTGGAATATTTAAGCTTTGGAAGTGGGAGAGGTTCTTGTAAGCTCACTAAAAGCTTTTAGTGCCCCATTTTCAAATCAGGTGGTATCAGAGCCTGCGAATGATTAACCTCGCCTTCAAAGAAGGATATATTAGAATGCTTGATTGACAGAGCAAAGATTGCTTGTATGAAAGGTGTTTAAACAGTCAGAGGTTGATTGTATGCTTGTTTGCAGACTGACTATTGTTTGAGTTTGCAGAGGTGAAGAGGAAAGCTAATGATAACTCAGTCCAGGAAGGACAAGAAGGAAGAAGGGCTGAAGGAATTATTCTATCCCAAAGGACCTCAAATCAATCCTTGAAGCACAAGAGGTTTGTTTCAAAAGGTTGCTGAATAAGCTCTTTATTAATCTTGTTTGAAGTTTTTTTTTTTCATTGGCATAATGACAACTTCTACAAGTGAGTCCTCAAATTCCTCCTTCATCACAAGATTCTTTGATGAAGACATAAAGAAATACTTGTTCATCATGATGGATATGGTGAGAGAAATGTATGAGGATGGAAGGAAGAGCATCATACTTAGAGAGCAGTTGAATTCCATGAAGGAAGAGAAGCAGTTGCTTTTTGACAAATTGCAGGAAATGGAGAGGCAACTTCATATTGAAAATATGAACCTGAAAAGGATGCATGAGTTGGAGTCACAACTCTTTGTTGCCAAAGAAGCCTTGGTCAAGTATCAGCTTGAAGAAGAGGAAAACCATTCCAGTTTGTCTTCAAATTCTTCTAAGAATGCTTATATTGGTTCTTTTGAAAAACATACCAGAGGCATAGGTTCTAAGCTAATGTCCAAGATGGGCTATGAAGGAAAGGGCTTGGGTAAGCATGCACAAGGTATTGTTGAACCAATAATGGTTAAGGAAAGGCCTAAGTATTTGGGTCTTGGCTATGGACCAACTTATGGAGAAGGTTCCAAAGCTGCCATGAAGAACATTGAAACAACTCCAAGAAGGAGTTTCATTTCAGGTCTTCTACCCCAAGATTGTGAAGATTGTATTCTTGGGGAATGAAATGGTGTAAAGCATACCTTGGAGAAAGAAGGTGTATATCAACATACACTTGAACCAGAGAGTTGTGGAAACCCTGACAGCCTTGAAGAGATCGCTGGTGTTCCAAAGGGAGCTACTTCTTCGTTCAACTCACCTCCTCATGAAGGTAAAAGAGGTGGAAGAGAAAGGTATAAATCTGGTTCTTATCATATTCCTTTTGATTATGTTCAGCATGATAAATTTCCACATAAGCATGGGAAAAGAATTGCATGTTCCTTTTGTGGTTTGGATAACTATAATGTTTCTAGATGTTGGAAGAGAATGGCCACATACAGGAAACTTTTGAAGGAAAGGAAGCAAGAAGCCAAAGGTCCATTGGACAAGGAAAAACATGATGTCAAGAGGAAGCACATGTAGTGCACTTACTACCATAAGCAAGGACATCTTGCTGCAAAATGTTGGACTCTGAATCCAACAATGCTTCCACAAAAGCTGAAGAAAGTGGAAAGAGAAGATGGTAGAAATGGAAAGGAAGATTCCATGATTGATGTGTTTTAGGATGATTCACATGTTGATACTGATGTGCAAACAAAGTTAGTACCTTTGAAAGGGATTGCTGAGAAATGGTTAGAGTTCTTATCCAGTTAAGATTGCATGTCTATTGATGCATCTATTTGCATTTCTTTATTAATGAGATGCAAGTTGCAGGTTTCTACCAAGAAGGTAAATGGAAAAGTTAAGTAGGAGGCTCACTTTGTTGCTGCAACATTATATTTCATTTCAGCTTCAAAAGTACAGTGTGCTTAAGTGAAAGTTGAAGGATGAAATGCATGCATGAGCATGAGATGCATGAATACATGGATGTTGATTTTTTTCTTGTATTTGAACATGTATGTGTAATTAACTTGAAGGGCTGATTGCTTTAAACATGCATGTAATGTTGACTTGGGAGAATTTAACTCGGTCTCCAAGATGGAGATAATGAAGTGTTTCATCTTTTGAAAAAGAGTCCTAATGGTCTTTTTCTACATGATTGACTTGAAGGGTCATTTGTTTTAAAGGCATGTTTTGTGGGCTTGTTATCTAGTCCATCATTTGTATGCAGATGTAAGACATGGAGGTATTCACAAGATATGAAATTTGTTTCTTTTGTTGAAGCAGGAGTTTAGTCCATCCATTTGTTTTCTGTGTTTCTGTTGACAGCTTTTCAAATAGGTACAAATGAAAATTTTGTGGAGCAAATGTACTTCACATTTGTTTGAGTCACCTTGGATCAAAGATCAAGGCAGAAAAGTTCAAACTACCTTCTGTGACCATCTCAGCAGGAATTCTGTAGGAAGGCAATGAGGAAGGTAGTTCTTCCCAGGAGAACCAGCACGTCTAGGAAGGAAAGTGGTCAAGTGCTTTGGTTCAGAGGCACTATGCAAGGCAAGTGTGTGGAGGCTAAAAGAAGAGGGTCCTGTTACTCTCATTTAATATTCAGATCAGTATATCAGTCTTTTGGAGACCAAAAGTTCTTTAGTGGGAAGGCATGATCCAAAATGGATTTTGGATAGGCTTCTAAGTCTAAGTGTTCCTCACAGAGGAAAATGAAAGTCTAAGGATGCTCTTGGAAATAGTCCCATTGCGTAGATATTTTCATTCTCAATCTACTGTACTTTGAATGGGCTAAAATAGACATCGGATGCAGAAGTTATCGCAAAAAGAAGTTGCCCTTTTTCCTTTGAAAAAGAAGAAAAATCTTCAAAAAATGGCCTAAAAGGCTTTATAAAGGAAAATCGCATCGGAGTGGTCCAAGAGGTAAACTTAAAGTGGAGGCGAAAGAGACCCCTGATTATTTATCCTCGACATATCGGGTTAGAGGCAGGCATATGCAAATAATATAAGGAAAGGACCCCGGGCTGATCCAACATTGCGATCGTCGATATCGACGTCGGCAGATCGGTGTCGGTGATGCTATGAGACAAAGGAAGGAACCCTGGGACTATGCGACATGCAATTATGATATATCACATCGCAAAATCGTATCACAATGATATAAAAGGGGCTGATACCATATGCGACATGTGATTCCTGATCCGCGACATGCGATCTCAGCCGTCAGATCGGAAATGAGATCAATGGCCAGGATTAAATTGGTGGTCGGGAGATCGGCGATCACCGACACAAAGGGCCGATGCGATAGCGATATGCAATGCAATCTGGACCGTCCAATCGGGGATCAGATCAACGGTCCAGATTAAATCGGTGATCAGCGATTGGCGATCCCCGATAGCAGGGCTAATGCGATTGCGATTGCGATAAGCGACAAGGGCCAGACCCGATGGGGATTATAAGGTCGATTACATAATTTTTGAAGTCCAGGAATTCAGATTTTCTGTCTTATCTCGTGTATTTGGGATTTTGGCCATGCGATGATGTGATAGCAATATTGCGATTAATGGCAGACCCGATAGAGTTATAGGGGTGATTTAATGAAATTTCAAGTCCAGAATTCATGCGCAATAGTGTAATTTCAGAAAAATTTCTGTGTATTGGATTTTTCTCCATTTTTGAGTTTTTGCCTGGAAGAAGGCCCCGATCCCTCTATAACGAACCCTGGTCACTGTGCCACACTGCAAGCAGGAATTTTTGGCAGACAATGATGTGTTTTAAGCCACAGAGCCGTAGAGCCAGATGGCAAGTCGAACAAACAACGTGCAGAGAAGCCATAGAGCTGCAGGGGAGTAATGACACGTAGAGAAATGGATGGGGAAGCTGCAGAGCTGGGAAAATGCCTAAAAGGAGCTAGAAGGCCCAATTGACAGAGTTGTTGGCATGAGCTGGAGGTCGCTGAAGGAGAGTTGTTAGCTATGAGAGCGAAAAGCCAAAGAGCACGATTGACAGACAACAAAGCTGCTAAAGGTCATTGGAAGGTTGCTAAAGGTTGCTTGGAGGTCGAGCGAACCATTGATGCACGCAGAGGCCAAGAGAGAGCTCAGAGAAGCTAGAGCCGAAGAACCAGAGCCAGAGCCGAGAGTTAAGATTCAGAGCCAGAGTCGAGAGCTTGAGCTAGAGCCAGAGCCAGAAAGCCAAGAGCTTCAGAACCAGGGATAAGATGTTGTTCTAAGCCCATTGTTTTCTGTGTAAACTAGTGGAGTTGAGTGTGGAGGTTGTAAAAGAACTGTTGCCATAATCCTAGAGAGCCTAGTCGAGTTGACTAGAGCTCAAGGAGATGTAGCCCAAGAGTTTTGGGTGAACTACAAATTAATATTGCTGTTATGTGTGTTGTTTTATTGCTGCATCTTGCTGCCATGCGTGTGTTTCTTATTTTCTGCTTTACTTACTGTCATATGTATTTTATACCAGCATAAGCAAGTGAACTTACAACACATAACATTTTTTAAACAAATATAAGCATACACTTATGTTCAATCATATTATTAATGCCACATTGGTTTATCAATAAATCTTGGGAATATTTAAGCTTTGGAAGTGGGAGAGGTTCTTGTAAGCTCACAAGAAGCTTTTAGCGCCCCAATTTTCAGATCATTTAACCTCTACGAATTTTTACCTGATAACTGCTGGGTGAAATTCGTTTTTTATCTTTTAAATATGGAGAATGCACAATTATCTTCAATTTTTTCAAAATCACACATAACATTTGCAACAATTCATTTCCTTGGCTTCCATGGAATTTGTTTTATTTGTTTACTTTATTCTCATTTTCGTTTTTGTGTTTTTATTTATTTTTATTATTTCTTTGTTATTTTTAATGTTGTTATTGTTGTTGTTGTTGTTTTAATCAAATTTGTTTAAATAAGCAATTTTTTTTTTTTTAAAGAAACAAATAATGAAATTGATTTTTTTTTTAAGTCAAAGATACACTAACATGAAAATTATTTTTCTGATCCTCCAAGTCACACAAAGCACGGGAGGAGAGCATACTCAAGTTTTATTAGTTGATTCCTCTTTTAAAAATTTGGATGCAAAAAAAAAAATGAAAAGAATCGATCTCTTACCTGAAACTATCATTATTCCACCTTTGCTTGTGCTCCTTGTTCACAATCATTTGTTTTATTGCAAATTTTTCCTGCCAAGGGTTAGTAAATGGGTGGTTCTTATTGCACCACAAAATTTCAAATTTATCCTAAAAATCACAAAAACTTGTTTTTTTATTTGTTAGTCTTATTCTATTGAAAAAGAAATGAAACATTCTCTTAAGTATAAGAGAATTTCCGATGTATCCATTTGTGCAACAAGATCATGAGTAGACTCATATCCAAGTTTGAAAAGTAAACCCTATTGAGTTCTTGGACATGATCATGAAGACTGACTAGTTGAAACCAAATTTGAATGTGATCTTTAGTTTTTTTATTTTCTTCAACTGTCATAGCATGAAGCTCTTTAGATCTTGTTTTTGCAATTCGATTTTTATTTTTTGTTATTTTGTTCTTTAATGAATGGGGGTTCCTAATTTTAATGTTCTATATTTTCTATATGCAAATGCAAATAAACTTAAATGAAAAATGCCTAAATGCATCTAACCCCAAATGAAAATGACCTTAAAAGAAAATGTTTCCTAAACAATCCTCCTAACTTAGTTACATCTAAATTTGCTTCCCCGGCAATGGCGCCAAAATGTTGGGTGATTTAATTGTTTGTGAAATCCCTATTATTTAGTTGTCAACCCGGGGGTTTCGTAAAACTTAGAAGCAAACCAAAATATATAGGACCTCAGATGCAACTATAATCAGCTTTAGAAGATAAGTTATGGAAACTGAAGGGAATGTAATTATAAACTAATTAGAAGTGCATATTACAAATATAAAATTTAACTAAGTAGTTTCTAATTCATTATGTAATAAGCAGGAGAAGTGGCTCCTAACTTAAGAGAACTAGATTTGTCCTTCTTCTAGAATACTACTTCATGAACAGAAATAAAAAAAACCACTAATGAACAATAGCTTAAGATTCATAAACAAATAATAGAAGGGGCTCCTAACTAAGGAGGTCCTTGTTGTTCTTCACTACAAATTCATTCATCATTAATGCCATTGTTGGAAAACTGGAAATTCAGAAAATCATTTGAAACTAGATAAAAAGAGAATGAATTTCAATTTTTACTCATATCAAATGGAAGAGAGCCTAACTTAGACCCTTGTTTATCCTTTCATATGCTGATAATATTTAAACTAAAATTCATTCATTAATAATGAAAAATCTTCAAACATCTAAGTAATTAAATGAAAATAAAATATCTAATGAAATAATTATATAATGAAATAAAATCTATAATGAAATAAAATGTTTCTTTGATCCTTTTAGAGTGAGCCCAATTCTCTTAAGAAAAAAAAGTGACAAACTATATCATAAATTCATATACTATATTAAGACAATTTATATCTAGAACTATAGAAAGAAAACTTTATTCTATTCCATCATAAGTTAGGAAACATGCTACAAGGGTCCTCCCTCGTAATGGAGGAGGTACTCCTATTTATACAAAAACATAAGCAACTAACTCATTAATGGAGATCCACTAATCCCTCCTAGTTCCAAAATTCATTCATATGGTTACAACCACATATTCCTTTATCCATGATTTTTCTCCATGAGATATGCTTGACCCCTATCCCAAATCTCCTTCAAATCTTCAAGAGAATTCGAATTTGAGTCTTGGGGGCCACATAAGAGTGTCTTGGAACCTTCCAAATCACCTACACATGTCACCAAACTCATTCCACCTTTAGGTATAAGCAAATACATGTTATTTTTCTAACTTTTAATCATAAATTCACTTTAAATGCATAAAATAAATAACTTTGGAAAATGAAAATATGAGCCCATATGGTAATGGAAATATGATGATAATGTGATGAAATGAGGTGACAAAATGAGGATAAAGGTGAAAATGGAGTGAAAATATATGCTAATTTGGCGGCCCAACAAACACATCGAAATCTAGGCATGTGTAAGCAAGTGACTCCAACAATTAAGGAATATAAACCGACCATGCAGTGAGTATGAATAATTGAGGAACACTAGATCATAGGATCACAAATATGCTAAAAAATTCAAGTGTAAGAAAAAATTTGGAGGGTGTTTGTCACAACAAAAACACTTGGTGACAAACTGGTAGAACTCCATCTTCTCTGTTTAGGTCTTATCCTTAAGTGAAAGGTCTCAATCTTTCAGGAAGTATTGATTCACCATGTAGATTTACCTAGCTTTGTCACTTATCCCAATTAAAGATATAGTCCCTTATATATCATCCTCAACATCAAACACGTCAACATAAGGCTAGTCATACTTCAACTTTTTCAATAGGGGAGAATGATAATAAGTATATCAAGCTTGTTTAGGCACATTCCACGATGTTGCTATGCTACTAGCAAGCCTAGACAATACCCCGACAGAGTTTCCTCAAGGAGACAAAAGAATCACTTTGATGCTAGCAGGCTTGGACATTACCCTGACAAAGTTTCTTGCTTCACCTCTCTGTGTAGGAAGCCTTTCTCTTCTTCGCTCTTTATTTTATTTTCTTAAAGATATCATTGAAGAATTTATTGAATATTTTTAGTATGGGTGGAAGAGGGATCATGACTTTTTGAGAGCAAAAGAGGTTTTTCCTTGTTTAAGGGATTTGAAAGATAACTAAATTTATATGCTCGTTTTAAAGTTTTCCTCCTTTCCCTACTCTACTTGGTTGATTCAACAAGTCGAAACACCATTTAATACAAGGTTGAATTAAGAATTAAGATCCTAATAAAGATACAGGCTTTGTAGTTTGGCCAAAGGCTTTTTTTTGGAACGAATCATATTTTCCATTCAGACATCATTGAATTTAAAGATATGCAAACCCAATATAGATAATAGGATAACAGATAAGACATGCATTGTTCGTCATCACAATTTACATTTTCAAGTTTTGCCATGTTGTCTTTTAAACCAAGTAACAACCTTTTTATGCAAATTATTATTATATAACGGGAAGAAATTCAAGGCAAGGCGTAGAAACAAGTCAAAATCAAAAGAAAAGAAAAAGTAAACCTTAAATGAAAAAGAGCATGAGAAACAAACAAAGCAAACAAAGCAAATTCAAAAAATAGAACACGGTAAAATACAAAGTCATGGAATGCAACTAGAGAGATAAATGCACTTAAAAGTACTCGTAACCTTATGGGCTAGAAGTTTAGGGTCAAGTGTAATGGAATTTCCAATGCAGTCACCACAACCGTTCCCGACCTGTGATCATAAAGATACAAGCAATTAAAAACAATATAATGCATTGTGCAAGAGTAAAGTTAACAATTAAAAAAGATTGCAAAATAAAATGAAGGTTTTTCTTATCAACGGAAATATGTGTCATACTAAATAGCTTTAACCAGTCTCGAGCTTTACCATATTGCTTGAAATGACAATCATACAAACCTTTAAGGTTGCTCGTGGAAGTACATTCATTTGTGTTTTCAGTTTTAGCAAATGTTAAGAAATATCGAAACTTGTTATTTGCAGTGGAGCTTTCCAGGTAAGATTTCTCTAACCATTCAGTGATTGGATCATGATATTCAAAACAATAGATTGGAAAACCTTGATACTCCCGAGAAAATGAATTTTCAATAAACTCATTCAAATTAGAAAGAGAATCTAAGTTGAAAGGAATTCAATCTAATCTCATTCGAAAACCTTGTCAAGATGGTGGGGACCTTTCATAACCGTTGACTCACGCTAAAGTGCCTTAAATATCTAACAGGCATCAGAATCATGAAATGATAAACCATGAAGATCATTGGGTTCAAAAAAATTAATTAATGTAAAAAAACTATCATCATGTATGCTAATGGGACAATGATTAATTGAGATATAGTTGTTAGAACCAATATCATGATCAGATTGGTGACTATAAGATCCTTGATTCTCCATTGGTTCCATTTGTATCTGATTAGAAGCCATTCCAACAATATGAAAGCTTAAGGCATTAAAGGCAATTTCTAACATTACAAATAAGGGAAACCAATATGGATACCAGGCTAGCGAAGATTGTAAGCAAGGGGCAAACCAAACCAGATCAACACAATGGTTTTGATTCGCCGAATGACTCAACCATTTTCTATTATTCAAGAAGAGAGATGGAGCCCAAAATATTATCAACTTCATTGTAACAGCCCCGGTGAAAATTCCATGTAATAAAGTAAATAAAGGAAAAATAAGACCACGGTAAGGGACACGTATTCCAAGATGAATATTGGGCAAAGATATCCTAGTGGGCATCACTGGATGTGTGTTTTGGCTAAGGAAAATTGGCAAGGGCAATGTATAAGGCATTGAAAGGAAAAAAAGGCATTTTTGGCACATTTATTTATGAAAATAAACGAAATTATGAGAAAAGTAAGGTGAAAGGTCACAGGTTGCATGTGAGGAGAAAATTGAAGGAAAATAATGGAGAATGAAGAAGTTAGAGGCCTCATTCATAAAAAGGCTTCTCAAGATTAGTTGGTAAACTTTTGTTAGTTTAAGTTTGGAGATCTCTCATTATTCTCCCTCTCTCTCTCACTCTTGGTCACTTAGAGTTTTCTTGGAGCACTCTAGTTTTGAATCAAGAAAGGAAAAGCAAGGAAAGGAAAGGAAAGGAAAGGAAAGAAGGATCAAGGAAAGGAAAGTAGGATCAAGTAGCTTCAACATGAATACTTGAAGGTAACCTTTTGCATGTGTGATTTCCTAGCTAGTCTGAACATGCATGGATTTTCATGTTGGTATATGCTGGGTTATGATAATGGTTTTCAACATAGCCTTTCCTTTTTCCGGATGCCATGGTATGTTGGGATGTTATCGCGGTTTTGAGATTTGGTTTTCCAGATGGATTTCAGAACCTGGGGCAGAGGTGGTCTCCAATTCCATTCCCAAAGGCCTAGCAATCCCTTGACCGGTTTTAGTGGGATACATGGTAAAGCCTGAGGGAGAAGTCTTGGTTTAGGGCCTAGTGATTTGGGTTTGATTGTGGTAAAGCCTGAGAGAATGGTCTTGGTTGAAGGCATAGTGATCCGGTTTGGATTGTGGTAAAGCATGAGAGACAAGGAGACATAAAATTCCTCAAGGATAGTGATGGATTTTGGATGGCATTCCAAGTTCAGTTTGGTCGTGATCGGAGCACTGGTTTTGGTGTGATCACAGTTTGATAAAGGTGGAGGTGGTTTAACTATTGGATTCCCTTGGTTGTTCTTGGATTGGTTGTTCTATGAGATCCCACATTCATGCTTGGAATATGGCATGGGGGTGACTGGCTGAAAGAGAGATTTGGTTCAACCATGTCTATGGTCGAGTGGTACGTGGAAATCCCAAACCTGGTCATATTTTCCTATGATTAATAAAAGCTAATTTATCTTACTTTTGCACTTGTTTATATGTGGATTTAATGGCTTTCATATCTCTGATATTTACATGGTTTTATTATGATTATAAGCATGGTTAAATGATTGGTTCATGTCATGGTTATTGCATGTATATACATGTAATAGTTAAATAGATGGATGCAAAACCTAATTAATGATATAAGAGTTTAATGGAGAAGGAGGTTGTCCTTCTGCTTATGTTTCATGAATTATTTCAGTCATTTATGCTCTATCTTGTATCCTAGACCTGTAGGTTGCATTGATGCCAAGTGTTGGACAAAATGTCAATCCTGGTTGGGGATGCCCAAGCTTAGTCCTAAGGTTGGTTTTTGATTTGTCTATCTTTTTGTCATGTCTTTGATCAATTCTGGAGATTGTAACAAGTTTTGGAGAAAGGTCGGGATTCTGGGCTAGAAAAGTGGCTCAAATCTTGGGGTTGCTAGAACAGGTCTACTGAAAAGAGTCCAAGGACAATTGCACATAGGCATGTGAGAGCGACTTTGGCTTCTGGTAGCTATATTTTCTATAACATGAGAGTGACTTTGAGTTAAAAGGCTTAAAACATATTGGAACCTAAGGGTAGGATTTCTGAGTGGCTGACATATCTCCCGATGGTGTTGTTGTTGATGTGGATGGGTTTGTTGATGTGTTTCGTTGATTCCATTTCCTTAAGGTCACTAAGGAGATTGAATCCCTTATAGTAACCTCTCTCATCACATGTTTGCCCTGGCTGGTTGGTTGCTTGGGTGGACCTGGGAGGAGGGGGTGTTACGAATTGGTATGAGACCATGGTACACCCCTAAGACTGGATGGTCTATATGTGGTCATGCATGCATGTCATTTTCATGTGTGTCTCTTACACTTGTGTTCCATGTGTTGGTTGGATTACATCATATTGATCATGGTTATAGTAAGGTTATCACGAGGAACTTGATTTCGATTTTATGGAATGCATTTTCAGGAGTATATGACTGGTTATACAATTATATGCAACTTGATTACATCCTTGTATGTTGGGTTGCATTCTTGGTTATTTGATTACATGTATCAGTCATGTAGGTTGATTACAAGAATTGATCACTTATGCTTGACTACATGCAGTTATGTGTATGTGTAGTTGATTAGGCATTGCTTATGTAGGTTGATAGTTGCATGAGGCAATGTGTACAATGGAGTAATGGTTGTTGTCATGCAGGAGGTCATAGCATGCATTGTTGATATGGCCTTGCATTGATGATTGGACCCTAGCTAGAATGATGTTTATGTGTTGATGCACTTATTTGATATATGTCTATATGTTATTATGGTTATGTTATACATGCATCACACTGATTTGATGATCTTACAGACAAGGTATCCTCCCCGAGTTATGCTAAGGTATGTTGAGTTATGGTGATTTGGTATAGCTGACATAGTATGCCTTGCATGAAAGAGATCAAATGGATAGCAAGGTGGTAGACTACATAGACTCTCCCTATGCATCGGATGAGCAACGTGGTGTGGGGCATTCTTCTAACTCGGAAGACACATTGAGAAGCCTAAAGGAAGAAATAAGGATTTGCAAAGGAGACAATGAAAAAATCATGCAGGAACAAGAGAAACAAGAAGAGGTGAATGCGATACTACTTCAGAGATTATCAAATTGGCAGCGACAAGGACCACTTTAGATCAACCATGGACACGAGGAAAAAAGAAATGGGGCATATTGAAGTAGGTCTCCTAGTATATATAGGCCAGATATATCTGACATGATCAAATATGGAAGGATGTTGGACACTCTAGATAGGAGAGGTGGTAGACACATGTATTACTCTAGTTCTGGTTCTGATAGACATCATGATCGACATTGTCATCATCCTACAGGAGGAGTGATAGGGGATGCTTTCTAGATGCATTTAAGAAAGCAAAGCCACCTACATTTGATGGAAAAATTAAGAAATCACAAGATGTATAGGCATGGTTTCTTTGTATGAAGAAATTCTTCCAATTGTATGATTATTCAAAAAACATGAAAGAAAAGATAACCACTTTCAATCTCAAAGGTAAAGCAGATATCTAGTTGCAATACATGAAGAATGTCAAAGATATACATGAGGAAGATTTGACTTGGCATAAGTTCGAAAGACTCTTCAAGAAGAAGTGCTTGTCTGAGAGGTACTATGATGACATGGCGAAGGAGTTTTATGAGTTGTGGATGGGTTTTATGACATATGAGGAGTATAATAACAGATTTTTGGAGTTGTTGAGATATGTGCTTTACCTCAAGGGGGAGAAGGAAAAATTTTAGAGATTCATCACTGGACTTCCAATTGCATATAAAGACTGGATTGAGTTCAATGAGCTTATATCATTGGAGGAGGCCTTCCAAAAGTTGAAGAATTGTTATTAGCAGTCAAAGCACAAGTTGAGCCTAAGCATGACTTGAAAAGAAATGAGAAAGCTAAAGGAAAATGGCCACTAAAGAGAGGAAGACCTCAAGATGCAAGTGAGAAAGAAAATGCAGTTCCTTACAAGAGATTCAATACAGCTAAGAAAGGACATGGAGAGCAGAAGGCTAGAGGCGGTGGTAGGGAACCATTGTAGTGTTGGATATGTGGTGAGGATCATCATAAGAGGGATTGTCCATAGTATCGGAGTGCTGGTAGACCCCAGATCTATAGTGCTCAGGGGCGCATACAGTTGGTGATGTTGGTCATAGCGTTCCTCAAATATATAAAGTTATGGACAACATGCAGGCAGATCATCAAGCATCGATCATTGAGATGGATGGTAAGCTTTGGGATCAGGTTGTTTCTATTTTGATTGATCCGAGATCTAACTATAATTATATTAATCCTTACCTGGTGGATAAGTGTGGTTTGAGAAAAGAAGTGTATGCATAATCTTGGTTGGTATAGTTGGCTACAGGTACAAAGAAGTGAGTTCACCATTGGGTAAGAGCTTGTGCATTTGAGTTAAATGGTATGCCTATAATGAAACATTTGAATGTATTTCCATTGGGATCGTATAGTATGAATTTTGGGTATGGATTAGTTATAACTTCAGAACCAAAGTTCATTGCTTCAAAAAAGCCATTGAGTGCGTGGATGATAGTGGGGAAAAGAGGACCTTGCAGGGAAAGAAGAAGCCTACACTAGTGAGGATGGTTACCATTATGCAGACTAAGTGTAGTTGCAGAAAATTTTGTGTGATGTTTGCAGTACACATTTATATTGACAAGGGTAAGGAGGTATAGGATGCCAATGTGTTGAGTAGGTACCCAGTTTTGCAGCAATTTCAGGATGTATTTCCTGAGGACATTACCGAGTTTCCACCTCAAAGGGAGGTAGACTTTTCTATTGCATAGGATGAGCACACCTGAGTTAGTTGAGTTAAATATACAGTTGAAAGAGATGTTGGACAACGAATACATCAAACTCAGTGTATCACATTGGGGTGCACCACTGTTGTTCATAAAGAAGAAATATGGTACTCTTAGATTGTGCATTGACTACATGCAACTGAACAAGGTAATCAGGAACAGGTACTCTTTGTCGAGGATCGATGATTTGTTTGATCAGTTGAAGGGAGAAACAGTGTTCTTTAAGATCAACTTGAGATTAGGATACCATCAGGAACGCATCAAGGAAGAGGATATCTTCAACACTGCGTTCAGGACCAAGTATGGCCATTATGAGTTTGTTGTTGTTCCATTCGGCTTACTAATGCTCCAGCTACATTCATGTGCTTCATGAATAATGTGTTGCACCCTTATTTGGATAAGTTTGTTATTGTATTCATTGATTACATACTGGTATAATCTAAGAATGACGAAGAACATGTCGAACATTTAGTAGCAGTGTTGAGGTTGCTAAGAGAGCATCAGTTGTATGCTAAACTTAGCAAGTGTAGCTTATTTCAGATTGAGGTACATTACTTGGGGCATGTTGTCTCCAAGGATGGCATAGAAGTAGATTCAGAGAAGATAAAGGTTATCATGGAGTGGGAAGCTCCTAAGAATGTGGATGAGGTGATATCATTCATGGGATTGGAAAGTTAATACAGAGGTTCATCAGGAACTTCTCGAGCATTGTATATCCTATCACATCATTATAGGAGAAAGGTAAGAAGTTTG
The DNA here is from genome assembly GCA_031772625.1 of Pinus tabuliformis. NCBI lineage: Eukaryota > Viridiplantae > Streptophyta > Pinopsida > Pinales > Pinaceae > Pinus > Pinus tabuliformis. Next base: position 977,809,676 of record CM062807.1, read on the forward strand.
AATGGACAAAAGAATGTGAGGCTTCTGGATTTAAGACATCTGTGGTTGATATTTTTAGATTTAGTTATCGAACAATCCACAGTAAAAACCATTTTTCGTCAATGTTTCAAATCCCAACCGGAATCCATCATTAGGACCTTTTGAATGTTGATAGTAGAAGAGCTTAAATGAGGTATTTAAATAGTTATGAGGAGAGAAGGATGAGATGAATGTCGGCTTTTTCAAATAATATTAATTTTGATTAATCACTGATGAGTTAATTTATTAATTTAAATATTAATACAATAGTAATAATATTATTAATTATAAATTAGGGTATGAAATATTTATTATATATTTATAATATATATTAGTATTTAATGAATACTAATATTTAATATTAAATTTTAAATTATATTAATATTGATTAATAATTAATATATTAGAATTAATTAATCATATTAATAATTTAAAAAATCAATATTAATAATTAATAATTAATAATTAATTAATTAATAATAACTAATTAATTAATAATAAATAATAAATATTGATAATTGATAATTAATATCAAAACATAATAATCGATATTGATAATTAAATGGTAATCATAATAATTAATAATATTGATTAATTATTAATATTAATTAATTAATATTAATATTAATTTCTAATTATTAATATTGATTATTAATTATTAATATTGATTAATATTAATATTAATTAATATTAATCCATACTAATTAATTAATTAATAATTAATAATAATTAATATTGATAATTGATTATTGATAATTAATATCAAGGACAAATAATTAATATTATAATTATTATTGTAAATGTTGTAATTAAATACCTAATTATTATTATTATTATCATACTTAAATTATTATAGTAATGCTACTAACTCCTAACAATTTTAGATTAGGAGAGGGATATCTACCCCTAGATTGCTATATCTGAGATGTATTGATGATTTTAATTTCTCTGATTAAGGGAAGCCAACTTCCACTAATCTCAATACCATTGTCTCTGTTGAGATTATGTGGATGTTTGATAATTTCAAGAGCTTCTCTAATCTTTCGCCTATGATGTTGTTCTTCCCTTGCGACAATTGAGGCGTTTTCCAAGCAGACATGGTGCTTAGTTTTTTAGGAATGTTTCGCCAAGGCCGAAGTACGAGACCTTTCATTCCTAATATCAGCTCCATGTTCTTTGAGTCTTGTCTACAAGGAGCGAACTGTTTCACCAATATAACTTTTCCCACAAGAACAATTTATTTTATAGACTCCCTTGAGTTGATTTATATCAATATTATCTTTGACAGACCTCATACCTTGCCTAATAGTTCCAGGTGTTGAGAATTGCGTGATTATGTTTTTCTTCCTTAGGATTTTAGCAATCTAATCAGTTACTCCTTGAATATAAGGTAGAAATACCCTACCATACTGAGGTTGGTCTAGAGCCTTGTTTTGAGAAACTTAAGTAGTTGTTGACACATGCACCAGTGCTAAAGATTGTGGGTCCGGATAAGGAGTTTGTAGTATGTACAGATGCTTGTAAGAGAGGATTTGGTGGAGTTATCATGCAAGAAGGACAAGTAGTGTGTTATGAGTCACAGAAACTAAATGAGCACAAGCATAACTATCCAACGCATGATCTTCAGCTAGTAGTGATTATACATGCATTGAAGATGTGGAGACATTATCTTCTTGGAAGGAGATTCATATTAATGAGCGATCACAATGGGTTGAGGTATTTGTTTGACCCTTAGTGAGTTTGACTTTGAGATTAGATACATCAAAGGAAAGGAGAATTGGGTTGTAGATGCTCTTAGTAGGAAGGTGCATGTAAATCATATAGCAGCTATGAGCTCTTATGGGACAGACTTACATGATATGATTCTGTAGGCAGGACAACAGGATGAAAAATACATGGATATCATGCATAGGTTAGAGTAGAGTACAAGTACAAGTATAAGTGTAAGTACAGGTATAGATGCAGGTAAAGGTACAGGTGCAGGTGCAGGTATAGGTGTAGGTATAGGTACAGGTGATTAGGATGTAGACTATCGTTTCACAACAGATTGGTTGGTGAGATTTAAAGACAGGATCTATGTACCGAATTGCAATGAGCTCAAGAAGCTTATCTTCAGGGAGTTTCATGCAAATCCATACTTAGTTCATCTAGGATATCAGAAGACATTGGGGGTGGTTAAGAAGTTCTACTACTGCCTGAATCTAAAGAAGGAAGTGGTAGAGTTCGTGGCTAGATGTCTAGATTGTCAACAGGTAAAGGCAGAGCCAAGTGGGTTACTATAGCCTATAGCAATTCCAAAATGGAAATGGGAGGTCATTTCCATGGGTTTCATCACAAGTCTTGTAAGGACAGTGAGGCAACATGATAATATTATGGTCATGGTGGACATGTTGAGCACGGTAGCTAACTTCATTCCAGTGAAAACTACATATTGAGTCAGTGAGGTAGCAGAGGTGTTCATTAGAGAGATAGTGATATTGCATGTTGTTCCCAAAAAGGTTGTGTCAAACAGCGATGCAAAGTTCACTTCCAAGTTTTTGAAGGAGTTATTTATAGGTTTGGGCATAGAGTTGGCCTTCAACACAAACTATCATCCACAGAAAGATGGACAGACAGAGACGGTCAAAAATATCTTGGAAGACATGTTGAGGATGTACGTGATGTAGCAATAGAAGAAATGGGAGGAGTATCTTCCATTAGTTGAGTTCGCATACTACAATGGTTATTAGGAGTCCTTGAGGATGAGTCATTTCAAGGCATTGTATGGATGGACTTGTAACACTCCCATTAGTCAAAGTGGGTTTTGTAACAACCATGGTGAAAATTCCATGTAATAAATCAATAAAGGAAAAATAAAACCACGGTAAAGGGACACGTATTCCAAGTTGAATGTTGGGAAAATATATCCTAATGGGCATCACTAGATGTGTGTTTTGGATAAGGAAAATTGGCAAAGGCAATGGCTAAGGCATTAAAAGGGAAAAATGCATTTTTGGCACATTTATTTACGAAAATAAAGGAAATTAGGAGAAAATTAAGGTGAAAGGTCACAGGTCGCATGTGAGGAGGAAATTGAAGTAAAATAATGGAAAATGAAGAAATTAGAGGCCTCATTCATAAAAAGGCTTCTGAGGATCAGTTTGTAACCTTTTGTCTTTTCAAGTGTGGATCTCCCTCATTATTATCTCTCTTTCTCTTTCACTCTTGGTCACTTAGAGTTTTCTCAGAGCACTCTAGTTTTGGATCAAGGAAGGAAAAGCAAGGAAAGAAGGATCAAGCAACTTCAACAAGAATATTTGCTAGAAACTTTTGCATGTGTGATTTCCTAGCTCGTTTGAACATGCATGGATTTACATGTTGGTATATGGTTCTCTTGTTGTCGGTGGCATGGTTTTTCCAAGTTATGACAATGGTTTTCAACCTAGCCTTTCCCTTTTGCATATGCCATGGTATGTTGGGATGTTTATCTCGGTTTTGAGCTTTGGTTTTCCGATGGATTTCAAAATACGGGGTGGAGGTGGTCTCAAGTTTCATTCCCAAAGGCCTAGGAATCCCTTGATCGGTTTTGGCAGGATACACGGTAAAGCCTAAGGGAGAAGTCTTGGTTTAGGGCCTAGTGATCTCGGTTTGGATTGCGATAAATCTTAAGAGATTAGTCTCGGTTTAGGGCCTAGTTATCTAATTTGGATTGTGGTAAAGCCTATGAGACAAGGAGACATAAATTTCCTCAAGGATAGTGATGGATTTTGGATGGCATTCCAAGTTAGGTTCGGTTGTGATGGAAGGACGGGTTTTGGTGTGATCATGGTTTGATGAGGGTGGAGGTTGTTTAACCTTTGGATTCCCTTGGTTGTTCTATGAGATCCCACATTCATGCTTGGAATATGGCACGAAGGTGACTGGCTGAAAGAGAGATTTAGTTCTGCCATGTCTATTGTTGGGTGGTACGTGGAAGTCATGAACCTAGTCAGATTTACCTATGATTAATAGAAGCTAAGTTCTCTTACTTTTTCACTTGCTTATATGTGGATTTAATGGTTGTCATATCTCTAATATTTACATGGTTTTATGTTGTTTATAAGCATAGTTAAATGACTGGTTCATGTCATGGTTATTTCATGTATTTACTTGTAACTGTTAAATAGATGGATGAAAGACCTAATTGATGATATAATAGTTCAATGGAGAAGGAAATGATCCTTCTGATTATGTTTCATGAATTATGTTAGTCATTTATGCTCTATCTTGTATCCTAGACCTGTAGGTTGCATTGATGCCAAGTGTTTGACAGAATGTTAGTCCCGGTTCGGGATGCTCAGGCTTAGTACTGAGGTTGATTTTTGAATTTTCTATCTTGTCATTATGTCTTTGATTGATTCTGGGCTTGAAAAGTGGCTCAAATCTCGGGGTCTATAGCACAGGTCGGTTGAGAAGAGTCCAGGGACGCTGACACATAGGTCTGCGAGAGAATCATTGGCTTATGGTCATTGTATTGCCTATAGCATGAGAGTGAATTTTAGCTAAAAGTCTTAAAGCATCAGTGGGACCTAGGGGTAGGATGTTTGAGTGGTTGACATGTATCCTGAGGGTGTTGTTGCTGATGTGGATGGGTTTGTTGATCTGTTCCATCAATTCCATTTCCTTAAGGTCACTTAGGAGATTTAATCCCTTATAGTAACCTCTCTCATCACATGTTTACCCTGGCTTGTTGGTTGTTTGGGTGGAACTTGGAGGAGGGGGTGTTACATTCATAAAATACACAAGATAGATGAGAAAGTAATCAATCTTGCAAAATTTTAACAGATGGAAATATTGCAACCCAAGATGACCTCTGCCTGGATAATCACAAAGATAGGCTTTGAAACCATGTCGATCCGCAAAATATGTGCACTCCAACCCTAGGTACGATATAATAGATTCACATGATGAATAATTAACCAAAAAAGAATCTTATGTTTGATAAAAAAACTCTATCTCGAGGGTTTAGAGGATTAGCTTGAAAATGTTGAAAATCCTTCAAGAATGAGATCACTTACAGTGGATGAACATTGAGGAAAGAGTTATGTGTGAAAATATGGATGCAACCTAGTTTAGAGATCTCAACAGGATTGCAAGAACCTAACATAACCATCAACATGGGTTGAAGTGCCTCAACTTCCTGACTGGTCTCTGAACTTTTTGATGGTGGATCATTGAATTTGGGTGGCTTAGAAAAATCAATAGGTAAATATGCACCAATATCATTAGATGTATCAATGAATACACTATTAATTCCAATAGTTTGATCAACTTAATAATAAAAATATCAAATTCTTGATGAATAGAGCATTGAGGCACATCAATTGGAAAAATCCCTTGATCGTTTAGAGCTATAACATCTTCCTCATGACTTATAAAGTATTTACAATTACAAAAATCATGAATAGTATATTCAAGGTTAGGGTTCAGGGAAAATATCTCACACTCATCCTCCTAATAAATCGAGGTGAATTTCAAATCTATAATGAATCTTAAGTTCAAAGAAACAATTATCATCCTTGATGAAGAAGAAAAAACATAGCAGACTTGAAAGAGTAGAAAAGGACAGAGGAAAACAAAGTATGCTAAGAAGAACAAAGGAAAAACCTAAAAGCTTATAAACTTCACAAACATTTACCATAAGGGTGACAAGGAGTCAAGTTTCAGAAGACATATGAAAGTGATCAGTTGACTTTAGGGGCAAAGTATAACATAAACCCTAATTTTGTTATAGTAAACCCTAATTTTGTTGCACCAAACCCTAATGGATATTTAACATTTTGGTTTAATATTGGTTAATCATCAAGCAATAATTATTTTTGAATATATCGAAGATATCAGATATTTTTATGTCTTAAGGGGTACAAGTCAACATGAGGAAATCAAGCAACGAAGAAAGTATATAGTTACACATTTTTGGCATCTTTCCAAGTTCATGCATCAGTTGGATACAAGGAGGGAACACGAGTTTAGCTTCACATATCAAGCATGTAATGCAACATACCATTCTATATCCTATCTTGTAGCAGACACCTCTCTATTCTTCCAGGATACTAGCAGCAGGAGTATATAGCAACCTTATGCTCTTTTTTTACTAGGGATTATGTACCAGATTAGGGATCTGAATATCTAAGATGATAGGGTTTTTGTGATTTTTGTTAATTAAACTCTCAAATATTATGTAAATATTTTGTATTTATTGCTACCATACTTCAAGGAGCTTATCTCTATTGTATTTTCTATATATTTCATCAAGAATATGAAGAAAGGGTTTCCTTTTCTAAAAAAATATAGTCATTGTCTTTGTGTTGAATACTTTAATTATTTCATTTGCCAAGATTAGTAGATTATGACCAGTGATATAAAGATCCATGCGATATTTGGTTTTAGTATGTATGTTCTATGTGTTTTTCAATTTCTCAGGTTTAATAACCTCATAAATTCATTCCTTCTTAATGTTTGAAAAAGATAAATTTATTTAGAATTCATCTTTGTGTTGGTGCTCCGAGTTATGTTTTCAAAGGTTCCCATATTGATCCTCTAAAGCTACCATAGTATTCAGTATGTATGCCCTATTGTAGTGGATTTTTCTTATTTTTCTTCATCCATCTACAATAAATGGCAAAGGTCGAGGATCTGCTATCCACCTTGTCTTTATCAATCTCGATCAGACAACCAATTTTCTTGGTAAACTATCTAAACTCTATATTTGACTCCATCATGTAATGAGCTATTGATTTCAAGCCCAACCAAACCCTATATCAACGCAACCAATATAAAAATCTAGCCACAATGTAAAGGTCAGAGAGAACCATCTCTGTATTTAAGGGGATAGCCTTCAATCTATAAGTTGGAGTGAAAAGGTCATCTTGGGAATTTCTCTCCTACAACCAAGAGTAACTTTCTAAGTGCCTATAGGATCCATTATTCTTGAATCCCTGAGGGATTTATTTTATATTACAAATATTTGCACTCTTGGTTTCAAACTCCATATACAAAACATTTTCCTAGCGCTTAACTTATACCTCCCTTCTAGGAACACTTGTCCAATGGGTCTGTTAGTGCACTTTATTCTCATTTTTTCTGCTCTACCCAACTGTAATGCCATTGTGTCCCATAGCATTGTCAACCCAACGATTCCTCCTTTGCACTCGATTGAAACCTTCCTAGTTCAAGGGACTTGGGTTATGCGTCCTGGTGGCTCCACCAACGACATACAAGAGCCAATTAATGAAAAGGCTAGGTTGAATGTTAATGCCACAGGTTTCAAACACCTAGTCAGCTCGATGCCTCTCCACTGCAATTGTTAAATTTCTTTTACGGTCAAGGAACTGGGATGAGTTGTTACTGTTGCGCTCGTGGACTAATCAAAATTTTGTCTAGGTGATCTGTCTCTAACGCCTAATTTTTTTACTTGGTGTCTAGCCAGCTCGATGATCTTTAACTACACACCTTATAAATTATCTTTTGGGATAAGACCTTCGAGATGACATCATGCATACATCATAAATGCCGTGTGGTGCCTCTAGAGTAGTAACACACATCACCCATATTTAGCTCACTAGGGTATCTGGAAATGTCAAATCTATTAGCCACGTGTCCTCTGTACTGACATCCTACTGACACCATCTTGGGCCAATACAATGATTCCACGTGTCCTCCCAGAGAGGAGAGAGAAAGGGTCCCGGGCCTTGTGTTTTTCAACATTTTTCTTTGTTAAATGAAAAAGCATAAAACCATTAGATTCAATCCTTTGATTTCCATGCTATTTTGACTCTTTTTCTATTAGTCTCTACTACCACTCTACTTCACCATGCTATCTCTAAGCTTAATCATCCCAGGCCTCACCTTTTGTATTGCTTAAAATTCTTCTGGGAAAGCCTTCCCGGGCTTAGCTTTCAAGTGGGGCGTCTTGCTCAAAAAATCTTCCAATCAACTATGATTTTCTCTATCACCCAGGCTTACATCATCACGGGCTTGCATCATCTTCGGTGCTCTCTTATCTGCACAACTTTGAACCTTATGGGGAAGCCTCCTACCCGGGTGAGTTGTTATGTGGGGGTCACCCATTGGTCAATCAAAATGCATTCTGCCACAATGATGTATGTTCCACATCTTGCCAATCCTCCTTTAGCCACTTCACTAAAATTCTCCACCAAGCTTGGAAAAATGACACACTAAAACATGCTCCAAAGGGTCTTCCACTATGTTAACTCTACAACTTTGACTATGGGGTTACTAAACTTTGACTAGCAATAACTTGTGATCTAGGAGGCGATTTTGAAACTTCCAAATACCGTTCGAAAGCTCTTTCAAAGATATTTTAAACTAAGTGGGTCCTAACTATGTTTGAAGAGATTTTAAGAGCTATAAATGGCTGCAAATATTCTGCATTATCTCCACCTTTTCCTTCTACATACCTTGGGAAAATCTTCATTCTTCTTGCATTCTTCTATGTTTATTTCCTTCATCCTCATAACCTTTACCATCAAGGACAACATATTTCTAACAATGATCATTGTAGTATCCATGCAATAACAAGAAAAGATGTCCATTCATTCGCAACTCTGGCTTTGATCTTCCATATTTCCATAAATATCACCCATTCATCTTCAACCAATTCAAAAGAGATATCATCGAAACATTCACCCCATAAAGTAAAACTCTCGTTTTCTGCTACCAATGCATCACTAGCAACTTCAACAATCAATGCTCCCAAATTGTTGGCAAGGAGGAAGGCTATCATAATATAAACTTATGATCTTATCATTGGAATGAAGGCAATTTCTCCCCATGAAATTTCTTGTAAAATAACTCCAATGATAATATAAGGTAGTTTATGTGCTCCTCCAATGTAGATTGCATCAAAGATTATGCCATGAATTTTTTTGGTGACCATGGGAAAAGTAGTAGATGTTTCTAGAATTTGAAGGGTTCTTGAATGGACCCTCAGAGTGTTCATCAAGTAGAAATTGACGACCAATCATGGAAAACATTGGAAACCTTAATTCTAATACCCTACTCCTATCAGGATCGTAAGAAATAAGAGCCACATTGGATTGATCTTTGAATCTCTATTGCATTGTCAATCTTCAATTTCAAATACTGTGTATGTAAGCCTTTCATTCCAAATGTGTGATCTTGTAACATCTAAATTGCCAGATCTATCTTATGCAAAATTAATATGATACCACCATTACTATATTCACTTTTTAACCTCCATTTACATGAATCAACATGCGAGGGTGATTAACATATTGTAGATCATCCCCTACACGGTTCAAAAGCATAAATGTAACTCCACACCCATTGGATTATCTCTTAATGCCAAGCTTAAACCACTCAGGATTCATCCTACTAACGAAACCACCCTTGCAACAACCCCCGAATGCTTGAACTTGTGAAGGGCTACACTCTTCTCCTGTCATAGTTCCAACTCTTCAGCATTGTGGCCCACCTCTTAACGCCAGTTTCAAACCACTTTGGGTTCGTCCTATAGGTAATGAAACCCTTGTAATGACCCTTGAGCTCCCAAAATTGCAAATGTTCTACCTTGCCTTTGTGGCTTTGTGGTCCAATTCTACACAATGGGACCATGCCCCTTTTTCAACTAATTTATTTTATATATAATTTAGTTTAATAAATAAAAAAAGACCCCGTACATGGTAAGAATAATGTAATGTACACAAATTCAACCCTATGAGGCTAAAATTAACAATTATTTCTAGAATTTATTCTACTATTGCACTAATTCTATCTTTCTGAGTCTCTCTTGGCTCTTGTGCCCTTTTTTTTTGAGGTGAATTTTTATTATTCCAACCCATGTGAATTCATCAAACAGATGGCGAACAACTTGTAACCTATAAATATTTCCTTATTATACCCCCAAATATGGCCCAATCAAGCCCAATGTTGAAAAATGATCTTTGGTGCCACCTTGTAACATCCTCATCCCCCAGTCGGGCAACACAACCACACCAACACTACTTAAATTTGTATGAATTTAATGTGGAAGTAAGAATTAATCAAACCTTGCCATAATTTTTCATATCATTGGTGGTTGTGATTAGCATGAATGTAGTGCTAAATGCTATAAATGCAATCATTAACACATTCTAGTTGAAAACACTCACATATATGTACAACAAGAATACAAATTAATTAAATGAACACAAACCCGGAAACTATGGTTTCACCATAAATTCAACATACAACACATCACATAATTATATACCAATACACATGAAGGATGAACACTTACGTTGTAAAAGAAAGCCAAATAGTTATGGGTTCTCCGCGTTCCACCTAGCCATAGACCATGTGGTTCATAAATCTCAACCATAGGTCACCCCTGAGCTGGGACTATAGCTCTTCAATCAATATTTTGTAAGCCAAACATCGATCACATACATTAACCAAGGCACCAACCCAAGAAACCTCAGTCTCCAACCAAAAGATCACATTCTCTTGACCTGCACCCAAGTCCCTCAGTAGTGCCCACCTTCCAAGGTGCCTTACAACCAACCAAAACAATCTCAGCCCGTAGCTCTGGAAGCTCTTTTGCTCTTTGGTAGTCGAAGTTCCCTACCAACCAAGCCGAATAAACTCTGCTAGTGCCAAATTCTAGTCCTAGGATTCATAGACTATCTCTGAACTGAGTTCCCACTAGAACTCCATGGCCACCAAGCCATAACTACAGTCACCAAGGCTCACCAACCAGGATGCATTCAATTTGGTGTGATTAAGTAAATAACCACATCTTAGACAATTCCAGAGTCCAACCCTAGGATTCACTAACTAATTAGTAACCATAACTTACCTCGGGAAAAACATACACTTATTTCATATGCATGGCTTTATCTCACCATGTGGCATCCTGTAAAGCCATGTAGACCCTGGGTGCCTTTTTCTCCAAAACACATTAGAATTGTTTCCCTTATCCATGGAGTTGTTCCCTATACTCTTTACCATGGAGTCGACTTTGTAGCTAACTCATTTTGTTAATATTATAATATATGTACCAAAGTTACATTGTCTTTATATTCTTAAGTCTCCAGCCACTTTCCAAAACTGACATATATATTTGTACATACATTAACATCATCATAACTTGACAATGGTATTACACACTCTTTCATTCCTTTTCATTGTTTCTCGTTACTTAATTTTCTCATTATCATTGTTAATAGTATCTCAGAAAGCTACAAGCCTTAGACTAGTGATATTGTGATTTTTTCATCTATGAACATATTCGTTTTTGGATTATGAAACAACTATAGTCTAGTTTCTCTTACAATAAAGCAAAGCTACCCATGATATGTATTTTTAACCAAATAGTTTTGTCTGTTAGGTAATGTGAGTCTTGATGATTGACATGTCTAAATTGTGGCTTTAGTAACTGCGATCTAGGAGTAACCAACCTGGGAGCATCTAGGACGTCAAAATCACCTTGATTGCAGTTGGCCTTGGCAGCACCTGTCCTTGGCCACACCAACCCTTAGCATGACTAGATTCTTTTCCCAAAAATTTCAAATCCGTGACTTTTTCACCACAAAGTTACTTAACAAAATACCAACATCATCTATTTTATACCAATAAGCGTATTTTTAACTCATTTTAATTAATGCATGTTTGTTTAAAAAAAATTAGTTATTAAATAAAAAAACTATTGACTCTTTTCCCAAAATAGACCGACCAAAAGAATTATATCAAGATTCAAATCACACAATAGATTTAGTGTGAGAAAGAAAAACTATCAAAAATAATTTTAATATGTTAGATCTAAGACTTTTGTGATCCATAATGTAGAGAGTTGTCTTTCGGATTAATCATATAATAAGGATTGGGTCGACGTTTCGAACCAACTAATGTGGTTCATCCTCAGGAAAAGGTGAGAAACCATACGATTTGAGAGAATAAATAGCAGGGATGCATCAAGGTTTAAGGTAAGCCGTTCAAAAACTAGTCATTGGTAAAATAAAATTATTAAGTTAGAAAATAATTGTTATGTGATAATTAAATATTTAATATTGAAATTGTAAATTATTTATCAAATTAAATAATAGTATAATCTAAGATTAACTAATTCATATAATATCATAAGTTAGGGTTGAGTTATTCAAGGTAAGTTAGGTAGAAGACTAGTTGTTATCTTTAATAGACTAGTTAATAATAATATTAAATTAATAATTAATATATTCGTCAATTTAAATTAATAATATTTTCTAAGCATAATTTATAACATTAATAGATAAGTTTAACCTATTTAGTAAAACTAGCAGTTGTAATCAATTAATATATATAATAATGTTTTGTTGAGATTAGTTATTAGGTAAGGAATCAGTTTGTGATAGTATAAAAACTAATTTATTTAATAAGACAAATAAAAATATTATTTATTTAATTCATAATAATATTATCTATGAATGATTTAATTATGTAGTATTAATAGTTAGGGTGGATGTGGAAAAAAAAAATTATGAATAATTTATGTAATTATTATGTAACAAATTTTATAATATTAAGACAAAATAATTCCATAAGATTCTATTAGATGGGGGGGAATATAATAAAAGAATATTTAGATCAAACTACAATGTTGGGACAGATTCAAGAAAAGATTAAAGGAGCCGATCAAAGGAAAGAGGATAGAAAACCTTCCTTAAAAAGGAGGAAAGAGAAAATCGAGAAAAGGGGAAAAGATGGGGCGAAGGAAATCCCATCAGGGCGAAAAAGATAAGGGTGAGGAAAGGGCGGTGGATTTATGAAGTGAGAGCTGGAATCTAGCTTCTACTTAATTTCCAGCCATCATCCCTATTGAGGTTTTTGGCATGCCTCTCAATCTCAATCACTTCCCTTAGCTTCCTGTGGTGGAAGTGATCAATCTTAGCAATGACCTTGGATTCCTCAATGCAGACATGGTGTTTTGATTTCTCAGCATGTTCTGCAAGAGCTGAGGTGCATGAGCGATTGTGTCTGATGTCAGCGACATGTTCATTGATCCTTTGCTTAATATATCTTCTTGTTTCTCCAATGTAGGGGATACCATAGGAGCAGGGAACGAGGTAGACCCCCTTTGAGTCCCTAGGGTCAATAGGGTCCTTAACCGATCAAATATAATTTTTAATGGTGTTGAGAGGCTTGAAGGAGGAAGAAACATTAGTCTTCTTAAGAATATGGGCTATCATGTCCGTGGTTCCTTGGATGTACGGGAGATAAACCTTAGGAATAGGATCAGCAAGAGCGGGTTTAACCTTGGGCTCTTTGCTAGCCTTGTGAAAGGCCTTAAGGCTAAGGGGTCTGCTATACCCATTGTTTTCAAAAACCTCAAGAAGATGAGCCTTCTCCTAATCAAGGTGGTCATCATCAGAGATTCTTAGAGCATGGGTGGCGAGAGTGTTGAGAACCCCGAATTTCTGAGTTGGGAAATGATGAGAGTTGGCATGGAGGTACTATTCTGTGTGAGTCTTCTTTCGAAAAACTTGGTGACAAATGGAACCATCATCCCTCCTAGAAAGGAGAATGTCGAGAAAGGGAAGGTGACCATTCTCCTCAACTTCCATAGTGAACTTAATGGAATCTGAAAGAGAATTCAGGTGGTTGAGGAACTGATCTAGCCTTTCATGACCATGAGACCAGATGACAAAAATGTCATTGACAAACCACTTCCTTTTTTTAGGACGGAATTTGCGGATGCAAGGGTCCTTGTCTCAAAATATTCCATAAATAGGTTAGCAACAATGGGGGAGAGAGGGGAGCCCATTGCAACACCATAGGTTTGTTCATAGAACTCACGTTGGAAACTAAAGAAAGTGGAGGTGAGGCACATGCCAACTAACTTGGCATTGTATTTACCAGTGATGCGATTAATGATATCAATAGATTATTGGATGGGGATTTTGGTGTATAAGGAGATGACATCAAAAATCAAAAACAAATCTCCAAGGTCTAATTTGATATATTTCCATTCTTGAACGAAGGAGGCAGAGTCTTTCACAAAAGAATCAGTGCAGCCTACAAGAGGTTTGAGCTTCTGGGCTAGGAATTTAGCCAGAGGATAGGTCAGACCATTAATGGTATTAAAAATAGGTCTCAAGGGGGCACCAAACTTATGAATCTTAGGAAGACCATAGATTCTAGGGGTGAGGGGGTTGCTCACGATGAGTTTACGGGAAAGGGGATTAAGAGATGGATCTGCTTTAATCGAAGAAGCAAACTCCTTAGAGATGGAATTAAGGGGATTCTTCTTGAGCTTGATGTAACTCCCACTACTAGATAGATGATCTACCATTTTGTGGATGTAATCATACTTGTCAAGAATGACAACAACTCCACCCTTGTCCGCCCTAAGGATGACAATTTCGGGGTCATCCCTTAGGGATTTAAGAGCAAGAAACTTGGCCTTGGCTAGGTTTTTCTTAGGAGGTTTAACCTTCCTAGGAACAACGACACAATCTTGTTGGTAGTCTCCTTGATATTATCTAGAAGGTCTTTGATCCCATATTCGATGCTACATATGATGGCATCGGTAGGAATCTTATTCAGGGCAAGGGCAAAATTGAGACCTTTATTGAGGAGACTAAAGACGGAGGAATCAAAAAAAATTTCTCGAGAGATTGATAATGTTCTTAAAACATGCTACATCATCATCATCATCATCGTTATTATTAAGAAAATTTATTAATATAAGTGAAGTCATTATTATTAACGTAATTCCTATTACTTTTGTATTTAATGGAATTTCTAAAACACTTGTTATATTTCACCTTACTATTATTAATGTTGTCATGGTATTTATTATAATAGGGATGAGAGGGAGCACGGAGTAGAGAAAAAATAGGGAGCGAGATATCGGTTCTGTTAATGGAGTCAACAGAAATCAACTTAATATTGACAAGCTCGGGGGAGCTGAGAGCTAAAACCGAGGGTGGGGAGCAGGAACCAATAGGGGAAGGAGGGGCCTCGGTGCAACAACCATCAGGTTATAGAGGGGGAGGGATGGCATCCATAGGGGAAGGGAGGAGCGAAACGCGCGGGGGAAGGGACGATGAGGGGTAGGCAGAAGCTTGAAGGGAGGAAGAAAAATCCCAAAGGTCAACGCGGAGGGAGCCGGAGGCAAAGCGCCAGCGCGGGAGGGGTTAGATCTAGAGGGCAAGATAGATACCGCTCGATCTATCACCGTGCCTGCGATATGAGAGCCTCTAAAGGATGAGAAAGCGAATGGAGATGTGGGAATTGAAATAGTCAGCGACGAGGATACACTAAGAGCAGAAATTGGGGATGACGTAGTGGAGGGAGACAGTGCAGAGAATTCACGAGACTACGACAGAGAGGAGGACAGAGCGGTTGATGAGGAACCAGATGACCTTGAAGCTAAATTCTACGAACAAATCCAGTCCTTTAAAGCAATAACCTATTATTTATTGACTGCACTTGTTGATGGAGGCAGCTTAGGGACAGAAACGAAACCGAGGAGTGAGTCCCAGCATTTAATAGTTTCTCAAATTTGAACAAATGCTTTTTCTTTGAGGATTCCTCCAGCCAGAGGGCCTTCGCTGCCGAACTGCCATCGATCACTATCCATAGAGAAAACGAAACATTGTTTGCAAGATCCAAATGGAGTGAAAGAAGTCTTCGAGAAAGATGATCAAGATCCCTCCTTATTAAACCAATTTCAGATCTAATAAGAGCGGAGCTGGATTTCATAAAAATGTGCTTATTTTTAGAGTTGTTAAGTGGATGAGAAATGTGAGCAAACATTGGAACAAAAAATGCATCCTTACACCTTTGGAGAAACTTCAAATCGGATTTATTCTTAGCAATTTGTAGTCGAGCCCGTTCAAATTGATGAGCCTTGTCAGCCATTCCCTTTCTGTGAAGGGTGATAATGTTAGATCTAAGGCTTTTGTGATCCATAATGTAGAGAGAAATCTTTCAGATTAAACACATAGTAAGGATTGGGTTGACGTTTCGAACCAATTAATGTGGTTCATCCTCAGGACAATGTGAGAAACCATACGAACTGAGAGAATAAATAGAAGGGATGCATCAAGGTTCAGGGTAAACCGTTCAAAAACTAGCCATTGGTAAAATAAAATCATTAAGCTAGAAAATAATTGTTATGTGATAATTAAATATTTAATATTGAAATTGTAAATTATTTATCAAATTAAATAATAGTATAATCTAAGATTAACTAATTGATATAATATCATAAGTTAGGGTTGAGTTATTCAAGGTAACTTAGGTAGAAGACTAGCCGTTATCTTTAATAGATTAGTTAATAATAATATTAAATTAATAATTAATATATTCGTCAATTTAAATTAATAATATTTTCTAAGCATAATTTATAATATTAATAGATAAGTTTAACCTATTTAATAAAACTAGCCATTGTAATCAATTAATATATATAAATAATCTTTGGTTGAAATTAGTTATTAGGTAAGGAATCAGTTTGTAATAGTATAAAAACTAATTTATTTAATAAGCCAAATAATAATATTATTTATTTAATATATAATACTATTATCTATGAATGATTTAATTAATTATGTAGTATTAATAGTTAGGGTGGATGTGATTATATATATATATATATATATATATTTATATATATTATTATGTAACAAATTTTATAATACTAAGACATAAAATAATTCCATAAGATTTTATTAGATGGTGGGGGGATATAATAAAAGAATATTTAGATCAAACTACAATGCTGGATAGATTAAGGAAAATATTAAAGGAGTCGATCAAAGGAAAGAGGATAGAAAACCTTCCTTAAAAAGGAGGAAAGAGAAAAACAGGAAAAGGGGAAAAGATGGGGCAAAGGAAATCCCATCAGGGTGAAAAAGATAAGGGAGAGGAAAGGGCAACAGATTTATGAAGTGAGAGCTAGAATCCAACTTCTACTTAATTTCCAACCATCATCCATGTTGAGGTTTTTGGCATGCCTCTTAATCTCAATCACTTCCCTTAGCTTCCTATGGTGAAAGTGATCAATCTTAGCAATGACCTTGGATTCCTCAATGCAGACATGGTATTTTGATTTCTCAACATGTTTTGCAAGAGCTAAGGTGCATGAACGATTGTGTTTGATGTCAGCCACATGTTCATTGATCCTTTGCTTAATAGATATTCCCGTTTCTCCAATGTAGGGGATACCACAGGAGCAGGGAACGAGGTAGACCCCCTTTGAGTCCTTAGGGTCAATAGGGTCCTTAACCGATCTAAGAGAATTTTTAATGGTGTTGAGAGGCTTGAAGGAGGAAGAAACATTAGTCTTCTTAAGAATATGGGCTATCCTATCCATGGTTCCTTGGATATACGGGAGATAAACCTTAGGAATAGGATCAGCAAGAGCGAGTTTAACCTTGGGCTCTTTGCTAGCCCTGTGAAAGGCCTTGAGGCTAAGGGGTTTGCTATACCCATTGTTTTCAAAAACCTCAAGAAGATGAGCCTTCTCCTGATCAAGGTGGTCATCATCAAAGATTCTTAGAGCACGGGTGGTGAGAGTGTTGAGAACCCCGAATTTTCTGAGCTGGGAAATGATGAGAGTTGGCATGGAGGTACTGTTCTGTGTGAGTCTTCTTTTGAAAAACTTGGTGACAAATGGAACCATCATCCCTCCTAGAAAGGAGAATGTCGAGAAAGGGAAGGTGACCATTCTCCTCAACTTCCATAGTGAACTTAATGGAATCTGAAAGAGAATTCAGGTGGTTGAGGAACTGATCTAGCCTTTCACGACCATGAGACCAGATGACACAAGTGTCATCGACAAACCGCTTCCATTTTTTAGGACAAAATTTGGCGGATGCAAGGGCCCTTGTCTCAAAATCTTCCATAAACAGGTTAGCGACAATGGGGGAGAGAGGGGAGCCCATCACAACACCACAGGTTTGTTCATAGAACTCACCTTGGAAACTAAAGAAAGTGGAGGTGAGGCACATGCCAACTAACTTGGCAGTGTCTTTATTAGTGATGCGATTAATGATATCAATAGCTTCTTGGATGGGGATTTTGGTGTATAAGGAAACGACATCAAAACTCACCAATAAATCTCCAGGGTCTAATTTGATATCTTTCCATTCTTGAATGAAGGAGGTAGAGTCTTTCACAAAAGAATCAGTGCAACCTACAAGAGGTTTGAGCTTCTGGGCTAGGAATTTAGCGAGAGGACTCAAAAGGGGTCTACCTCGTTCCCTCCTCCTGTGGTATCCCCTACATTGGAGGAACAGGAAGATCTATTAAGCAAAGGATCAATGAACATGCTGCTAACATCAGACATAATCACTCACGCACCTCAGCTCTTGCAGAACATGCAGAGAAATCAAAACACCATGTCTGCATTGAGGAATCCAAGGTCATTGCTAAGATTGATCACTTCCACCACAAGAAGCTAAGGGAAGAGATTGAGATTGAGAGGCATGCCAAAAACATCAACAGGGATGATGGCTGGAAATTAAGTAGAAGCTGGATTCCAGCTCTCACTTCATAAATCGCCACCCTTTCCTCTCCCTTATCTTTTTCACCCTGATGGGATTTCCTTTGCCCCATCTTTTCCCCTTTTCGCGTTTTTCTCTTTCCTCCTTTTTAAGGAAGGTTTTCTATTCTCTTTCCTTTGATCGGCTCCTTTAATCTTTTCTTGAATCTGTCCCAGCATTGTAGTTTGATCTAAATATTCTTTTATTATATTCCCCCCTCTAATAGAATCTTATGGAATTATTTGTGTCTTAGTATTATAAAATTTGTTACATAATAATTACATACATTATTCATATATATATATATATATATCACATCCACCCCAACTATTAATACTACATAATTAAATCATTCATAGATAATATCATTATGTATTAAATAAATAATATTATTATTTGGCTTATTAAATAAATTAGTTTTTATACTATTACAAACTAATTCCTTACCTAATAACTAATCTCAACCAAAGATTATTATATATATTAATTGATTACAACGGCTAGTTTTATTAAATAGGTTAAACTTTTGTATTAATATTATAAATTATGCTTAGAAAATATTATTAATTTAAATTGACGAATATATTAATTATTAATTTAATATTATTATTAACTAATCTATTAAAGATAACAACGAGTCTTTTACCTAACTTACCTTGAATAACTCAACCCTAACTTATGATATTATATCAATTAGTTAATCTTATATTATACTATTGTTTAATTTGATAAATAATTTACAATTTCAATATTAAATATTTAATTATCACATAACAATAACAATTGTTTTTTAACTTAATAATTTTTTTGAATGGCTTATGCTGAACCTTGATGCATCCCTGCTATTTATTCTCTCAGATCCTATGGTTTCTCACCTTGTCTTGAAGATGAACCATATTAGTTGGTTCGAAACGTGGACTCAATCCTTACGATGTGATTAATCTGACAAACTACTCTGTAATTTTAATATGATTGGATGGAAAATATCACATGCTGAATTTTATGCCCATGAATCACATTTTTGGGCACATAAAAATCATACGCAGGCAATGGAACATTAACAACTTCACCATATATATTTGCCAAAATTTACCATCTTGTCGAAGTGTCTTAGAACTAGGAATCCTGGTGTCTTTGTCCCTGGAAGGGGCCAAGGGAAGCGTGCAGACTAATGGATGGTCTATTACCTCCAAATTCCCCTCACAATTGTTCCCATTGAAGGCCTCATCGCCGGGTTGCTCTGAATGCACCACAGCGCCGTCATTATCACCCGACATGCCTCATCCATGTCCTCTCATCTATTCACTATAAATTCACACGATAAGCAATCGTGCGCGTTGAATAGATCTGGATAGGTCCAATGCCGCGTAAACCCTGAAATAAAGATGAGCATGAATTTCGAGTATGATACGCATCTCCACTTTTATATGTTTAATGAAAACTGCATTTTGTGGGGGCTTTATAAGTATGATAGCTTTTATTTATAATTAGTAGCAAATCTTAAACTATTCATTATATTAATGAAATTTTAGATACAATTTTCATTAAATATTTCAATAAAATATAGTGTTCTATATATATTATTAAAAAGTATAGTCATACTTTTTAGAGTTATTTATTGTACCTTTTCTTTATGGTGAGACAATGATTAACAAAGTTTTAATGTAAGTAAGTAAATTTTAAAACCAAATAACATCAAAATAATCCATGGAGGGTATAGAAGTGTCTTTTGTTGATCTCTAAATTCTATTTTCATGAGATAACTTGTTTTGCATAATTTTTGTCTTTATAAATATATGCATAAAGAGATGTAAGAGAAGGTTAATTTTAGAAGTAAGATGTTATGAAAAATAGACTGATATGAAAGTGTGCAAATTAGATTAATTAATTGAATCATTAGCAAAAAGTCTTCATATATTTGGATTTGAGAAATTTTGATTTTTTAATCCAATATTAACTATTTTTAAAACCATATTTTATATGTCATTTCCTTATTAACATTAAAAGATATGTTGTGAGTGCAGGAGAGATGTACTCCCCCAACATTGTGTTTATGCAGGGAGGGAAGTGTTGAGTACATAACACAATCTAAAATTTTTAGTTTTTTGGTTATGACTTTAGATTGAATATTTGCAACAAAATACTATGAAGCAACATTAGTGCCAAGCGCGACAGTATAGAGGATTGTTTGATGGAAGACTTGTGTTATAGACGATTGTATGATGGGAGGCTTGGAGGAAGAGTTGCTTAAAAAACCAAATTTTCCTCGAGTCCCTTGGCCTTATTTTAAACTGAAATGATTTATATTAGTGAGTTTGAATCACTGTCACCACTAGATTAAATTCATTTTTAATTACCGATATGAAGAAAATGTATGTGCTCATACGAAATTGGAATGTAAGTGTTAATAAGAAAGTTAAATTCTTGCGCTAATGTAAAATATAAAAGTTGACTGTTGATCAGAAAGTGAAACTAGAGCATCAACGAGGAAGTGAAGTGAAGCCACTAACACACACATAACTCAAAAGTAGGATCTCTTCATTGAAAAGTGACCATTGGAAAACACTTTTCACTTTTCCCAAATGCAAAAGTTTAATCGGGGGCCAATGTCAAAGTTTACTCTCACACCAATTGAGCATAATCCTCCACTTTTTGGTATTGTGTGATATTTTTTCAAAGGCCGATCAGTGAATTCACCCCACATGATTCCAAAGAACTAGTACCATTTTTCACTCTAGATCACATTGCAATCTCCAATATGTAAAGCTTTATAATCTAGGAAACTATGACCACTGAAAGGAACATTCACATCCCTTAATTCACCATTTCAGTAACTAAAATGTTTAATTAATATTTAAATTTGAAGATTTGGAGGAATCAATGAGGGTTAATCTAGATTTATCAATCATGACACTAGATTTAGGTAATTTGGTTATAAATTTTGAATTCATTTGGTTTCTTAAACTGGTCTAAGAATGTATTAAAATAATGTTTTAGTGAGAATCATGCTTGTGTAGAGATATTTCCATCTAGGGAGATTCATTTGTGTCATATGCAATTTGAGAGGAAATCTACGAATATTTTTCTTTGTCATGATATATTTACACATGGTGAATTGGTGTTTGAGACAAAACTATGTGAGCTAATACTTGTACTTTCAATTGCTTAACTTTTAGTCATTCTTCATCATATATATGATGATTAAAATAAAAATAGTAAAAAAATGAATGTATATGTTTTTTTTGTTGTACACTTATGCTTGGAGATTAATTTAACATTTCATTTTACTAGTAGCATTTCTTAATTCTCAATTTCTCCTAGATTTACTTATAATTGGGAGCTATCTCAAATTTATTGTAACCAATCTTAAACTAGTTTTACTGCAAAATGTAGTCTAATACTTGGAAAGGATTATTGTTGTGAGTGAAAATGATGTTACTATTTTCTTTATATATATGTTGTTTTCATTTAGGGAAAATTCTATTAAGAAAAAACCATGTTATAATTCCTTCTACACTTCCTCACTGGAAATACAAAAAAAAATAGGAAGCTTGCTAGAAGAAGCTATTGATGTTCAGATGTGAATCATGCAATTCAACTAATTCCACATTAATTGTCATCCCAGGGCTCAACTGGTTATTTCAAGGCTATCATGCAAGGTATATGTAGGCCACAGTTTCCCTACCCAACATTGAACATTTAATCATAACATAACAATGTGCAACAAGAAGTTGTAATTGTAACAATAATAAGAGTAAAAACATGTTAAGACTCACAAAAACACACTGAAATAATTACACAACAACGAGATAACACAACATAAAATAAACCTACGCACAAATCTAATCCAACAATGCCTGGTCAGGAGAGTTGGCCCAACTCCCTGATCAGGGTTGTGGCAAGATCAAGATCTATAAAATACTCAATATATCAGCAATTGTATTAATCAAAATGTCATTACAGAGGTCTGCTATTACAGCTCAGTTCTAAGACACTTCACTACTTATACATTCATTAACAACTATCAGTGCCTAAGATTACGTCAGTTGTCTCCCTGCAAATACATAGCGATTTCTTGAGATATAACATAATACAAAGATCGAACTTGTGTTGGTCGATAGGTCGAATCGCCGTTGCAGCTGATATCCAAAGATAGTGCTGCCAGCTCAATATCCATCATACGTTGAATTATGCCTTTGATCATCATTCCTCCAAATCTGCATGAAAACTTAGGTTAGCAAGTCACTTTAGCCAATAATCCCCTACGACTACTCTTTATTAATTAACAATTCATAAACACATGACAATAGGTGTACCTTCGCTAATTAGAATGAAAATCGACCAACAAGGGAATGAAATGAGTACATGAAAGGGATAAAAAGGTACGTAAAAAAGTGGGAAAAATTAGCAACCAACATCTCCCCCCAACTAGCCTTACCGCATGTTCTCATGTAGCTTGTCTCCTGCGCAAATCTGTGTTAGAGCCACTGTGGTTAGCATGGAGTTGTGCAAGGTCATACTTCACAGCCATTTATGTTCCAGGAATGTTGTATCCATATGTGTGAAGGAATTCCTTCCACCAATCCTTGTGTACCACTTAAGTTGGTGTATATTTCTCAGTTGGCAACAAAACAATGGGAAAACAAAATCTCAGACCCATCCTAATCTAGGTTTAAACATGAACACAAAGAATTAGAGATATAACCATAAATGCAAAGATGCAGTAGAAATAACACTTCATTTCATTAATATCAAATACTGAAATATGCTTACAAACAAAATGGAAATAATTCTACGTCGGGCGATGGTAGCTTATCTCTGATAAGAGATGTGGTGGTTACATGCCTCTGAATTGTGTTACAGTGAGGCTCAAAGGCCTATTTATTATTGAGAAACAATGGAAAACCCTAAAAATCCAAAAACCTAACCCTAGGAGATGAGGCACCAAAACTATGGGCCCCGTTTGGGTAAATTTGTATATCAACTTCCGAGGGTCGTAACTTTGGCATGCGATCTCCATTTGACGTGTACAATACCTCGTTAGAAACATCTATCAGAGGACTACAACTTTTGAATTACCAACAGTGGTCGATGACCCATGTTGGTTCCAACTTTACCAAAAAAACGCTACTTAGGGCCTTAAAACAACTCCAAAAGTTCAGGACTCGAAAAACTACCAAAAATAGTAAATTATTTTTGAATTTAGACTTCTGTGATCCATAATAATTTTAATAACATCTTTCGATAAAAATCACATAGTAAATTGTGCTACAAATAAGGAAACTGAAAAACTGAAAGAAACAATGGTGGGGGTCCAAATGGAATAGGCAGGTGGCCACCAATATCAACCTGGATCACATCCATCGGGTCCCATAGGTCTCAATACATGTGATATATCGTGGTATTTTGTCCAAAGCTCAAACAAAATTAGGGCCACCAAAATTTTCACGTATCCTTCCTGCAGTTGATGACAACGCCCATCATTTCTGACAACTAGCCCAGACCTCCTCATGACAAGTAAAAATCTTCTTCGTACACATGTTAGCACACCACTTCTCCATTGCCAAAATCTGACCCTTTCTTCCTTCTATTCCCAAGCAAGTACGATGTTTGTTAAAAATATTTACAGCGTGATAATTCTCTACCCAAACTACAATTGGCATGTTCGCTTTGTTCTCTTCGAACGTGTCAAATTCTTTATTCCACTTAACTTGGTTAATCATGAAGGAGGTGAAGGCTCTCAACTAAATATCCCACACATATGGCACTGGATTGAATGATTGATCGGTCCCCAGAAAACAATCATGCATGTAGAGTTTTCACATCAATTTTTGGTTCAGGATATTGTGACCCCTTAAGATCCGCAAAAACTATATTGGATATTTCATTTCATGGATTATCTCCTTATGGATGCTATCCAAACAAAAGAAAGGTAATGTTCATGGAGGAACAGAGCATAGCTATGAACAAGAGGTTGACATGCCATTACCTGTTGCGCGAGAGCAAACATTTCATATTTGTCAGCCTTTAGTAGTTGCACTTATTCTTCTAGTTCCTCAATCCTTTTCTTCTTCTTTTCACGTTTCTTCTTTTATTTCTCCATCTGGGTCATGTAATCAGTCACTACTCTCGTAGCTTGTTCTTGAATTCCTCTCACTCCTTCCCTTTGGGCTTCCAAAGATATAGAACTCTATTGAAGGCGAGATGCGGTAGCCTACCATTTCTGAATTTAAGCGGTGAAGAAGAATTCCCGTGACTCAAATAGATGAAAAATGGTTTGGTTTGTACTATTGCTAAAGTGCTTTTGGATCCAGGATTCGCAACAACCGTCTCGTGCTTCCTCACCTGTCATCGGAATTCCTCTTGTGCTTCCACACCCGTATCCATAAGTGTAACATTTGCTTCCTTAACTTGATAATCTCCAATTTAATTGCATATCTTTAAATTGCGACCAATACCTTCTTGGATGGGGGGCCTTCTTTTTGCGCATTGTTTAAGAAATTGTTGCTTGATAACGACCTCGTCCACTAGTATCGCGACCAGTGTTGGATTTGGAGGGTTGATCTCAAGAAACACATCAACTGGTTCTTGTTTCACCCTTATTTCCTCTCTCTTTTCCTCAACTCAGGGGGCGGGGTGGCCCTATTATCTTCTTCCACAAGTCTTAAAACCTCCACATCATCTCTGAATGACTCTGGAACCACTGCAGGCCCTTGCAGAGTAACATTTCCAACACCTTTCTCTTGTGGTTGCTCTGTTTCCTGGTTACCTTCCTCCATTTTCTCAATAATTGGCTCTGCCCTTGCAGGTCGATACCAACAGCAACATTTTCTTCCAACAGGTATATGCGAATAGCACCAACCATAGTTTCTTCAACCATTTTATAAAAAATTGCCTCTGGCCCTTACGGGTCGATACCAATAACAATGTTTTCTTCCAACGGCTCTGTGTGAATAACACCAACCACTTTTTCTTCAACTTTCCCCATAATCAACACTGGTTCTTGTGTAACAGTGTCAACCACCAGTCCTTCGATTTTTCAAATTTGTCCACCATTCGACACTGGTTCTTGTTTGACATTGTCGACGATGGTGCCCTTAGTTGTCCCTACAAATTTTAGTATTAGGGGAGAGATATTTTATTTCATTGAGCATCTAGGGGTGAAAAATTTCCTTTCCCCTCTTGGCAGGGAGGCAGAAAGAGGAGAATGAGGGATATCTCCCTTGATTTACATCCTTTATGCACCTTCTCTCACAATTCCTTCTCCTTCCCCTGGCTGTCTTGCACTTTCCTTCTCCTTTTCTTCCTGTGCCACTTGTTTTTCTGTTTCGGCTTCTTGCTCAATATTTGATGTTGGTTCTTGTGTAACAACGTTGACTATGACTTCCACTTCTTCCATTTATTTCTCCATCACTTTTGCAGGTGATGTTGGTTCTTGTGTAACAACATCACCTGCAATTTCTTCCACTACCAACAATTCTTCCATCAATTTAGTGGTCAACATTGGTTCTTGTGTAACAACGTCAACTACACTTCCTTCCACTTCCATTGCTCCTGCTTCCAGATCGACAGTCAAAGTCGGTTCTTTCGTAGCAATTTTGCCTGCATCCCCTTCTACCTTTGTTGGTGATTTTGTTGTAGCCTGCTCCGTCACCAATGCTTCCAATTGTTTCGACAACTGATGTTGGTTCTTGTGTAACAACGTCCTCTGTCTCTTCTTCCTCTGCCACTAATCCCTCTTCCTCTCTCGTCAACATCATGGCCACAAGTTCCTCTTCTACTAATTCAGTGAATTGTGGCCAAGCCACGGAAGTCTATGACAGGGCATTCACTACCAACAGCTTGACAAGCCTGTGGTTTGTGAGGTCCGCCCACGGTTGATGCGAACGATGAGAAAACCATGCCATTAACTGAAGGTTATTCCATAAAAAAAATGGCATATCTAGAGAATGCACATGATAGAACCAAAGGCATGAAAGAAGTTTAAAATGGTATTTGAATAGGGTAGCGAGTCGGCCTTCACAAGTGATGTATCACACCACAAAATATATGACCTTGGCCCATGTATGTGGCAAGGATTTCCAATCAGATCCCCTTCCCTTTTGAACCATGGTTTCTCCTTCTTGCAAGAATAATTTTGAAAATTATGGTAAGGGTGATTTCTAGGTGAACCATTTGTGCCCACCTTGCGAAAACCTGCTAACGGTCGATATAACTTCCTCTGTGATAGGAATGTCTAGCCCACGAACTCTGGAATAATTCCTGTCCAAGTTCAATGCAAATTTGATTGTAACGACTTCATCAAATCCATGCAACTTCTCAAAATAGGTATGCCACTCCACATTCTAAAAAACCATCCATACATCCAGATGGCTTTGGACCTGCGTTGTGTCTTTAGGTTCATTTCTAACAACTTTCCCACCCATTCTGCAAGTTTCTCTATATCAACACTTGGAGTAGAAGAAAAACTGTTGAAGAGTGAGTTAGCTGGTAAAGTTGTGATGACAAGGATTGCAGTTGCAAAGGATGCGGTGAAAGGGAAATCCAGGCGAATATTATGGGAGAAATCCATGGTGGATTATGGTAAATAATGGAAATTATTACAATGCATTGGAAAGGATTGTAATTCAATACAATCATACGTGGTTCAAGTTTCAATTCATATGGATACATGCACAAGGTATGGTGGGGAACAAAATGATGATGTGGAATGTATGAGTTGGCGTGATGTTTAACAACAATAATGACATATCATCATTTCTATTAAATATGACATGTTTAAAATTAATACAATACCTCCCCTCAACTAAGGGATGACCATCTACGATCATGTCTAGTCATGTCATAGGTGAAATGTCAATCAAATCCATGAAAATAGTTGGGGATGTACCTGGAAACTTACCTTGATGGAGTAACATCGGAGGAGTAATAGCACTAGAGTAACAACACCAGAGGAGTAACAACACTAGCAAAGTACTTGCAAGAAAAATAATGATAGCATAGTAAGAACACTTATATATATATATATATATATATATATATATATATATATATATATATATATATATATATATATATATATATATATTAAGCAAGAGGTGCAGAGGAATAATTCTTTGCACTAACAATTTCAAAACCAAAATTATCAGAGAAATGTTTAATAAAGGATTCTTTAGAAACTGGATGATGATACAATATGAGGTGATGTCCATTTACAATCAAGGGAGTATGTGCCTCATTGATTGTTACGAGTCTAACAGTCCCGTTATCAAACACTGTGTCAACTTCATATGGTCCCATCCATTTAGAGCAAAGTTTTCCTTTAAAATCTTTGAACCAAGAGTCATAGAGAAATTCCCAATCTCCTCTTTGAAACACCTTTTTATTGATAAATTTATCATGCCATTTAGTTCACTGCTACTAAATTGCAGTAGTGTTCTGGACAACTACCAAACAAATTTCATCCAACTCATTTAATTGTTCCAATCGGTGTTTCTGAGCTTCTATAAGATTCAAACCTACTTCAAGGGCTGTCATGAGAATATTAATTTCGAATTCCACTAGAAACAAAAGGGATTTCCCATAGACAAGCTTGTATGGTGAAAACCTTGTTGTGTTTCACCATGTTTCTCTATACGCCCAAAGTGCCTCAGGAAGGTTTTTGGCCCAGTTTCGATGATGGTTTGCTATAGTCTTTGTAAGGATATTCTCCAACACTTTAATTGTATTTTCAACTTGAACATTCACCTGAGGATGATATGGATATGCCACCCTGTACTTGATTCCATACTTCTTCATAATTCTTGATATCAGATGTGATGCGAACTGTGCCCCTCCATCTGAAACTATCTCTCTAGGAGGTCCGCACCGAGCGAAAATTTTCTTCGAATAAGAAGTTTGTGACAACTTGTTCTGTTGCTTTCACAATAGCCTTGGCCTCTATCCAATTTGTCACATAATCCATGCAAACTAGGATGTGGAATTTTTGATGTGATAATGGATTGAATGGCCCAACAAAATCGATAGTCCATTTCTCAAAGGGCTCAAGAACTAGTTGAGTGTTGGCTTAGGGCATCCTGACCCAGGTTCAGAGTTAGTTGCGCCAACCAACAAATCCATACACTATTGGCCCTTTTGGAAACAACCTGTATAGCGCAGGTTGTAGTCTCACCCGAAGCAGTATGGGGGGATGCAAGAACCAAGTTTCTGCATCTAGAGACAAGTGTGATGTCTTTTAGTGCCTTCATATCTACCTTCGTGTAGATCGATAATCCATTAGGGATCAATACTATAACTCTACTAAAATAGTCTTCAGACCTTCGCAAAGGTCTATGAACAACCTCTGTGGACCCTTAACAGTTGATTTATCCATTTACGCACATTAGAGAACATCCTAGATTAGTGTTCACGCAGATCTACTTAAGTTATTTAGTAAACATAACATAATTCATCTCAGTCTTCATGAAAGTACTTAACATGCATTGAGTACATTTATTAACACTTATTCAAGAGAATTGCGCATCATTAGACCAATATTTCATAAACACATTATTTATCCACAGCATATATCATAAACAAAAGTAATAGAGATAAGCAGATATACACAGGATTCCTTCGTAACTTTCTTTATTTATCTTCAATTCAACTTTATAGACTCAAAACTACACTGTGCACTCAGCTGTAGGGGTCGGAACACTTAGCTGCGGATTCTACCTAGGCCTCTGCACACTCAGCTGCAGAGCCTTTCTCTCCTATCTGACCCACTTCTCTGCACTATCCCTTCTCTTCTGTTGACCCATTACATCTCAGATTATGCCTTAGACTCTCTAAGACACACCTATTTATAACATTTTACATACAATCCCATGGTCCGAGGACCATGGGTGGATCTCAAAATTGACTCAAACTTTACAGAAACAAGGGGCTAAAACCCCTTTTAATTCTAATCATCTACGCGCTCTGCATCCAAAAATTGCAGACAATTTACATTATTTATAAAAAATACATCAAAAATTGGGTTATTTTAACCCCAAAATTGACCCAGGGGACCCCATACCAACATTGAGGTTGTAATGATATCTCATCCGATTGACTAGGCTGTCCCATCCACTAACATCTATCACACCCTCAGACATATTTCCTTGCATCACGAAAAAAAGGGCTAATAGTACCTCATCTATAACACCTTATGACTTGTCCTCTTATCTACGAAATTCCCTCCACAGGGGCCACCATGAGAAAATTTCAGGACATCATAGATGTCATCTTCACCTACGCAGCACCGTATTTTTTGATCACATCCTGTATAAAAGAGGTATCCCTCTATCCATGAATAGTGGGCACTATGATGGATAATCCTTCACTACTCTCTGTATGATAAGTGTTGAGGTAATTTTACTATAGCAAGATAATTAGCAATATCTGCATACCATGAAGTGTAAGTAGAAATTCAAAATGATATTCATCTAGAAAACTATCCTCTACATGTTTTTATTGGGAAATCTAGTGTTCATTTAGAGTTTCTAGTCCCACTAAGATGGGTAGCTATCTTAGAAACAAACAAACTAAAGTTACTTGCGTTTTCCTTTATGAGAAGTAGATGAGAGAGAAGTAGAGAGTACCAACCTCAGTCTTTCGCTTGTCTCCTTACTTGTTTCCTCTCCCCTTTGACAGATCTTTGCCGCTCCTTCCTTTCTTACCCCGCTTCAAAGAGCACCTGTAAAGTCAAAGCAGCATGATACCATCAAAGCATAGAGATCTACAATCATAAACAATAGAGGACCAGATATATATTGACCACACAAATGCATATATTAACTCAAACATACAAGAATGTGGAGGAAAACTCAAATAGCTTTATTGATAGAAAGAGTAGAAGAGAGGATTACAACCCATTGATTTGACCCACGTCTTCCTCCCAGCAAGAAATCCCTTCTTCACCTCATGAAAATCTTAGATCACGCAACACTATGATGTTCCACCAAGAAACTAACAACACTTCCTTACAAAATACAAGATTCGAGCATTTGGATCTTTGGGATGAGGGATCCATATATAGATGTTTGCAGGGGGGTGAGTCAGCTTCTGGGATTTTGATTAGTGTCCTCTCTCTGATAGTTCTTAGTTCCACTTGGAGATTCATGATCTCTTACTCATCCCTGGGCAAATTCAGAGAGGCAAGTGTCACAGGAGAAGTTTCTGGAAGATTCCATGATCATCCACCTTGCAAACTATCTCTTCCATTTGTCTACTCTCGCCCATCACACCCTACAGAAGGGCTTTCCAGTATGCATCGCACTTTTTGCATGTGGTAGGTGAGATGCATCGCACCCTTAGCACTAAGCAGTCTGTATGGTCTAGTTTTGACCAGTTCTGAGCAGTTTTCCATGGAGAACTTCTGGGAGATGATGTAATCAGCTGACCTTGTTCCTTTAGGGTGTGAAACAACACTTTTAGGGACTGAGAAGCCCTTGGTTTATGGACATATATGATTGGGGTTTCAGTGCCCAAATATTTCTATTACAGTTGCCCCCTAAAGCATGAGGTCGTATATCTTTTGATGTCCGGTGAAATGCTTTATCATGAGGATCCAAGGTTCTTCGAACTAGAAGGCGACCTGTAATAAGATACAATACAATACATTATCTTCATAATATTTTCATGATCTAGCTGAGGCGGGCATTCCCATGCTCAGCTTTATAAATTCATTCTCATGTACATAGGACAGACAACCGTCTGTGTGGCAGACTGATGATTCTGGTAGAGCCATCATCCTTTGGTTCGGATGATCATTTGTGCAGCAATGATGTACATTTGATGTCTTTATTTTCCTGACTATATCGCAGCCCAGATGGATGAAACTAGATCCGGGGTCTTCAAACTCGTTCAATCTTTGCCCAAAGCACAAGTCGATCCATGTGAAAAGATGTTCTGGAGTCGAACATGGAAAGACATCACCTGATTACCAACCAATGACGCAAGCTGTTAACAGGCGCAAGAGGAATCACCGATAATGATGATGACCCTCAAGGTATGGCAGTACAATTCACGTGGTGTGAAAATGGGACTTGGCGTCGAACACCACGCAAAATATTTTGGGTCGAAGGCCATTGATGTAAACCTGTCGCCGGAAGTGAGAAACTTGCCATTGAGGCATGCAAGCTTCAAAGTACTGAAAGGGTTGTTCCTAGATTGACTTCTTGTATAATGAGCTAATGTTGACAAGAAGTGATCCATCATAGGAGGGCATTAATGAATCCCACATCTACGACATGGAATGGAGCAAATGATTTTGTGGAGGTGAAAACGATCTGATGATACAGGGTTCAGGGTGGCGGTCATGAAAGAATGAAGTGTGAAGGTATTGCAGCGGATGAGACACAAGCTAGGTTGGTGAATTCTCTGAGCGACTTCTCTTGAACATATCGGTGACACTGAAGTGGATTGGTAGCGTTAACCCCAAAAATGGATGGTATGGTGGACCAATGGTATTATGACCAGTGAACGGAATAACCCAACCCGACTCAATCATGGTGATGGAGTGAAAGTGTCATGTTCAAGAGCGACTTGCTACCAATAAAGTTTCTTCAAGTTTTCTTCCCAATTTTTCCCCAGTCATTGCTGACCAGTACCTCTTTATTTTTTTCAAGCTTGAGGAGGATAACATATGCTTGTTCTATAATTTCCCTTCAGGCAAACCCGTCGCTATGTTTTAACGAGCCTAGCGACAGTGAAACTCGTTCTTGCCTGCATGGACAAGTTTGTCGCTATTGGTTTTAACGAGTTTAATGACAAAGATAACTTGGTCCTTTTTCAATTTTAGAGAGTCTAAAAAGGGACGGAAAGGAAACTCCAATAATCCTTTTTAATCATATAATCCCTTAAGTCCGAAAAAGTATAAAATAATACGAAAGGGATGAATTTTCGATAGTTTTAATGAGCCGAACAAGACAAGCGCTTGATCTTTTTGTGTAATGATCCCTCAGGTCCAAAAAGATTAAAATCTAGAGGAGGGATAACACTTCTGATCATTTTAACAAGCCGGAGAGGCCAATTTCTCGGCAATATTTTCATATTTTACGAGTTAGATGAAAAGAGCTTAAAGGAGACTCGTTTTTGGAGGAACAAGTGATATTTTCAGGTAGCAGCTGGTTCCAGGTAAGGTTTGGAACTCGCCAACCATGGCAGTGTAAAGAAGATGGCTAACAGAATCACTCGTCACAGTTGTTCCTCAAAAGGGGTAAACAATCAAATTGAGGCGTATGATTAGCTAAAACAGAGTGGAGGTGATGGTAAGAACACGACCAAGGCTCAAAAGCTGATGATAATGCGTTCGCAATGGTTATTTACCGGAGGTGGGTTCACTTTTTAATGATCTTAAACTCTAGTGGAACATATGCTCATTGCTAGGTTTAATTTTTAACAAGCTTGAACTTTGCGTAAAACTGCTCGTGGCCTGGTTCATTTTTTAATGAGCTTGAACCATGCGAAAACATATGCTCAGATTTGGTTTCATGTTTACACAAGCTTAAAACGAAAAACTATGCTTGTTATAAGTTCGCATGCCCCCAGCATAATGATGCAAATCGAGGTGCATGCCCCCCAAGCTTCATTGCATTCAATGCGGTTGTTGGAATGAAGGTTTACCTTCGAGATCTTTGAAAGACTCGACTTGGATTTTACGAGATCGTAATCAAAGACTCAATTTGGAAAGGGAGTTGTTTCATTTTTTAGTGAGGTTGACACAAAAAAAGAACTATCCTCAGAATCCACCGTATTTACAGTATTTGATAGAAAATCAAAAACTGAAGGATGATTAAGGTCGCTGGAATAATCTTCGTGGTAATCCAGAAGATGGGAACGATGGTGGTAATCTTCCCATGGTGCCTCTCCTATCATCATTGACTGAATGATTCCTTCGTCTATAGAATGTACATGCGACCAAGGATCTGAAGAGGTGCCATATTCCTTAGACCTATCTATCCAAACACTCGATGAGCGTTGATTTGGGTTTTCCCCCCAGGCCAAGAAAATTGATTGCTACAATATTTCTATTGGGCTTGGAGGCAATACCTGGTGATGATCCATGCTAACATTGTGATCGGACATCTTCTGAATAGAAGATACCATATTGCAGGTTCCCACCGTGGCCACTTCCGCCAGATTGTTTGGAGGCGGTAGGGAAAAAGTACCCATCAATGTGGGGTATTTTAGTAGGCCTACTCCGATATTTTGAAGCAATTGAGAGCTTCCGTGGATCATCGGAATGCTTCCCGTAACTTGTGAACTATTGGGGAGAAATGTTTGTTGGTCGACGATTGTAATTCCTCCTTGGAAGGGAAATGCAATCTTTCTGAAGTATGTCGACACAACAGTAGCCATAGCATAAATCCAGGGCCTTCCCAGTAGGATGTTGTAATCGAGGTTTCCATCGATAACTTCAACATCAATTTCTACTGTTTTTCCCCCAGTTCGACTTGAAAGTTACTTAAAATCCCATACAGAGTGTATGTCCATCCATCAAATGCTTTTAATGTCATTGACGATCGCGACAAGGGTGGTGAGCCTAAAGTTTTCCAGCAACTCATTGACATAATACATGTAGATGCCCCCTCATCAATAATTGTTTGATGAACAGTTTTGTTGAGGGCTTTCACTTGAATGAGGAAAGCGAGCTGAGCTAGTAACTGCGGGTCATATCCTTTATGATTAAAGGCCACAAGATTGGAATCCACTGGGTCAATCCCACCAATTGCTGATAATAAAGCCTGCTTTTGGGAGGAGCAATTTTGTAGTACCTCAAGTGTCGACATAGCAGATGGCGATTAGGCCAGGTCCTTTACTATATTATATTTATGTGCTGCTCTGGCACAAGGATTAAATGTCGATTTGTGTACTACTCCATTTGGCGGCTTTATCGTTAGCTCAGGAATGATGGGTGGCACAACTTCGGTTGAAGTTGTTGTCGAACTACTAGGTTGATCAGCAGCCTTGTTGTTCGACAGCTGTGGATTCCTGTAATCTTTATTCCTTGTTGATATCAAAGCATAATTTTGTTGTTTTGAAATGGACAACATAAGCACTTGGGATGGGGAAGCATTGTCACTAGCAACTAGATTGGTTCCTGGGTTTGGAAACGGATCAGTTAATACTGCTAAGGTTTTTGAATTCTTAAAGAACATTTTGAGCTGAGGTTTATGTGGACAATCTTTTATCCAATGATCCTCATCGCATATAAAGCATGGATGACTAGGTTTCCTTTCTCTAGAAGGGTTTGTAAAAGATTTTTCAGGAGACGACTCATCCTGCTTCTTCTTTTTCCCTTTCTTTTTCTTCTTGCCTCCTAGTTGCTTTGGTTCTTTGCCTTTGTCGGCCAAAATGGCATTAACCTCCGAGGCGAGAAGTTCCTCATTTGCATTTTGACTAGAAACCATACGGGCTTTCTTTGATGTAGCCTTTACGGTTTTCGTGCTAGTCATACCTATCACGCCATTGCCGGCATGAGAGTCTTTTTTTGATTTAGGAGGAGGAGGAACGGAAAACTCTGGTCTAGGAGCATCAGGGATTTTGTCGTAGAGTGTGCCAGACTGAGTATAGATCAAGTCTAGATATTGTGCACGAGCAATGACTTGCTCTTCAGTGACGACCCCTCCCTTTGCCACATCTTCTATAATAGAAGGCAACAATGAATTAATAAACCATTCAGCTAGCAGTTGATCAGGAACATATGTTTTTACCATTCTACGACAACGTCGCCACTCATGAATATGATCAGATATGTGAGTGGCTATCATTTGCTTGAAATTGGTAAGAAGCTCTGTTCCTGTTTCGTACCTTATTGGTAACTGAAAATGGGTTAAAAAGGTTGTGGCAAGGGCACTGAAGTTATCGAATGAAGCTCTAGGCAATTCGATGTACCATTTTTCTGCCGGACTAGTTAACGTTCACTGAAAAAGGCGAAGCCTAATCGAATCATCATTGAGAGTGTTGGATGAACACCACAGATGAAAGGTCATCACATGATTCGACGGGTCTTCACCCGGATTTCCATTAAATTTAGGAATATCTGATGGAAGTTTATGAGGAATCGCTGGCCACCAAGGGGCATAAGCAATTGGATCGTTTGTTAGCCGATTTAGATCTAGTAACTCTAAAGTCACCATGAAGGGCAACTGTTGATTCAGGTTCGGCGAAGCATACCCAGGATAAGATGGGATCGCCTAAGTAGTGGGTCTTTGCATACCAGCATAATGTATTTGATGTTGGTAACTTTGGTAAGGCTGCTAGGCATAACCATTATGATATGATTGATGTTGATAATTTTGAATATACTGTTGCCCATTACCCGCAAAGCTTTGTTGCTCAGGTCCTCGGTAAGCTTGTTGGAATTGCGGTTGTTGATAATCTACCAGCCATGGTTGCGCAGCCATTTGCTGTTGTCCAATACTGGCTGTCTGACCAAGATCGGGGGTAATTGTACCTGTTTGAACTTGGGTCGCTCCGGTTAAGAAGCCACTAATTGGCGATTGTGGTGGTGTCGTGGAGACAAGAGGCTGTTGTACGACCTGAGAAACTTGAGGTTGGCATACAACAGGCAACGCTTGTACTTGCGAAATTGTCACAATAACCAGTGTAGTGGGGATATTCGACACAAGTAGATTTGGTTGCATTGGGTATACAACTCTTGATTGTTGAGGCAGTATTGACACCCAACCATTGGATGTAATTCGATCCCCAATGGAGTTGCCATTTTTTTATCAGGAAATATAGTGTCCATTTAGAGTTGCTAGTCCCACTAAGATGGGTAGCTATCTTAGAAACAAACAAACTAAAGTTACTTGCGTTTTCCTTTATGAGAAGTAGATGCGAGAGAAGTAGAGAGTACTAACCTCAGTCTTTCGCTTGGCTCCTTACTTGTTTCCTCTCCCCTCTGACAGATCTTTACCGCTCCTTCCTTACTTACCCCGCTTCAAAGAGCACCTGTAAAGTCAAAGCAGCATGATACCATCAAAGCACAGAGATCTACAATCATAAACAATATAGGACCAGATATATATTGACCACACAAATGCATATATTAACTCAAACATACAAGAATGTGGAGGAAAACTCAAATAGCTTTATTGATAGAAAGAGTAGAAGAGAATATTACAACCCATTGATCTGACCCAGCGTCTTCCTCCCAGCATGAAATCCCTTCTTCACCTCATGAAAAGATTAGATCACCCAACACTATGATGTTCCACCAAGAAACTAACAACACTTCCTTACAAAATACAAGATTCCAGCATGACCTGAATTCTGTTGTGAACTCTCGTATGGTTGTTCTCCCGGAGGGAACAATGAAAGGGCATATTGTCCCCCATATGGCGGTAATCCAGTGCTCAAAGGTAAAATTGGCCTCTGAAGATTGGACTGCCCAAATTGATACTTTTGTGAAGGATCAATTTGCTGAGACCCAACATAAGAGATTCCAGATATTATTCTAGATGAACAAACGGGAACAGACCATACTGTCGGAACAGTCCCTAGGTGGACTCCATCTAGCGATTGAGAGCTAGTTGGGACAGATGGTATACCAACGAACATTGTTGGAGTAGTTGTAGGAGGTTCTGCTACTGTTGCATCAGATGACACAGTCCTAGATGTCGACAGTTGTTCAGACATATCGAGTCTATCCAAAACATTTCCTAGCGATTCTACAGGAACTTGCGATGAAGGGAGACTAACTTCTAACGAAGAAGGATATAGGGTGATACCAGCTCCAAAATGTGATGGATTACTGGTTGGAAGATCCTCCTCAATCTCTTCTATAGCAATCAATCCAGGTGGGAGAGGTAGACCGTTGGGTCTGTAAAATATTTCTGGTGCCGAAGAAGGTATAGACTCTGCAGCGATAGATGATGAAGGGATAACACCTTCTGAATTAGTTGTAGATGGAGTTGGTTCAACAATAGATGTGTTTACTGTTACACTAGGATCAGTTCTAATATCCTCTTGTGACTACGAAACTTCTTCTGTAAAGGCAGGGATACTAGAAATGGTTGGAGTAACTGGAGTCCCTGAGGATGTTGCAACACAAGTTCCAAGCAAACCAGGGGACTTTGACCCGGTTAAACGAGTTCACCTGGTCTGGAATAGTTTTGTTTCCGAAGTAAAAGACGGTTAACTCATTAGTCTCCGTGAACGATGGGCTTTCGATTGAATTTCTTCCACGATTGTGGATTACTTGATTAACTCAAAATAAAGGGGAAAATGTGATTCTGAATTAAATGAATTTTAGACACTTTGACACAACTTGCTTTTTCAATTTTTAAGAGTTGAGAAAAAGCTAAATATGACTCTAGTCACCTTCGATTTTTAATGAGCCTGAAGTGACAAGTGCTCAGATGGACCTTTTCCTTTAAGGAGTCTGAAAAGGAACGAAAGAGACTACTCTGGAAATCTAGACAGAGGGATTATCAAACCAATTGCAAATCTGCAGAATACCTTTTATGGTACGACAATCAATCTTCCCGAATGCTGTGTTCAGTGCATTGCGATCGATAGGGTGGCAGACACGACTTCCTAAGGATAAAGGATATAGCCTATTGTGGTCTCCCAATATATACTCAATGGTACGTGGGAGCACAAGTCCGTACTGGCACTTATCGTCTCAAAGAGGAGGAATCACCCAACCTATGATGAAAGCGATAGTTACTAGGCTTTACGACGCTGGAATATGTCTCTAGCCTAGACTTCTAAATGTTGTGCGTTAGGTTCCAAAGCATTTTTATGTTCATTGAATTTATTTCACAATTGATCTTTCTTAAGAAGTTTGCCTTTAAGGTTCACCGCATGATGTAGATATACAATTCCTAAAATGCAATCTAAGATGATAAACAGTCGTTTATTCTTCTTTTTGCAATGAAAATCCTAGCTACTAAGGAAAGAGAAGCGAGATTCTTTCAACATAGAGCAGAGAGCACACACTAGATGCACTGTCCTAAATCAAAATCAACAAGTAGTCTAGATGCAAATGCACATGCATGTATTTGTTTTCCGTTTTCTTAATGTTTGAATGACAAAAATAATGCGAAGTACAAATTTGAATTATCTTTTCAAAGCGACAGTACTAACGATTTTCTCTTCAAAATACGAAAGGAAGACAAGGATGACACTTTGCGATTTTGAGTTGAAAACTGCTTTCGACGCTTGAAATACTATTAATTCAAATCAAATACAAGAGTAACAGTGTAATCAACCATCAAGAAGAGTAGGATTCTTTTCTTTGACTGAAAACGACACTTGCGACACTTCCAAATCAAAAGACAACAGTTCAATCAAGCTACTTCTTTCTAAAGGAGAACTATAAATGGCGAACAATACATAAAAACATTCACAATTATTTGTACAATGGAGGATGAATAATGCAAAGGAAGGGAGTTTCCACAGTGGTATACTGATCACAGACAGCAAAACTCTTGAATAAAGCTGAAGAGAGTGAAGAAAAAACCAAAATTTGGAGGCAGAAACAGTCTTATTTGATCATCGCACCTGTAACACAGGGAAACAGGGATGCATCTCACCTACTACACACGGGAGGTGCGATGCATCCAGATTTCCAAGAGGAGAAGGTGCGATGGTCCAGGGACAAGACTTTAACTTGGTTTTTGGTCACAATTTGTAGCTTAGTTCAGGGATTTAGGCCGAGCTAATGATAGTCAGTAAATACAAATCATAGGGGCTGATCTAATGAGGTTACTTGAGCCACCACCAGGGCAATTAGGATGTTTGCAAATCAGTTGTTTAGTTTATAAACAAAACCCAGAGATGGACTGAAGCAGCATTGATCTACTTTGCACTTGCATAGCAAATGCAGTTCGAAGGCTAGCTGGCTTAACTTGAGGATCTGTCTGTAGTTTATAAAGCAAACAAATATAAATAGGCAAACAAGATATTCGCTCCGTAGTGGAGTCGCCATTTTGTTATCGGGAAATCTAGTGTCCATTCAGAGCTGCTAGTCCCACTAAGATGGGTAGCTATCTTAGAAACAAACAAACTAAAGTTACTTGAATTTTCCTTTATGAGAAGTAGATGAGAGAGAAGTAGAGAGTACCAACCTCAGTCTTTCGCTTGGCTCCTTACTTGTTTCCTCTCCCCTCTGACAGATCTTTGCCGCTCCTTCCTTGCTTACCCCGCTTCAAAGAGCACCTGTAAAGTCAAAGTAGCATGATACCATCAAAGCACAGAGATCTACAACCATAAACAATATAGGACCAAATATATATTGACCACACAAATGCATATATTAACTCAAACATACAAGAATGTGGAGGAAAACTCAAATATCTTTATTGATAGAAAGAGTAGAAGAGAGGATTACAACCCATTGATCTGACCCACCGTCTTCCTCCCAGCATGAAAGCCCTTCTTCACCTCATGAAAAGCTTAGATCACCCAACACTATGATGTTCCACCAAGACACTAACAACACTTCCTTACAAAATACAAGATTCCAACTTTTGGATCTCTGGGATGAGGGATCCATATATAGATGTTTGCAGGGGGTTGAGTTAGCTTCTGGGATTTTGATTAGTGTCATCTCTCTGATAGTTCTTAGTTCCACTTGGATATTCATGATCTCTTACTCATCCCTGGGTGAATTCAAAGAGGCAAGTGTCACAGGAGAAGTTTCTGGAAGATTCTATGATCATCCACCTTGCAAATTGTCTCTGCCATTTGTCTACTCTCGCCCATCGCACCCTATAGAAGGGCATTCTAGTATGCATCACACTTTTTGCATGTGGCAGGTGAGATGCATCGCACCCTTAGCACTGAGCAGTCTGTATGGTCTAGTTCTAACCAGTTCTGAGCAGTTTTCCATGGAAAACTTCTGGGAGATGATATAATTAGCTAACCTTGTTCCTTTAGGGTGTTGTTAACACCCAGGTTGTTCCCTTTGACTCCCAAGGAAATACGGCCGGGGTAACCACTAACCAATCTTTGGATCACTGCTTCTAGCCAAAGTGTGATCAGAGAGGGCTCTCTCTTTATGATTTGTATCTGTTATGATAGTGTTTTAGGCTAGGTATTATGCACAGGTTTTGTTTATGTTTTGGTTGAAGATTTTCTTTCAGGTCTTGTGATGTAATGTTCAAAGAGTCAAATATCATTGGGCAATGGAGTCTATGGCTGTAGGTGTCTAGAAACCTTGAGGTGAACTGGTGAAACTTACAGGGCCATTTGGATACTTCATACAACAAAAATTTTGATTTATAACATGAACAGGTGAAACAAACAGTGAAAGCATTTAAGAATTTTCGCTAAAGTATTTAAGTATTTCCACCAAACTAGGTATGGAAAACGGATAGATGTCTCAGGAGCAAACTTGAATCCCTGGGAATGTCTATCACTGTAAAAGATATAGTTTAAAGTGCAGCAATTAAGATTTACACTTCATTCACTGTATCTGAAGAAAACATGGATAATAGCTCAGATTGAGTTCAGGGTAATCAGTGATTAAATCCTGGAACTATTCTTCTACTTTGCTATTAAGTGTAAAACATTTAAACAATAAAAGAGAACAAAAGACTCGAAAACATGTAACACAGAGATTTAAGAAAGACTTATTGTTTTATGAAACACTCTGGAATCCTGCAACATTCACCATTCATCACAATGCATCAAGGTACACCAAGCTTCGGAAATTCCATTCACCCTTTGTATTATTTCTCTGAGAATTTTACAGCAAATGAGATGCCCAAAATGAAAATAACAACAACCTCTTAAGATTATGTGCGGGGTGAATATATACTTCGATTTTTACAAAAATATCTGAGTTCTTAGTTATCTCAGACTTAATATCCTCACCAACTTTGAGATATTTTTATCAGAAATTTATTACAGCATTGAATACAAAATAAAGGCGTCTTGATGTTCTGTCAGAAGATACTTTTGGCCTTTGGAAGCTGCTGAGTCGGTTGGGGACGTGCTGTTCAAAATGTGGCGAGCTGTCATTATTAGTGATGAATCACTTTTTGGATGCTTTTCAAACATTAATCCTTTTACACTTGTCTTCTGGTGAGCTGAGCTGGCAGTGGCCGAATGTCTTGAAACTACCGTGGCAAAATTTGGAGCATGGCCTGCCACCAGTCCTCCTTAGGCATTTGGTGCCTCCGAATTTTAATTAGAGTCTCGTCAAGCTCTGTATATCTGAAAAAACTAGGAGGAGTTTCAAATAAATGATTTACCTCATTTTCAACAAAAAATGAGCCTTCAAGCTTAGTGTACAAGCTCTGTCCTGTTGGAGGAACTGTTTCCTCAGAAGTACTGCTGGATGCAGTGATTTGATTTTCAATGTAAGCGGCCACCCTGTTTGTAAATTGATCTCTGCTGATCAATTTTCCTGTGCTGCTCAGCAGGCTAGGCAGTCCTCTTGCTTGTAGCATTCCCATTCTGAGTTTATAATCTTCAACTTCAGTCTGTATCTCATAACTTTTTCTTTCTGCCGTCTGAACATAACCTCTCAGAGTTAGCACCTTTTTAGCCATGAGGATGGCCTCTGTTCTGTTGGTGATTCCAACGGCTGCCAGCTCCTCTTTGTCTTGCCTGTTCAAAAATTCTATCAATTGGCTAGCTTGCTCAGGTCTGTTTCCTAGCACTGTCTTGGCTCTCTGGACATCTGTCTGGGCTTGTACAATTAAATCCATATGCTCATGCATTGTTTTAATGGATTTCCACTGTTTGATAATAGCTTGGGTAATTTTATTCCACAGGATTCTTTTGATTTCTGCCATAGTATTTTCCAGATTGAGCTCCTTCTCCAGGGCCTTTATTTTATCTTTTTGAGCCTTAATCTGTCTGCCCTGTTCTGCTACCGTTATCTTTGATTGGTCATATTTGGCATCTATCTCTGCCAGTTTTTCTTTTGCTTTCCTTATTTCATCCGCCTGTAGCTCCATTGCCTTGACAGCTTTGGTTAATTCTTCTATACTGGGGTGGGCATCTGTAGCTGATGTTGTACCTGCTGCTTCTGTTGTGGGGGCCACTGCTGCCCCAGAAGTTGTTGCTGTTGTGGAATCTGTTGGAGGAACTTGGAGTGTAGATCCTCCCTGTTTGTCTTGCAATGCTCCTTCCAGCTCTTTCTCTAGTTCTTGGATTCTTTGATCTTGCTGTAATAAGAGGTCAAGTTGTTCATTAACTTGCTTTTCCTTTTGCAATTCAGCTGTCTGAGGGTGTTTTGTAGGTAACAGCTTCAACCTCTTCTTCATGGCATTTAGATCATCATCCTTTTTCCTTATGAGGGCTTTTACCCCGGTTGGGTCACTAGGGTCATGCCCTAGATCAACAATAATCTCCTCAAGAGATTTTATCCTATTGTCCTTGGCCTTAGAGGACAACCTCTCAAAATCTAGTTGAGTGTTTGTGTTCTTCAAAGATTCTTTCAGCTCATGAGCTAATGTGGCCTTCTCTACCAAGGTGGCATAGACCATCTCCCCAGTCTGCTTGTGGAGCTCAATTTGGTCCATAGGATGTATGTCTTTGGCCAGGAACTCCACCCTTGTTTTGATGAAATCTGCAGTTGTCATTGGGTGCGGCCCCTTGGGTTTGAAATGGCTGAATATCATTTTTTCCTCTTTGAAGTCGTAGACCGACATCAACCTTTCCTGCTGGGCTGGAGTGGCATCTATAAACTGTTTGTAAACCTCAGCCCTCACTAACTCATTTGCTGCCTTGATTTCTTTGAAGGTAGCCTTAGCACTTTTAAGCTTCTGGCTTTGCTGAGAAGAGGATGACACCTCCAAACCAAGCTGTAAATTCTGCTCCTGCTGAAAGGAGCTTGTCCCTGTATGTTGGCTGCCTTCCCTGTCCTTTGCTGTATCGTTCAAGACATCTTCAGTGATGTCTTCCACCTCTGGGGAATCTGCCCTTTGCCTTTTGGCCTCTGGCTGGTGGGAGGATCCACTGAGGGGAGTGGACTCTTCTCTTTGCCTTTTAGTACCCCTCTCTTCATGTGCTGGGGTCTGCAAAACTGAGGTAGTTAATGGCTCAATTTGAGGTGGCGGTGTTTGCATTAGGGGGTTTTCTGGCAGCCCAGTTTGTGGCAGAATGGTTTGTCCTTGTTGCTGCTCTGTTTGTTGTTCTGTTTGATGATCTTTTTGCTGTGACTGTTGCTCTGACTGTTCCTTTTTTGCTTCATCCTCTGCATCCATTTTTCCTTTTCCTTTATCTAAGCCTGGTGCTACTGTAGAGAGTGTCTGCGGCGCTGTCCTGGTAACT
The DNA here is from genome assembly GCA_031772625.1 of Pinus tabuliformis. Classification (NCBI taxonomy): domain Eukaryota; kingdom Viridiplantae; phylum Streptophyta; class Pinopsida; order Pinales; family Pinaceae; genus Pinus; species Pinus tabuliformis. The sequence goes on from CM062807.1 coordinate 977,853,463, forward strand.
GAGGCTCCTTGTCCCACTGATTGAGGTAGTCTGAAAGGTACCTGGATCACATAGTCCAGGTCAATAGTCTTCTCAAGTTCTTTCATATTTCTAAGCATTCTTTCTTCTTCAGTTAAGCTCTCAACTAGAGTGTCCAGCTGCCATTCTTGTAAGTTGGCATACTTTTCTATGTGTGGGTAGTGGCAGTGTTTAATCCCTAGGAGTCTGTACTTAGTTCTCCTAGCAGTGATGAAACCTTGAGGGTCATAAGGGACCCATCGAAAACTGTATGACAATTTATATTTGTCCTTGAGGATCAAGTCTGCAGATTCCCATCCTTCCTTCTTGTTCATGATGAAAGGGCCCAACTCATTTTTAAAGTTAAGGTGTGCCTTTTTCTTGGAGCTGTGGAAATGGGTAAGGTCTGACTGAATCAATTGCCTGTAATACTCCAAGGCAAATAATCTCATAGGAACATACTTGGGTAGCCTGTATGGACAGAGCTCACAGCCATATACTCTGAACACAGTATGGTGTTCATATAGGTACCAATCACCTATTTTGTACTTCTTAGACAGCTGCAAAGCTTTCTTGATCTCATTAGATACTCTGGGTGGAGGGGACTTCATAAGCATGCAGGAGACTGGGTACACAAACTGGTCAACAAATTCACAGTAGGTATAGGGTGAATTTGTGATTTCATGATAGACTGAGGTCCAGAAAATGACAGATCTCCTCTCTCCTTTGTTATCCAGCCTTCTGATGTAGCATGGGAAAGCTTCAGAATGATAAAACATGAACAGGTGGTAGATATAAGCTGAGTATCTGAAGACCCCCTGCCTGTCCATTTTGCTCAATTGATCATGAATCCTATTGGCTATGAACTTAGCAAAGTTATACTTTCGGGCAGGGGGTTGACGTGGGCTGTAAGCAGACAGCAATACGAGCATGGCTTGATCCACATGCTTACTGTTTTGGTAACCTAACACATAGACTATCATGTCTAGTAGCAGCCTGCCTGAGTCATTGAAATGTTCATGCAGATAAGGGGGTGGCCCTGTAGACTGGCACTCAGCTCTCATGTAGTTCCTGGTGACCTTTTGCAGCTCCTCACTGGTCATCTTGTCACCAGCTTCCAGCAAGTACCTCATGGAGAATGGGACTAGCAACTCCGTTTGATCAAACTGCAACATCTTGTTGATGGACTCAGCATTTATATAAAAAAGGATCCTCCCTGATGGAGTATTGACAGCTCTGTGCTCCAGATCATAGTTTTGAGCACATAAGTGAATGATTTCAGGGAAAACATTCACAGCTGGGAGACAGTAATAGGGCAGGTTTGACTCCCACATCCCATCTGTACCAAGTCCTTCCTTATGGTCTTCCCTCAGTGTAGTGAAGGTTTTCAAAAAGTCCTTGTCTCCCTCAAAGTCATTGATGAGACAATCCTTGTCAATAAATGGCAAGGCCTCCAGTTCCTTATTGGTTTGATTCAGTGGAGTAACACTGAGGGAAGAGGATGCAGAGGCAGCCATGATTTAATCTGTATGTGTGCAGGGAGAGGTAATAGTTTAATAAGTCTTTGAAGACTTAAGCAGCAGGTAAACTGTACACAATGTGATGTCCTCTTCTAGTGTAAAATTGTAAGCAAGCTGGTAAATTGCTGCAAATTTCTCGGGGATGTGGATTGCCTAAGGGGACGTTGCAGAGACAGTGATAATCTTGTAGGAAGGGTGCAGGTGGCCTGTACTTGGCAAAAGGGAACAATGCCGAGTACCTCGGGGGCAAATTTTGCAGTTTTAACCCGCGAACTGATTTCTCCAATGTCAAATTGTAGCTTAGGGATGGGGCAGGTTGCTTGGGTTTGGTTTTAGGCGCTCAGGTGGAGCTGAATTAAGTGAATTTGCCAGTCTTTAATGGTGAATTCTACAGAGAATTGGAATTCATGGGCAAAGTGGAAGGAAATGGCAAAATACCTGGAAAATCGACTTGGAAGCTCGCGGGCCGGGTTGTGGAGACTTGGTGCCGTCGAATTCTGAACTTTGAATGGTCGGATTGCTGAATTTGATGGCTGAGTGAGAGGTTTCGCAGCAGCTGTTGGCAACGACTAGTTTCTCTTTCGCATGAAAATGAGCGAAAACGACTCATTTAGTCGTTTAAATCGTTAAATTTGGCAAAAGTGTGCATTTGGCGCTTTTCCGCCGATGACGTCAGCATGACGTCATGGCGGGGCCCAGGTACGGAGGTGACGTGGCGGCTGAGGTGTTCGCCAGGGTGGCAGGACACGGTGGCGGGCGGGTACAGTGGCGGGTCCGCGTGGAGGGCCACGGGACGCTGGGCGAGTACCGGCGAGGTGACGTCAGGGTGACGTGCAAATGACGTGGGAGGAGAGTGGTAATAGGGGTGGCGGTAAGCGGGTTCCCCGCACCACCTTTGGGCAAAGGCGGTAATGGGGAGGGGGGCTCCGAACAACCCCACCGCCTGCCACGCGTCCCTTGTACGGGATGGGCGAAACCACTTTCCCCGGACGCTAAAGGTCGGCAGGTCGGGGAGTGAAAATGACCGCCCACCTTTAGATCTGGGCGACGGAGATCTGACGACTGGCGGGCCTTCCGACTGGTCGAGCATGTTGGGGAGGGGTCCCGCCAGCGCAATAAAATATTCAATTTAATGATTGGGCGGAGGACTATAGAAAAGTGGATTTTTCGCAGTTTTTGGGTTTTTTGAGTTTTTTCAAGGGTTTTTATGGGAAAACGGGGTTTTTGTGCGTTTTCAGCAGAGAGACGGTGAGGGTTGAGGGAGAGGATTTCTGCTCATAACCAGAGGTCAGAGCACATCCAAGACAAGGTTGACCACAGTCCCAGGTGGACTGAAGTCCCCTTAGACCATTTACTTGGCTATAATGCCAGAAGGAGAATATGTAGATAATGCTGGGATTTATACACCTTGGTGTTAGTAATATTAGGGAGAAAGGTGATATAAGGGATTTATATAGTAGAGTTAGTGTTAGTTATGGAGGAGGGGGTGAGTGGATGTGGAAACCATTGAGTTTATATGAAACAAGCTTGGTTTCAAGAGTAGATCAAAATGAAAAGATTTTTAGACAAGAAATGTGGCTTTTAAAGATCAAGAACCACCATGAAAACTTAGTCTTTTCCATGAACCTCAGGCTAGTGAGGGAATGTTAGAAATGAAATTGGAGGGGAGTGAGGGAAATTAGTCATGTTTCCAGCTGTAATCTTTTGCCTTGCTGCCCACCATCACCAATCTTGCAATGATAGGGATAACCTTTCTGCAACCCCAGCTACCTACCCAGCTACTTGCCTAGCATTTTATTTCTTCTTGGAGGGTGCATTTGGACTTGCAAACCCTTACTTGCCTTTTCTTTTCTTTGGCTTTTTCTTTTGCTTTTTCTATCTACTTCTACCCTTATCTCTTCCAAGGTCCCAGATTAAGCTGTTGGGATCCTTTTCTTCTCTACCTAAACTAGTTGTCTGCCAAGATTAAACAGTTTGGACAGACTTCTTTCTCTAGTCTACAACACAAAATTGAACACATGGCATGATCCAGATTAGACTGTTGGATCATCCATCAAAATTTGAAATAAGGTCATCAACATTTGAAACACTTTACACACCTTCTTGCTCTTTAGGAAATATGGGATCTTTGTGAACTCAAAGCAGAGCATATTTGGACTTTCTCTTGCCAATCATGAAATATGAAACCTATTGGTATAGGTATCCAACAGTGGCTCCACATGGGGATGGTTTTTCTTTTGAAAGACCAAGAACAGCAGGTCAGATTGCCTTGTTCCTTAGCTGCCCATACCAATCTTTGAACTTTACTGCATTAATGTGTCAAAATTGTGTGCTTCTTTCTTGGAAGACCTCTGATTCTATTTGCCTCTTGCTGTTTGGTGAATCACTTAGGAAACTGCATTGTTACAATCCAAAATAGACATAATATGTACATCTGCATATATACAAGGGAACCTGATGTTGCAATCATGGGAAATAGTCATAATAATGCTTCAGCATCCTGCCATTGACAGGACCTTCATCCAAGTCAGTTTCAGTCAGACTGTTGAGGAAGTAAGTGTTGTTACCTTGCACTGCTTGGACAGCAAATGGTCCTCTCCATAAAGAATCAAATTTTCCATGTTTTCCTTTCTCTTCTCTTCTCGTATCCCACTTTAAGACTTTGTCCCCCACATTGAAATCTTCTGCTTTGGTTCTTCTATCAAAGGCCTTTTTCAGTTTCTCTTGTAATGTCTGCACTCTGCTGAAAACTTGTTCTCTGGTCTGCTGTAAACAAATTATCTGATTGATCCTCCTTTGCATATCATTTGGCTCTGCTTGACTTTCTTGCAGAAGCTTCATAACCGGTACTCCTAGTGATGATGGAAACTTGGCCTCTAGTCCATAGACCAACTCATATGGGCTGGTCCCAATAGATCTTTTTGTTGTTAGTCTATCTGCCCATAAAGCATTTACTAGTTTCTTATGCCAGTTCTTTTTGTTATCTTCCAGCACTTTCTTTATGATATTTATTAAACTTTTGTTTGATGATTCAGCAAGGCCATTTCCTTGAGGATAGTAAGCAGTAGAATGGCCCAAAGTAATGTGAAATTTATGGCAGAAGTTCACCATTTTCTTGGATCTGAAGGCAGCAGCATTGTCTGTTATTATCTTGTCCGGACAGCCAAATCTAGCTAGTATATTGTTTTCCAAAAACTGAATGATTACTGAATCATTTGCTTGTCTGCATGGGGCAGCTTCAATCCACTTGGTGAAGTAGTCTGTTGCTGTTAAAATCCATCTGTGTTGGCCTGAAGATGAGGGATGAATTTCCCCAATGAAATCCAAGCCCCATTGTTGGAAAGGTCTCTCTGTTGCAATGGGCTTCAAAGGGAGTGGCAGCAATTGTCTTTTGCCTTCAAACAGTTGGCATTTGTGGCATGAGGCTGTAAATTTCTTAACATCAGAGAACATGGTGGGCCAGTAATAACCAACCCTCAATATCTTGTCCACAGTGGACTTCCAGTACAAATGTCCACCACAGTCTCCAGCATGGAAATCTTGCATGATATTGTGAGTTTCATTCTCCATTAGACAGTGCAGCAATATACCTTCATGGTTTTTCTAAAGTAAATTTCCATCCATCACACAAAATCTAGATGTTTTCATTTTTAGGAACCTACACTTAGTTCTGGACAGTCCTGGGGGAGCACACAGGTTTTGTAACACATAACAGATATCAGAGTACCAGGGAGATTGTTCAAAGGCTACATTGATCTTTGGAGTCGCCAGCTCTGTTTCACTGTCCATCTGATTGATATCTAAGGCTTGGAAATTTGCTTCTGTCATTAATTTGGCCAAACCTTGCCCTTTTATTAGCTTTGTAGGTTTTATTTCAATGTCAAATTCTAGTATGTTTGCAATCCATTTTCCTCTCCTGCCCTCTAAGTTTTCTTGGGTGAGAATGTCTTTGACAATAGGACTTGGTACGTAAGCCACAACATGGGAGTAAAGGATGTAAATCCTAAAGTCTTTAATAGCTTTGATCAAAGCATAGGCTTGTTTCTCCATAATTTGGTACTTTAGAGGAGCATCTCTAAGAGCTCTGCTGAAGAAGGCAATAGGTTTCTCATTCCCTTGGTCGTCTTTCTGTAATAAAACAGCAGCAATAGTATGTTGGGAGGCAAAGGAGAAAATGATAAAGTCTCTGTCAAACTGTGGATTGGTTAACACTGGGGTTTGAGTCAAGGCCAATTTTATACTTTCAAAGGCTTGTTTTGCTTCAACAGTCCATTTGACCTTTGAATCTTTCTTGAGCATATTGTTTAGTAGTCTGATTAGTTCTGCTAAGTTTGGGATAAACCTTCTTAAAAAGTTGATTTTTCCTAAGAATCCCTGCAACTCCTTGACATTCCTTGGGTGAGGCATTTGTAGGATAGCTTGTATCCTATCTGGATCAATTCTTATGCCATCTTTTGAAATAATGTGTCCTAAGAGTTTCCCTTCTTCCAAGCCAAATAATGACTTCTTGGGGTTTAAGGAAATACCATATTTCCTGCATGTTATGAAAATCTGTCTCAAATGTTTCAAGTGTTCTTGGTCAGATTTTGAAAAGGGTGTAAGATCATCTAAGTAAATGACCAAGAAGTCATGAATTTCTTTTGCGAAAGCAATGTCCATTGCTCTTTGAAACGTTGCCCCTGCGTTTTTCAATCCAAAGGGCATTTTCACATACTTGAAAGTTCCCCATGGGGTTGTAAATGCAGTTTTGTCTTGATCATCAGGGTGTACTAGGATTTGATTGAAACCTGAGAATCCATCAAGCAATGATATCCTTGAAGCCCCTACTACTCTTTGAAGAATGTGATCCATTTTGGGTAAAGGGTAGTTATCTTTGAGTGATACTTGATTCAAATTCCTTAAATCTACACAAAGTCTAATCTCACCAGTTTTCTTTCTTGTAGGGACCAAATTTGAAATCCACTCAGAGAACCTGATTGGTGCTATGATACCAGCTTTGAACATTTTATGTAATTCTTTTTCAATAGAAGGCAGGAGCACAGGATTGATCCTTCTCAATTTCTGTTTGAATGGTTTTTGATTAGGCTTGAGGGGAATGGTATGCTGGATGACAGAAGTATCATAAGACTTTAAGTCCTCATAACCCCAAGCAAAAACATCTTGAAATTCTTTAAAGAGATCAATGTATTTGGGCTTTTGATCAGGGGGCAAAGAGGCAGATAGCTTTATTATTTTAGGCTTGTCAATAGTACCAATGTTGCATTCTTCAACTGTTGCATCTAATGGCTGCATCTTTGGCTTCCTAGGGATGTCATTTGAGTCAAAAATATCCTCTAGTGGGGTAAGGCCTACTGGAAGGAAATTGTCTTTGAGTTGTATGATTTCAGCTTCAACGTTGCTCATCTCTTCACAGTCAATTTGGTGAATTTGCTGAATGTTTTCATTGCTGAAAATGGTTGGACTCAGTAATTGTTTTGCTGTTCTAGGTGACATTGGGTGAGCAGACTGTTGAAACTGTATTTGTGACGGACTTGCTCCATCAAGTATTTGTGATTGACTTGCTCCATCAATGTCAATATTTAATCCTGTGAACTCTTGTTGCAAGGTTAAAAAATTGTTTATTTGCATGTCATCCTCAAATACTTGCCATTCTTTGACATTGTTTGGAATAGAGGGTCTGTATTTGACCTCGGCTGTGAAACAGTTATTGGGTTCTAATGGGAATTTGAAGGTGCTGGCAAACGTTGCCAAGCTGTGTGCATGGAGATTGTGGCCCCTTGAAATTTTTGTGATAACAAACTCAGAGAAAGTCTCTAAAATTTCATTTACAGCAGATCTGTAGGACCTCAATCTTTTGTCATTGGTGACAAAGTTTCCTTTCACTTGTTGAATTACTAGATCAGAGTCTCCCATGATGGAGAGTTTAGGAGCTTGTAGTGATTTTGCTAGCTTTAGGCCCAGCAACAGAGCTTCATATTCTGCCATGTTATTAGTGCATCTAAAATTCAATCTATAAGCCCTGCCTTCTGCATAGTCTTTCTCTTTGTTATGTATCCACACTCCAGCTCCTGCCCCTAACTTGTTAACTGAGCCATCAAATTCTAGGACCCACAGGATGTCTTGCTGAAAAGGAGGTTTAGCAATGTGTTCATGGGACGGCAATGTAAGCAGGAGTTGGGGTTTCTTTTCCACTTTGTTTTCTAGGACAGTTTGATCACTTGTTTGGCAGTCTTTGACAACTAGAGGAGGGATACTGTGTATTGTTGGGCTGATTAATGTTTGGCAGGTGATACTTGTTTGATCAATGTTTTGTTCTTGTATGAGTGTTTCGGTCCTAATGTCATTGTTTGAGAGGCTTGTGCTGTCATTGAAGAGGATGAAGGAGTCTATGTCCGAATGGACAGCATATATTGGAAAATTTTGAGGCTTTTCTTCACTGCTGACCATATACTTCATGAGTGTTTCCCTGTACAGTCTTTTTGGTTGCCCAAAGACAGAGATAGTAGCATATGACATATCTAATTGCAGGGAACCTTGGAGCTTGGCTCCCCATGATCTTGATAACAGCATCCCATATTTGGGTGGGATATCAGCGACTACAACATCCATTAGAATGGTCTTGTTAGGATATTGAACCAGAGACACACATAAATCTTTTATTAGGCCTAAACATTTGACTTGGCTAGAATCAAAAGAAAACAGGTCTTTGTATGGTCTTGTTATATCCAAGTTCAATCTTTCCATGACTGCTTTTGGCATAAGGTTGTGAGAGGCGCCTGAGTCGAACATTGCATTATGCAGTATTTTATCATGAACATGCAGGCTGACATAAAAAGGTAAGACCCCTGTGACTATTGTTTTTCCATCTACCTCTGGGCCAAATAGTAATTCCGGAGTGTCATCTAGCACATTTACATCATCTTTGCTATTAGTGAGTTGAAGGGATTTCTTGATCTGTTGTTTGTATATGTCATGCTTGGCTAGCTCTGAGAGGGGAATTGCTATCTTTAGCTTGCCAATCTCTGTGCCTAGGTCAAAGGGTTTGTCAATTTGGGTTTTAGAGTCACGGATAGCAGTCTTTTCTTTGTTCATTAAATCTTCTTGTTGGATTTCATCTTGATTTTGAGACCTGCCCCTTTTACTCATATCTTGAGGGGTAAAATTTGAATCAGGGTGAGGGGACGAAGTTGCCACGGGCTGTTGTAGTGGGGACAGCAGTTCAGTAACCTCCTCAACTACAATTTCTTCTGCAGGCAAGTTTATTTTGTCATTAGGTTCTGTGACCATGGTTTCTTTAGACCTCTGTTTATCCTTTATCTTGTCGGGCTGGTTTACATTCACAGTCCTACTCCTCAGTTTATACTGTTTATGGACTTCATAGACAGCAGTATCATATCCTTGTTTAAAGTCAAAGGATTCTCCTGATTTTGTTTGGAATGTTTTGATTTCATCCTCCTCGTGGTCCTCTTGTGTTAAGAAAACATGGCTTTTACCATCCAGACCCATTAAGTTAATTTCAGGATCTTCATTGAGCTGATTGGCTGTGGAAGTTTCTGCATAGTTTTCTTGGAAAGGGGGTCTAATGTCTTGGTCAGCACTTGTCTTTCCTATGTTTGGGTTCTGAGTTCTCCTAAAATTCGGATTTCTAGGAGGGTTGCTTTGTGATGCTTCCCATGATGATTTTCTTTCAACCGATTCCACTCTTTCACCCAATCTCTTCATGCTGTTTAGTATTGCATCCAGCTTTTGATCAAAACCCGAGGGTTCTTCTCTGAAGCTAGTCTTCTTTTCCAACTTTGCTCTATTTCTTTTGGCAATTAGGTTAGCCTCTACAGTGACTGCAACCCTTTGAGCTTCTTCAAGGGTTGGAGGATCTCTTTCTTTCAACTGATAGGCCATATCAGAATCAAAACCGTCAGGGAAGTTATACAGGGCCAAATCAGGAGGGGGCCTTAAGTTCTGTGGGATAGCATTATATACATTGTTAAACCTAGCACAATATTCCAAAACTGTTTCTTGGGGACCTCTTTTAATAGTGTTATATTCACCAAGTATGTGGAGAGGATCTTTCTTCTTCTCCCATCTCTCAGTAAAAGCTTCGTAAAGCTGATCAGGTGTTGCAATGGAGTTTGCATTGAGGGATCTGAACCAAGTTCTTACATCCCCAGTTAAGCTTTGAACAAAAATTCTCATCCTGACACTGTTATCATCTATTTCATAGGTCTCAAAGTGGTCTTGCATCTTCTTAGCATGCTGGACAGCTGTCAAAGGGCCATGGGAGTCAAAAAATGAGATTTTGGTTTGGTAGTCTTGGGGTAGAGCTGGAGCATTAGCTGGTATCTGCAGAGGTGCATACCTGTTGGCCATGTTTATGGGATTTACAGGGTTGACAGGAATAAATGGGACAGCAGGGATTACTGGTGTAACAGGGTTAATGGGATGGGTAACAAATGGGGAACTGGTTGAAAGAGTATGTGCAGTGGGTGAAGATGTAAGAGGAGGACTTTGAGGTGTTGATGATGAACTAGGGGAACTAGGAGTGGACCGGAAAAGAACTTTGCAGGGTGTGGGAATGCAGATAAGCTGATCTGAAATTATATCTGACTCAGCAGGTTTCTCCTGCTTTTGCTGTCTCCTAATGTTCTTTGGAATGATATTTGGATTACCAACAATGATAGGTTGATTAGGGTCAGGGTTTGCCCTAGTGTGCCTTGGGTTTCTTTTGGGAGCCAGCTTCTAATTTCTTTTGAATTTGTACAAGAAGTTTATATATGCAAGGACTAGATGCGAATTTTGGAATGGCTATATATGTTCCAAAGCTGGGATGAAGATTCCCTAATTAGCTCTTCCCTAAAGCTGTCCCTGTATTACAGAAACAGTTCTAAGGCCTCTTGGCTAGTTTCAGGCTTGATGGTAGCTTTGGAAGATAGATAGTAATTGAAAAATCTTAAGAATTCCCCAGTGGAGTCGCCAATTATGTTAACACCCAGGTTGTTCCCTATGACTCCCAAGGAAATACGGCCAGGGTAACCACTAACCAATCTTTGGATCACTGCTTCTAGCCAAAGTGTGATCAGAGAGGGCTCTCTCTTTATGATTTGTATCTGTTATGATAGTGTTTTAGGCTAGGTATTATGCACAGGTTTTGTTTATGTTTTGGTTGAAGATTTTCTTTCAGGTCTTGTGATATAATGTTCAAAGAGTCAAATATCATTGGGCAATGGAGTCTATGGCTGTAGGTGTCTAGAAACCTTGAGGTGAACTGGTGAAACTTACAGGGCCATTTGGATACTTCATACAACAAAATTTTGATTTATAACATGAACAGGTGAAACAAACAGTGAAAGCATTTAAGAATTTTCACTAAAGCATTTAAGTATTTCCACCAAACTAGGTATGAGAAACGGATAGATGTCTCAGGAGCAAACTTGAATCCCTGGGAATGTCTATCACTGTAAAAGATATAGTTTAAAGTGCAGTAATTAAGATTTACACTTCATTCACTGTATCTGAAGAAAACATGGATAATAGCTCAGATTGAGTTCAGGGTAATCAGTGATTAAATCCTGGAACTATTCTTCTACTTTGCTATTAAGTGTAAAACATTTAAACAATAAAAGAGAACAAAAGACTCGAAAACATGTAACACAGAGATTTAAGAAAGACTTATTGTTTTATGAAACACTCTGGAATCCTGCAACATTCACCATTCATCACAATGCATCAAGGTACACCAAGCTTCGGAAATTCCATTCACCCTTTGTATTATTTCTCTGAGAATTTTACAGCAAATGAGATGCCCAAAATGAAAATAACAACAACCTCTTAAGCTTATGTGCAGGGTGAATATATACTTCGATTTTTACAAAAATATCTGAGTTCTTAGTTATCTCAGACTTAATATCCTCACCAACTTTGAGATATTTTTATCAGAAATTTATTACAGCATTGAATACAAAATAAAGGCGTCTTGATGTTCTGTCAGAAGATACTTTTGGCCTTTGGGAGCTGCTGAGTCGGTTGGGGACGTGCTGTTCAAAATGTGGCGAGCTGTCATCATTAGTGATGAATCACTTTTTGGATGCTTTTCAAACATTAATCCTTTTACACTTGTCTTCTGGTGAGCTGAGCTGGCAGTGGACGAATGTCTTGAAACTACCGTGGCAAAATTTGGAGCATGGCCTGCCACCAGTCCTCCTTAGGCATTTGGTGCCTCCGAATTTTAATTAGAGTCTCGTCAAGCTCTGTATATCTGAAAAAACTAGGAGGAGTTTCAAATAAATGATTTACCTCATTTTCAACAAAAAATGAGCCTTCAAGCTTAGTGTACAAGCTCTGTCCTGTTGGAGGAACTGTTTCCTCAGAAGTACTGCTGGATGCAGTGATTTGATTTTCAATGTAAGCGGCCACCCTGTTTGTAAATTGATCTCTGCTGATCAATTTTCCTGTGCTGCTCAGCAGGCTAGGCAGTCCTCTTGCTTGTAGCATTCCCATTCTGAGTTTATAATCTTCAACTTCAGTCTGTATCTCATAACTTTTTCTTTCTGCCGTCTGTACATAACCTCTCAGAGTTAGCACCTTTTTAGCCATGAGGATGGCCTCTGTTCTGTTGGTGATTCCAACGGCTGCCAGCTCCTCTTTGTCTTGCCTGTTCAAAAATTCTATCAATTGGCTAGCTTGCTCAGATCTGTTTCCTAACACTGTCTTGGCTCTCTGGACATCTGTCTGGGCTTGTACAATTAAATCCATATGCTCATGCATTGTTTTAATGGATTTCCACTGTTTGATAATAGCTTGGGTAATTTTATTCCACAGGATTCTTTTGATTTCTGCCATAGTATTTTCCAGATTGAGCTCCTTCTCCAGGGCCTTTATTTTATCTTTTTGAGCCTTAATCTGTCTGCCCTGTTCTGCTACCGTTATCTTTGATTGGTCATATTTGGCATCTATCTCTGCCAGTTTTTCTTTTGCTTTCCTTATTTCATCCGCCTGTAGCTCCATTGCCTTGACAGCTTTGGTTAATTCTTCTATACTGGGGTGGGCATCTGTAGCTGCTGTTGTACCTGCTGCTTCTGTTGTGGGGGCCACTGCTGCCCCAGAAGTTGTTGCTGTTGTGGAATCTGTTGGAGGAACTTGGAGTGTAGATCCTCCCTGTTTGTCTTGCAATGCTCCTTCCAGCTCTTTCTCTAGTTCTTGGATTCTTTGATCTTGCTGTAATAAGAGGTCAAGTTGTTCATTAACTTGCTTTTCCTTTTGCAATTCAGCTGTCTGAGGGTGTTCTGTAGGTAACAGCTTCAACCTCTTCTTCATGGCATTTAGATCATCATCCTTTTTCTTTATGAGGGCTTTTACCCCGGTTGGGTCACTAGGGTCATGCCCTAGATCAACAATAATCTCCTCAAGAGATTTTATCCTATTGTCCTTGGCCTTAGAGGACAACCTCTCAAAATCTAGTTGAGTGTTTGTGTTCTTCAAAGATTCTTTCAGCTCATGAGCTAATGTGGCCTTCTCTACCAAGGTGGCATAGACCATCTCCCCAGTCTGCTTGTGGAGCTCAATTTGGTCCATAGGATGTATGTCTTTGGCCAGGACCTCCACCCTTGTTTTGATGAAATCTGCAGTTGTCATTGGGTGCGGCCCCTTGGGTTTGAAATGGCTGAATATCATTTTTTCCTCTTTGAAGTCGTAGACCGACATCAACCTTTCCTGCTGGGCTGGAGTGGCATCTATAAACTGTTTGTAAACCTCAGCCCTCACTAACTCATTTGCTGCCTTGATTTCTTTGAAGGTAGCCTTAGCACTTTTAAGCTTCTGGCTTTGCTGAGAAGAGGATGACACCTCCAGACCAAGCTGTAAATTATGCTCCTGCTGAAAGGAGCTTGTCCCTGTATGTTGGCTGCCTTCCCTGTCCTTTGCTGTATCGTTCAAGACATCTTCAGTGATGTCTTCCACCTCTGGGGAATCTGCCCTTTGCCTTTTGGCCTCTGGCTGGTGGGAGGATCCACTGAGGGGAGTGGACTCTTCTCTTTGCCTTTTAGTACCCCTCTCTTCATGTGCTGGGGTCTGCAAAACTGAGGTAGTCAATGGCTCAATTTGAGGTGGCGGTGTTTGCATTAGGGGGTTTTCTGGCAGCCCAGTTTGTGGCAGAATGGTTTGTCCTTGTTGCTGCTCTGTTTGTTGTTCTGTTTGATGATCTTTTTGCTGTGACTGTTGCTCTGACTGTTCCTTTTTTGCTTCATCCTCTGCATCCATTTTTCCTTTTCCTTTATCTAAGCCTGGTGCTGCTGTAGAGAGTGTCTGCGGCGCTGTCCTGGTAACTGAGGCTCCTTGTCCCACTGATTGAGGTAGTCTGAAAGGTACCTGGATCACATAGTCCAGGTCAATAGTCTTCTCAAGTTCTTTCATATTTCTAAGCATTCTTTCTTCTTCAGTTAAGCTCTCAACTAGAGTGTCCAGCTGCCATTCTTGTAAGTTGGCATACTTTTCTATGTGTGGGTAGTGGCAGTGTTTAATCCCTAGGAGTCTGTACTTAGTTCTCCTAGCAGTGATGAAACCTTGAGGGTCATAAGGGACCCATCGAAAACTGTATGACAATTTATATTTGTCCTTGAGGATCAGGTCTGCAGATTCCCATCCTTCCTTCTTGTTCATGATGAAAGGGCCCAACTCATTTTTGAAGTTAAGGTGTGCCTTTTTCTTGGAGCTGTGGAAATGGGTAAGGTCTGACTGAATCAATTGCCTGTAATACTCCAAGGCAAATAATCTCATAGGAACATACTTGGGTAGCCTGTATGGACAGAGCTCACAGCCATATACTCTGAACACAGTATGGTGTTCATATAGGTACCAATCACCTATTTTGTACTTCTTAGACAGCTGCAAAGCTTTCTTGATCTCATTAGATACTCTGGGTGGAGGGGACGTCATAAGCATGTAGGAGACTGGGTACACAAACTGGTCAACAAATTCACAATAGGTATAGGGTGAATTTGTGATTTCATGATAGACTGAGGTCCAGAAAATGACAGATCTCCTCTCTCCTTTGTTATCCAGTCTTCTGATGTAGCATGGGAAAGCTTCAGAATGATAAAACATGAACAGGTGGTAGATATAAGCTGAGTATCTGAAGACCCCCTGCCTGTCCATTTTGCTCAATTGATCATGAATCCTATTGGCTATGAACTTAGCAAAGTTATACTTTCGGGCAGGGGGTTGACGTGGGCTGTAAGCAGACAGCAATACGAGCATGGCTTGATCCACATGCTTACTGTTTTGGTAACCTAACACATAGGCTATCATGTCTAGTAGCAGCCTGCCTGAGTCATTGAAATGTTCATGCAGATAAGGGGGTGGCCCTGTAGGCTGGCACTCAGCTCTCATGTAGTTCCTGGTGACCTTTTGCAGCTCCTCACTGGTCATCTTGTCACCAGCTTCCAGCAAGTACCTCATGGAGAATGGGACTAGCAACTCCGTTTGATCAAACTGCAACATCTTGTTGATGGACTCAGCATTTATATAAAAAAGGATCCTCCCTGATGGAGTATTGACAGCTCTGTGCTCCAGATCATAGTTTTGAGCACATAAGTGAATGATTTCAGGGAAAACATTCACAGCTGGGAGACAGTAATAGGGCAGGTTTGACTCCCACATCCCATCTGTACCAAGTCCTTCCTTATGGTCTTCCCTCAGTGTAGTGAAGGTTTTCAAAAAGTCCCTGTCTCCCTCAAAGTCATTGATGAGACAATCCTTGTCAATAAATGGCAAGGCCTCCAGTTCCTTATTGGTTTGATTCAGTGGAGTAACACTGAGGGAAGAGGATGCAGAGGCAGCCATGATTTAATCTATATGTGTGCAGGGAGAGGTAATAGTTTGATAAGTCTTTGAAGACTTAAGCAGCAGGTAAACTGTACACAATGTGATGTCCTCTTCTAGTGTAAAATTGTAAGCAAGATGGTAAATTGCTGCAAATTTCTCGGGGATGTGGATTGCCTAAGGGGACGTTGCAGAGACAGTGATAATCTTGTAGGAAGGGTGCAGGTGGCCTGTACTCGGCAAAAGGGAACAATGCCGAGTACCTCGGGGGCAAATTTTACAGTTTTAACCCGCGAACTGATTTCTCCAATGTCAAATTGTAGCTTAGGGATGGGGCAGGTTGCTTGGGTTTGGTTTAAGGCGCTCAGGTGGAGCTGAATTAAGTGAATTTGCCAGTCTTTAATGGTGAATTCTACAGAGAATTGGAATTCATGGGCAAAGTGGAAGGAAATGGCAAAATACCTGGAAAATCGACTTGGAAGCTCGCGGGCCGGGTTGTGGAGACTTGGTGCCGTCGAATTCTGAACTTTGAATGGTCGGATTGCTGAATTTGATGGCTGAGTGAGAGGTTTCGCAGCAGCTGTTGGCAACGGCTAGTTTCTCTTTCGCATGAAAATGAGCGAAAACGACTCATTTAGTCGTTTAAATCGTTAAATTTGGCAAAAGTGTGCATTTGGCGCTTTTCCGCCGATGACGTCAGCATGATGTCATGGCGGGGCCCAGGTACGGAGGTGACGTGGCGGCTGAGGTGTTCGCCAGGGTGGCAGGACACGGTGGCGGGCGGGTACAGTGCCGGGTCCGCGTGGAGGGCCACGGGACGCTGGGCGAGTACCGGCGAGGTGACGTCAGGGTGACGTGCAAATGACGTGGGAGGAGAGTGGTAATAGGGGTGGCGGTAAGCGGGTTCCCCGCACCACCTTTGGGCAAAGGCGGTAATGGGGAGGGGGGCTTCGAACAACCCCACCACCTGCCACGCGTCCCTTGTACGGGATGGGCAAAACCACTTTCCCTGGACGCTAAAGGTCGGCAGGTCGGGGAGTGAAAATGACCGCCCACCTTTAGATCTGGGCGACGGAGATCTGACGACTGGCAGGCCTTCCGACTGGTCGAGCATGTTGGGGAGGGGTCCCGCCAGCGCAATAAAATATTCAATTTAATGATTGGGCGGAGGACTATAGAAAAGTGGATTTTTCGCAGTTTTTGGGTTTTTTGAGTTTTTTCAAGGGTTTTTATGGGAAAACGGGGTTTTTGTGCGTTTTCAGCAGAGAGACGGTGAGGGTTGAGGGAGAGGATTTCTGCTCATAACCAGAGGTCAGAGCACATCCAAGACAAGGTTGACCACAGTCCCAGGTGGACTGAAGTCCCCTTAGACCATTTACTTGGCTATAATGCCAGAAGGAGAATATGTAGATAATGCTGGGATTTATACACCTTGGTGTTAGTAATATTAGGGAGAAAGGTGATATAAGGGATTTATATAGTAGGGTTAGTGTTAGTTATGGAGGAGGGGGTGAGTGGATGTGGAAACCATTGAGTTTATATGAAACAAGCTTGGTTTCAAGAGTAGATCAAAATGAAAAGATTTTTAGACAAGAAATGTGGCTTTTAAAGATCAAGAACCACCATGAAAACTTAGTCTTTTCCATGAATCTCAGGCTAGTGAGGGAATGTTAGAAATGAAATTGGAGGGGAGTGAGGGAAATTAGTCATGCTTCCAGCTGTAATCTTTTGCCTTGCTGCCCACCATCACCAATCTTGCAATGATAGGGATAACCTTTCTGCAACCCCAGCTACCTACCCAGCTACTTGCCTAGCATTTTATTTCTTCTTGGAGGGTGCATTTGGACTTGCAAACCCTTACTTGCCTTTTCTTTTCTTTGGCTTTTTCTTTTGCTTTTTCTATCTACTTCTACCCTTATCTCTTCCAAGGTCCCAGATTAAGCTGTTGGGATCCTTTTCTTCTCTACCTAAACTAGTTGTCTGCCAAGATTAAACAGTTTGGACAGACTTCTTTCTCTAGTCTACAACACAAAATTGAACACATGGCATGATCCAGATTAGACTATTGGATCATCCATCAAAATTTGAAATAAGGTCATCAACATTTGAAACACTTTACACACCTTCTTGCTCTTTAGCAAATATGGGATCTTTGTGAACTCAAAGCAGAGCATATTTGGACTTTCTCTTGCCAATCATGAAATATGAAACCTATTGGTATAGGTATCCAACAGGTGTGAAACAACACTTTTAGGGATTGAGAATCCCTTGGTTTATGGACATATATGATTGGGTTTGCAGTGCCCAAATATGTCTATAACACATGTGCACCTTCATCAGAAGTATCTAGCCTAGACAGGAAATCTGCAACTATATTATCTTTCCCCGAGTTATCTACAATGGTAATATCAAATTCTTGAATTAATAATAACCATCTCGTAATACGTCCATGAGTTGTTGGTTTATTCATCAGATACCGAATGGTTGTATGATCAATGTTCATGAAAGTGGGATACCTTTTAATGTAATTTCAAAACTTATTAATAGCATAAATCACAACCAAAAACTCTTTTTTCAGTTACCGTATAGTTTAGTTCAGCAGGAGTCAAATTCTTGCTAACGTAATAAATCGCGTACGGTTTCTTATCCTCATGTTGTTCGAGGACTGCCCCTACTGTTGTGTGAGAAGCATCTATAGAGATATGAAATGGGAGCTTCCAATCAGGACCACGTAGTATTGGAGCTTTGCAAACTAGTTCTTTGATTTTCACAAAGGTTGTTTCACATTCATCTGTCCACACAAACTCTGCATCCTTAGGTAACAATTGAAAACGTGGAAATGCTATCTTAGAATTTTTCTATAAAATGTCTATAATAGCCAGCATAGTAGATGAAACTATGCACCCGTGTTAGTGTTTTTGGTGTAGGAAAATTTAATATTACCTCTACCTTGGCAGGATCAAACTAAATTCTTGCAACTAAAAGCAGATGTCCCAACACTATTCCTTCTTTCATCATCCTAAATTTTTTTATTGTACTAAGAGAAACATATGTTTTCTTACTTCTTCTAAGTACTTTCTCTAAGTTTTCCAGTCCTTCTTCAAAAGAATCCCCATATGGGGTGAAGTCATCCATGTATATTCAACTCTATTATTGACTAGATCAGAAACAAAATTCCCATTATTGTCTGTTGAAAGTAGCAGGTGCATTACAGAGACCGAATGGGAGGAATCAATATGAAACGTTTCCCTAAGGGCATGTGAAGTTAGTTTTATCTTGATCCTCAAGAGATATTTGGATCTAGTTGTACCCATTAAATCCATCCAGAAAGGAGAAGAACTTCTTTCCGGCTAATGTATCAAGGACTTGGTCAATAAAAGGTAAGGGAAAATGATCCTTTTGAGTTGCTTTATTTAATTCCCTATAATCAACACAAATCTGCCACTTGGAATTCCTTTTCGGAACAATGACTAGTGGGGATACCCATTGACTGTCCGAGATTGCGTAAATAAATCCCACATCCAATAGTTTATGTAATTCATCTTTGACAATGATCTTTAAAGAAGGATTCATTCTTGTCTCTGATTTCCTAACATTTCGACATTCTTATTTAATGTATATGTGATGAGTACATAAGTAAGCAGTGATTCCTTTCATATTTGTATATTCCCAGGCGAAGGCTTATTTCGGTTTCCAAAGGACTTTCAGTAACTATTTAGACTAGCAAGGTGAAAGGTCAAGATTAACATTTAACATCATCCCTAGTTTAATTTCTATAGGAATATTGTTACGGGGTACAATTACAGGAACAATTTCAACTTCAATCTCTGGTTTAATGGCTTCCTGAACATTGTAACTCATAACATATTCTAATAGCTGGCAGGTTGAATTAGAAATGTAGTTGGGGATGCTGATAAAAGAACTAATGGCATCATCTTCCATTTCATCCTTAAAGCAGAGGGCCTCACCAATAGTAAGAATTGGTCTAATTTCTTCGTTTTTAGGTTCAAGCCCTTTTGCAGGTAGCATCTTTTGTGTTAAGGTAAATCCTGGTTTATTTTATGAACTCGGTTCTGCAGGGGGATAAAGGATAATATTCTTTGTAACTTCCCCATTGAATATTACCATATTGCCTGACCGACATCCAATTTAAGCGTCTACGGTCGTAAGCCAAGGTATTCCTAAAATCAAAGGATGCCCACCAGCTGGGGATTGGGTATGTAGTACCAAAATATCAATAGGGTACTGCCATGAGTCTATTGAAATAGTTTTATCTTCCAACTTCCCTACCAGACTTATAGTAGACCGATATGCCAATTCTAGGACGGTGGGAATTGGTTTAAAGTTTTGCAGGCCCAAGATAATCATAGTTGCAGAAGTTATGACATTAATTTCTGTGCCCAAGTCTACCAACACATTTGGGATATCAGCCCCATTAATCTGTACTGTAAGAATCGGGTTCCCTAGATCCCCGCAATTTACATGTATAAACCTCCCCAACATTATATCTGATAATTTTCCCATAACGTGAATAGTGAGTGGATCCTTTGGTTTTCTTCTAGGTTTCTTAGAGAAATATTCTTTGATTGTTTTCACATAAATCAGAACTCCCTTCATAGCCTGAAGTAACGAGATTTTGACAAATAAATTTTGCAATTCCCCTAGAAAGTCAAATTCGGGATGAGGACTCTGTTTGATCAATGATAGTTTCTTAGGATAAGGTGGACCAGTATGACATCCTCTAGTAACAATTGTTTGAGAAGGGGGTTGTTGTTCCATAGGAAAATGTGTTGACTTATCCCTAGTTGTTCTCGTTCTGAGACTTCATCATCAGTATTTTCAACAATTCTTGGTGAAGTCTGAGTATCTACCACATGGCTGGACTAGAGATTTAATTCATTACATTGCATAGTGGCAATACTATATGCAGGAAGGTTGAGTGTCTCAACCTGTTGAGCCCCCCAATTGTTTCTATTTGGGTTGGATTGAAAAGGAAGTTGTGGATGAAGAGGAGGATTACTAGTGGAGGAATTAGAGGGAAGTTGTAACTAATGTTGTGGCATAGACTGGGAGAATTGTCTTGAAGGAGGAGGTCCACACCAATTATGGGACCATGAATGAGTTGGACCAGCCTGTAGGAACCATGGTTTTCAGGGCATTGGATATTGATAGGACTATGACCATGAAGGTGAAAAAGGTACAGACTGAGGCCCAAAATTCAAATTATTAAAATATTGAGAAGGGCCTTGAGGCATATCTTGATTCATGTTTTGTGGTTGTGGTTTCCATGGTTTCCTTGATCCCATGAAGTATAGTTGATCTACTTCTTCATTTTATCCCTGAAAAACTGCCTTTAGCCCAGGAAGAGATGGATAGGTACTAATGGAACGGTTCTGTTCACATATCACATAGGTCTCAACAGTATTCAGTGGGCAGTCCTTCAAAGGGTGCTTCTTCCTGCATTGAGGGAAGAAAATGGACATAGCCTTATCTGCTTCCATCTACTTTTGTTTCACTTGTAAAATGTCCAGCTGTGAGGATAATGTTCTCAAGATATCAGTCCTCAAGTTGTCCAGCAAGTTTCCAATTTCTGCTTTCGTAAATCCACCGCTGAATGTATTGAGGGTTCAAATCCCCTGCCTCTGCCTCGCAGGTCCATGTGAACACTTAATGCACAATTCACATATGGTGTCAAAATATTCCTTTGGTATATCTCCCTTTCCTACTACATTCAAAAGTTCCAAAGATTCCTCCCTTAGTGCCTAGAGAAAAATTATCTTCAAGACTTCCTTATCCAGATCATTATGGCCTCATCTCTGCAAACTTTATTGGAAACGTTCCACAAACTCCTCCATGTCATCATCCTCTTTTTGCATAATCTTAAACATTTATTCCTTAACATCTCGGGATTTGTAGTAGTCTTGATACTTTCCAAGGAAAATCATATTCATATCATCCCATGTAGTAATAGATTGCACCCCTAAACCCATGAACCATCTCAAAGTTGTTCCCTTCAAAGCAGTAGGGATATCTTCAATTTATGAGTGTCATAGATATAGTCATACCCTTGATAGGCAATGTTGAATTCAAACAGGAATGTGTTCGGATCTTCAGAAGAAAGACCATGAAATTTAGGTGATGTTGTTAAAGGAATAGGCTTTATAGGCGCATCATGCCTGATATCTCCAATTGGGAAATCGATCGAAGAAGTTGCAGGAGCCATGAATATATTCCAATAATCACTTGTAATCTCAATAGGTTTTGGTTGTTTTAGAATGCATGGTTGAGTCTGTTTAACATCAATCCCTCGATCAAATGGTGTAGTGAATTCCCTAAAGTCTTCTTCTTCTTCTTAACTCATAGTGTTCAATGCTCCCGATCCTCTGCTTGCTACTTGTTCTTCCCTGAATTATGTGTCTGTTATTGGAGGAGGTTCTGGTTGTGAAACTAATTTCCCTCCAGATCTCATATGATATCTCATCCTAACAACAGTTTTTGATGATGCTCCTGATTCAATTTTTGAAATGATTTCCTGGATATAGGTAATTTTGCCTAGATCTTTCCTTCCTCTTTTTGGGGGTCTTACTCTACCCCTTTCATTTGTATCTCTTTTCATGCAATCAGAAAATAAAAGGAAAACACTCCAGCAAATTGAAAGCTTAGGGTGAAAAATCCCCCCCCCAGGACGAGAGAGTGGCCCCTAAAAATAAATTAATAGAAGGAAAAAAACCAACCACAAAATTATAAGCTCAAGAGAGAGTTGAAAAATAACTTCCCTGCCAAGGATGAGAGAGTTTTTCCTATGAAAGGAACAAACAATCTAATGCTCAGGACCTAGAGCAGTGTGAAAAACTTCCCTCCCTGGGATGAGAGAATGGTTCTATGGTCAATATTTGTCATACTTTTGTGCCTTCAATAGCCTCCTCGGCGACGATTGCAAAATGTTGGTGTATATGAATCATGCAATTCACCCAATTCCACATTAATTGTCAACCCGGGGCTCAACAGGTTATTTCAAGGCTATCATGTAAGGTATATGCAGGCCATAGTTTCCCTACCCAACATTGAACATTTAATCATAACATAACAATGTGTAGCAACAAGTTATAACTGTAACAACAATAAAAGTAACAACAAGTTAAGACTCACATCAAAACATTGAAATCATCACACAACAATGAGATACCAAGAGAGTGGGCCCAACCCGCTGATTAGGGCTGTAGCAAGATCGAGATCTATAAAATACTCAAAGTATCAACAATTGTATTAATGAAAATATCATTATAGAGGTCCGTTGTTACAACTCAGAAATATCGCATATCTCCTAGCGGTGGCTTTCCTAGCCCTGTAATCGCCACTTATACATTCGTTAACAACTATCAGTGCCTAAGATTATGGCAATTTTTTGCTTGCAAATACATATCAATTTCTTGAGATATAAAAAAATACGAAGATAACACTTGTGCTGGTTGATAGGTCGAACCACCATTGCAGCTGATATCCAAATATAGTGCTGCCAGCTCAATAGTAATCATACGTTGAATCATGCCTTTGATCATCATTCCTCTAAATCTCCACGAAAAAGTAAGTTAGCAAGTCGCTTTAGGCAATAATCCCCTACGACTACGCTTCATTGATTAACAATTCACAAAGACATGACAATAGGTATACCTTCATTGTTTAGAATGAAAATCGACCAACAAGGGCATGAAATGAGTACAGGAAAGGGATAAAAAGGTGGGTAAAAAGTGGGAAAAATTAGCAACCAATAGAAGCCAATAGAGGTTAGAAGTCGCTAGAGGAATATATTCTAATAATCTTGATATCCAGGCATAAGGGGCATTATACATGACATATTTGCAAGTATGATGAAAAGCTAACATAGCATCGCAAATACATTTACTAAGAGGATAATTTATATTTCATTCCTCATAGTGAGTTGGGCATAAGGGAATATGATGACAAGTTTTTCATAAGCATTAGGAAATCATGCTTACATTTAGTTGTGGCAAGGGCATCCATTATGCCTTGTTTAGTAGGTATTTAGGGGATCATTAATTATATAGATTTTTAGAAAATAAAGATAGTGAATGATGCATGCTACTATTCTGATCAATTTTTGGCGGAGAATTTTGAAAGATATTATAAAATTCCAAATATTTAAGTTCACCTAGTCCGCTTCTTTAATGATGATTTCTATGACAAGCATGATCATTGTCAAAATTTTAGCAAGTTTGTGGAAGGAAGATAAGAGATTTTTCCATAAGGAAGCTGAGATTTATGCTATTACCAATCTACAAGAACTATAAATGTATCTCATTGCCTTGATAGGTAAATTATATATAAAAATATACTGTGTGTTTCACACATGGAGGGATGCCACTAGCATATACAATTCTTACAATTAGAATTTTGTTTAGTTGGGCTAGTATTTGTTTAATAAATTTGAAATATGATTGAAAGGGTACATAATGCAAAGGAAAGGACCAAGGTTGTTATCACCTTCTATCTAAAATTCTATCTACTTAATGTAGTTTGTGCTTTTAATGTATTTTCAAGCCTTAATATTAATTTACAAGCCTCAAAATCCATATTACACGGGTCTTTTAAAATTCTATTGAAAAATAGGTATGAAAGACACTACTCAACCATTGGTGACATTTTCTTATGTCAATTATTCCATATGATCTTTTAGAAAGAGTGGCTAAGGCTGATCGATGATGTTAGGAAGTTGATTAATTATATTGGAAGCTAGTATCCTCAAGAAGACATTACTTATTTGAAAATCTATGGTGCAACTATAACACCTCTATTTTTACCAAATCATGTACCTGACATAATTATTTTGGGGGAGATAGAATATCATATTTTGTTTCATGGTTTTAATGACACATGTTAGGTTCCTATACCAATAGGAGTCATAATTTTAAATGGCTAAGGTTAAGCCTTGTAATATGTACATACCTTTGCTTTCTACAAATGTTTTCCATATTGAAAAAATAAAAAATTAAAAGAGGGTATGTCCTAAAAGAAAAATCAAAGGACAGAAAGAATAAGAAAAGGTCCAAAAAAGTGAAAAATATGAACCCCAAAAACAAAAGACCATGAAAGTGTGCAAGTCAAAATTCCACTACTATTTACCTTTATGCACAATAATGATGGTGTGTAGCTTGTTATTCATGCCACAATCCATGGTAATGAAACTATTTAATTTGATTATGCCATACTTTAAATTTCATGTTGATAGTTAGAGAACAAAATCTGACCAAACTGTTTAATCTTGGCAGATCATTAGATTAGGTAGAGTAAAATAAAAGGAGCTCATCAATTTAATCTGAGATCTTGGATGTAATAATTTTATATTTAGTTGGTTTACTATTGTAAATAAAAAAAAAAATATTTGATAAGGGTTTTCTAGCTCAAATGCACCCTAATAAAGTGAAGAAAAAATGGTAGGATGAGTAGATGGGTAAGTAGAATGCACAATAAGGATGGTGTGTAGCTTGTTATTCATGCCACAACCCATGGTAATCAAACTATTTAATTTGATTATGCCATACTTTAAATTTAATTTTGAGAGTTAGAGAATAAAATTTGACCAAACTGTTTAATCTTGGCAGATCATTAGATTAGGTAGAGTAAAATAAAAGGAGTTCATCAGTTTAATCTGAGCCCTTGGATGTAATAATGTTAGATTTAGTTGGTTTACTATTGTAAAGAAAAAGAAAAATATTTGATAAGGGTTTGCTAGCTCAAATGCACCCTAATAAAGTGAAGAAAAAATGGTAGGATGAGTAGATGGGTAAGTAGAAGAAAGGTCGTAGAAGTATGATGATTGATTAGACAAAAGTACATATATCATCTTGCAATATGTATTTCAAATGTGAATAGGCAATTAAGCATGCAAATGGATTTCAAAGTCAATTTATTAATTTCCTTCATTCATCTCACCTTTTACTTAACTAATTTACCATAATAAAGTGCTCAAGAAAACTGTAAGTCAAAGAGGCTCAGAGAATTTCTCTGAACTTTGGAGGGACCGAACCCTTGGCTCAAAGACTTATAGATACCAAGTACCAAATTCCCCTCATAAAACTTCATCTCCCTTCATTCCCCCTCATTTCCCTAATAAGACCCTTTTTCCTAAGGTTAAAACACTATTCACCTAGGAAAAGTAATCACCCCCATGTAAAACCCCTTTTTCCCAAAAACCCACAAAAGCACTTTAGCCTAAGTGATAGTGCATATATGCGAAAAGCAAACAAATCATAGAAAATAAATTATGCTTAGTGCAATTCATTTCCACCATTTTCATATTAACTTCTGACCTGTATATATTAATTTCCGAAAACCCACTATCTCGTATATATTCAACTCCTCTATATAAATAACCCCACCCATTAGTTTAGTTATAAACTATATTACTACCCCTTATCCCTCAAAAAAATATTAAAATCCCGCTTGCAGTCATTAATCCCACCTTAAATCCATCATTATTCCTGCTACCGCCACACATAAGCGCCTGCCAGGCCCCTCATTAACCTCCGCACACAATCGTGCCCCGACCACCATCCAATCTGAAGGCCCAGATCCTACGCCCCATAGACCATTTCGGGGGGCATCATCTGTCGGACGATATACACCCAAAAAGGTTGTTTTCCACGAAACCGCCTGGGCGACATGTCAAACATTGAGTGGAATCGGGCGGCGCCTCCCAAAAAACCACCCAACGCCCATAAGCGATGCGAAATTAACTGCTTACCACCCCCCTGCTACACGAAAAATTAGTCAATATTCACCCATACCCACCAAATAATAGTTTTTCGATATAAAAGCCAAATAACCCCAAAAAATGTCTTTTTCGCTGAATTTTTGCCTTCAAGCTTCTGTATGCGTGGATGACACCTGCAAAACATCGAAGCCGTGAACCCACGTATAAATTTAACTCCAGAGAACACCACAGATCACCCAGTCAACCGTGCAACTTCCACAAGCATCCTTTGATCAGTTGCATCTACCAGTTACCCTACTCAGAGTCAATTTTCCTCAGTTTTAGGTATTTAAACCTGAATTCACCAAGCGCCCTATCAATTTCAAGTTAGACCAGTCATTGAGTATATTATTAAACTTAAAACTTAATTAAAATTACTCTAATAGACTCCATACTGCACCTTACTGGATACTAAAACCCTGAAACTGCCAAACTACCTCTGAAAACCCTAATTCAACCTTCAGCAAGCCTAATTTGAATCCATAAGAACCGAATTATGGCTGCCCCTACTGCATTGAACATGAGACCCATCTCCATGCCCCATTTGGACTTGGACCACCTTCCTTTAGCTGATAGATATTTCCAGATAAAAGATACCTCTGTCATAGAGTTGTTGCTCAAGGTACATTGCCAAAGTAGAGACAGGTTCTTGAACCATGCTGATGAGATTGGCCTCTGGGAGTCAAATTTTCCCAAGTACCAGTTCCCCCAAGTCCACATTTTCCCTGAAATTGTGCATATGTGCCATGCCAACTATGTCCCCAGTCAAAGAGCAGTCATGTCCCCTAACCAGGGCATACTTTTCACTATCACTGCTGAATCTATAAATGAGATGCTACAGCTCCAGCTTGGCCAAAACTTGACTCCCCTCTCAATTGGAGACCTGTTGGACTTATATCCCAAACTTAGTTATGAAAGATTGGCCCAATTGATCCAGACCTTCATCATAGAAGAGAAGTATACCCCTAAAGACCCCCCTCCATATGTAGCAACTATATTTTCTCCTTGGGGCAGAAATATTGTATCCATGATATCTTGTGTTTTAGGTTACTCCACAAGTGAGTACATTATTGAAATCATCCTAGCTTTCATGTCCATCTATACCCCAGGACAGCCTCCTGCAACCATTTATGACTTTGCCACATTCATAGCTGATAGAATGCATGAGCAATTTACAAGAATGGGAAATGAAAGGGTTTTTAAGTACTCCTCAGTACTATATCACATGTTCCTTTGCTTCCAAGAAGATAAATTCCCACTTACCTTGAAAAAGTTTGACACCAAGGGCCAACCAAGATCAGTCATCTTCTAGACCCCATTGATTCATCAATATTCCTCCCCCTATTCAGACAATGAATTCATAGATTCTTTTGTCCATCCTGTGATGACTGTGCTCACTAGAACCCCTCCACCAAGAATCAGTCTTGAGATCAGGAGAGTCCTTCATCTAAACATCAATCATCAGGTGGGCGATTGGTACTTATACAAAAACCACACTGAAATCAGGATTTATGGGTGCCAGCTTGCCCCATACAAACTACCTAAATACCTCCCAATGAGGTTGTTTGCCCTAGAGTAATACAGGCAGATAATCAATTCAGATGAGGTAAAATTTTTCAAAGCCAAAAAGAAAGCCCAGCTCAAGATCAAAGACCAATTGGGTCCTTTTATTTGTAATAGCGGAGAGGCTGGACAGGAGGAAGACCCGATCCTTCAGAGACTAAAATTAAAACAAAACTTCATGTGGAGATATGATTCCCTGGATTTCATCTGCAAAAGAAGACAGAAAAACAAGATGGCTCCCTCTATCCATCACCGTATCCCTAAGATAGAAAAGTATGCCAACCAATTGCAATGGGTGGAAAACACTTTAGACGACAGGGACAATACTAAAGTTGCTGTGGAAAACACATTATTTGATCTAGAAAAGCAACTTGATGACAATTCATTTCTGCAGGTACCACCTTAGGAAGGGGCAATGAGCACTCCCCCTATCATGCATACTCCTCTGAATGAGGATAAAAATCCCAAAAGGGGCAGGGAGTAAGGATCAAGCTCAGGGACACCAGCCTTTAATATTCAATATGAAAGAGGCCAAAGCAAAAGGCCTAGACTCAATCCTATGACAAAATAGGAAGATATCGATGGCTCAGTTGAAATAACTGATTTTGAACCAGAAAGGAGTAAAGGTACTGCTCCTTCAGAGGAAACATAGCCCCCATCATCCTCAGGAACCCAAATGATACAGAGACAAGTAAATGTAGAGGCCTCATCTTTCAGCAGGCGAGTAGACCAGGATAAAAGTATCAAAGACAGATTCAAAGAAATAAAAATGAGGAATGAAAGGTTGAAAATTGGAACATATGCTCATCTTTTCAAACTTTCTACTCCAGGTCAGAATATATTGATGTTAGTGTTTGACATAAAAGAGGGGAAGATGCAAGTGTCCTTCATTCAGCCAGCTTTGCAGCAACCATAGGCACCCACTGACTATAAGAAAGTTGATTTTGAGGTGCTAGCTAGGGATATTTACCCTGTGGACCAAATAAAGTTTCACAAGCAGGCTGGAGAAATGATCTACTCCAGCCTAACAGGGAAGTCCATAGTTGTTCATCAACTACAAAGTTCCCTGAACAACATCTCATCTCAATATCAACTTGAACAGGCTTCATCACAAGTGAAGGATAACAAAATCAAGTCTTTGGAAGACCTGATTAAAGAGATGGGACATGATCCCAAAGACATCAAAGCAACAGAGGAGTTAATAAAACAGAAGAATAAGGACAGTGCTTCACTAAAGAAGCAACTAAAGATACCCTACTTACATCATCCAAAAACATAGGAGGTGTTATAGTCTCAAACTCAACATGAGGACTTAATGGATTTAGTCCTCAAGCTGAATGATTAGTTGAGGTGCATGGAGAAGGAATTGGATGCCTTAATCTAATTGAAGCAAGGTGAAGTAGGAACCACATCAGCAACTGTAATCCCTACAGTGAATACTTCAGTACCATCTACATTGGCAGCCACATTGGCTCCAAAAACTCATATAGTCATTGCCTCGCCCATCACCACTGCAACATCTACATCAGCTTCTATGACAGCAGTTGGTACAGCAACAGATGAAGTAGCCAAGCTTTTTCATGCCATGGAAGAAATGTCTATTTAGACAAATGAGATAAACAAGCTAAAGGAACAGATGGAAAGCTTAGAAACAGACTATAAGCTTGCCAAGATTATGCATAAAGAGGAGGAACAAAAGGCTCCTAGGATAAAGGAAAAGCTCAAGTTAATGGAAAAAGACTTAACATTAAAGGAGCCACTTGGAGAAGCCAAGGAAAAACTATGGCCCAATGTCATTGACTCTGTCAATGATATTTTCCCATCCATACAGGTCATCTTCGAGCAAATTGATCTCATAGCATTAATAACAGAGGCTATTGAGAAAGTAAAGATAGAATTAGGCAACAGGCCTAGAGAGGCTACCACGCTCATCCAGTTCTTAAATTCAAAAAACAAGTACCAATTACAGGAACTGGAAATTGAAGATAGGATTGCTACTATTCTAGAGGTAAAGAAAGTCCTCACCAAGAGGGACCTAATGCATAAATTGGAGGAAAGAAGCAAGGACATGCAGGTAGCTGTTGATAGATTCATGACTAAGTTTGATAAGCTAAAGGAAAAGGGATTACCTAATCCCTTATTCATTCATAATAAACTTATGGAACAAGGAGATTACAATGACAAACTTAGGGATGTAGCAAGACAACAAGTGGCTACTTCACAGGTTTCATGAGTACCAACAGGAAAGGTACTGTACAACGCATTTGAAAATCTATTTTACCTCCAACATGAGGTAAAACATCTGTTTGTAAATAAGCCTTCATTTGCCAAATATATTGAGGCAGATGAAACTTACCAGAGAATGTTGAGTATCTGGTTACCAACAGATCAAGAATGGGAAATATTGACTGATTTACTATAGCATAACATAGTTAAAGGTCAAACACATAGTCAACAAGGTAAAGAGCCTCACAGTAAAAAAGCAACAGGGTCAAAGAGTATCTGTGACAAAGAGTATTAGTATAGAAGACAATAGCCTTTGGCTAGCACAAAGCATTAGCAACCATAAACTTCCAGCTAAACCACAATAAAAGGTACAACAAGAAGACAGTTCAACAGTTGTCACTATCTTCTTGTGAGAAGATATTTTGAATTTCCTAGATTAATTCCCAAGTTAGTTTGGGATATTTTGTAAAAACATTTTGTGTAAATACTTCATAAATCGAAGTATGCAGGGTGGATTCTTGTAGTTTCAATATAATTTTTGTTCAAATGAATGTAAAGCTTTGTATCATCGATTGGGCTAGCATGCTGGGTTGATGAATAAAGATCAAACATTTCAAGGGATTCATGTGTAGAGTGGAGCATAAATGAGTAATCTTCTTGTGTTTTTTTATTTCTCTTCCAATTTTTTCATGATATTAAATGTTTCAGAAGTCTGAATGTTGTAACTTTGAATAATATTTCAAAATTTGCTTAACTGCACTTTATCTTACTGTTATACATTCTTAATGTTTTCTGTTAAACTATCTTAGCTAGGGAATTCTTAACTTCTCCTTAGCTTCCGTAGTTTCTCCTCTGGTCTATAGTAAAGGATTCTTAATTGCCCTTTACTCAGGATTCACTATTGTTCCCCCACCTTAGCCTCGGTCTAAGGATTCTTGATTGCCCTCTCACCTCCGTTAAGACTCATTCCACCATTTAGTCCAAGGATTTGTACTTCACTCTGCTATCGTGCCCCTTAAACACTCCCTTTAGTGAGTTAACTCTAGCCTTGCTACCCCTTCTTTGACTCCATTTCCCAATGGCCTAAAGGCATCAACCTATCTGCCTTATTTAAGGATTCCACCACCAAATCTTCATACAAATAAAAAACCCCCCTGAACTCTAGAACTAGCCTAATATCTAAGCAAAAATAGCTAAATTATATAGAGAGAGCCCTCTCTGAGCCATAGGTTGGCTAGAGCCTATGCTTAAAAGTTGGTTTGTGGTTACCGCGAAGCCTTCCCTTCTTCAGAAACTTCTAAGGAAAAGTTTTGAGTGATAACATAGTGGCGACTCTGCTAGGGATCAAACCTCAATCTCCTAAAGCTTTAAGGAAATGTTAATCATCATCTTGAGCCCCTTAAAGTCAATTTTTACAGAAGTTTTAAAAATTTACACTAAAAAACATTTTAGAAACTTATAATTCTGGCTACCACGAAAACTCATTATACTAGGGCCAACCCGGATCCAAACCTTTTTGTTATTTTGGATGATCCAGACAGAATTATAAGAAAATCCAAAAAAGAAGAAAGTTCAGCTAATAAAACACCTTTAGTTAAAGCTAATTCATGCCTTGATGAGTGGTTGTTTTTAGAAGATTTACCTTTCGATGTGCAATTTGATCTCTCATTGTTTAAAATGAAATCTGAAAGTGTCCTTGATGAAACTGTTCTAGATCCTGATTTTATTGCAGACCTTGAAGTTCAAAGAGCTAATAGATCAATTGATGAATATATTCTGAACACCCCACTGTCATCCATTAATACTACTCTAACTGCTGAACTTTCTACTCAATCTTCCAACGTTATTAATACACCTTCCATCACTACCACACCATATATTATTTCTACTACAGTTCATTCCACTGGCTCATTCATTCCACAGCTCCCAATACAAACTAGAATCATGTTTCCACCTATAGACACTCCCACTTCACCCATTATCCCGTTGGGTTCGCTTATAGATACTTCCATCTCCCCTATACACCCAACTGTCCCTTTTATCCCAATTTCTGTTATAGAAACCCCTTCATCCACTGTTAATATTTCAGTTTCATTTGTAGATATTCCAACTTCAGCTATTAATACTCCAGTTTCAATTAGCAATCTTTCATTTTCAACTGTAAGCACTGCTAGCTCATCCATCTCCACCTCAACCCAAACTAATCTTCCCTTATCCCCTAGCCAAGCCAAAGATTTAGCCATGGCAAATAGATATGCCCCTTTGGTGTTACCTGGTCAGTTACTTGACTTACCTCAGGACTATCAAAGAAAAATTCAACTATTTGATGCTATAGGCTTATACACTACTCAACAACATGTTAACAGAATGAACGATTATTTTGAGTTACATGACATAGATGATGCGGATATAAGAATGAGACTTTTTGCCCAAACGTTAGCTGGGGAAATTAGAACTTGGTTTAGAAACTTAGCTGCTGGTAGTTTTACAGATATGAAACACTTTCATAGGATGTTCATTGAGAGATGGGAGAGGAAGAAAAATCCATTGTAGATACTTTATGAGTATGAGAACATTAGGAGAGGTCCTAAAGAATCTGTTCTAGACTACTGCACTAGGTTTAATAGCACTTACAATGCCGTCTCGACCAACCTTAAACCTCCTCCTGATCTTGCAATGATGAAGTTCCTTGATGGTTTTGATCTAGATATGGCTTACCAACTTAGAGAAAGAGAGCCCGCAACCCTAGAGCAAAGCCAAATCAATCCAGTAAAAGTAGAGACTAATCTTTTAGCCAAAAAATCTTGAGCAAAGTTATAAAGAAGAGTAGTATTCACTAATGAAGCTTCAAAATCCGATGGTAAAGTAGATCCTTTTGCCAAAACCATAGAAAGAATCATGGATAGACTTGATAACTTAGATAGAAAAACATGGGATAATCAACAAACACCCCTAGTTAGGAATGCTAATTTCAGGAAAAACTAAAATCAAAACCAAAACACAGGAAAGAATGGACCTGATCAAAACATTAGGCCTCCTTTTCAAGACAACTATGCAGAATCATCTGATCCTGATGATCCAGAACAAGATACTCAAATCAATCTGATGGGATTAGATTATCAAAACCCTATGTTTCTCTCCCAGGATGAGGAAGAATTGCATATGTTACAACAGTTTCAAACCCAGTCTGGAGAGTCATTTGACTATAAGTAGGGATATGACTCTGCCATATTTGAAGTGCACAAATATAACTTAAGAAGAAAAAAGAGTGCTGGTCCTCCTGACCAAACTAAGAAAGCAATGACAAATCAATCCCAAGTAATAAATAAAGTTCTTGTTTCAAAGGTACTTCAAATCCTCCCTAGACCAAACCAAAATCCCCCTAGTCCCATCATTGAATAAATAATTGCCAACCAACCCTATGTTGAGCAACCATCCACATCAGTCTCACTTAAAGAACTAAAGAAAAACCCTTATAATGCTAGATCTAAAATTCCCCATAAGGAAATCCCAAGTAAACAAAAGGAAGATAATTCCACTCAAAACCTTGTTTCAAAGGTCTACAACCCTTCCTTGTTATTAAATTTGGGAGTGGAGATATCCAAGCTGAAAATTTTAGTCCATTTGACTGAATTAGTTAAAAACAAAACTTACAAATCACAGGTAAATCAGACCCTGAACATTACTGAAAATGAAGACTCGGTCAATTTGTTTGATGATAAACCAGAATTAATATTTGGACTGGATGTTAATGGCAAACTGCAAGAAGGAGGAGTTCCACCTTTTTAAATTAGCCTTAATATTCATGACAAAATACTACACAATGCCATGTTAGATTCTGGGGCTTCTCACAACCTAATGCCAAAATCGGTAATGGAAAAATTGAATTTAGACATTACTAGACCTTACAAGGACTTGTTCTCCTTTGATTCAAGTCAAGTAGAATGTCTAGGGTTAATCAAAGATTTGTGTATCACTTTAGTTCAATATCCTGCCAAGAGCATCCTCATGGACATTGTAGTGGCTAACATTCCACCAAAATATGGCATGCTGCTATCCAGATCTTGGGGAGCCAAGCTTCAAGGGTCACTCCAATTGGATATGTCATATGCCACAATTTCTGTGTTTGGACAACCCAAGAAACTGTACAGAGAAACTTTCATGAAATACATGGTAAGCAGCCAAAATAGACCTCAAAACTATCCCATCTACTCCATGCATTCAGATGTAGACTCTTTTATTATGTTCAACACTGATCAAACACCAAATGAAACTCCTAATAGTGTTGTTGTAGAACCAAAAGAAATTGTAGTTTTTACTACTAATGAATCTAAAGAGACTTCAGAATTGTGCAATGAAGAAAGTAATGAGGTTGCTAAAAATAAAAATAAATGGGATACTGTTGATGAGAACTATGTACATGAAATCTTATGGCATTTAGATTTTGATGGCTCTCTAAATAAGTTAGGAGTTTAGGAGCTGGGGAAGGAGTATGGATTTATAATTTAGAAAACAATCACTCAGAGGGCCATGCCTATAGGTTAAATTTCACATGTACCAATAATATGACCGAGAATGAGGCTTTGATTCTAGGTCTCAAAGTAGTTAGGAATTTAGGGGCTCAAAGAGTTTCAGTCATAGGAGACTTAAAGCTAGTTATAAATCAGATTAAGGGTGTATATATGACTAAAGACATTATATTGGGTTATAGAGGAGCCATTGTAGAAATACTCAACACTTTCCTAGAAACGCAGCTTGCAGTAGTTCCTAGGAAGCACAATATGCAAGCCCACAATTTAGCAATGTTTGCCAGTACCTGCAAGTTACCCTTCCAACCTAACCATTAGTACACTACTGAGGTCAGGCATAGACCTTCAATCCCAGATAATGT
This sequence comes from Pinus tabuliformis, assembly GCA_031772625.1. NCBI lineage: Eukaryota > Viridiplantae > Streptophyta > Pinopsida > Pinales > Pinaceae > Pinus > Pinus tabuliformis. Next base: position 977,888,243 of record CM062807.1, read on the forward strand.
GCAGAACTGGAAAGTATTTTCAAATGATAAACAAATAAACAACTTCTTAACTTTAGAAGGAAAGTTTGTCCATAGTAATATAGACACTGATACATCCATAGGTCTAGACTCTAGGGATGAAGTAACAATTAATGAGCTAGAAGGTAACGAAGTAGATAGTTTTAATCCCACTAAATTCACAAGGTCAGATATAAACAACCTAGAACAAGTTGGGATTGATGAAACAATTAATGAAGAAAGCGAAGTAATCAATCTCAAGGATAATTTCTTACCAAAAGGTTTAACCCCTCCGGAAGATTTATTTGATTCAAATGATGTTCCTAGGAAGCCTAAAATGGAACCATTAAAATCCGATATTTAAGAGTGTAACATAGGCATTGAAGATAATCCCAAGCTAATTAAACTTTCAAAGTGATCCGGATCTGGGTGTGAAGAAGGACCCTTCCAAGACCTTTTACTTTCGTGATGTGTTAAAATTTATTTTTAAAAGAAAATTAACGAATACATCTGTATGCGGAAAATAAGAGGAACATAAAAATCATTAGAACATGAAAACATAAGCGTTGATAACGGAGTTTGTCCAGGAGGGACTACATCTCCGGGCCCCGGTGTCAAGATGGTGTAGGCTGCTGCATTAAGTGCTGTCAATAATGGTGATGTACATAAGAGATGATGTCTCGATCATACAAGGAAGAATTCCCTCATGCAGGAGTGGCTCTAAGAGATGTTCCACAACTAGAACTCTCAATCAAAAGACTCCTATCAGTATGACACAAAATAAGGATGGTGCACATCCCTCCAACATGGCACAAAAGGGATGTCAAAGCAAAACACATGCATGACAACAACAATAGTATCCCAACAACATACAACAAGGGAACTCAAAACATAACATGATGAGTTATGACAAAAATTACATCACATATAAATATTCTGCATCAAATCAAGAAAGGAATCATGACAACATGTAATAAACAAGATCCTACACCAACATCGGTCATGGATCTGTACAACATAATGCAGAAAGAAGAAGTACATGAACACATCATATACCTCACAACCAAGGGCCATCTGAAGAAGTGTATGTCTCACTGGTAAAGCTACTCGGACCATTGCTCTCAAGGCATCGATCTCATGAAGATGGATGCTTGCCAAGAATGTGGACATCTGCACTGGCACTTAGAAAAGTAACTAGAAGAACAAATGGGAGAATAAGAAATCTGAAGACACCATCATATTTGTGGCGTCGAGTAGTGCTGAATCAACTATCCAAAATCTGAATTCTGAGAAGTTGAGAATTCTGGGTTCAAGGAATCTTCTAGATTACCCCAGGATTCCTCAAAGATTCTGTTCCATGAATGGACTGGAAATCTGAAATTTAGATGGTGAATCTGATTTCACCATTGCGATCGCTACGGAAAACCATGAAAAACAAGTATAAACTTGATTATATTATGAAATGTCAAAATTTTACCTCAGGAAAATTTCATGGCTCATGGTTTCGCTCCATGTTTTCACTGAAATCATGGTTCCACGTGAATTCTGGAACTGACTGGAAAATGTAGACCTCTGATGAAGAAATGAACAACACCATTGTGTTCATGGTGATGAGAGGTGTAAAAACCATATAAAACTTGTCAAATTCTGGCAAAGTGAAAATTTTTCCCTCCTGCAAAATTCATGGTTCCTGCATTAAAATATTAATTAATCTGCCTTAAAATTCGTGCCTGCATTCTGCCTTGAAATCTATGCCTACAGTCTCTCCTCCTTGAACTGCGTGTAGAGAGAAAAATGACTGTTAAAGTAGAAAAACCTTGGGCAGATTCACCAAGGTAAAGTGGTTGGCATAGGGGTAAAGGAGGCATATGGTTATGGAGAGGTCGGGGGATCAAATCCCGCCTCGTCCATATATAAATATTTTAACCATAATGATGCATAAATGGGGTTTGGGTCCGCATTGGGCGGCCCGCCCCTTAAACCCTACATTAATCCTTATCAGCGCATATATAAATCGCAATCGGCGGTCGGCTATGGCGGAGGTATTGGCGCCCTAATCGGGGTTACGCCGACATACATATCGACGATTAAATATCAGCGTAATCATCGGCATATATAAATCACAATTGGCGCTTAACATGGGGCGCTGGCATCGGCCCGATTTACGGGGGTTCCCCGATATATCGGCGATCGGCGTGGCGCTTATATATCGGCGATATCACATATGGTTGGGCCATATATATATATATATATATATATATATATATATATATATATATATATATATATATATATATATATATATATATATATATATATATATATATATATATCTATATATATATGGTTTGCGATAAGGGCCGTTTAAAAGGGTTCAGCAGGGGTTGCGGCCGCCGATCCCAAAACTATGTATGTTATTATTTTATATAGTTATTAATAACTATATAAATAACGAATCTTGTTTCATGGTTATTTAAAAACCATATAAAAATGATTTTTGTCCCTTAAGCAGGTTTTAGGAGACAAATGAGAAAATGCCAAGTGTTAATGGCTAATGGGCTGCCATGTGGGTCCCACTTGCTTACTGGGATGCCATGTGGCACACTGTGGGCCCCACTTTTCCCCTGTCATGTCAAACTTTGAAGAGCTCTATCTTTCACATACGTGCTCGGTTTGATGAATAGTTCCCACCACCACGATCAGGACGACGAGGTATTTGATCTAGTCTTGGTTCAAGAACAATCCAAACAATTTGATTTTTGAGCCATCTTTGTCCTGTGTGTCTCTCTGGAGCCTCTTGGATCAATCCTCCCCACTGAGGAGCTCTTGGTCCTCGAAAAGCATGGAAAATAATCTGCATCTCTATCTGTACCTTGTCTCATCAGAAGCATCCTAAAAAGGCCTCGCTTCCACCTCCTTCACCTTTGTTCTTCGGAGCCTTAAGCGACGAACCGAAACTTGCTACTTCTGCAACCTGTAGTACATTGTTTTTCAAATTACATGCTTTGAATGACATGACCAACTAAATACCCAAATGTCCCATACTTGCCACAAGTTTATAACACATACTCGGTGGTCAAGTTTACAATAAGATGGATGTAATACCCCAGCTATGACAACAAGGCCAACTCATCATGGTTGCTTCAAAAAGTGATGGAAAACACATCATCACTGCAACACATGATTTACATACATAAGGCCAAACATTATTGTTTTGACAAGTGATGGAAACATAACATCACTTTCAGAGTTTTAACATGCAACTCAAAATACGACTCAAAACATGACCAGACATCATTGTTGCTAACCAAGTGATGGAAACACATCATCACTTTTACACTTTAAAAATGCAACAAATGATTTACAAAGAATGACCATGAAATGACAACATGTCAAAAAAACCATTTCTCACTGATCAATGTGAATGGGTCACCTCCTTGAGGTGGTTTTGCTTGTCAAACAACTGCCCTTCCTAGTTCACGCATCGACGCTTTGTCCTTAAGGCGCTGCTCTGGATGGAGCTTCCAGCAAGTGCCTCTTTGATGGCCATTTCTGTCACAATGACTACAGTAGGCTTTCTTCCTCCATATCTGCTTAACATATTTCTTTTCATGCTATTGAGAGGGTTTTCCACACCTCATGAGTGCTGCCATTCTTTTCCAACACTTGGAAAAGGTATGGTTAGGTAAACCACAAAAAGTGCATGTTTTTCAATGCCTTTGTCATCGTTCATTATTAACAACATGATCAAAATTAACATTCGAAGATCAAAAATGGTTATACCTTCCTTTGCTATTTCTGATGTCAGCATGGCGATGAGAGCTTACCTCAACTCTCTCCCTGCAATGGAAACTACCATGGGCTGATGGGGATGTTTTCCCATCATTCTCTTTCCTCGACGATCTCTCGGAGAAATATGACACCTTTGAGCACTCTTCTCTGGTGTATCTCGAGCCTGCAAATCGATGTTTGTGCACACCCTCCAAAGGTTGAGTTATGCCTTGGTTGTTAGCACCAAGTTCTTTCTCCTCGTGCCTCATCCTTGTAAGAAGCCTCATGTTTGTCCCTGTAATGGGGATCTCCAAATCTCCAACAGACATCATACTATGAGAAGATGAAACTGAAAGGAAATCAACATCTTTTATCTTCTCTTTCTATTTGGAAACAAATGATGAGGGTTGCTCATCATTCATTGTTGGTGGATCGCTAACTGTCTCAGAGCCTTCCGCAACTTCTTTCCTGACATACCCAAGTCCTGCTCAACACGGTAATTCCTCTACTTGGATGGGGTTGACAATGCCTTGGCCATTAATGCCCAAGCCTTTTCCTTCATACCCCATTCTCTTCAACAGTTTGGAGCCAATTCCTGTAGTATGATTTTCAAACACAGTGAAATCATCATCAGGAAACATACATGTAGATGGAGAACTACTATTTACCTCACATGGATCTCGCTGCAGCTTTTCCAAGGCCTCATCCTTTGCTTGTAGCTGTAGTAGCAAAATTTGTTTCTCCTATTTCTCCTCATGTAAGTGCATCTTTAATTCATCATTCTCTGTTTGAAGATTATGTTTGTTTTGCTTCAGTTCCTCCATGGCCTCTTCGGTGACTTTCAACTAAAGCTGTAACCACTCCTTTTCCTCTGTTTCTTTCTGTAGAGTTTCATACACAATTTCCACTTTCTTGGAAATGTTAAGCATGGTCTCGTACATTGCTCTTTCATCCTCTATCATTGTTCATGTTGCAATTCACATCAACATAAAGACCGCTCCGATACCACTTGATCCGGATCCGTGTGTGAAGAAGGACCCTTCCAAGACCTTTTACTTTCGAGATGTGTTAAAATTGCTTTTTAAAAGAACATTAACGAATACATCTGTATGTGGAAAAGAAGAGGAACATAACAATCATCAGCACATGAAAACATAAGCGTTGATAATGGAGTTTGTCCAAGAGGGACTACGTCTTCGGGCCCCGGTGTCAAGATGGTGTAGGCCGCTGCATTAAGTGCTGTCAATAATGGTGATGTACACAAGATATGATGTCTTGATCATACAAGGATGAATGTCCTCACGCAGGAGTGGCTCTAAGAGATGTTTCACAACCATAACTCTCAATCAAAATACTCCTATCAGTATGACACAAAACAAGCATGGTGCACATCCCGCCAAAATGGCACAAAAGGGATGTCAAAGAAAAACACATGCATGATGACAACAAGAGTATCCCAGCAACATACAATAAGGGAACTCAAAACATAACATGATGAGTTATGACAGAAAGTACATCACATAGAAAGATTCCGCATCAAATCAAGCAAGGAATCATGACAACACGTAATAAACAAGATCCTGCATCAACACCAATCATGGATCTTTACAACATAATGCAAAAAGAAGAAGTACATGAACACATCATATACCTCACAACCAAGGGCCAGCTGAAGAAGTGTATGTCTCATTGCTGAAGCTGCTCGGACCATTGCTCTCAAGGCATCAATCTCGTGAAGATGGCTGCTCGCTAAGAATGTGGACATCTGCACTGGCACTTCGAAAAGTGACTAGAAGAAGAAATAAGAGAATAATAAATCTGAAGACACCATTAGATTTGTGGCGTTCAATAGTGCTGAATCGATTGTCCAAAATCCGAATTCTGAGAAGTCGAGAATTCTTGGCTCAAGGAATCTTCTAGATTCCCTCGAGATTCCAAGATTCTATTACATGGATGGACTGGAAATCTGCAACTCATATGGTGAATCTGATCTTGCCATTGAGATCCCTGTGGAAAACCATTAAAAACAAGTATAAACTTGACTATATTCTGAAATGTCAAAATGTTACCTCATTGGGAAAATTTCATGGCTCATGGTTCCGCTCCATGTTTTTGCTAAAATCATGGTTCCACGTGCATTCTGGAACTGACTGGAAAAGACAGACCTCTGAAGAAGAAACGAACAACACCATTGTGTTCATGGCGATGAGAGGTGTAAAAACCATATAAACTTGTCAAATTCTGCCAAAGTGAAATTTTTTCCCTCCTCCAAAATTCATGGTTCTTGCATTAAAATATTAATTAATCTGCGTTGAAATTCATGCCTGCATTTTGCCTCGAAATCCATGCCTACAGTCTCACCTCCTCGAAATACGTGTAGAGAGAAAAATGATTGTTTAAGTAGAAAAGTCTTGGGCAGATTCACCAAGGTAAAGTGGTTGGCGTATGGGTAAAGGAGGCATATGGTTATGGAGAGGTCGGGGGATCAAATCCTGCCTTGTCCATATATAAACCTTTTAACCATAATGATGCATAAATGAGGGTTGGGTCTGCATTGGGCGGCCCGCCCTTTAAACCCTGCATTAATCCTTATCGGCGCATATATAAATCACAATCGGCGGTCGGCTATGGCGGAGGTATCAGCGCCCTAATCGAGGTTACGTCAACATACATATCGACGTACTCATTGGCATATATAAATCGCAATCAGTGCTTAACATGGGGCGTTGGCAGGTTTATCGGCTCAATTTATGGGGCTTCCCCGATATATCGGCGATCGGTGCGACGCTTATATATTGGTGATATCACATATGGTTGGTCCATATATATATATAGTGTGTGCGATAGTTGTGGAGGGTTCGACGGAGGTTGTGGCCACCGATCCCATTATATATATATATATATATATAATATGGTTTGAAATAAGGGTCGTTTAAAAGGGCTCGGCAGGGGTTGCAGCCGCTGATCTCAAAACCATGTATTTTATTATTTTTATATAGTTATTAATAACTATATAAAATGAATCTTGTTTCATGGTTATTTAAAAACCATATAAAAATGATTTTTGTCCCTTAAGCAGGTTTTAGGAGACAAATGAGAAAACGCCAAGTGTCAATGGCTGGTGGGCTGCCATGGGGGTTCCACGTGCTTACTGGGATGCCATGTGGCACATTGTGGGCCCCACTTTTCCCCTGTCATGTCAAACTTTGAAGAGCTCTATCTTTCGCATACGAGCTCAGTTTGACGAACCGTTCACACCACCACGATCAGGACGATGAGGTCTTTGATTTGGTCCTGGTTCGAGCACAATCCAAACACTTTTATTTTTGAGCCATCTTTGTCCTGTGTGTCTCTCTGGAGCCTCCTAGATCACAAAGTCACTCCCTTCAATAGAGAAGGTGAAATACATTGAGTTATTGAAATAATTTTAGGATGTTTTTACTTGGAGCTATGAGAACCTTAAATCCTATGACACCAGCATCATCCAACACACAATTCCTCTCAAGGAGAATAAAAAACCTTTTAAACAAAAGCTTAGGAGAATTAATCTTGTCTTATTGCCTTCAATAGAAAAAGAAATTAAGAGAATGTATGATGCCAAGGTAATTGCAGCAATAAGGTTTTCTGAATGGGTCTCAAACTTGGTCCCAACTAGGAAGAAAACTAGTGAGATTAGACTCTATGTAGATCTCAGAAACTTGAATAAAGCATCACTTAAAGACAATTACCCTCTTCCCAAAATGACCACATCTTACAAAGGGTAGTTGGGTCAACCAGAATCTCATTACTGGATGGGTTTTCTGGTTACAATCAAATTTTAGTTCACCCAAATGACCAACCCAAGATTACTTTTACAACTCCTTGGGGCACCTTTATGTATGTCAAAATTCCTTTCGAGCTAATGAATGCAGGAGCTACTTTCCAGAGGGCTATGGATATAGCCTTTGCCAAAGAAATCCATGATTTCCTTGTAATATATCTTGATGATATTACTGTTTTCTCAAAATCAGACAATCAACATCTAGATAATCTAAGGTAGGTCTTCATAAAATGCAGAAAGTATGGCATCTCCTTGAACCCCAAGAAATCTTTATTTGGATTGGAAGAAGGGAAATTGTTAGGGCATATCATTTCTAAAGATGGCATAAGAATAGATCTTGCAAGAATTGAAGCCATCTTGCTGATACAACACCCTAGGAATATCTAAGAACTACAAGCCTTTTTAGGAAAGATTATCTTCCTTAGAAGATTTGTTTCTAACCTAGCAGAGTTAATTAGGGTGCTAAATAACATGTTGAAAAAAGATTCGACCTTAAGTTGGACTGTCGAAGCTAAGAGATCATTTGAATACATCAAGCTAGCCTTGACAAAAACCCGGTATTAGTTAGTCCCAAATTTGATAGGGATTTCATTTTGTTTTCCTTTGCTTCTAAGCATACAATAGCTACAGTTTTACTGCACAAAAATGACCAGGGATACGAACAAACCATTGCTTTCCTTAGCAAAGCCTTGAGAGATGCTCCCTTAAAATACAACATAATGGAAAAACAAGGATTGGCTTTAGTCAAAGCTATCAAAGATTTTAGGGTATATATTTTGTATTCTCATATAGTAGCCTATGTTCCCAATTATATAGTCAGAGACATCCTGACTCAAGAAGGTTCTGATGGGAAAAGGAGAAAGTGGATTGCTACTATCTTAGAGTATGATGTAGAGAACAAACCTACAAAGTTAATCAAGGGCCAAGGCTTAGCCAAACTTATGGCTGAGTCGAACTGTCAGGCCTTAGACATAAACTTTATTACTGCACTAGATGAAGGAGAGGAGATGGCGACTCCACGGATCAGTCAAGCCTTTGAGAAATCACCATGGTATGTTGATATCATTTACATTTTACTAAATTTACAATCTCCTCCTGGATTATCTAGAACCAAGGGTAGGTTTTTAAAATTAAAATCCTTGAAATTTTGTATACTTGATCATGCTTTGTTTTGGAAAGATCATGAAGGAATTCTTCTTAATTGTTTGATAAAAGATGAGGCGAACAAAGTTCTACAATATTTTCATGCAAGTGACTATGGCAGACACCTCTATTGGAGAACCACTGCAGATAAGATCTTAAGGGCAGGTTTCTACTGGCCAACTTTATTCTCTGGTGTCAAGAGATTTGTGACCTTTTGTCACAAGTGTCAAATTTTTGAAGGGAAAAGAAAACTTTTACGATTGCCCCTTAAACCAATCACTGCTGAAGTACCTTTTCAACAATGGGGATTAGACTTCATTGGTGAAATTCACCCGCCCTCCTCTACCTAACATAAGTGGATCCTCACATCCACAGATTATTTCACAAAATGGATAGAGGCCATACCTTCAAGGCAAGCCACAAATACTGTTATCATTAACTTCCTTGAAGCCAACATTCTATCTAGATTTAGATGCCCAACCAAGCTCATTACTGATAATGTAGTAGCTTTTAAATCCAAACAAATGATAGAATTCTACAATAAGTATCACATCACCCTAGGTCATTCTACAACCTACTACCCTCAAGCAAATGCGCTGGCAGAATCTTCTAACGAAAGCCTGGTGAACATTATTAAGAAGTTACTGGAAGCTAATAAGAAAACATGGAACAAGAAGTTAGTCAAAGCCTTATGGGCTAACAGACTGACTACCAAGAAGTCAATTGGTACATCTCCATATCAGCTAGTTTATGGCATGGAAGCTATTTTTCCATCCTATTTGGGAGTACTAGCGATGAAGATGCTCCAAGAACTGCAATCTGAACCAAATGATATTTAGAGGAGAATTAACCAGACTATTCATCTCCAACAAACCAGAGAAGAGGTTTATATCAGATCTCAAGTTGTGCAAGAAAAGATCAAAAAGGTTTTTGATAGAAGGACTAAGTCAGATGATTTCTACTTAGGTGATGAAGTACTCAAGTGGGACTCAAGGAGGGAAGGTAAGGGTAGGCATGGGAAATTTGATTTCCTATGGAAGGGCCCCTATATCATTTATGCTTACAGAGGGAACAATGCTTTCTTCCTTAAAGGACTAGATGGTGTTGAAGAAGGAGGAGGACTAGTGAATGGTCGAATGCTCAAACATTACATAGAACCTAGTTACTAACTATTTTTTCCCATGTGTGTATATTTTATTTAAAAAAAAAGTCTAGTTTGGATTGGATGGTAAAGGTTTAGAGTTGAAGATCGGAGAGAAGGCCCTAAGATTTTAAGGATTTATTATCATAAGTATGAATAAAGCTGGTTGAAAGGTGAAAAATCACAAGGTAATTGAAGTCAAAATTCCAAGGCTACTAATCTCAAAGTTCTTGACATTTCACAAGGAAATGCCATCCCCAAGTGGAGCCACTATTAGGTTCCTATACCAATAGGAGTCATAATTTTTAATGGCTAAGGTTAAGTCTTGTAATATGTACATACCCTTGCTTTCTGTAAATGTTTTCCATATTGAAAAAATAAAAAATGAAAATAGGGTATGTCCTAAAAGAAAAATCAAAGGACAAGAAGAATGAGAAAAAGGTCCAAAGAAGTGAAAAATATGAACCCCAAAAACAAAAGACCATGAAAGTGCAAGTCAAAATGCCACTACTATTTACCTTTATGCACAATAATGATGGTGTGTAGCTTGTTATTCATGCCACAATCAATGGTAATCAAACTATTTAATCTTGATTATGTCATACTTTAAATTTCATGTTGATAGTTAGAGAATAAAATCTGACCAAACTGTTTAATCTTAGCAGATCATTAGATTAGGTAGAGTAAAATAAAAGGAGCTCATCAGTTTAATCTGAGCCCTTGGATGTAATAAGGTAAGATTTAGTTGGTTTACTATTGTAAAGAAAAAGAAAAATATTCGATAAGGGTTTGCTAGCTCAAATGCACCCTAATAAAGTGAAGAAAAAATGGTAGGATGAGTAGATGGGTAAGTAGAAGAAAGGTCGCAGAAGTATGATGATTGATTAGACAAAAGTACATTTATCATCTTGCAACATGTATTTCAAATGTCAATAGGCAATTAAGTATGCAAATGGATTTCAAAGTTAATTAGTTAACTTCCTTCATTCATCTCACCTTTTACTTAACTAATTTCCCATAATAGAGTGCTCAAGAATCCTATAAGTCAAAGAGGCTCAGAGAATTTCTCTGAATTTTGGAGGGACCAGACCCTTGGCTCAATGACTTATGGATACCAAGTACCAAATTCCCCTCATAAAACTTCATCTCCCTTCATTCCCCTTCATTTCCCTAATAAAACCCCTTTTCCTAAGGTTAAAACACTATTCACCCAGGGAAAGTAACCAACCCCATGTAAAACCCCTTGTTCCCAAAAACTCACAAAAACACTTTAGCCTAAGTGATAGTGCATATATGGGAAAAGCAAACAAATCATAGAAAATACATTATGCTTAGTGCAATTCATTTCCACCGTTTTCATATTAACTTCTGACTTGTATATATTAATTTCGGAAAACCCACTATCCTATATATATTTAACTCCTCTATATAAATAACCCTACCTGTTAGTTTAGTTATAAACTATATTACTACCCCTTATCCCTCAAAAACTTATTAAAATCTCACCCGCAGTCATTAATCCCACCTTAAATCCATCATTAACCTCGATACCACCACACTTAAGCACCCGTCGGGCCCCTCATTAACCTCTGCGTGCAATCGCGCCCCGACAACCATCCGATGATATACACCTGAAAAATTTTCTTTCCACGAAATTGCCCAGGCAACGTGTCAATCACTGGGTGGAATTGGGCGGCCACTCCCAAAAAACCACTCAACACCCATAAGCGGTGCAAAATTAACTGCTTAACGCTCCCCGCTACACGAAAAATTAGTGACTATTCACCCATACCTACCAAAGAATAGTTTTTCTGTATAAAAGCCAAATAACACCAAAAAATGTCTTTTTCACCGAATTTTTTCCTGCAAGCTTCTGTATGCATCCACGACACCTGCAAAACATCAAAGCTGTCAACCCACTTATAAATTTCACTCCATAGAAGACCATAGATCACCTAGTCAACTGTGTGGCTTCCACAAGCATCCTTCAATCAGTTGCATCTACCAGTTACCCTGCTCAGAGTCAATTTGCCTCAGTTTCAGGTATTTAATCCTGAATTTGCCAAGCTCCCTGCCAATTTCAAGTTAGACCAGTCATTGATTATTTTATTAAACTTAAGACTTAATTAAAATTACTCCAATAGACTCCATACTGCACCTTGCTAGATACTCAAACCCTGAAACTGCCAAACTACCTCTGAAAACCCCAATTCAACCTTGAGCAAGCCTAATTCGAATCCACAAGAACTGAATTATCGCTGCCCCTACTGCATTGAATGTGTGACCTATCTCCATGCCCCATTTGGACTTGGAACACCTTCCTTTAGCTGATAGAGATTTCCAGACAAAATATACCTCTATCATAGAGTTGTTTCTCAAGGTACATTGCCAAAGTAGAGACGGGTTCTTGAACCATGCTAATGAGATTAGCCTCTGGGAGTTAAATTTTCCCATGTACCAGTTCCCGCAAGTCCGCATTTTCCCTGAAATTGTACATATGTGCCATTCCAACTATGTCCCCTAACAAGGGCATACTTGTTCACTATCATTGCTAAATCTATCAATGAGATGCTACAACTCCAGCTTGGCCAAAACTTGACTCCCCTCTCAATTGGAGACCAGTTGGACTTATGTCCCAAACTTAGTTCTGAAAGATTGGCCTAATTGATCCAGACCTTCATAGTAGAAGAGAAGTATACCCCAAAAGACCCCCCTCCATATGTAGCAACTATATTTTCTCCTTGGGGCGTAAATATTGTATCCATGATATCTTGTGTTTTGGTTACTCCATAACTAAGTACATTGATGAAATCATCCAGGCTTTCATGTCCATCTATACCCCAGTACAACCTCCTGCAACCATTTATGACTTTGCCACATTCATAGCTGATAGAATGCATGAGCAGTTTACAAGAATTTGAAATGAAAGGGTTTTTAAGTAATCCTCATTACTATATCACATGTTCGTTTACTTCCAAGCATATAAATTCCCACTTACCTTGCAAAAGTTGGACACCAAGGGCTAACCAAGATCAATCATCTTCTAGACCCCATTGATTCATCAATATTCCTCCCCCTATTCATCCGATGAATTCATAGATTCCTTTGTCCATCCGGTGATGACCATGCTCACTGGAACCCCTCCACTAAGAATCAATCCTGAGATCAGGAGAGTCCTTCATCTAAACATCAATCATCAGGTGGGAGATTGGTACTTATACCAAAACCACACTGAAATTAGGATTTATGGGTGCTAGCATGGCCCATAAAAACTACCTACATACCTCCCAATGAGGTTGTTTTCCCTGGAGTACTACAGGTAGATAATCAATTCAAATGAGGTAAACTTTGTCAAAGCCAAAAGAAAGCCCAGCTCAAGATCAAAGACCAATTGGGTCCTTTTATTTGTAATAGTAGAGAGGCTGGAAAGGAAGCAGACCTGATCCTTCAAAGAATAAAATTAAAACAAAGCTTCATATGGAGATATGATCTCTTGGATTTCATCTAGAAAAGAAGACAAAAAAACAAGATGGCTCCCTATATCCATCAATGTATCCCTGAGATAGAAAAGTATGCCAACCAATTACAATGGGTTGAAAACACTTTAGAGGGCAGGGACAATACTGAAGTTGCTGTGGAAAACACATTATTTGATCTAGAAAAGAAACTTGATGACAATTCATTTCTGCAGGTACCACCTTAGGAAGGGACAATGAGCACTCCCCCTATCATGCAGAATCCTTTGAATGAGGAGAAAAACCCCAAAAGTGGCAGGGAGGAAGGATCAATCTCAGGGACACCAACCTTCAATATTCAATATGAAAGAGGCCAAAGCAAAAGGCCTAGACTCAATCATGTGTCAGAATAGGAAGACACCGATGGCTCAGTTGAAATAACTGATTCTGAGCCAGAAAGGAGTAAAGGTATTGCTCCTTAAGAGGAAACACAACCCCCATCATCCTCAGGAACCCAAATGATACAGAGACAAGTAAGTGTAGAGGCCTCATCTTTCAGCAGGCCAGTAGACCAAGATAAAAGCATCAGAGACAGATTCAAAGAAATAAAAATGAGGAATGAAAGGTTGAAAACTAAGACATATGCTCAGCTTTTCAAACTTTCTACTCTAGGTCAAAATAGATTGATGTCAACCTTTGACATCAAAGAGGGGAAGATGCAGGTGTCCTTCATTCAACCAACTATGTAGCAACCAAAGGCACCCACTAACTATAAGAAAGTTGATTTTGAGGTGCTGGCTAGGGATAACCACCCTGTGGACCAAATAGAGTTTCACAAGTAGGTTGGAGAAATGATCTACTCCACCCTGATAGGGAAGTCCATAGTTGTTCATCAACTGCAAAGTTCCCTAAACAACATCTCAGCTCAGTATAAGCTTGAACATGCTTCATCACAAGCCAAGGATAACAAAATCAAGTATTTGGAAGACTTGATTATAGAGATGGTACATGATCCCAAAGACATCAAAGCAACAGAGGAGTTAATAAAACAAAAGAACAAGGACATTGCTTCACTGAATAAGCAACTAAAGATACCCTCCTTACATCATCCACAAACACAAGAGGTGTTACAGTCTCAAACTTAGCATTAGGACTTAATGGATTTAGTCCTCAAGCTAAATGATCAGTTGAGAATCACGGAGAAGGAATTGGATGCCTTAATCCAATTGAAGGAAGGTGAAGTAGGAACCACACCAACAACTATAAACCCTACAGTGACTACTGCAGTACCATCTACATTGGTAGCCACATTGGCTCCAAAAACTCCTATAGTCATTGCCTCGCCCATCACCACTGCAGCATCTACATTAGCAGCTTCTACGACAACAACAGGTACAACAACAGATGAAGCAGCCAAGCTTGTTAATGCCATGGAAGAAATGTCTATTCAGATAAACGAGATAAGCAAGCTAAAGGAATAGTTGGCAAGCTTAGAAACAGAATATAAACTTGCCAAGATTATGCAGAAAGAGGACGAACAGAAAGCTTCTAGGATAAAGGAAAAGCTCAAGTTAATGGAAAAAGACTTGACATTAAAGGAGCCACTTGGAGAAGCCAAGGAAAAACTGTGGGACAATATCAATGACTTTGTCAATGATATTTGGCCATCCATATAGGTCATGTTCGAGCAAATTGATCTCACAACATTAATAACAAAGGCTATTGAGAAATTAAAGTTAGAATTATGCAACAGGCCTAGAGAGGCTACCAGGCTCATCTAGTTCTTAAATTTAAAAAAAAAGTGCCAATTACAGGAACTGGAAATTGAAGACAAGATTGCTACTATTCTGGAGGTAAATAAAGTCCTCACCAAGAGGGACCTTATGCATAAATTAGAGGAAAAAAGCAAGGAAATGCAGGTACTCATTGATAGATTCATGATAAGTTTAATAAGCTAAAGGAAAAGGGATTACCTAATCCCTTAGTCATTGATGATAAACTTATGGAACAAGGAGATTACAATGAAAAACTCAGGGATGTAGCAAGACAACAAGTGGCTACTTCACAGGTTTCAGGAGTACCAATAGGAAAGGTACTGTACAACGCATTTGAATATCTATTTTACCTCCAGCATGAGGTAAAAAATCTGTTTGTAAATAAGTCTTCATTTGCCAAATACACTAAGGCATATGAAACTTACCGGAGATTGCTAAGTATCTGGTTACCAACTTATCAAGAATGGGAAAAATTGACTGATTTACTATAGCAGAACACATTTAGAGGTCAAAGACATAGTCAACGATGTAAAGAGCCTCAGAGTCAAAAAGTAATAGGGTCAAAGAGTATCCGTGTCAAAGAGTATCAGTATAGAAGATAGCGGCCTTTGGCCAGCATGGAGCATTAGCAACCATAAACTTCCAGCTAAACCATAATAAAAGGTACAACAAGAAGACAATTCAATAGCTGTCACTATCTTCCTGCGAGAAGATATTTTGAATTTCCTAGATTAATTCCCAAGTTAGTTTGGGATATTTTGTAAAAACATTTTTTATAAATACTTCATAAATCGAAGTATGCAGGGTGGATTCTTGTACATTCAATAGAATTTTTGTTCAAAGGACTATAAAGCTTTGTATCACTGATTGGGCTAGCATGCTGGGTTGGTGAATAAAGATCAGATATTTCAAGGGATTCATGTGTAGAGTGGAGCATAATGAGTAATATTCTTGTGTTGTTTCATTTCTCTTTCAATTGTTTCATGATCTTAAATGTTTCAGAAGTTTGAATGTTGTAACTTTGAATAATATTTCAGAATTTTCTTAATTGCACTCTGTCTTACTATTATACATTCTTAATGTTTTCTCTTAAACTATCTTAGCTAGGGAATTCTTAACTGCTCCTTAGCTTCCATAGTTTCTCCTCTGGTCTATAGTAAAGGATTCTTAATTTCTCTTTACTCAGGATTCGCTGTTGTTCCCCCACCTTAGCCTCGATCTGAGGATTCTTGATTGCCATCTCACCTGCATTAAGACTCATTCCACCATTTAGTCCAAGGATTTGTACTTCACTCTGTTATCTTCCCCCTTGAACACTCCCTTTAGTGAGTTAACTCCAGCCTTGCTGCCCCTTCTTTGACTCCATTGCCCAATGGCCTAAAGGCGTCAACCTATCTGCCTGTTTTAAGGATTCCACCACCAAATCTTCATAAAAATAAAAAACCCCCCTGAAATTTAGAACTAGCCTAATATCTAAGCAAACATAGCTAAATTATATAGAGAGGCCTCTCTGAGCCATAGGTTGGCTAGAGCCTATGCTTAAAAGTTGGTTTGTGGTTACCTCGAAGCCTTCCCTTCTTCCAAAACTTCTAAGGAAAAGTTTTGAGTGATAAGAATGCATTATTGAACAAAGATAAGAAAAATATTTTTTCCTTCCTAAAATTTTAATTTTGGTCATTATTTCTTAAAATATCCAAAACATTCCCAATAAAAGTTAGTGTTGTTATTGCATATATATTCTCTCTTGCTAAATTTTGGAGTAATCCTACCAAAATTATTGCAATTAATATTCTAATACAATTTATTTAGACTGGCCATACACTCATGAATGTTAGAAGGATGCAATTCTCCATGAAAATACTGAGGATTGGGATGGGGTTAAGTTAATTATAGAACAACTTTTTTCAATAGTCTCTAAAACATTTTTCTCCTAAAGAAAGAAAATGATTAAATATCTAGGAAAAATGCTAATATGGACAGAATAATAAGTAGTAGAGTATAGGAAACTTGAGGAGATCAAAATTAAATAATAGGTTGAGAGGAAAGTGATACAAGATGAATGGATTATGCAACAAGGAGAAGATGATTTGGAGAGGAAAATAGAGGATTTAAGGAAGGGGAAAAGGAACAAGCTACATATTTGGAATTAGGGAAAGGAAGTAGGGATTATGAAGCTAAGAAGAGGAAAAAGAGTTTCAAGGAGCTTGAAAAAGGTAGATAATTAAAGAAGAAATAAAAGGAAATCTAGAAGAAGAAATAATTCAAAAATAAGAAGAGAAAAGACAGGTTAAACAAGAGCTCATAAAGAAAGCATGAAAAGAGGAAGATTGCAAAATAAGAAGAAGATAAGGAAGATAAAATAAAGAGGAACAAAGAGGAAGAAGAAAAAAAGAGGTTGATCGAAGAGGAAGAAAAAAAAAAGAGAGAGGAGAGACTATTATATGAAATTGTCCAACAAGGATATGGTGTTGGAAATATTATAGTGAATAAGCAATTGAAATCATAGCAGGACCTATCATAAGACCAACTAAAAAACCAATTGACCACAACACCACCTATTGATGTATATAACATGATACAATGAAGTTTCACTTAAATAAAGTGTTAAGGGGAAGGAGCTAGCTATTGAACAATAATATAATACTAGGAGCCTTGAGGACATTATTTCATGGGGTGTTAAACATATTTGAGATCCTCTACAAGAGGTTGTAGAATTGGAATGTATAGTTTACAATTACTATAGGTGATTAGTAGTTAAAAGAATATAGAGAAGGATAATTGTAGATGTAGATAGTTCAATTCTTTGCACTACTGAAGAATCATTGTTGGATATAAAGAAGGCCATGTTTAGTGATTCATTATTAGTAAGGATAGATATTTACCATGAAACTATTAGTAAAACCAAATATAATGAAAATGAGGTTGAAGATATGAATAAGGATATTTGTTTTTTGAAAATTTGAGTGAAGTACTGTAAAGGAGCCCATGGTAAATTGAATAAGTTTATTGAGGAAGTCATTGAAGAGAATAAAATAAAAGAACAAATAAGGAATGGGGTTATAGTTAAAATATTAGAATTGTAGAAACAAATCGTACAATTATCTATGTTATATAAGGAAACTCTCATGGGGAATATGAGGCAAACCAAGGTTTAATATAAACTACAATTTACAAAGATAATACAAAGAGTCTTGGCCATGATGATCATGGAATTAGGATTCTAACTAAAGAAGATATCCATAATTGAACATTCAATGTTGTACTATGGTGTTTTTCCTAAAAAATCTAGAATAAAGTTTAATAGGAATAGTTTCCATGTAGTAGAGTATGAAACCTCATTAAAGATGTCAATGAAAGAAACCTAGATTTTTCCACTAGAGGGTTCTCAACTAGCTAGAGAAGTGTGAAAGGAATTAAAGAATATCACTGAAAAGTAAGAAGCTAATTTCATAGGTATATCCTCTCATAAGTGAAATCATTATCAAAAGTTTCTAATGGGACAAGTCAAAATGATGATTTGACTGAAGTCCGCAATGCAAAAATTGGGAAAATATATCCAAGGATTTAGATGAGAGAATGTGAGTCTAAGTTTTCCTAGGAAACCAAATATTTTTTCTTATTTAAGTGTATGTGATGAATTTCTTGAGTAGTGGAGGAAGCATGATGTTGAACATGCACATAATGAGATGCTTAGTCCCCCAAAATTACAGTAGAATGCATAAATTTTATATATTTTTAATAAATTCTACTTTGTTATATTTTTACATGTAATTTTTCTTAAAATATGAAAATCAACCTTTAAGACAAGCCTTAGGCGTTGAGGAAATTTTGGAAGGATTGTAGCTTACAATTATTTCAATTTTAATGTGGAAACACCATTTGGAGTTAAAGGATTCATTTCATTTGATGAAAATTTCAATTTGTTTATTCTTATTCATGTATTATTATACTATTGAATTGATGTCACAAACACCTAGTAAGAATTTGATTTGCCAAGCTATCTTAATTTACTGAATGGATTGCTATTTACTATTTCTAATGAAGAATTTTGCATCTATTGTTAGTCATTTTATTATTTTCTATAATATGTTTCTATCATCTAATATATGATGTATTGTGGAATTATTTTTATAATCATATTATATATTATGGAAAGTCGTGGTGTTTTATTTACATCATTTTCTTCATTTTTTTCTTTAGTATAGTTATGCCCCCATGGTTGTTTTGTCGTAATATTTCTCAAAATAATTATTTCGTAGAGAATTAAAAGTTACATATCACTTTCAATTATTTTTCTTGAAAATCAACTTTTATTAATACATTTCTCCAAACTCTTTACAGTGGATTTAATTTTCACAATTAGCACATAAAAAAAACACATAAAAAAAACCAAAAAAATAATTGAAACTAATTTTAAATCCCATCAAATTGTTATTGGGCTATTAACTCACATGATTATTCCATCCCAAGTAGGGAAGGGTCTAGATAGGCCTCGTCCTTAGATTTAAACACTACTCTTAAGAATTATTGATCTAATGCCCTTAATAGAAGGATCCATCCCAAAAGACTTAGGAAAAATCATTTTTTTTTCAAATTTATGGGAGTGTTTTAAGATGCATCCTTCCTTATATTGAGAAATGAAAAGATGATGTTTAGAATTTAGATAGAAAATTTCAATGTTATGTTATCCTTAACTTCAAAGAGCTTAGAGTTTCAAGGTAGCCAAATTCCCTAAGCTATGGTTAAAGGTAGATGTTTATGCCTCTTTCTCTATTTGTTCTTAACAAATCCCTAAAATCTTATTTAATGGAGTTCCCATTTTAAATATTGTTCAAAACAATTAAGAAATAAAACTATTGCTAGGGTTCTATACTATAAGCATAGGTCATAATAAGGTGAAATCTCATCTCAAAGTCAGCTTTTTAGAGACAATACTGGGTCAATCCCTCATATCTTCCCTTTTGATGAATACACCATGTTAAGGCTTTATTGTTTAGTAGTAACCACATGAATATTTTTCTTTTCAATATGCATTTGAAATTATAGAGAATCCTTGAACACCAAGGTTATGAGTTATTACCCACAATATCAAGGGCCTTATATCTTAGTCTAAGGTCATAGTTACTTGTAACATTCAAAGACCAAATGAGATGATCTTCTGAATTGTTTAAATTTATGAAACAACTTCAATTTTAAGTATAACATTCTCCTATTTCTATATTCTCCTCTTAGAGTCCAATCTCATTCCAAGAAGGGAATTTTTTGAGCGAAAAAATTTACCAATTGGTTAATTTTGGCACATTTTCTAATAAAAATATTCACCCATTTCGTAAAAATTTACCTTTTTTTTATAGATATATGATTAAATTGATGATATTTGCCAATAATTAACCAATTTTAACAATAAATTACATGTATTTTATCAAATAGTTTCCTGCATTCTATATGTGTTATTTTTCAAACTAGAATAATAACCTATAATACTATACACAAACATAATGTTTGAATTTTTAAAAGATACCTTGATTCCAAGAAAGAAACTATCATTTTATCACTCTAGTTTGAGTGTGATCTTAAATTTTTTCCCTTACTACTACAAAAAGGGCATCTTATGGGTGGTTTGGATTGCAGAAGTCTTGCCAAAGTAGCCTCTAAAAGTTTCTAAAGGATTTAGGGGTGGTTTTGAAACACCACCCGCCCTCCCTCTCGCCCCTCGAAATTCATGAAAAAATAAACTTTTTGGGGTCATTTTCTAACAATCGCCTCTAAAAAGTTTTCTTATGACCTTTCTTTTTTTGGGGGGAGGGGAGTTAAATGAATGCCCCTAAATATATTTTTCATGGTAGTTTTTTGTGAGCCCCCTAGATAGTCAAGAAAATTCAACCTTTGGGGGGGGGGGGGGGTGGGTTTGGTTCTAACAACCGACTTTAAAAGTGTTTTCTCATTAATTTTGGGGATTTTTAAATGATTTCCACTAAATATATTTTTCATGATGTTTTTTTTTACAACCCCCCTCTAAAATTCATGAGAATTTAACTTTTGGAGGTGGGTTTTGAAACCCCCTTACAAAAGTCATGAGAATTGAACATTTGGATGCAATTTTTTAACTACTCAATTCTCATCACTTATTTGGGTGGGGGGTTGTCCAAAACCACCTCCAAATATTATATTGTAGTGACTTTTATGGGTTATTTTTTTTGACAAACCCCCTTAAATTCATGACAATGTAAGTTTTGGAGGTCGTTGTTCACAATCCCCCTTAAAAGTCACAACAATGTAACTTTTGGAGGTTGTTGTCCACAATTCCCCTTAAAAGTCACAACAATGTAACTTTGGAGGTGGTTTTGGAAAAACCCCTCACCTAAAAGTCATAAGAATTTAACTTTTAGCAGAAATTGTTAAATGATTGCCTCCAAATGTTCAATTCTCATTACTTTGGGTTGGGTTGTCCAAAACTGCTTCGAAAACTTACATTGGCATGACTTTTAATGGGTTTTGTTTTGACAACCCCCCTTAAAATTCACGATAATGTAACTTTTTAAGGTGGCTTTTGGTCAACCCCCATCCCCTAAAAGTCATGAGAATTGAACTTTTAGTGGCATTTGTTAAATGATCGCCTCTAAATGTTTAATTCTCATGACTTTTGGAGGGTGGATATTTTGGTGTATTGAGAGAGGCAAGGGGACATAAGGGTAGCATGGAAGGGTGGTAGTGTGCAGTACAAGCATGGTTTACTAAGATATATAATCCTAGAATTAGCTAATCAAAATGGGGCTTAGGACCTAATGGCATAGGGCTAGGGGGCCTAGAGGGAAGACAACGAGAGTAATTGATAGGGGTACCCCCAATAATTGTGATAAGGGGCCCTATTATCATAAACCTTAATCCCTTAATCCATAACCACTAAATTCCATGTCCCCTTATCGCCGAATCCATAATCCCTTAACTCCTACACTCATAACTCATAATCCATTAAACCCTTGATCCCTTAATTAACCTTAATTAATCCCTTAACCCACTATCCCTATTCCCTTATCCTCTTAAACCTTGACCCTTAACCCTTAATCCCAACTGCTAAAACCCTTTACCACTAACCCCTAACCCCTAACCACTTAAACCATTGACACCTAAATCATATAATTCTTAATCCCTTGACCCATAAATCCCTTGACCCCTAAGTCTTTAATGCTTAACCTTTAACTCGTGAAGGCCTTAAGAAATAAGAAATTAAACATTATCCCATAAAACCCATAGACTTCAGCCTATAACCCTTAAACCCTCTAATCATTGACCCTTCACCCTTTGCCCTTAAACCCTATCTCCTAAACCCTTAAACTCCTTAACTCCTATAACCCCTAGGCCTTTCTCCCAAACCATAGGTGCTCCAACATTAATACTCTTGGTCAGATTAGGTTTTTGGTCTACCAAACCCTCCAAATACAAACTCTAAGCACTTTTAGGGTTGAAGGAAAAGAACCACAAGTTCCTGAAATTTGATCTACATTTTGTGGATATTCACATTTCCCCAAATATACTTCACATATTTTCTTTCAAAGGGAAGCAATACAGTCTTATGACATCCACAAATGCATATACGTTCATATGAATCAAGTAAGTTTCATCTCCATGCACAACCCAAATGTAATTTGTGTCCACTCAAAAGAAAAAGGAGGATATAAGGATGTCCCTTCAGCTATCATCATCCTTTAACATGGGACCCTTCTCTTATGAAATGTATGGGTAGAAGTCTGATAAAAGTCCACAATATTTCTCAAAGGTTTTGTCCACAACATTCCCGAAATAAAATTCAAAGTCCCATAGTCTATTTAAATTCTATTCAAAATTGGCACAAGTTGTCCTCAACTACATAAATGGTGTAATCTTTAAGCTATCAATATCTAGATTCATCCCCTTTTGACCCAATTTTTTGTTTCATCAATACAAATTTGACCAATGCCATCTTACAATTAGATATCTCTTTTCCATATAGTGAGAATACTTCTATGTTCTTTAGGAAGAGCTTGCTTCTCAATATAATTACACTAATCTCTCAACTCATGTGAGGCTAGAAGATACATCCAGAGGAGAAAACATAGGCCAAACTCAACCTTATTGTCAAATATAGCTGATACTTACATAAAAAAATAAATAGTACGCACATGTAATTCTTACATTTTTGGTTGGTTTTAGATGAACCCCACCATTTTTTCCCCACCTCCATGATGTCTTACCATTCCATTAATTCTTCAAAAACTACTTTCAATTTTCCAAGTTCCTTGTCTTTTTCTCTCAATTTATTTTATGTATCATGCAATTGCAGTTGATAGGGGAATCACCAATAATTGTGATAAGGGGATTAGAGTCTTCCTTATCAAAATACCCTTATCACAACCCATAATATCTAATGTATTTAATCCCTTAGCCAATGGGGGCTAAGGGAGTAGTTATAGGGGAATTGCGATCAAATTTGGGGGTTCGTAACATTAGGAGAAGTGGAATGGTATGACAAAAAAGGTGGGATGGGTACCTTAGCGTTTATTAAATGGGGGAAGGGGAAACAAGGGTAGCATGGATAGGTAGAAGTGGGAGGTAAATCATGGTTTACTAAGATCTATAATCCTAGCATTAGGGAATGAGAAGGGGATTAGTACCTAAGTCATAAGGGCTAGGGTTCCTCGAGGGAACGAAACAAGAGTAATTAATAGGGGAACCCCCAATAGTGGTGATAAGGGGTCTCATTATCACAACCAATAATATCTTAACTCATAACCACTAAATTCTCTATCCCCTTCAACTCCAAGCCATAATCCCTTAGCCCCTACACCAATAACTCATAACCCATTAACCTCTTGACCCATTAATCCAGTAACCCCTAACTTAGAATCCATGAAACCACTAAGCCTTAACCCCTTGTCCTCTTAACCCGTGACCCTAAACCCCTAAACATATTAACCCTAACCCCTTAATATATAACACCTAAATACCCTAACTCTTAAACCCTTAACCCCTAGTTCCCCTAACCTCGAATCCCTTGGCCCTTAACCCTTAACCCTTGATAGCCTTCACTGTGACTAAGCATCGAATTCCAAATACAACACCTCAAACCAACACATTGCCCGCCTATATATGAGGATCCTTCACCTCTAACTAAGCATATTGACACCATTTTGTTTTTAGAGAACTAGGTATTGGTCTTGAGGGTATTTGTTTGTGGGTAATGTGCTTATTACCATGTATAGAAAATGTAGAACAACTAGATAATTTGCAAAGCCTCAATATAAATTTCTCGCAATATCTAACCTTCTTGTTGATATGGAGCCTGTATTGCTCTCCCACATAAGGAGTCGACAATGAATAGATCACTGATGATGAGCCCCAAAAATAGGTAATTATATGGGCTCATTATCCCTCTTATTTCGAATTAATCCACCATTCTCATTAGTTTATTGCATGTTTTTGAATATATTTATGCTAATAGAGTGAATTGGGTTAGTCATTTTGCCATGTAGTCTAATGTGTTCCTTATGCAGATTTTTTGGTCAATTTTGGACAAAGTCAAGGGATTTATGAGAAAATGGCAGCCAAAACTCGAGGAAAACAGGGAAGAGGACTTGTAGGGGGGTTTCTCCTTCATTTATGACTCCTTTCCTCCAATCCTCCATCAACAAATCGGAGCACAAAGGTCCACATTGATGATTCTAAGGGGAAACCGAGCAAGTAAAGAAGGACTGTTGTTTATCTCCAGTTCTAGGAAGACGAGTTCCTTGATTTTAGGAGGACTGTTGGAGGACTCCATTTGTATAAATAAGGAGGCTTAGAGCCTCAGTAGGTTAGCAAGTTATTAGAATATTTTCGCACTTTTGTGCAACATTGTGTTCAGCTCATTTTCGAGTTCCCTTTTTAGAACAGTTTATGTAATGTGACTGCTATTTTTGATAATGAAGATGAAACAGTTTTTGAGCCAGCACTGATCTCTTTCATAGGGCTGAAGCTCTTGGGTTAGGACCCAACCCAATCTTACCAAAACCTCCTACTGTGTATTTATACGTTTTTGCTTCAGTTCATGAGTTAATTTATGTTGCATAGATTCATTTTACTTTGTTAGATTAGGTTGCTTTTGATGGTTAGCATAGTTGTTTTGGTTTCAACTGCTCAAGTAGGTTACTACAGTGATAGAATATGATTCAAGAAGGCCAAAAACAGGCCCTGATCTCCTTTCTCCCTTCCTGGGACTATGATTTGAGGTCAAGGCACTACTGTTGCCACCAAAAACACAGTTTTTGCTCTTCCATGCAACTGCTAGTGTGATACTTTGATTTGGAAAGATTGATATTGGTTCAGATTCAGTTGCCTAGATCATTTCCTGTTCTTTTACCATAGATCTCTCTGCATGCTTTTTTGTTCACAGGTTACTGTTCAACATTTTCTGTTTTTAGGTCAGAAATTAGGTCAAGCTAGAGAAATTTCAGTTTTTAGTCCTTTCTTTGATCAATTTTTGTAAGTAGATGTGTAGATCTCTTGCAATACACCTCAGCTCACCACACATCCATAAAATAGCCAGCACCAGCTCACTTCTCACAGATTTCCCAAGGCATTCACAATATTTTTCCAATCTGCCCTAATTTCAGCGTTTTTCTCCATAAGCTTCTCTCTTGCCATTTGAACAAATCCAACCATCCTGTTCTTTCTTGATCTTCCTTGACCAGCTCTAGACATCTCAACACCTTCATCTAGCCTTCAGTTACCCTTTCCCATCATTTTTCCACCTTCAAAACTCCAAAAATAGCTCTCGGCCTCCTCCTGTAGATCCCCTGTAGCCTCCTGTAGAATTTCCTGTGAGTGATTTTTCGAAGTCCAATCGCTATGAAAGTCTTCAGAAGAGTACTAGGGGCTTCTTAGGACCTCTCCACACCTTCCTCACCATCTTCAAAAGCCAACTCCATCTTCCTTTGCCACCAAACCTTTGCACAATCACAACCAGATAAATCACAAGCATAATAATTCCACATAAAAACACTCAAAAGCACAAAAAGATGTTTTATTCTCATTTCTTTTCAGAAGTAGATTGAATAAATGCAATTTACCTTTTCAGTAGTTAATGGCACTCATTCCATTAGTTTTCATCTCTTTTCTTGTAAAAGTAGGGTTAATAGGTGAATTAGGGTTTGCTAGGGTTTGCGTTACATTTCAGTTTTTTTCTGCAAATAGAATAGCCCCTGTAGAGTTAGTTTTGTTTCATCACAGTTAAAAGCTTCTTCTGAGAACTCATAGAAGTTGGCTTAAGCTCCTAGCGAACTTGCGCTAGCTAACCAAGTGACAGCCTACAGTAAGAGCTAGTACTTGTGCATACAGCACCGTCGTTTCCAAGTTTGTTACGAACTACCGAGTTGATAAAAGTAAAGAAGGAAGCCCTAGGAGTTGTAGCATTATTGCTGCAATACTAGTGCTCGCCATTCTTTTTGGCATCGTTGCCAAGGAAGCAGTAGAGTATTTGGTGATTACTACTTTTCTTCTATTTCCTACTGCAACATTCTGCTAAGTAGTTTATTTCAGCAAAAGTAGAGTAGTTTTTTCATTTCCATTCTACAATTTCACTTCAGCAAGAGTAGATTAGTCATTTCCTGCTTTCATTTCAATTATGAAATTTCCATTTCAGAAAACGTAGATTAGTCATTTCCTGCTTTCATTTCAATTCTACAATTTCCATTTCAGCGGGAGTAGATTAGTCATTTCCTAGATTCATTTCAATTCTGCAATTTCCATTTTAGCAAGAGTAGATTAGTCATTTCCTACTTTCATTTCAATTTTTCAATTTCATTTCAGCAAGTCATTTCAGTAGTTGCAATTTGTTGTTCAATCCATTTCAGTTTTGCAGGCACAAGCAGAAAAAATAAATAAATAAATAAATAAATAAAAAATATAAATAAATATAAATAAATAAATAAATAAAATAAAAAATAAAAAATAAATAAAAAATAAAAATAAATAAATAAATAAATCACCCAAAAAGAGATTTCCTTTTATGCCTTGTATGAACAGAGACAATTTAGGCAAATTCTGACCCAACACCCCCACCACATCACTAAGTCACCCTTCTCTCTTCCTCGGTGGCAGTGATCCAGAAGAACCTATAGGTGAACCACCAGAGATATATGAAGATCCTATAGCAGAAGAAGAGCAAGAAACCATTCCTCCTGTGACCATGGTCGAAAACAAAAATGTTATAGGAAATGGGGAAAGAGTAGAGGGTACCTTTCCTATCCGAAAGACCAATGGCGACACTAAAATGAAAAACATAAGTCCCTCAGCCTTACCTCACTTCCATGGATTGACTACCGAATATCCTGATACCTTCTTGTTTGAATTTGTTGTTCTCTGTCGAACCTATGACTATGCAGAAGATGAGTAGAAGTTGAAACTGTTTCATTCTACCCTCAAGGATGCAGCATTGCACTGGTTCATGGGGTTACATGGCAATAACATCACAACTTGGGCTCAGATGCAGCAAGCCTTTAACAACAAATACCGGGACTACTGTAGGTCAAAGGATACCAAGGAAGAGATTTTCTGAATGACCATGGGAAGCGATGAATCCTTAGAAGACTATGAAGAGAGGTTTCAGCTCAGTTATAAAAGGGCCAGATGCACACTTGACCCTGAATCTTTGAAGTTGGTCCTGCTGAGAGGAGTCCCGGAAGACCTTCTAGATACCCTCCATTTGCTGACTGGGGGGGACATCTACCAACTACCTTATGATGACATAAAGAATGTGTTTAGAAACCATTCTAGGGTAGCTAGAAAGAGAGGTAGGGGAAGTCAACCATTAGCCAGTACATCCTCATCCAGTTCATCTCTTAGAAGTAAATTTGAGAATCAGCTGGAAGATTTCAAGAGCAAGATGAGGCAAATTCTTGCCATGCAACTGGATACCTTGCATATCAAAAGAAAACAAGAGGAAGCAGAGAGGGCTTTGGCCATCTTTTGTCCTAGGTGCACCAGAAGGCATCCTGGAATGAATGTCCATTGAACTCTATAGAAGTCTGTTCAGTCTATGAAGAAGACCATTCTACGAATCAGTGCACTTCATTGTCTAAACTTAAAGCTGCATACCATGGGGGCAAGGGAGCCACTGAACCACTCTATTTCATGAACTAGAGGAGGCCACATGGGCCCAAACCTTACCAGCAGGGAATGCAAGGGACATCCCAGACATATTATAACCACAATCAAGCCACTTCCATGCCTTCTTGGGGTCCCCCTTCTCATCCTTCCTGGTCCACACCCCCTCCTTGGTCATATCCATCTCAATACCATGCTCAACCATATACTCATTCATTTCACTCTTATGCTCAGCCACAACCTTAGTGAAATGCACTTCATCAGGCATGGAGGCCCCAGTACAACTCTCCTCTTGCTCTTTTGCCTCCACCACTTGCTCAACCACAACCATTGCCTTCTGCTCCACCAAGGCAACCTCAAATACCTACTCAACCGAACCCGAACCTGAATAACAGACAAGCCCAATAGGTATATAGTGGGGAAACCTCATGCCCGACCTATGCTGTGGAGATTCAAGAGATTAATCTATGATCTGGGAAGGTTCTCCCAGATAGCCAGCCCCCCCTAAGGAGGATGAGGAAGAAAAACAGGAAAGTGAACCCAAAGCCATTCCACCCTTTCCTGAGAGATTAACTGGAACTATTGTAAATAATACTGAGAGGGGGGGTGAATCAATATTAGCAAATCAATAATCTTTTCATTTCCATTATCATATTCATATATGTTACTTCAGTTAAGGATACCTGCGTATATTCGCCATTGTGTTTAATGCAACTAGCATATATCCAGTAAACTTATGATTTAGTTAGTTGATCTTCAATGAGTGCATCAGAATATTATTAACCATATGAATAGTAAACAGGTGCAGTAAAACAGAACATATCATCACACATAAGAAGCACACATCAACACCATGATATAAGGTGGAAACCCAATGTGGGTGAAAACCACCCACTACAATTCGTCTCTATCTTCTTTTAATAAGAAACTTCTTTTTACAATATTTCTGTACTAGTGCAGTCTTATACCAGTATGCAAGCTTCTACCTGTAGAAGGTTACAACCTTCTCTTGTTCTCTAGCTTCTCCTGGAAGGGAGCTACAACCCCCTTAGCTCTTGTACTAGCTAATGTACTAGTACGTAGGTGCTGACCTACAGAAGGCTACAACCTTTTCTTTTCTTCCAGGGACCACATTTCACAAATTTTCGGACTGGATCCATAAATACGAAACAATCACTACTACAATACAATCATTAGCTCTGAATCACCCAACAACTGAATCACTGAAACCCTGTCATCAAAACACAGTCACCAGAATACAAACCAGAGCCCAGAACTCTGCAACAACCACTAGAACCAACAACAACTTGAAATATCAAATCTCATAATGTATACGCTACTTGATTGTGTCAAACCAACGTGTATACACCCTTTCACTAGAGAGAACCCATGTAGAGATCTAAAAATAATTACTTATACCTTCACTGCAATTTCCAACTTCAGATATACCCAGACCATAAGATATAAAGGATAAAACATGCGTTAGTATTCAGATATATTCACGATCATACCATATAATGATAATACATTTTAGTCTTCAAGATCCTAGTCCATCAATCTTTATCAACCGCATAGGTGCCTCCTTGGTTTAGATCAAGCAAAGCATCACAAACCCATAACCAACATACTAGATCTCATACTTTATTAGATATTCATCACTTGCACTCTTGCACCTCTTGGCCTAATGATCTTCTCCTTATATAGGTTTAGGCCTCTCTCAATACCATGGTCCAAAACCATGTAGGACCAATACCTTGGACCCAATACCTGGGGTCAACACTTCGGACCAAATAGCATGGACCAATACCAAAATACCATGGACCAAATACCACGGACCAAAAATTAGTTTTCCAATGTGTACGTGCCTTTCCTTCTGTGAACTTGCGTGTGTACGTATACACCCATTTTGTTATGCTAACCCACGTATATACGCACTTTCATCAAGGTTAACCTGCGTATACCTCTCTCTTGACCTGCTGCACTATGATCTGTCATCTGAGTGAGTTGCCATCAAGGACAACACCTGTATCATATCTCTGAGTGAGTTGCCATCAACGACAACACTTGTATCATAATGCCAACAGGAACCACACAACCAACCCCAGAAGAAACTGAAATTCTGGGAGAATTGAAATAGTTATGTGTAAAGATACCACTTCTCCAAGCCATAAAGGATGTGCCTATATACAACAAGATGATCAAGGAGAAGTGCTTCAGACACCCAGGCAGGCGTAAGAGAGATGCTCCAACTATCAATGTCATAGGACAAGTGTTTGACCTGATGTTGGGGCAGGTAATTTGTTCGAAATATCTAGACCCTGGAAGTCTTGTAGTCGATGTCCACATCAATGGTACCATAATCCCCTATACTCTGATTGATCTAGGGGCTGCCATTAATGTAATGACCAAGGACACTATGCTCAAGCTCAACCTTCAGGGCTCCCTGAGAAAGACCACAACAATACTACAGTTAGCAGACTGCTCCACCGTGACCCTTGAGGGGATTGTGGAAGATGTAATGGTCTCCATCGATTCTTGGGAGTACCCTGCTAATTTCCTGGTTCTCCAACCAAAGGAAAAGCTCACGCAGTATCCTCTCATCCTGGGAAGACCTTGGTTGGCTACTGCAGATGCCTACATTAGTTATCGAGCTGGGAATATGACAATCAAGAATGGGCATATGTCCAAGTAGCTAGTCCTATATCCTCCTACCCAACCTTTGTTAGACCATGATTTACCTCTCTGGTTGGAGGAGGAAGATGAGGATGAAGTCTATTCCGCACCATTGTGTGTAGTGGAAGCTACCCTGGGGGGCCCACACACTGAGGATGATCTTATTGAAAGCTTGATCCAGAATCCACCCCCCAGTGCGTTGCCATTAGAAGAGCTGGTGGAAGAAACCCAAGCCAATCCTTTAGTTTATCTTTGTTTGGCTGATTCGACCTCTCTCCGAGTTAAGAATGTGGAATTCAGCCTAGAAAGAACCTTGAAGATCAAATCATCCCTATCCACCTCTCAGGAGAAAGAACTGTGTAGCTTATTGAGAAACCACTTGGATGCTTTTTCTTGGAGCTATAAGGAGATGAAGGGAGTGCACCCTTCAGTCTATACTCATCACATTTACATTAAGGAATATTGCAAACTAGTCAGGCAACCTCAAAGGAGGATGAATCTAGCCCTTAAGGACATTGTCAAAGAAGAACTGAAAAAGTTACTGGATGCATGATTCATCTACCCTATCTCTGATAGCGAATGGGTCTCTCCTTTGGTGCTAGTGCCAAAGAAAAATGGGAAGTGGAGAATTTGTGTTGATTATTAGGAACTAATTAAGGCCACCAAGAAGGACCATTTTCCTTTGCCTTTCATAGATCAAGTGTTAGATGGCCTGGCGGGGAAGAAGTTCTTCTCCTTCCTAGATGGGTTTAGCTGGTACGACCAAATCCAAATCAGCCTAGAAGACCAAGATAGGACCACTTTCAGCTGTCCTTGCGGTACCTTTGCATACCAGGTCCTTCCTTTTGGGTTGTGCAATGCTCACGCCACTTTCCAGAGCGTTGTATTGAGTATATTTGCTGAACTAGTTCATGATGCAGTGGAACTATATATGGATTACTTTACCCCTTATGATTCTAACTTCCAGGAAGCTTTGACTAACCTAGGAAAAGTTTTAGAAAAGTGCATTGAAATGAACCTGTCCCTCAGTCCTGAAAAATGTGAATTCCTTATGACTGAAGGGACCGTGCTAGGTCATACAATTTATCAGCAAGGATTACAGGTGGACCCCAACAAAATTGCCATCATCCAAAGGGTCACACCTCCTCAAAAGGTAAGAGATGTTCAAAGTTTCCTAGGTTTAGCAGGGTATTATAGAAGATTCATTAGGGATTTCAGTAAGCTAGCCTCTCCATTGTTTGGTCTTTTGGGAAAAGATCCTGAGTACATATGGACTGACAACTATCAAGAGGATTTAGATACCTTGAAAAGTAAACTGGTGACTGCCCCAATTTTGAGAGGTCTAAACTGGGCCCTACCTTTCCACATTCATACAAATGCCTCAAACAAAGTGATTGGAGCAGCCTTAGGGCAAGTTGATGAGAAGTTGCCTTATGCCATATATTTTGTAAGTAAAAACTTATCGAAGGCAGAATTAAACTACACTGTAATCGAAAAGGAGCTCCTAGTTGTAGTCCATTCCCTAAATAAGTTCAGACACTACATCACCGGCTATCAAACATTTGTACACATTGATCATGTTGAAATTAGGTATTTAATGAACAAACCAGATGTAAATGCTCGTATTATTAGATGGTTGCTTTTATTGCAACAATTTGATTTAACCATTGTTGATAAGTCGAGTAAGGAAAATGTTGTTGCTGATTTTCTGTCTAGAATAGATCTGCTTGCGGGTGAAGAAGGAATGGTGGATGATCAAATGCCATATGAACATCTATTTTCTATCTTAGTACCCTCTCCATGGTTTGCTGATATAGAAAATTACTTGGTTTCAACACAGTTTCCGCCACACCTGTCCTCAAAAGAGAAGAGCAAGATCGTGTCGAAAAGTGCCCCATTGACCTGGATTGGGGGGTAATCTCTTCAAACTTGTCCCAGATCAGATTTTGAGGCGATGTGTCAGGGAGGAGGACGTTTTTGACATTCTCCTAACCTGTCACGATGGGTCCTATGGGGGCCATTTTGCACCAAAGAGGAATGCCTTCAAAATTCTGCAAGCAGGTTACTATTGGCCCACTCTTCATCAAGATGTAAAAAGATATATCAGCCAATGTGACTGATGTCAAAGGATGGGGAAACATACTCCAAGGGATGAGATGCCCCTGCAACCTCAAGTGACTTTCGAGCCATTTGAGAAGTGGGGCATGGACTTTGTGGGTCATGTCAACCCTCCCTCAAAGCAGAAATCTTACATCATTGTGTGCACTGATTATCTGACAGAATTGGTAGAAACAAAGGCGATCAAGGCAACAATAGAAGAAAAAGTAGCTGAGTTTTCGAGAGAGAATATCTTCTACAAGTTTGGCTATCCAAGAGAATTAGTAACAGATCAAGGGAGTCAGTTTACCTCCAATCTAATTGAAGACCTACTCACACATCACAAATTAAGCACAAAACTTCCATCCCTTATCATCCGCAAGAAAATGGACAGGTGGAAGTCACTAATAGACCTTTGGAAGGGATTTTGACCAAGGTAGTGAGAAGCAACAAAAAAGATTGGGCAGATCGATTGGTTGAGGCCACCTGGGCCTATAACACCACTTGGAAAACCACCACAGGGTTCACACCCTATGAGCTGGTCTATGGGAAGAAGGCTTTGCTGTCAATAGAATTTGAATATAACACACTAAGGATGGAAGCTCAACTGGACCTAGATCTCAGCCATGCACAAAAGGAAAGATTACTTCAGCTAAATGGATTGGATGAATAGAGATTGTAGGCCCTTCTCCACTCAGACGTAGTCCAGCTTCAAAGGAAAATATGGTATGACAAACACCTCAAAGAGAAACAATTTGAGAAAGGAGATTGGGCGTTGTTTTATGATTCAAGGTATAAAGATTTCAAGGGCAAACTGAGGACAAGATGGTTGGGACCGTACATAGCAGAAAGGTGCAATGACAATGGTTCAGTTCTGATCCAAACCATCGATGAAGAAGCCATCCCCATACTTGTCAATGGGCATAGGTTGAAAATCTACAGGAATCCCCTCTCCAAGCAAGAATTCATTGACAATCTGAGTAAAACAGTGTTGGTAGTGGAGAAAGTCTCTACCTCCACTCCACCCACACCTTAAACCAAAAAGAAAAATAAAAAAAAATAAGGAGAATAAAAGATCCCTGGGTGAAAACCTCCCCTTGGAGGTGCCCAGGGCAGGCAGTGAGGGTGAAAACCTCCTGGAGGCGCCCCAACTGTCTCAAAAAAAAAAGAAAAAAAAGAAAAGAAACAGAAAAACTAACTTCTTTTGAATGCATTGCAAATTGCAGGAGGGCCACAGAAGAAAAAGGGACATGGCCAAGCTGAATACACCCCTGATAGATCATTTCTCCATCGCCATTGTCTTTTCCTAGGCCCTGGTCTCACTTGTTCTAGAAATTATGCATCCTACAGGAAGCTCTGTGCATTCTACAGGAGGCTCCTATAGAAACCATAGAGAGCTCGAAATCAAGTCTAGAAAATGATTAGAGGGCTAGAGACTTGTCCAGAAGGCCTGTGGACCTCCCTACCACCATTCATCCTACCAAATCTCCATTCCATACCTGCACCACTGCATTTCCACTCGCTTCTTTCTTCCCTGCATAGAAAACACAGAAATCCTGTTTCTTTTGTTTTTTAAAAAGAGAAAAAATGAAGAATAAACTGCAACATCCTTAACTTATTTCTTACCTGGTGTATACCAGCTACTTCTCCTTTTCCTTCAGAACCTTCCTCAGCTATCTCTCGAGTCCCTGCTCACGCCTCAGCCAAAGCTTTAGAGGGAGAAGCAGTTACAGGAAATCCTACAGGATCCCTGTAACAACTGATCCCCTTAAAATTCAAGCTCTAGAGGCAGGGTCAATACAGCCATAGATGATAAAACACGCAAGAAACCAGTCCTGATTGAATATCACCAGCATGAGGTAGCCAAGCCACTAATTCAGAAGCCAACAGTAGCAGCAATCCATGAACAGAATGGCAAAGTTTGAGCATGCACTAGCACGGCAGCGACTAACAAGTAAGTGACTAAACCCGTTCCTCTGTTGCATGAGTATGATTTAGAAACTACATGAACAAGTGAGATGGTTTCGATTAAATGAGATCGGTGGACAACTAATTTTCCACCCTTTTTCATTTCAAACAACCACCCTTTTTCATTTCAAACAACCACCCTCATCCAGTTCAAATAGCACCCGTTGTCCAGTTCCAACAATGCCTTGTCCAATTCAAACAGTGTTCAGTGGGTGCAATCGACACGTGTGTTTAGTCAACTCAGGAAGAAAACTCAAAACAGGTAGTGGTGGCGGCATATAACGGGAATGATGGAAGTGATTGCGGGAAGGTGACATGAAGTATCATAATGGCACTAGAGTAGGGACCAACGGTCCAGATGGGGATAACGTACCCTTCCTGCCACCTCACCTCGTCACCGCAGAACATGCCCGTAAGCTTCCTGTAAGCTTAAGTACGCTGCAGTCGATGCCTTCATCACCTTTGTTTTCATTTGCATTGTCGTGCTCTCGACTGCAACAACCTACCTACCACCTTCAAAACCTCGTAACAGTCGCTCTCTGTCAGTTTCAAAACCCTTCCACTTATCGGGCTCTACAGGAGCATTATTGCACTCTATAGGAGCGGAAACACAGTCCTACAGGAGCCTTTCTACAGGAGGGCCAGTGAGCAATCTCGCAGAGGGAAATTCGGGATTTTATGCCAAATTCAAGCTCGAAAAGGTAGGCTCAGTAAAACCCATTTTTCATTTTATATATCTAGAAAAGGTAGTGGGATTTGAAGCGAAGTATTGAGTTGGAAAGAAAGGAAAAGTGAGAATGAAAGTTTGCCTGTGTTTTTTTAGAAATATACACAGTTTCTCCATTTACCTTATGTGCTGAAATTCTATCTCTGTCTCCTCCATGATATTCTCCTGTGTAAAAAAATGATGCAACCATAGGAAATTAAGCCTATAAAACAGCGCATTTGCATTGGGTGGTCTGCTTACTTTGTCAAAAGAAAAAACATTGTCATGCATACTCTTTGTTTTTTAAAAAAATATATTGTTTCCCTCAACTAGGCCGAGTAGTAAATTAAGTTTGAGAACAGAGTTTGAAGGGAAGGAAAATTGCAAATTGCTTTTGTTAAAAATGAAGAACACGAAAAATTCTCTCTGGTTCTAGAAAGAAAACCTCAGTTGTTCCTCTGATTTCGTGTTTGAAAATTTGTTGTCGTCCTCCTGACCTAAAAAATTCCAGCAGTCTCTGAACATCATGATAGGTGGTTTTATGAGGAAGGAGCCTCTGAATTCCACCAAACTGCATGAACACCCAGAAGTAGTAGCCCTATTTACCAGGGCAAATTGGATGCCCTTCTTTGAAAAATTTCATGGGTATGACGAGGAAGTCACAGAGGAATTTTTATTGTCTTTAAAACCCCACTAAAAAACCCATGCTACAGTTAGTTTCAGTGGTCTAACCATAGAACTTACACCAGAGTTCATCAACAGAATTACAAGTCTTCCACTTGGGCTCCCCTGGAGAAAAGAAGAAAAACCACTAGGTCAAGTCGCTAAGAAGATCTTTTTCCAACCTGATGAACATCCTGTGGAGGATAAGAATGGGATCAAGAGGAAAAATATACCTTATCCATGGGGTGAGTTCAGCTATCAGATCATGAAATATATCTCCTGTGAAGTAAGATACAACATAGTCTATGGCTATCATTTCAGACTGTTACATGAACTAAGATATGGCATGGACCTGGTTGCATCTAGAAAAATCAGTCTTCCATACTTTCTCCTCCAATCCTTAATAGAGTGTAGCACCAAGTTGAATGCAAGGGTTCCAGACCAACTGGCTCACCATGGGTTCATTAAATTGCTGGTGGAGGGTGCCCTCCACACTTACACAATCCTTATAGCCTGGGATATTTTGAGGAACATGACCAAAGAAGATGATATAAAAACTTTCACTGATGACCTTAGTCCATTT
This sequence comes from Pinus tabuliformis, assembly GCA_031772625.1. NCBI lineage: Eukaryota > Viridiplantae > Streptophyta > Pinopsida > Pinales > Pinaceae > Pinus > Pinus tabuliformis. Next base: position 977,925,154 of record CM062807.1, read on the forward strand.
GGAAGTGAAGAGGAGTAACAAAAAGAGAAAGCTAAGAAGGAAATCCATGAAGAAAAATAGAACATTCAATTGGAAGATGAAAAAGAAGAAAAACAGAGAGGAGAGGAGAAACATGACACCACCACAGATGAACCTAAAGCAGAGAAGAAAACAACATTAAAAGCAGAAAACGGGAAAACCACAGCAGAGAAAAAGAAGAGGACAAGAACTGGAAAGAATAAGTCCAAGACATCTCAGAAAAAGGCTACCACGGGAAAGGAAGAAACTCAGGAAGCAAAGGAGAAAACAACATCAGAGACAGCAGAAACAGGAAAAATAGCAGATGAAAAAGAAGAAGCATAGCAAGAAGAAGTGTCATCTGAGACACTAGCAAGAGAAGTAGCAATTGTTCTTGTTGCACTTAGTACTCCAGCCAAGCCCAAGGGGAAAAGGAAGACAAAACCATCTATGTACTTCAAGGCTCGAAAGAGCACCAGAATCAAGATGGGGAAGCCTCAGCCACCTTCAAAGGATCCCATCATCATTGAGGATGTCCCTATTGCAATAAGGGAGGAATCTCCCTCCAAAATCTCCATCACTTACGAAAGAGGGAGCCCTAAGACCTTTACCTAGAAAGAAAGTATCAAACTAATGGACTCTAAATCAGTCCTATAGGAGGCACAAACCTCTCTACAGGAGACATTGGCAAAGCTCAAAGAAACTAAAAAACTTGAAAAGAAGGCAGAAGAACAGGACCAGGAGGAAGACAAGGCAAAAGAGATACCAGAGCTCGGACCTCAACCTAACTTAGGCTCCTACTACAACCTTCTGGAAGGTGGGATCATCATCCCACAAAAATTTGCAGTCCCTCTTTTCTTCGAGCTGGAAAAGGAAAGATTCAGGACCCATACATGGATGAAAATTGCAAATTCAAAAGGGGTAGAAGACATTGGGCACATGGAAAACAAGTTGAGAGAAATGGGTAAAGAACTAAGCATGGTCAGGCATAAAGAAAGCATCAGAAGAGCTCAATTGGAGGAAGAAAATGAAATGTTGAAGAAGCAGCTGCAAGAAAGGGAACCTTAAGGAGGAAATGAGCTGTCAATCTTGAAAAGACAGCAACAGGAAGAGGAACCCCAAATAGATAGTGAGACATTGATAAAACAGCAACAGGAAAGGGCATCCCAGGCAGAAAATGAAGTGTTGATTTTAAGAAGGCAGCTACGGGAAAAGGAAGCCTAGTTAGCCTGCATGGCTAACTAGGCTATGGAGGCATTATAGTGTAGGAAACCAGCCAAATCATATGCAATGTACCTCAAGGATCAATGGCTCCAATTTCATATTAAGACACTATCTTAGAGCGGCACAATACCTTTTCAGGATTATGGCCAATTCATGCATCTATGTGATAACAGTTCAACTGAGGATAAAGTGAAGCTAGAAAAGTTTTACTTGCACAACATGGCACTTATTGACATGAACTTATGGGATCCAAATGCTACGTTGGATGAATTACAGCTGATGGCTATGGCATCTTGGATGAGCCATGAAGAGAAAATGGCAGTGGAAATCCAGAAAATGATGGCAAAAGAGCTAAGTGAACCCCTGATGATTAGAGTAGAACTAGCAGAACCCTTGGCTCTCATCTATGCCCACCAACACCTTGCAGCTAATCCTCAAGCTTTCCCTGACTATGTTGATAAGCAGGCCCAGGCTATTGCTCATTTCAAGGACATGGAGATATTGTTTGGCAATGACTGCATTCATGCCTGCATGAGAAGGTGGAATACATTGCCACACAACCTACGGATCAGGGAGTATCACTCCCCAAATAGGATGAGGGAATCTATGAGGAGAGTGCCCCTATATAAGCACTCAATGCAAAGCTTGAAGGCAAATTGTATTGGCCTTAAATTCAGTCCTCCACTGCTGCTAGGACTGCTGGAAGGAGTAAAAGAGGAGGAAGAATAGAAACAGTGGGAAGAAGTGGATAGGAAGGCAGGTTTCCATGATAAAGAGGAAGATATCACATCAGAGGCATGGGATGTTAGGGAATCTGTCAAAGCCATCAAGGATGAAGAGTTAGATTAGTTGCTCAGAGGATGAGCAACCCATTCAGTAGGGAGGTGATGATGAGCCCCAGAAATGGTAATTATATGGGCTCATTTTGCCTCTTATTTCGACTTAATCCACCATTCTCATTAGTTTATTGCATGTTTTTGAATATATTTATGCTAATAGAGTGAATTGGGTTAGTCATTTTGCCATGTAGTCTAATGTGTGCCTTATACAGATTTTTTGGTCAATTTTGGACAAAGTCAAGGGATTTATGAGCAAATGGCAGCCAAAACTCTAGGAAAACAGGGAAGAAGACTTGTAGGGGAGGTGTTTCCTTCATTTATGACCCCTTTCCTCGAATCCTCCATCAGCAACTCGGAGCACAAAGGTCCACATTGATGATTCCAAGGGGCAACCAAGCAAGTAAAGAAGGATTGTTGTTTATCTCCAGTTCTAGGAAGCCGAGTTCCTTGATTTTAGGAGGAATGTTGGAGGAATCCATTTGTATAAATAAGGAGGCTTAGAGCCTCATTAGGTTAGCCAGTTATTAGTAGATTTTCACACTTTTGTGCAGCATTGTGTTCAGCTCATTTTCGAGTTCCTTTTTTAGAAGAGTTTATGTAATGTGACTGCTATTTTTGATAATGAAGATGAAACAGTTTTTGAGCCAACACTGATCTCTTTCAGAGGGTTTAAGCTCTTGGGTTAGGCCCCAACCCAAGATTCCCCATACCTCCTACTGTGTAGTTATATGTTTTTGCTTCAGTTCATGAGTGAATTTCTGTTGCATAGATTCATTTTACTTTGTTAGATTAGGTTGCTTTTGATGGTTAGCATAGTTGTTTTTTTTTTTTCTGTTGCTCAAGTAGGTTACTGAAGTGATAGAATAAGCTTTAGAAAGGCCAAAAGTAGGCCCTGATCTCCTTTCTCCCTTCCTGGGACTATGATTTGAGGTCAAGGCACTATTGCTGCCACCAAAAACATAGTTTTTTCTCTTCCATGCAACTGCTAGCGTGATAATTTGATTTGGAAAGATTGATATTGGTTCAGATTCAGTTGCCTAGATCATTTCCTATTCTTTTACCATATATCTCTCTGCATGCTATTCTATTCACAGGTTACTGTCAGCATTTTCTGTTTTTAGGTCAGAAGTTAGGTCAAGCTAGAGAAATTTCAGTTTTTAGTCCTTTCTTTGATCAGATTTTGTAAGTAGACGTGCAGATCTCTTGCAGGACACCTCAGCTCACCATACATCCATAAAATAGCCAACACCAACTCACTTCTCACAGATTTCTCAAGTCATTCGCAACATTTCGCCAATCTGCCCTAATTTCAGCGTTTTTCTCCATAAGCTTCTCTCTTGCCATTTGAACAAATCTAAGCATCCTGTTCTTTCTTGATCTTCCTTGACCAGCTGCAGACACCTAAACACCTTCATCTAGCCTTCAATTACCCTTTCCCATCATTTTTCCACCTTCAAAACTCCAAAAATAGCTCTCGGCCTCCTTCTATAGATCCTCCTATAGATCCCTCGCAGCCTCTTATAGAATTTCCTGTGAGTGATTTTTCGAAGTCTGATCGCTATGAAAGTATTCAGAAGGGTACTAGGGGCTTCTTAGTACCTCTCCACACCTTCCTTACCCTTTTTAAAAGCCAACTCCATCTTCCTTTGCCACCAAACCTCTACACAATCAGAACCAGATAAATCACAAGCATAATAATTCCACATAAAAACACTCGAAAGCACAAAAAGTTTTTTTCTTCTCATTTCTTTTCAGAAGTAGCTTGAATAAATGAAATTTACCTTTTCAATCATCAATGGCACTCATTCCATCATTTTTCATCTCTTTTATTGTAAAAGTAGGGTTAATAGGTAAATTAGGGTTTACTAGGGTTTGCGTTACATTTCAATTTTCCTTCTCTTTCTGCAAATAGAATAGCCCCTGTAGAGTTAGTCTTCTTTCATCACAGTTAAAAGCTTCTTTTGAGAACTCATAGAAGTTGGCTTAAGCTCCTAGCGAACTTGCTCCAGCTGACCAAGTGATAGCCTGCAGTAAGAGCTAGTACTTATGCATACAACACCGTCGCTTCCAAGTTTGTTACGAACTACCAGGTTGATAAAAGTAAAGAAGGAAGCCCCAGGAGTTGCAGCATTATTGCTACAATACTGGTTCTCACCAACTCATAAATACAATTCCTCTATAGCCCTAATGCACACGGAGTGAACCCTTGATACCAATATTTTGTTTGCTAAAAAAACTCAAATGTGTCAATGTAGAATACTATACATAAGAGAAAATAAAATGATATTATTCACATCAATTATTGAAATAGCCTCACGTTATCCATCAGTGGTGAGCCAAGGGGTGAATTTGGGGAACTATTAAAGTTACATCATGTTTAAATTTCTTTTACATTGTGAGGTTGTTCTCTAGTATGGTCGATGCATCATTGCAAGGGAGCATGACACATTTTTGTGGGGGAGCGACTAAAGTTGAAATACAATTCAAGCAATGTACACCTCCAATGTGAATGGAATTATTGTATGTTTATGTTAGGTTTTTAGAGAGGTTACTTCAAAAAATAACTTCAATGTACTTGGACATCACTCTATTTAATTTCTTCTTCACACAACCAAGAAGTTAGTCATAGATAAAGAAGAAATCCTACGTGTAATTAGACCACTAGAAATGTCAAAAAAGTCCACATCAAGTAAATACCAATGTTTGAGAACCTTATTGAGTTTAGAAATTAAAATATCTCCTTGACCCACCCTCAATAGTATATTGTAATGAAATAACCTCAGGTTGTTCCTCCTCCATTGATCTATATAGGGAAAGCTTCTTAAACTAGTTACCTAGCCTCCTAATGTTTAAAGAGAATAATAACATCCAGGAACATCTTTCAGGGGTTGTAGTTATTTGAGAAATTTATATATCAAGGCTTGTTTCCATTTTTAAACTTCAAGTACAACTTTCTCCTAAGCAAGGTGTATAAAGGACTTCCTCCCAACAACCCTATAGGTAACCACTTTAGATTTGTCTAATGGTAATCCCCTAGACATATCCCAAAACACAATCAAATTTTAACTTGAAATCATAATGCCCCAATCCTCTATGATTCATAGTATCAAGAGGAAAAATAGACACCTATTATTCATCTTCTATCTTAGGTATTACAAAATTACTACTACATGAGTTCAATGAAGAAACAAAAATATATTTTGGAGAGTACCATGGTAAGAGGAAACCCGTTTGTTGCAAGAAAAAAACTTTGTCAATCTTATATATATGTCAATCCAAATATCATTGAATCATGCAAGAATTTGCACACAAATATATTAAATAACATTGGCAACTTCAATGTTAAATTAGAATGGTGGGAGGTTACAATAGTTAATGGCGACGACCTTAAAATGCTAGTGTTCCCTTGTCCCCCTTAGCCTATACACTCTCTCTGCGCACGTGCTCTTCCAAATACCAACCTTTCCTCACAACTTGGTCATATAACTGCTCCCGTCGACGGCATCATTAAAAAGATAATATATAAAATTTTAGCATTAAAGAATTGGTAAGTAGATTTATGTGAATTATGGGAGAATAAAATCATTTAAGGAAATATTAATTTTAATCCTTACATCATGATCCAAAGAAGGTATTATGTAAAAATAGCCTTATAAAAATATTTATATGAAATATATATATATATATATGAATGAATAAGTCTAAGGTATTCATGATCTATGTGATGTTAAAAAAATCTATTTGATAAAACGTAATTATATTATATGGCATATTAACTTTTGACATTTTAAAACACCTTAAATCAAAGCATTTATGAATTTTTTACTTGACCAAATTTCAACAAAAATAAATTTTCCCACCTTCTTTAAATAAAGTGCAAACAACACGGTAAATGATAATTCTCCAATAACATCGTAAATGATTTGGTGTTCCTAATAAGCTATGCAGATTTTCAATTTTGGAGGGATAATAAAGTAGGTTATGCATGCACGATATTTCTCACTAATAATGTAAATTATGCAGATTTTTTCTCATATATAAATTTGCAATTTTTCTGAAAACATAATTTCCACTTAAATAGTAGGGACTACCTTGCCCTACAACACTTGAATGTACTACACTTGGCTATGATTTCAATGGAATACATGAAAAAAGAGAAAATACCAATGGAATGGATTCATCCATCATCAAAAGAAGAAAAAATTTTGAAAGAGGAAAATCCACAAAGTCCAGTTGATCTGTAGACTAGACCTTAGAAGAGAAATACTTGAGTCGTTCATAAGAAAGAGTAGAAGTACATATTTATATGAGATTAATTAAATAAATTAAATCATCACCTTTCCAAATCCAAATATTGGAGAAATGGGAACAAAAAATAGAAACATGACTCAACAAAAGAAAAAGCAAGGATCAACAAAGATGTGCGATATATGCATATTAACTATGATAATTTTGGATCATGTTATTGTGACAATGGTTCAAGACCAGTATGAGGGGAACATTACTCTCTATTGTTAACATTAGTAAGGCAAAAGGGAGAAATTGTAACAACCCTGGTTAAAAACTCATGTAAAAATATATATAAGACTACGATCATGGGACATGTATTCCAAGTTGAATGTTGGAAAAAATCCTAGTGATGGGGATACACTTGTGATTGTTTAATGGCTAAGGAAATGGACAAAAGCAATGGCTAAGGCTTTAGAAAGGAAAAATGGAATTTTGGTACATTTATTTATGAAAATAATTGGAATTAGGAGAAAAAGAAGGTGAAAGGTCATAGGCTACACGTGAGGAGGAAAATTAAGGAAAATAATGGAAAATGAAGTCAATGGGTAAGCTTGGTCAGTTCAGTTTTGGTGGATTTCTCTTCTATTCTCTCTCTCTCATACTATTGGATACTTAGATTTTTCTTGGAGAACTCTTGGAGGGTGTGGCATACTTGTATTTTTGGAGCAAGACAGAAAAGGAAGAGAAATAAAGCATAAGAAGGCATAGGGATCAACAACTAGAATGGGATTTTCTTGCAGGTACCGAATTGCATGTATGTTTTCCTCACTAGTTTTGGCATGCATGACATATCCATGTGGTTTGTTGGTTGTGAATTGTCATTAGCATGGAGGATGGTCGAGATTGATAGTGGATTTCCTAGCCTTGCCATTTCCTGGATATCCATGGAGATTGTGGGTTTATTTTCATTGTTTTGTTTTGGTTGGTTCTCATGTTTCCTTATCTTGGGTTGAGTTATTAGTCTTGGAGCCTTGGTTGGAAAAACGCTTTGGAGCCCTGTAATAGCTTGGGTTGAGTTACTAGTCTCGTAGCTTTGGTTGGACAAATTCTTTGGAGCCCTTGGTGGGTTGAGTTACTAGTCCTGCAACCTTGGTTGGAAAAATGCTTTGGAGCCATGGAAGGCTTGGATAGAGATTGATATGATGATGGTTTTGTGATGACCGACCGTGAGGTGGAATCACTGTTTGGTGAGTTGATGTGGATGTCATGTTAGGTCCCTATACTACTAGTGTAAACCATTATTGTTATTAGTGCAACCCCCTTATTGAATTATTGTGCCCATATAGTCCCCATGTTGTTATTATTGTACCCCATAGAAGCAAACTATTGTTATTGTTGTGCCCCTATAATATTATTGTTATGTAGGCTCTGATTCTATTGGGACCGCTTAGACTCCTATATGTAGAAAGGAGGTCTTGTCATTTATATCATCCAAGAACTATTCATTTGTGTAATGTAAAGGAGGTTTTCCCCTCGAAGAGGATAATTTCTAAGTCATTTATCTATATTTTCTATCTTTTTGTGAGCTAGTTTCATAACATTTGGTATCAGAGCTTTGGATTCTAGGGTTTTGCTACTCCAAAACAGGTTATTGTGGAATTTTTGGTATAAATTTGTTTCTGATACATTTTAGAAGCTAAAACACAAACCCCTTTGAGCTGCAATTGTGATGATCCTCAGGTCCAAAGTTTAGAACTTGTCTTGCTATATTTTTGGAGATATGATCTCAAGAAGTTAGGGTTTTTGCAAGCTCCAAAATTCCATCTCAAATAGGTCATCGTGGAATTTTCGCTATAAGTTGTTTTCTATGAAGGCTCAGATACTGAAAGTAACCCAATTTATCTGAAATCTTAATTAAGCTCAGGTGCGAATTTCAGATCTTGTTTCGCTATATTTTCAGAGATATGGTTCAATAAATTTAGGGTTTTTGCAGGCTCCCAAATTACATCGGAAACAGGGGATCTTGGGAAAATTGTCATAACTTTCTCTTTGAGTTTCAGATTGAAATTTCATAGGAAGTTACAGAAATAGGATAGAATTTAGTTTTCTACACATGGTGTTTAGGTCCGAAGGTTGAAACAGTGACATGCAGAACTTCGTACAAGTTCACTCTACAAAAAAGTGTAATATCAGGTCATCTTGGGAGATTGGGCATAATGCTTTCTTGGAGAATTCAATTTCGATCAGACTCACGGAATTGGAAACAGGACTCAGAGGGCTACCACAGTGTGTAATTTAAGACCTTGGAGATCCAAAATTTTAGAGATACATCAGATTCAATATCGAGCTCCTACAAAGGGAAAAAAGGCTTGTAGCTTTTTAAAATTTTTCAAAAGTCTGGTTTGAAAAATTAGTTTAAAGGAATTCAAAGGGAATAATGAAGCATAATTATCATTGATTGATGCCCTAGAGAAATAAAATGGAAACAACGAGTAAGCAACCTGAAATCTCTAGCATGACTCATGAAGAAGAGGAAGAAATGCAACATGATATAGCAAAATTACGAGATGAAGTGAAACAAATTTCACTCTAACAAAAAGTAAGTGAAGCTAAGATGGATGGTTTAAAGAAAGACGTGGAAGATAAGATGGATAGTTTAAAGAAAGGTGTGGAAGCTAAGATGGATGGTATGAAAGACAACTTTGAAGATTGGAAGAAGGACATGGAAAGTTGGAAGGAAGGTTTGACAAAATTGCTACAAGAAAGGTTTCCTAATGGCGAAAAGGTAGTAGTGCAAAATTAGGATGAGAAAAAAATAAATGTTAATCATGATTCAAAGAATGACACCATTGAATATTTAAAGAAATACGTGTAAGTTTTAAAGGAAGGTTTGACAAAGTTGCTACAAGAAAGGCTTCCTAATGGAGAAAAGGTAGTAGAGAAAATTCATGATGAGAAAAAAAGATCTGTTAATCATGATTTCATAGACTCTAATGTTGGAATAAAGACTCACCAAATTCCAAAGATTGATATGAGGAAGTTTGATGGAAAGGATCTCGTAACATGGATACTGCAGATGGAATAATATTCCAATCTCCATAATGTGCAAAACACACAAAAGGTACGCATTTCAACTTCATATTTGGAACCCAATCAGTTTGTATGGTATTGATGGATTTTCTCCCGTAAACAAATTGTCACTTGGTCAATTTTTAACAACAAAATGAATAGCACATTATGATGATACAAAGAGCAACACGTTCTTTATCCAATTGATAAATCTCAAACAAAAGGGTTCAATGGCAGAGCACATTGAGGACTTCCAAAAATTGATATAAGGGTAAATGATATTCCAGAGAAGCAGAGGATTAATGTCTTCATGGGGAATTTAAAGGATAACATTCAACATGAAGTTCGTCTTTGGGAACCTGATTCATTGGACAAGGAATTCAGGCTTGCAAGAAAAATGGAAAGAAAAATTATGGCAACAAGGAAGCCTACCACCGACAACTATAAATATGGAAGTGTTGTTGCCCCTATCCTTCCACAACCTATAAGGTTGACACCAAAAAAATTGGAATAAAAAGGAGAAAAAGGGCTATGTTACAGTTGTGATAGCAGATACGCTGAAGGTCATAAGTGTGCTGAGAAAAAATTATTTTACATAGATTCTGAAGAGGAGGAAGAAAAGGAACAAGAAACGTCAAAAGAAGAGGATATACACCAGGAAAAAACCCTAGAGAACGAATAAATTAATCCAACCATATATTGTAATGCATTGGCTGGAATTACCACTCCTTAAACTATCAAGATAGAAGGACATATCAAGAAGAAAAAGGTAATAGTGTTGATTGATTCGAGTAGTACCCATAATTCTATTCATTGTAAGATAACCAAGGATTTGAATTTCTTCCTATATCCATAACCAAAGTGTCAAGTGACAGTTGCAAGTGGAGGAACCATAAATTTCTCTGGAAAGTGCCAAAATATCAAGCTATCCATGGGAGAATATGTATTGAATAGCCCAATGCTTTCCATTACAGTGGGTGGTGTTGATGTTGTACTAGGAGTCCAATGGCTACAACCCTTAGGTACAATAGCTTTTAATTTTCAAGAACTTTTCATGAATTTTTTTTCGGAAGGAAAGGAAGCTGAATTAAGGGGAATCTCACATAAATAGGGAAAGATAATCAACTCTAACATAATGAAAAGGCTTCTAAAGAAAGAAAAACAAGGTGTAATTGCACAATTATCTTCACTAGAGTTTCCCACATCAAAATCATCTATTTCTCCAGATCTCCAAAAAGTCTTGGACAATCATTCCAAGGTATTTGAGACTCCCACAGGCCTCCCACTTATTCATGATCATGATCATGCTATTCATTTGATTCCAGGAAGTCTTCCTCCAAACATCAAACCTTACCTAATGGAAAGACACTTCAAGGTAAAAACAGATCATGATAGTCTTAAATACTTTTTAGAGCAAAGATTATCTTCAAAAGAACAACAAAAATGGGTCACAAAGTCATTGGGTTATGACTTTGAAATTATCTACAAAAAAGGGAAGAAAAAATTTGTTGCAGATGCACTCTCAAGAAAGGATGAGGATGTGGAAGCATTATTTTGTGCCATTTCTATTATCCAACTAGATTGGATTAATGAAATAAAGGATGAATGGAACAATGACGAAGAAGTGTGGGCACTCATTCAAAAGTTGCAGAAGATCCCAGTTCAAACAATATTGTGAGAACTTGACGAAGAAGGAAAAATCATATTGAACCCGAAGTAGTCACAGAAACAAGAAATTGACAGATACAGAATCGATCGATTTCCAAGTATCTCATCAAGTGGAATAACTTACCCGCTGAAGATTCCACATGCGAGGATGATAATTTTATATAGAAGCATCCAAAACTACTCAAGCATTGAGGACAACACTTTCTAAAGGAGAGGAGCATGTTAGGTCCCTATACTACTAGTGTAAACCCTTATTATTATTAGTGCATCCCCCTTATTTTATTATTGTGCCCATATAGTACCCATGTTGTTATTATTGTACCCCATAGAAGCCAACTATTTTTATTGTTGTTCCCCTACAATATTATTGTTATGTAGGCTCTGATTGTATTGGGACCACTTAGACTCCTATATATAGAAAGGAGGTCTTGTCATTTGTATCGTCCAGGAATTCTTCATTTGTGTAATGTAAAGGAGGTTGCCCCCTCAAAGAGGCTGATTTCTAAGTCGTTGATCTATCTTTTCTATCTTTTTGTGAGATAGTTTCATAACAATGTCCTTTGGAAGCATTGGATGGTTTTGGATTGACGTGTTCTATGATACCCCACATTCATGCTCGGAATATGGCACGGGGGTGAATGGATGAAGAGAGATTTGGCTTAGCCATTCTATAGTCGGGTGGAACATGTAAGTCCCGTCCTGGGTTTGGATTTTGCATCACCAATATCAAGTTATTTCTCCTTGTATTTATATGAGTATTATATTAGATTATATGTGGTTTATATGGCTGTGATTTCACTGGTACTTATGTTCCTATTATGTTGGTTATGTATATATTTTATGACAATAACTATGTATGGATCTCATCATGTTTTTACTTGTATGTGAATGAGAAATGTATCTATGGTTTAAAGGATGAGACCACAACTAAAGTAATAAGGAAACAATGCCTCATAGTGAATCTTAGATAAGTATGAGACCCCTATGCTCAGATACGTTATTTACACCTATAGATTACATATTTGTGATGTGTTAGACGAAATTCTTATCTTGGCTAGTAGGGGTCCATTCAAGGTCTTATTGAAGTGATTGCATTAGTATTGTTGTTTCCATGATATCATACTATTCTAAAAGTGACACGCAATTATAGGCTGTGACCTGGTCTCTAGGCCTAAAAATGTGGCTTAATTCCTGGGGACGTTGGCACAGAACTGAGAAAAAGAGTCCCTAGACACTGGTGTATAAAATCTTGTAGATTCACAAGCTCATGCAAATTACTAAAGAAAAAGACAAAAATATACTTCTACTCTTTACAACTGAAGCCCATAAAGATAGATGAAACAGTAATCGACAAGAGGGAGATAAATCAATGGCACATAACACAATAAGTATCTGGGGAAAGCCACAACTAAAAGCCCCACTATCTATATTGCATTAAATCATAAATCCAAAATGATAATACAATGCTTGTTCTCACAAGAAAAATCCCAACACTCAGTAAAAGCAATCTCCAGCTCACAAGCAAGCTCAAGCCAAATCCAGGCCTCTTCTCTGCTCTCCAAGCCTCCCATTTCCTTGCAAAATTCCTATGGCTAACTATCCCATCTTAAAGGGAAACCAGTGCATCCAAAACTCCGCAATCCCTTCAAGGTTCAGTTCCTGATTGCATGCAACATCTGTACAACTCAAAAAATTATACAACTAATAGTACATTGTCCCTACACTCTAGTCTCAATTGGGTCTTTCTCATAATCGACATGCATGAGTTTATGATGAGGGAATCTTCAGTTAACTGGAGTATCACTAGTTAATGCATTAGTGCACAAACTCACTGTTAACTCACTATTAGTTCCTGAAATAGTTTGGAACTAATTTAACTCGACTTAACTTAGTAAAGTGAGTTAACTAATTACAACTCATACTTAACTCATTGTGGACCCCTATAGTATAGGGAGAACATATACATGACTTCAAAAAGACTTCCAACTCGAAATTCCTAAGTTAAATAAGTCATCTCACTCTAGTTAACTATTGCAAGTTGCTATGAGAATAGAATTCGATTTTAATTCTGAGTTTAATTCATGGACAAATTAAACTGGAATTTATGGATTTTATTTTTATCATTTCTTGTCGTTATTTTCAATGCTCCGTCTCAACAACAAAGGAATTAAACTCGATCTCGATCATGAACCTTTGGAATGTTCTACATGAAACACTTCTCTCTAGTGTTGTTGCTCCAGAAATTCTAGAAACAAAAAAACATCCAACCTTAATCAGAATGATGTCTCTGTCATCAAAGTATCTGACTGTTATTTCCTCTGTCGACTGAAAACTTTGCGCTTATGTTGACTCTTCCTTTATACATTGTTATCAACCCTTCTCTATGCTCTTTAGTATCTAACTACTCTAGCCTATGTCACTTTGATCTCTGACTACATCAATCCCACTGATTCCTCTAGCTACTATGTACTTTGGGCTCCCGTAGAAAGGTATGATCCATGAGATAAAACCTCTCAATGGACCCTACCAAATTTCAGCCCTCTTGGGACTATCACTTCACATTGCTGCACCTCACACCTGGAGGTATGTCTACATGTTCTCCCTCTACCCACCTACCTCGAAATTCCCCCCTACTGGAGCTCTTTGCATGAGAGGATGCCTCCACTCAATCTCCTCTCGACTTCTCCAATTTCGGCTTCTCCACAATTTTCTGAGACTGCTTGAGTAGATCTCTCCACTCGATCTCCTCTTAGCTTCTTTAATTGTGGTTGCTCCACAATTTCCTGAAGCTTCTTTTGAGACTTCTTCTGGGGCTACATGTTTAGAGGTAATTTACTCTCCCTCTCAACCACCAAGTCTCTAACCTTTTCCTTGCTCCTCAAGGCTTTGCATGCATCTTGAAACTCAATACCATACAGGTTCTTGACGCATGCACCGATTTGTTTCACATGTCTTGTGGCGATGTGCCTAAGGAAAACCTTTCCCTTACTAAAGACCACATCATATCCACGATCTTCCAATATCGCGACTGAAACAAGATTCTTCTTTAGTCTTGGAACATACATCACATTTGTGATCCTGAGAGGGGAGAGAGACTCTCTCTAAAAGGTAACCATACCAATCCTGGTATCTTTATATCTCTCATCATCTCCAAACTCTATGTTCTGCTTGAGGTATTTCTCCTCAAAATCACTAAAGAGATCTCTATTCCCCATCATATGGAATGAGGCACCACTGTCAAGATACCACACGCCTCCCATGGTAGTGCCTGCCATGCATGCAATGAGAGTGAAATCAAGTTCTAATTATGAAGATAGATATTCACCTACTACCGCTACTGTCGACTCCTTCTTGCTTGCTTTCTTATGTGGGAAGTTCTTGGCATAGCTCTAGTGATCGTGATAGTGAAAACACTTGACTTTTGTCAAGTCCATCTTCTTATTGTTGTCCTCACCTTGGTACTTCTTTCCCTTCACATTCTTTGCCTTACTTGCTAAGCAAAAACCCTCTTCGAATTCCTTGGAAGAGGTCCCGTCTCTAATGTTCCTCATGATCTCCTCCTGCATCAAATCCGACCACATTCAGTCCCAATCTAGCAGCTTCTCTTGGCCATTGACAAATTATTGATAATTATGCCAACTCTTTGGGAATCCTAGAAGAGAAAGACTCACCATATCACCCTCGGAAACCGTGATTGCAACACTTCCAAGTTCATCATGACATTGAGTGAACTTGGTCAAGTAATTTGGAATTGAGACATTCACCTCCATCTTAATTTTTCGAAGTTAATCTTTTAGTGCCAACTTCCTTTGGTTACTGTTGTTCTGGAAAAGTTCCTTCATTGCTTTCCACATAGCATGCATAGTTTCCTTTACTTGGAGACTCGAGATAATGTGGTATCAAACTCCCTCAAGGATTATCCACCTTTCCCTTACCACACACTTCTTCTATTCAACCAGATTCTGAGCATCCAATGCTGTTCACCTAGGAATGTCCTGATCAAGGAATTACTTCAAGCCATTGTCTTCCAACATGCCCTCCATCCTGTCCTTCTAGGCTATATAATTTGAGCTTCCATCCAAGGCGTACTCGATCCGCAAACTGTAAAATTCCATCTGTCGATCCTGAAGTATGTATTACAAATTCGAAATTCACTTGTAACCCAAAAAACTCAAATCTTCGAAATCTCCTCTAATATATTGTTCTCTACTTCGATACCATGTAGAAAATCCTGTAGATTCACAAGCTCATGCAATTTACTAAAGCAAAATACAAGAATCTACTTATACTCTTTACAATGGAAGCCCATAAAGATTGATGAAAATAGTAATTTACAAGAGGAATATAAATCAATGGAACATAACACAATAAGTATCCGGGGAAAGCCACAACTAAAAACCCCACTATCTATATTGCATTAAATTAGAAATCCAAGATGATAATACAATGATTTTTCTTACAAGAACAATCCCAACACTCAATAAAATCAATCTCAAGCTCACAATCAAGATAAAGCCAAATTCAAACCTCTTCTTTGCTCTCCAAGCCTCCTATTTCCTTGCACAATTCCTATGGCTGATTAACTCATCTTAAAGGGAAACTAGTGCATCCAAAGTTGCACAATCCCTTCAAGGCTTAGTTCTTGATTTCATGTACCATCTGTACAACTCGGAAAATTATACAATTGATAGTACACTATCCCTGCACTCTAGTCTCAACTGCGTTTTTCTCATAATCGACATGCATGAGTTTTTGATGAGGGAATCTTTAGTTAATTGGACTAGCACTAGTTAATGAATTAGTGCACCAACTAACTGTGAACTCACTATTAGTTCCTCAAATAGTTTGGAACTAATTTAACTAGAATTAACTCAGTAAACTGAATTAACTAATTACAACCCATACTTAACTCGTTCATGGACCCCTATAATATAGGGAGAACATATACATGACTTCATAAAGACTTCCAACTCAAAATTCCTAAGTTAACTAGGTCAACTCACTCTAGTTAACTACTACGAGTTGCTATGAGAATAGAATCCGATTTTAATTCTCAGTCTAGTTCAAGTACAAATTAAACTAGAATTTTTGGATTCTATTTTTATCATTTCTTATTTCTATTTTAAACAACTATCTTGTAGTCATGTGAGAGCATTGAGAGGTCCCTAGATGCTGGCATGCCCATAGCATGAGAGCGTTAAGAGTTCAAGTTGTCCAAAGATTCAGTGGGACCTAGGGACAAGTTGCTTGAAGTGTTGGATTGGTTGCTGAGGGTCCTAATGTTGATGTTGAATTTTTATATGGTGCATTTTCGTTGGTTCCAATTCCTTAATGTGACTTAGGAGGTTGAAATATATTATAGTGGCCTCTTGTTGCATTTTTACCTTGGCTAGTCGGTTGCTTGGGTAGATGTGGGAGGAGGGTGTTACAAAGTGGTATCAGAGAGTGGTTCACCCCTCGGACTAGATGGGTTGTATTGGTCATGACTTCATGTTGGTTTCATATGTGCTCCTTATGCCTATAGTCCATGTTCTTTTTGCATTTTCATGATGTTGATCATGGTTGTAGTGATGTCGCCATGTGAATGTTAATGGTGTCATTGTGGGATGTGTCATTGTCAGTGTATGGTTGTATATGCATTTGTTATTCATTTCAATGTCTATATGTTGTTATGCATGCATTTTCATGGTGAAGATTGTTGTGCATGAGGTCATTGTATGCAATTAGGTCATAATGATGATATTGTTATGTTATGATGATAATGTGTTGGCTAAGATAGAGCAGCAGATGGAGATCATTAAAGTGAAATTGCCACAATGGACTTCAAGGTAAGAACAGATCATCATACAAGTATTGTATGTCTGGCATCTAGATATGCAGGTTAAGGATTGTAATATTCATTATGGTTATGTGTATGCCTTAATTCTATTGATGTTATGATTACATACATGAAAGATGATAGTTGATTAGTGTAGTCATATGCACAGGTGTTGGATAGTCATGAATAATAGTAACCTAGGGTTGTATGCATTGCTATTGTTGTTCTATGTCAGATAACTTGATGATTATGTTATATGTCGTTGATGAGTATGTTATAGGTTAGCTTGTTGTTGTTATATGGTAGTTAGCTTGACGATTATGTCATATGTTGTTGATGAGTATGTTATCGGTTAATTTGTTGTTGTTATATGATAGTTAGCTTGATGATTAGGTTTTGTGATGCATGATATATAACTTGCTGTTGTTATATGTTAGTTAACTTGATGATTAGGGTTATATAATTAATATCTTGATGTTATATGTATCATACTAAATTGGATTGGCCTATGCAGATTGTTAGGGTTATGACATTCAGGTATGAGTTAATATGTTGTGATATGATGTCATATTAATCTAGACTAATTGTGCAGATGTGATTATTATGTATGAATGGTAAATGTTTAGGATCTGATGACATGGACATGTTAGCTAGTGACTATTATGGATATGATGACTTTATTTTTGGTTGAGTTGACATGTTGTAAAGTTATATCGTGGTAATCTGGATTGATTGTGCAAACGATATTGTCCCTCTCACATACAATAAGGTATGAGCTTTCTTGTGTCGTCTACTTTGTGCTTGGATGTTTGATTATGACGTCTATTTGGTGTTTGAGTATTTGGTGTCTATTATGTCGTTTAGTTGATTTATTTAACATGGTATGTTTACAAGTTGGTTGAATGTTTGATGAATTGCATAATATGAGTATGTGTTCCAATGATCTTGTTTTAAGATGATTGTACTAATACATATGCGTTGAGACAGTTGATATGTACTTGATTGTAGGTGATAGTTGTAACATTATTTGTAGTGACTATGAGTTGATTATGGATTATGAATGATTTCTAGTCTTGTTAAAGGTTGATTTCAAATTGATAGATATGTGTGTCTTGATATTTGGAACACGTGGTTGACATGTGTGAAGAGGTGCAGGAAACATGCTTGGTATTATCATCACAAGGTAATAATTGATGTGTTTATATAACTAATAGTTGGGTTATGTGACAACACATAGTAAGCCTCGATTCCAATAAAGTAAAAGGTAGAATAAAGGAATTGGGAAAAAAAAATCCTTTTGCTATGTTTGGAAACCCTAATTCCAAATGAATGAGTGCTTTGCAAACATGAAGTCTTCTTAACCTTAATATTATTTGACATTATGTGGATATGTGCTAGATTCATGAGAATGTACTTGACGGGTATATTAGCTAGTCTCTAGTTACAAGTGGATCTTTCAAGGGAATTGGAGTCCCTTGAGATATGGCATGAATGTGCTCGGTTACAAGGCAGTGCGCTTGGAAAAAAAAGGTAAGGTAACCCATGTATTGCTATATTTATTTATGCACTATAAGTTATGCGTCGATGGAAACATGATGCAGGGGATTTCATGACAAAGAGACTGCCATGAAATCTCGAAGACAGCTCAGGAAGATCTTTCCTTTGGAAGCACAGGGAACCATGGGGATTGAGTCATGGTGTTTGTTGCTAGTCTTGTGCTTTTGGTCTTTTGGTGATTTGTGGTGCTTGATTTTAGTTTTTTTTGCATATGGTGCATGGCCATGCCACTTTTTCTATGATGTCATGCTGTTATTGGTTTTCATGGTATTCTCTTGTTGTTTCTTGGCTTGCCTTTTATATTTTGAGCCTTGGGAATTGGTTGGGAAAGAGGAAAGTTAGTGGATCTCAGAGGGAGTTGAATGGTACCTGAAAATAATGTAAGACACGGATGAAGCTCAGTGCATGAGTAAGTGCAGCGGAAGGTAAAGAATATGACAATTGGTTGGACTATTTAGGTCCATTGTGGTAAATGGACTGTACTAGTACAAACATGAGAAAGGTAACCAGATTAGGTAAATTAAATGGATATGAGGTGTTAGATTCCTTGGCTAAGTTGGGAACTGTGGTTCTGAATGTTGTTCATGTTGTGTACAAATAAGGAAGTTCTCTTAACCTAGACCTTATGTTATCTGGTAATTATGTTGTGATAATGACTATGCATATTTTTATATATGTATACATGTATGCATGTATGTATGTCATTGTTTGACAGGATCATGATTGTTTAATGCTAATATATATATATATATATATATATATATATATATGTATGTATGTATGTATATGTATGTTTCTATCTAACAGAGTCGTTAAGAATCACTCTTGTGAAGGAATGATTTCTTGTGCAGGTGAATGACATAAAGAGGTTCCTGGTTTATGAGGAATCAAGTAGGAAGAGTAGTCATGACAAATATATTAGGTCTATATCATATGGATATGAATTGATATTGTATGCTTGTATTATGCCTATGTTTATGTTATGACAAGTAACACTGAAGGATACATCAGCAAAATGAAGACAATGTGCCTTGCGGCATGCTAAGATAAGCATGGATGGTGGAGAGACACTAGAAGAAATGTTTCCTTGGAGAGATGGTGTGGTTTTGGATGTGTGGTACTATTGTTGTGCATATATTGTATGTGTTGTACATGTTGCATCTGTGATGCTGTGTGCATGAGGTGTTGTGTATATATAGTGTGTGTACATGTTGTTTATGCAATGCTTATGTACAAGGTGGTACAAATAATGTTGTGTGAATGGTGCATATGCAGTGCTGAGTATATATGGTGCTATGTACATGTTGGATATGCAGTGCTATGTACATATTGTACTGTGCGCATGATGGATATGTGGTGTTGTGTGGATATGGTGTTGTGCACATGTTGGATATGCAATGTTGTGTACATAGGGTGTGTAGGGTGGTTTAATGGTGTGTTAAATCCCTTGTTATTTTAATATGTCAACCCGTGGGTTCCATAAACTTAGAAGAAAACCAAAATATATGGGACCTCAGATGAAAATGTTGTAGAAAGTGTTTTTAGGATGGAATGAAAGAAAGGAAATGCATATTACAAATAACTTCTAAGTTTAAAGAAACTAAAATTTTTCTGATTCAAGAAGCATCAAGCAAGAGAAGAGACTCCTAACTTAGGAGGTCCTGGTTTTCCTTCCTCACAGTACTGTCCCCAAGAAGAGAAACTAAAGAGAAGTGGTTTGTGATGTGTAGATAGCAAGAGAAGAGGCTCCTAACTTAGGAGGTCCTAGTTGTCCTTCCTCACAGTTCTACTCCAACAACATTACCATTGCATCAAATCATAAACTGGAATTCAAGAAACAATTAAATCTTCACATAAATTTAATCTAGGAAAGCATATAAGAAAGTAAATCTTGTTTCAGTTCAGTCTAGCACATGGAGAAGAGTCTCTTGTTCAAGAGTCCTAGATGTCCTTCTCACATAAAACTAGCTACTAAAAGGAAATCAATCTTCACATAACAAAACACACTTGTGGCCCACGGGGCTTTGGATTGACGGTGAATGGGTGCCTTGTTAAGACACTCCTTGCGATAGGTCACCGGTTCAAATCCCCATGGGTACTTAGGTTAGTCTTAACATAGAAAAAAAAAAAAAAAACAAAACACACTTGTGGAAAGTAAATCACACTTGCATGAAAGGAAATAACAGAAATTAAACTATGTTACAGATGTATGTGAATTTTGGTTGATGGGGATCCGTCCATTCCTCAATGAACACACATGAACAACTATCACTCCTTAAGAATCAAGCAACATTCATAACTCATAATTGCAAGAAAATAATATTATTCATGTTGAATGAACAATCATAAATCTGATGCTAGTGAATAACTGACAACTGTTGGCTTCCTTTGAATGATGCTCCTCTTATTTATACATGAATTAGGGATATCTACTCAATAAATGTAGATCCCTTAAATATCTACTAGATCCATACTTGTCTCAACTCATCCCTAAATACTAGATACAAATCATATGACACATCAAGGTATCCATGATATTTTTGCTTGGAATATGGTCCACCTCTTGAGTTGAAATTCGAATTTGATCTTGGGAGGCCAAGTAAGACCCTTATAGAATCTCCAAATAAGCCTACACATGTCACAAAACTCATAGCGCACATATAGATATATGAAACCATGTTAATTTCCTAGTTTTTAATCATAAATTCACTTTATATACATAAAATAAATAACTTTGGAAAACAAGGATCCTAACCCATATAATTATGAAGATGGTTACTTGATGTAGGGTTTTAGGCTAGATAGTTATGAAATGAGAGCTAAATGGTTATGAAATGATGGAAATATGGATGAAGATGGAAAACAATTTTGAGACCCAACATACGCCCCAACTAAAGTTGTTGCATGTCCTCATGCAACTATTGCATTGATTCATTTGTCCATAAGTTTATCTTCTTGAAATGCTTTGCTTCTTTATGATCTTTTGACTTGTATTGATTCTCTTCAATCTTTTTTTTTATAATATTCTCTTTTTCAAAGTGTAATATATTTGATTGCAACATATATTTTTGATGGTTGGTTCTTGTGTGACAAATGAAATTTTTTGAGCATTGGTTCTTGTGTAACAATGATTTTTATTTTTTGTTGCATCAAAGTTCATGAAAACATTGAGAATTTTATTTTCAAGTCCTATAATAACTATCAATGAACTGATAATTTGCAAAGCATATAATCTTTTTGGAATCATACTGCAACAATAGTTGATTGGGAAGAATATGTGAGTTGGAATGAAATGAAAATGTGTGATGGTGTATAAAATGAATTGATGTCCCTTTCCCCCAACTAAAGGTGTTTTTCAGTTTATGACAATATGAGAAAGGGAGTGAGGAATTTTCCAAAATTATTATTTTAGCATTTTAAGGAATTGCATGACTAAAAATTAGAAAACAACATACCTTCTCTTACCTTCAATGTGGATGAGTTGTGTTTACTTAAGAGTTTCGCTACTGATGTTGGATCATAGAGTATGTAAACATAGGAATTTGATCTGCTTCTTTGTTCTCTCTGTGTTGATGACAAGATTGTGATATTTATTTTTGTTTTTACAAATTGATTCCTGATACAAATTGATGAAATGATGTAGTCTTCAATCGTTACAAAACTCGATGGTACAATTATAGTCATGCGAATAAATGTGTTGATGTCGAGCATGAAGAGGAGTCATTGGATTACCAACCATTGATGAATGTTGTTAACCAATGCAAGGAAAACTCACCATTAATGTTAATGAGTGCCAAGATACCTAAGTACATCTTGTGAAGTGCGAATGGATGAGCTGATGCGAGCCATTTGCAAGATCCAATGATCAAGGGACATTGATGTATTCCCATGATTGTTAATGAAATAACTTGTCATTAATGCATACAAGCCTCAAGGTACCAATAATGACTCTAGTCTCTATCCCAGATAAGGTGCTGAGGTCGATGGGTCAAGACTTGCTGGAAGGTGGTCCTTAAGGAATCCCACATCATTCAATGTGAGTTCGTACAAAATGATTGGTAGGATTATAGATAAAAAATCTCACAGTCAAACAGTTTCTTTTTTATGTCAAGGAAAACAAGGCAATGTAGAGAGCTAGATGGTTTTATTCGTAAGCAAAATGATGAACTGAAAAGAAGGAAAAATGTATGCGACTTAGAAAAATAGACATGTATGAAGTCATGATGGGTCAGGCAATGAATCAGTGGACTCCAATATGGATGATTGATGAGGCTTTGAAGGAGGAGTGTGGGTAAACATATCATGACACAAAATGTTTCTGTGTAGCAACAAATGTCACGGTATTTGTAATGAAGAATTAGATTCTTCAAGCTTTAATGATGCATGTTTTATTGTGATTTCTAGAGATCACATCTGCATGAACTTGAATCGTCTGTGCACCTGTAAAATCTTAGTACAAATCCTGCATGAAAAATGTGAGAGCTTTTGAAAGACATAAAATGTAAGAATAAGTATGAATGCTAGCAACCAAATAAAATAAAATTGATTTTTTACTTGTTGCCTTTGCGCGCAAGTTCCTTTGAAGTAACTCCAAGAAACCAATTAGCATAAATTGTTTTCAAGAAATGTTCATTTGCGAAATCTTTTTGTTTTGTTTTGTTTTTTTTTTTTAATTTGTTTTGGTTTTTATATATTTTTAATTGTTTTGATTTTTTTTTTAATTGCTTTCATTTTATTTTATTTGTTTTGATTTTTATATATTTTTAGTTGTTTTGATTTTTTTATTATTATTTGTTTTCATTGTTTTGATTTTTATCTATTTTTTCTTTTATTTTTTAGCAACAAAGTTGACTACACATAGACCCATTATGGAGGAAAAAATGATAAACTACGCATAGACCCATTGTGGGGGAGTTTTATTAGAAGCTTTGAAAGCCCTAAAGCTTCCTTTATTAGCCATAGAGTTTCGATTATTTACTTCTACAATAAACAAAGGGAACTGAAACAAAAAGGTCTACTTGGGAACGGATTTAGAAGCAATTTTCTTGACCATATTCTTGTTGATCTGAAACGCCTTGGCCAATACATCATTGGAACAACAGGAGTGGAGCCAAAGAAGGAGGGTGCAACCAATTGGGCTCCCGACAGCTGACTATTGAATGTGGTGATGGCCACAATGTTGGTAGACCCAACGTTGTACTGGAAATGCACCAATCCCCTCGGAATAACAAATAAATCGGCTTTCTGTAACATATGAGAGAAGAAAATATTGTTGGTGCTAATGAAACTGACCATAAGGATGCCCTCCAAAGGAAACCCAATTTCCATAGCACCCAGATGGATTTGAGGAGGATTCAACCCCCGTAAGCGTAGTCTACGTGGTTAATTAACATGTTTAGCCATGGAAAACTTTCTACATTCACCTGTTAAATATTGTACGAACCCTCCCCTCAAAAAACAAAAATCGAAGGTGTTCATCATCTTCGGATCCTTGCGCAGGAAACCATTCACTAACAAACTCCTTGTAGGGGTGCGATCAACCACACAGAAGTCTTGTACAGGATCTAGATCAGGTGCGCTGGTGAGGACAAGAACCAGAGATAGCCATGATAGACACAGAATGAAAGCTCTTACTTCCAACATTATTTTATTTCTGTGATGTCAAGTTAAGGAGAGTCAGAATACATCCCCCGATTTCTGCGTTGTTTGAGTGGACGCCTTGTATGAATGGGAAGCTTTGTATAAATTTCATTGATCCCTCTGCCTTCTCAACAAACCCCGGAACATGCTTCATTCTGCAAATGGGAGTGAAAACCCACGGAACACCGAAGACAATAATATTCTTCCCAACGGCCAAAGAGTGGACAAAAACTTGCTGGAGCTTTCTTTCTTCGTCAAAATATGCTAGAACTCTGTTTGGAACCTGATCTCCAACTTCTATGGGTGCCATCATTAACTCTTTTATCAAAATCTAACACAAACCACTAGAATTTTAATTCAACCCGCAACTACAAAAATATTTTTTTAGCATTGTGTCATTAAATCGCCATACCACCCATAGTGGTTCAATCGAATGATTGATTGAGGGGAATAATGAAAAAAATGATAACAGCAGGTCTCTGAGCACTTGAGATCGTAATCCTGGGAAGAAGATAAGTTGCACATCATTAGCATGATGAGAAGAAGCAGAGGCCATGCATGAATATTCACAACATCGCGATATTTCTCACAAGGATTTGATTTCAGAGGCTATAAGCATTTGCATTTTGATTTTCCATCAATCTCTAGCTAAGGGAACATTAATATCGTTATTTGATGACACGAGAATGAATCATATGCTATCGGAGCCATAGTATTTTTGAAGTTTTCCATTTTATTGTGTAGTTCCCCACAACTTTGTTGGTAGGTTCTCTACACTATCATCAGAGGAGAAATCCAAATCTTGGTGGGATCTCTTCCATATTTTGCTAACAGAAGCCTGTTTTTCCTCACAAACAGATGGGTTTCAAGGATTTTTTCTCCCCCACTTGCCCCATTGACTTCTAAATATATCATTCCAATGAATCATATTTTTGAATGAATGGTAGCTTCGGAAGTCGAGATCCTAGAGAGAGAGATCACACTAAATCACATGAAAATAGCATAAATTTTTATTCAAATAGAAAGGTCAATTTTCCTCATGGATTTTCAAGAATTTTTTTTTCTCACCGATTTTGGAAACCTATTTCTCCATTACTCTATTGCTTGAAATCTTTAGCGCACCCAAGGTTTTCCATTTTCTCTCCCTTGGAATTAATTGTCTCCAAGCATATTGCACTTATGGAGGTCATACCATCAATCCTACTATTGATGCAGTGTGTATAGATGTGTGGGAATCGATCGGGCCTTTCTGGGACCCCAGATATTGGTATGTGGCAAAAATATATAGGGCGTTGCCCTTCCCCTTCAAAGTTGTGCTAGATAATAAGCAAGGAAGCGAGGGAAATCACATGGAAATGGAGATGGGAACACAATTATCGTTGGAAAATTTGTTGGAGTTTCTCAAATCTGCATCTGCTATGGTCACCGCGAGAGAGAAGGGCATTGACATCCTGAACAAAAATGTATGCACAAGGTTTAAAGAGGCTTGGGGCAATGAAAACATGATTTACACTTGTAAGCTTCCATTATATATGCTGGTACAGTCTCTCGACCTTCGAATCCCATTGCCAGACAAATTCTATGGTGGCAGAGGTACAGATTTTAAGGCCCAATGCCTTTCAAAACCTTTTCCATACCCATCTTTAACTAAAATTATTGAGAATTTTTTTATCACCGAGATTAGTGGTATCGGTGCAATTTTTATCAGTAGCAAGGCCGATTGGAGTTCACAACAATCCTTATTTCGCCCGGATGAAGGGACAGATTGTATGCCTTTCTTTTTGGTCATAGTTCATATCAAATAATCGTGCTCGACTAATGATGGCAAGGACCATGTCATTTTTATTTATTATTTTATTTATTTATTTTGTATTGTATTAAAAACTGCAATTTACAATTTAAAAAGAAATTAAATTCTATTCCCAATTTTTTTATTTTTATTGCATTAATTATATTCCTAATTTTTTTAAATATTATGTTGCAATAAAATTAAAAAGAAAATAACTTTTATTCCTAATATATATTTTTTTAATTTTTATGTTGTATTAAAAATAAAATCTTTAAAAATAATTTAAATTTTATTCTAACTCTAAAACAATCTAGAAAATTTATTGATTTAGGATGAAGAATTTTTTTTAGCAAATGGAGACAAACTGATCTACAGTTGAAATTGATTAAGCATACTGCAAACCCTTGATTTATTCATTCCTGAAAATTTTTATAGACATCCTACTTTCTGATCCTCGAAATCGTGTAAAGACGCAGGAAGAGAGCATACTTATTTGAAACTGAAAATATCATCCTACCTACTCTATGCTAATTGCAAATTTCAAATTATTATGTGCAATTAAATTTCTAGTGTAACCATTCACGCAGTAGTAATAAAAATATATTCATTTCGAATTTCGCAAATTTAAAATGAAAAGATACAAAAATAATTGAATCTGTTTTTTGTGACTGTGATTTAATGAAATAAGAACAAAAATGAAATTGATCTAACCTGGTATTTGCTTGAAACCATCGAAACCATCTTTCGATAAGGTTTTCATAGGTGTGATTTCCACTCTAATTCATATCATGCTACAACTTCTCGTTGTCGTCCTCAATCTTCTATTCGAATAATTGTTCCTCATCAGATGTACAAGATTCTTTGAATGTTGATTCGTTGTTTTCTTCTGGAGGAGTAGTTAAGATTTTGGCTGCTATCAAGATCTCTTCTTCGCAATAAGAGGAGATCCTGACTCTTATTAGGATTTGAGTGAGTTTTTCCAAACTTATACTCATCGTTCTTACATATATACATATGGATTAGTTGGAAATGGGTTCTTACAATACCCAAAACTTAAAATGTGAAAAACTTAAAGGTTGTTGCAATTGGATTTTTATTTTTTTTTATTTTTTAATGAATGGGTTTTTTTGATTTGTGGATGTTTTGTTTTATTTATATGTTTTCTATATGAAAATACTAAATAAACTTAAATGAAAATGCCTAAATGCAGTTAACCCTAAATGAAAATGACCATAAATGAAAATGACCATAAATGAAAAATGATTCCTAAATAATCCTCCTAACTAGCTTACATCTAAGTTTGCTTCCCCAACAATGGTGCCAAAAATGTAGGGTGGTTAAATGGTATGTTAAATCCCTTGTTATTTTAATATGCTAACTCAGGGGTTTCATAAACTTAGAAGCAAACCAAAATATATGGGACCTCAAAGGAAACTATTGTAGAAAGTTTGTTTAGGATGGAAACAAAGAAAGGAAATGCATATTACAAATAATTTCTAAGTTTAAAGAAACTAAAATGTTTCTGGTACAAGATGCAACAAGCAAGAGAAGAGGCTCCTAACTTAGGAGGTCCTGGTTGTCCTTCCTCACAGTACTGTCACCAAGAAGAGAAACTAAAAAGAAATGGTTTGTGATGTGTATATAGCAAGAGTAGAGGCTTCTAACTTAGGAGGTCATGGTTGTCCTTCCTCACAGTTCTACTCCAACAACATTACCAATGCATCAAATCATAAACTGGAATTCAAGAAACAATTAAATCTCCACATAAATTTAATCTAGGAAACCATATAAGAAAGTAAATCTTGTTTTAGTTCAATCTAACACATGGAGAAGAGTCTCTTGTTCAAGAGTCCTAGTTGTCCTTCTCACATAAAAACTAGCTACTGAAAGGAAATCAATATTCACATAACAAAACACACTTGCAGAAAGTAAATCACACCTGCATGAAAGGAAATAACAAAAATTAAACTATGTTACAGGTGTATGCGAATTATGGTTGATGGGATCCATCCATTCCTCAGTGAACACACATGAACAACTATCACTCCTTAAGAATGAAGCAACATTCATAACTCATATTTGCAATAAAATAATATTATTCATGTTCAATGAACAATCATAAATCCGATGCTAGTGAATAACTGACAACTGTTGGCTTTATTTGAAGGATTCTCCTCTTATTTATACATGAATTAGGGATATTTACTCAATAAATGTAGATCCCTTAAATGTCTACTAGATCCATACTTGTCTCAACTCTTCCCTAAATACTAGATACAAGTCTTATGACACATCAAGATCTCCATGATCTTTCTCCTTGGAATATGGTCTACCTCTTGAGTTGAAATTCGAATTTGATCTTGGGAGGCCAAGTAATACCCTTCTAGAACCTCCAAATAAGCCTACACATGTCACAAAACTCATGTTAGTTTCCTAGTTTTTAATCATAAATTCACTCTATATACATAAAATAAATAACTTTGGAAAATAAGGATCCTAACCCATATAATTATGAATATGGTTACTTGATGTAGGGTTTTAGGCTAGATAGTTATGAAATGAGGGCTAAATGGTTATGAAATGATGGAAATATGGATGAAGATGGAAGAAAATTTTGAGACCGAACAGGGTGCTATGTACATGTTGTATACACAACGCTATGTACATATGGTGTTGTATTCATGTTGTACATATGGTGCTATGTACATATCATGTTGTGTGCATGATTGTACAAGTGGTGTTGTCAGAATTTGGTGTAGTGTACATGTTGTACATGTGGTGTTGTGTACATGTCGTGCATGTGATGTTGTGTACATGTGGTGTCGTGTACATGTCATGCATTTAGTACTGTGTATAAGTGGTATTGTGCACACGCTGTGTAGGTGGTGCAGTGTACATGTGGCATTGTGTACACATTGTGGAGGTGGTGTCATGTACATGTGATGTTGTGCACACGTTTTGCAGGTGGTGCGGTGTATAGGTGGTACTATGTAGATGTTGTACATATGGTACTAGTGTACGTGTGGTATTGTGTGCATGTCATACATGTTGTGTTGAGGGCATGTGGTACTATGTATGTGCATTGTGTAGTTGTGGTATCGTGACATGTGTACTCATTGTGTTGTACTATGTTTAGTACATGTATTATGTCGTGTTATACACCATGTGTAGGTACATGTATTGTGTGGTGTTTTACACCGGGTATAGATTTATGGTGTTGTGTCATTCACCAAGTGAAGGTGTATGTATGTGTTGTGTTATACACTGGGTGTAGGTGTATGAGTTGTATGTCCGGTTTAGGTGCATTTATTGCACAGTGTTGTATGTCATGCACGGTTATATGTGTGTAATGCACACTATGTGTATGTGTGCATGGTTAAGGAGAAGGCACTAGGTGTTTTTCAGGTGTGGAAACTGATCCGGTGTGCATACAGAATACCAACGAACATAGAAGCTAAGGATTGATTGAAGGATAAGTATCAGTAGTTTATTTCAGTTTCATTATGCATGTGAATTATAATGTTGGTCCCTGATGATTACATGTGATCTATGATTCTGGTTTATGATGGTTACATGTGAGTTATGATTTTGATATACGATGGTTTTGTTTTGAGCTAATCTAATGTGATACATTTATACATGATGATTGGTCGAAGATGTTAGTTTGAATTGTTGTGACAGGAAGCAAAGAGAATTGTAAGTGTACCTTATTGACAAGCCACCAATGAGGTATGATTTGACTTTATTTCAATTTATTTTGAATCTAATGGAAGTTATGTTCTTGGTACATGAAGCATGAACATGCCTGATTGGGTGGTTGGAATTAACTACAAGAATTAGTGGCAACAACAAAAGGAATTAGAACATGCAACAGTATGCTGGTAAATCATTTAGGAGGAGGGCCATTATGGGACACTAGTACCCAAAAGTGTCCATTGATTTCCATGAGCATGCTATGACTAGTATGATGGTTTTCAGGCATGTATATGCCTTGACTTTTGTATCTTCCGATGCGAGGAAGCCTTACCAAGGGATGGACTTCCTGGGATGGGAGTACCAGCGAAACTTGGAAGTTGAGTGATTGCATGGAAGGGGGTGGCCGGATTGCCTGAGGGGCTGTGTAGCAGAGAAGGGAAGACCACAGATGGATTTTTCTAATTATTATCATTTCCAGATGGAATAAGATGCACATTGGGAGTCCGCCCTGAAACAATTAGCTAGTAACTGTTCACTGAGAGGACAAGTGGCGCAGGATTGTAGAGCTGGACATTGGATGCAAATTTGACTTTGCAGTGGATTCTGGACTTCCTGGGAAGGAGGTGAATCTTGGTATTACCTTGAGGTTGGAGGTGTGAGCCTATGGATTCCCTTGTTGCAGATGTAGGCATTGTCTCCTTCTATTTGTTGGTTAAGAAAATGTGCACATGCATATATGTGTATATTATTGTAAATATTGTATCGATCTAGTTTATAAATCTCCAAAAATAGTATGTTATTTGTTGGGTGAATAAAATGTGTATGTGTATATGTGGTTATTGTAAATACCACAATGAGCTATGTTATAAAGCTCTAGTAAACGGTATGATTGTCATGTTTCAGCAATGGTCATTGCAAATAGTGCAATGAGCTGTGTTATAAAGCTCCATGGGTAGTATGTTTTGTTTTTAGTAGTCTTTTTGGTTATAGGTGTTATTGAACACCGAGGACGATGTTCCCCCAAGGGGGAGGGTTCTGTAACAACCCTGGTTAAAAAATCATGTAAATAAATATATAAGACCGGGGTCATGGGACATGTATACCAAGATGAATGTCGGGAAAAATCCTAGTGATGGGGATCACTTGTGATTGTTTAATGGCTAAGGAAATTGGCAAAGGCAATGGCTAAGGCTTTGGAAAGTTAAAATGGCATTTCAGCACATTTATTTATGAAAATAATGGAAATTAGGAGAGAAAGGAGGTGAAAGGTCACAGGTTGCATGTAAAGAGTAAAATGAAGGAAAATAATGGAAAATGAAGAAAATAGAGGCCTCATTGCCAAAAGGGCTTATGAGGATTAGTGGGTAAGATTAGTTAGTCTAGTTTTGGTGGAGTTCTCTTCTATTCTCTCTCTCATACTCTTGGATACTTAGATTTTTCTTGGACCACTCTTGGAGGGTGCGGAATACTTTGATTTTTGGAGCAAGAAGGCAAAGGAAGAGCATGAAAGTGCAAGAAGGCATCGGGATCAGCAACTACAGGGGATTTTCTTGTAGGTATTGAGTCGCATGTATGCTTTCCTCGCTATTTTTGGCATGCATGTCATATCCATGTGGTTTTTTGGTTCTGACATATCATTGGCATGGAGGATGGCCGAGATTGATAGTGGATTGCCTAGTGTTGGGCACTAAGATGACTCTTTAAAATCAACTTAATCCTACCTTCATTAATCTTATCAACCTGGGATTCGTCTCTTATTTCAAGGCTATCGACACAATATATGCAAGAATAGATTCTTAGATTATGAAAGAGTGTAAAATGATTGCTACAGAAAAGTTACATTAAACATTATCCTAATTCAATTGTTGCAGACAAATGACGACAACAAATAATTGCTCCTACAATTACAATCTTAGGAAAGAAGACTATTTTAATTCATAAAACATTCTATCTATCCTTCAACAAATCCTACTCATAAGGAAGACTAGTAAATCACATGAATGCTTAAAAGTCTTACTTCTTAAAGATAACTTACGGAATTCACAAACTCAAACCTTACATTCATGTAATGCAATCCAATCAACAATTTTAGGAGATGCATAACATAATTACAGGATACATAATTCAATTGATTATCTACCACAATAGAAAATGCAAGTGAATAGAAACACAACTAATGCAAATGTGGAAAATTAGCTAACTAATAATGATACATAACTGACAGTAGAACCTCCAGTGATTGGGCCCACGGTCTCCAGAAGTATTGTATTAGATAAATTTGATACTAAGGACTAAGGTAAGATCTTGCACAAATTCATTAACTTCAAAGAGTTTTACACAATGAACTTGAGAAAGTTCAAATTCAGATTGTTGTATGAAATATAAAGTGAAAAACTAATAATCAAAAAAATCCTTTGTCTTTTCATTTGATGTCTTATATATTACATTAAAGACTA
Organism: Pinus tabuliformis; assembly: GCA_031772625.1. Taxonomy (NCBI): domain Eukaryota; kingdom Viridiplantae; phylum Streptophyta; class Pinopsida; order Pinales; family Pinaceae; genus Pinus; species Pinus tabuliformis. The sequence continues at coordinate 977,957,137 of CM062807.1, forward strand.
AATATGGAGCTATCCTAAGAATCGACAGATTCTCAGGATTGCTTTTTTAACAATAAGATCTTTGAATAGTAATGATCAGTTTCCATTGACTTCATTCTTCGATCACGCTCAGGTATCAAGCTGCAATTTTCCACAAATAAGGCATCGTCTGATCCAAAATATTGATCCAATATCTCTAACGAACAACAATCATTCAATTGGACTAATCTACATAACAATTTACTCAAATTATAACCTTTTCGATATCTAAAACACTCAAACTATCTATACTATCTTCAACTTGCTTTCATTATCCTTTTTCTCTTAAATCATTACAAATTAAGGGCAAACTACTTAAAAACATAACGTTTATTTAAGGAAATAGGGAGAAGAATTATACAATTTTCATGGTCCAACATTCCTGACAGCTTACCTTATTGCATGTCCTCATGCAAAAAGATGATTAACATGTAGCAAGGCCAACTAATAAGATGGGTAAGAATGTTTGCTATACTTCCGAAATCCATTCTTGTTTTGAAGAAACTTGAAATTTTCATTTTCTCCTTTTTTAGAATGTTCATATTCAACATTGTAACCATCTTGAGGATACCAGATAACAGGGCATTTGTACCAACACCCAATCCAAGCAAGTCCTTCAATCAAACCATACAACTATAACATTGCATCTGATTGGATGCTGCCTGAAAATTTTTGTAATTAAAAGGTTCTCTATTTTTTACCTCATTAGGAGATGCCTTCCATCGATGTTGTGCTTCCTGCAAGGCCTCCTCTTTAATGTGTCCAAAATACTCCAGACCTTCTATAAGAACATCTTTATGCATGGGGGCTAAAGCGGAAACAACCCCAGGTCATTCCATGAACCTTTTATGCTTTATAAAAGTTCGCAGTGGACTGTTAGGTTCCCCTATGACCCAAAGGTCTAAACCATTCTCTTTTCTTTGGAATACTCTATAGGCCTCATATTGTTTGATTTGATTCCTAGAAAAGGATATGAAAGCTTGGAATTGTACATCCCCAATAAAAGGAATAGGGTTCTCATTCCTCTGTTCTTCCAGAAAATATTTATGCATGTAAAGTTCACATAAGAAATACATGAAATTATCCTTTTGCTGTCGAAAAAACTTAATAAAATCAGAAACAGTAGTGAACTCAAAAGGTTGGCCAAACCATATGGCTTCCACTTTTAGTAATAAATTTTGTTCAAGTAGAAACAGGGCATGGTTTTTAGCTGGAGATCTACAAGACAATGCATTAGAGTAAACAAAGCATATTTTCGTGGTTTGTTCCAAAGATTTTTGGAGGTTCCTTCATAATTTCTCTGTTTTCTTTTTCTCCATTCTAAGTTCAGCATGGTTTCATCTTCAGTAACGACCAATGCATTACTTGCTCTCTATATTGGTTCAAAAACTATTTATGCCTTTCCAATTCCCTGTTTAATACTTGGATAGTGGTATCCTTGATCAAGTGAGAATAGGGAAGAAGTACTTCAGTTAGTGTAGCCATGTTAATAGTTATCAATAGGTATGTCTGGCTTTTTACTTCAAATGTAAACACAAAAGGGTTGATATCTGTTTGAATTCCCACATAATTAGTGGGAATATCCTTCGCTGTAATTTCTGCATGGTTAATGGGAATTCTTTCAGTGTAAGTTTCTGCATGATTAATGGGAGTTCCCTCAGTCTAAGTTTCTACATGATTCAAGAAATTCTTACTTTGGAGTCCAATTGTCACAATTTGTATTTTCTTTATACAACATTCTCTAAAGTTTCTAAGACATTTTCTAAGTTGTTCCATCCTTTTTCTCAGTATTTTATTTTCTTGCTTTAATAGGTTGTTTCTCTACCTATTCCTTTCTTTCAATCCTTCAGTAGGTTCTAAAATTTATGTTGTAGATAAATATGGATAAATAGTGAAATTTTTGTTAACATGAGGTACTTCAATTTTTTCAAAATTTTCATCAATCAAAACTGTAGCAATTGAGTTATCTTCAGAATTTTGATTATCAGGGGTCAATGGAGTGGTCCCTTCTCTAGAAAAGTTCGGTTCTTTCATACTTTCGGCTGATTTTTCTGAACGTTCCTGGCTACGCATGCTTGGTGAAGATGGAAAGATCTCAATATTACCATAATTAGGGGTAGAGGCCACAAAATCAGCAGCTAATTCAGATGGGTTCTCAAAACAGTATTCATTCCCTTTAGAAGAAAAGAGGGTTCCGGTATTTTCCAAGACATGTGCTATTTCATCTTCACAAATTTGGGGTGAGTTAGCCTGCTACTCCATAGGGGATTCTTGAGACATCTCATTCTCTGATGCATGCTCAAAGGACCCTATAGGCTGCTTTGCCCTAGCCAATCTTTCAGAATTTATATGCATAGCTGGAAAAGAAACTAGGACAAAGGCTAGCCTCTTCTCAGCTCTAGTCAAATTCTGCAGCATTGGAGTTTTTCTATCACTTTCCTCTCTTGGCTGATTGTTTACTAGTTCAGGGGGAGCATTTTCTGTGTCTGGCTGAATGTTTACTAGTTCAGGGGGAGCATTTTCTTCCTCACACATTTCTTCCACAGATGGCGGGTCATTAGATCCCAAACAATTGTCCCAGCTTAATTGTGATAATGCTAATCACCTACTGACTGACTATAGCACTTGGGTCCTTAGGTCTACCCAATCTACCAACAACTTCATGTAAAATGAAATTCAGAAAGAAAGGCATGTTTAAGACTATTTTCTGTTTTAAAGCTATCAATAGTTTGAGATGGCGTGATCTTACCACATCATGGTAGCCGTCACATGTAATGTACCTATGGATTATGTTTGCAATCTCCTTCTATGGTTCTCCAAACGAAGTGGGCTGGAATCCTTTTCCTTTACGGACCAATTCTTTAGCAGGGTCTATAAACAATTCCATCGCACTCTGGAGTCTGGCATGCTTGTATATCCATTTCTCTCCTTCTGTGGAGAGACCTGTAACTTCCACCATGATCATTTCATTGACTAGTATCCACTTGCCTTTAAATGTTGTGAATTCATTACACAAATTATGTAAAAATACTAAAGTCATAGCATTATCAAATCCCTTCAATCGGGTGAAATATTCAAGCCAACCCACCCTTTCTAATATTCTTCGAGCTTGCTCGGTTACTTGTACTATAACAGGCTCATTTCAGATGGATTTACACCCATTGTTGTTGGTTTGGAAGAGATTGCCACAAAGAAACTATATGCAAAGTTGTTTCAATCTAGAATTCTTCTAATAGAATAAGCAATATGGTAGAGTAACGTCATCCAGTGTTCTTTTATGTGAAGGAACTTGCCATATTTGTTAATTGTTCTTAGTCACGTCATGCACATGCTATGCCTTACCCCCTCCCAATAGGAAAGGTCGACCATGACTAGAAAAGTTATGGAAATTAAATGTTCACACGAAAGCAATCATTATCGCGAAGGGGAGTGGTCAAATCGGGCATAGCCAGATGGAAGAATTAATTAACTATCATAAATGCGTGGATTTCTGACGTACAATAATCATTAGGAACTTTTAAAAAGCATGATTATAATGATATACCATGTGTAAAAATATTTCCTTAATAAATAACCTTTGAAGATCATAAAAGCATATATCGGGCGACATTCCTTTATAAGTAAAATGCATATTACGGAGGTCTGAAAGTTTAGAATTTGTTCATGTCATAGTTAATATACCACCTTTAGTTGTTTTCTAAAAAGATAAGTGTAGATATTGATGATGGTGATCTCTTTATTAAGAAAAATGAGGACTAATGACATAATCATGATAAGGAAATTCAAGATATATTCCAATGGCAAAGGCAGAGCCACTACTGCCAATAGGTGTCCTAGCCTCGATAGGGTTGCCTTTTTAACCTTTAGATGACCTAATGTCCTATGAATGATAGATCATATTATTATTTTAAATGATTTTTCTCAAAAGGTCATTGTTCTAGTGTGGTGACCAGATAACAACAATGCCACTCACTGGATCATAATGAAGTGAGCAAGGTAGCTCGTGATGAGACCTCTTATTCATTTGACACTAGAGTCAAAGGTCATTACCCTAGTTTGGTGGCTATAGTCGGAATGTCACTTATGTTATTGTCATATGATCATGGTAGGTCAGATCATGATGAGACCCCCTATCCATTGAGAATCTCTAACCTTAAGTGTCCTATTTTTTTTGAAAACTAATATGTTTATCATCAACGGTGGCTCATCATCTCCTTAAGAGTTTAAGGATGGAGGAAGGAAAAAATAAGATGCCAAATAAAGTATGTATCAGTCCTTTGTTGTGTTAAAAGAGAATCACCATTTAAAGATGTACACAAAAGATGAAACTACTATGGTGGTGATAGATGATGAACAGTTTATGATTCTTTCAGAAAACTATGAATATAAAACAAATATTTAAATTGATAGGATGTGCTAGAGGAAAAAAAATGTTCTTCATAGAATGTTAGATAAGACGTTATCCTTGACACCATGATAGAGTAAATATCGTTGCTTTTTAAGTTAATTTTTAAAGATTGTCATTAATGTGTGAAAAATAAAGACAACTTGGCATAAAGGGAACAAAAATTGTTCCGAAAGGAATCAGCAATCAAAGGGAACAATAGTGGCAATTAAAGGAACAACTAATTGTGGAAAAGGGAACAACAACTATGCCGAAGGGAACAACAACTGTGCCGAAGGGAACAACAACTGTGCTGAAGGGAACAACGACTGTGCCGAAGGGAACAACAATCATGATAAATGGAAAAAAATTCACGATAGATGGAACAACAATCACTATAAAGGGAGCAACAATCGCTATAAAGGGAACAACAGTTGTTGTAAATGGAACAATAGTCGTGATAAAGTATTTTGTCCCCTTTTTATTATAAGGAATAGGACAAAGAAAGAAAAAAGAGAGAGAGAGGAAAAAAAAGAAAAGAAGAACTTAATCGACTCTAAAGAAAATATATACAGTATATACAAGAAGATAAAGAAAACTAGATTTTTAAAGAGATGGGGCTGCTGGGTTTCCACCCCAGTCAGCTATAATTTGGAAAGTAGGATCTTTACTTACCTCATGATAGAAATACTCCTTCATGAGTGGTTGGTAGTAGAGGCGTAATCGATGTCCGTTTAAGAAAAAATAGGTACCATATCCATCGATAATGTTTAGAGTTATGGTACCATTATTGTGGACTTCTTTGATTTCATATGGCCAGAGCCACCATGTCTATAATTTCCCTCGAAAATCTTGAAACCTAGAATCATCTAGCAATTCCCAATCGCCCTTTTGGAACGATTTGTTTTTAATCAGTCAATCATGCAATTTAGCTCTTTATTTTTGTATAATAGTAGTGAATTCAACAACAAATGTATGTGCTTCATCTAACTCATTAAGTTGTTGTAGGCGCTGGGTTTATGATTCTATCAGATCTATTCCAATTTCCCTTACAGTCTTGATAGTTTTTAATTTGAATTCTATTAGAAAAATTGGTTGTTTTCCAAAGACAAGGTGATATGGCGAGTGAACAATAGTGTTCTGCCTTGTTGTTCGATAAGCCCATAGGGCTTCTGGAAGCTTGGCTGCCCAATTTCAATGATTTTTGGATAAAACTTCCGTTAGAATTGCCTCTAGGACTTTGTTAGTGCTTTCCACTTGTCCATTTTCCTGGGGGTGATATGGAGAAGTAACTCTATGCTTAATATGATAGTTCTGGAAGGTGACCGAAATTTTATGTCTTGTAAATTGTGGCCCTCTGTCCATTACTTCCCTGGTAAACCATATCACGCAAACAACTCGAACAAGAAATTAATCACTGCCTCCTTCATGGCTCTTGGCAAAGCTACTTCTTCGACCCATTTAGTTATGTAATCTGTGCAAACCAATATGTACATTTTCTGATTTGATGGTGGGTTGAAGGGGCCGAAAAAATCCAACACCCATCTTTAAAATGGTTCCACCAGCACTTGCAATTGTAAGGGAATTTAATCAGCTTGGCCATGACAACCCATCTATTGAAAACTATCACATGCTTGAACATACCATTTTTGCATCATTAAATATTGTGGGCCAATAATAGCCCATTTGAAGGAATTTATGTCGAGACCGACGGTCTGCAAAGTGTCCTAAGTAGGGTTCGTCATGGAAAGCCCTTAGAATGTGATAAACTTAATCCTCTCTGATACACCTTTGGATTTGAAAATCAGAACCAGTGTGGAAAAGATAACCACTAATCCATGAAAAGTGTGTGTTGTGTTGTATGATCAATTTCCTTTCTCGTGGTGACAGATGTGTTGGAAATTTCCCTACCGCCAAGTAATTTTCCACATCAGCGTACCAAGATGTTTTTATTGTTACTGTGAATAGGTGTTCATCTGGAAATTGGTTGTCTACCTTAGGTACTTGAGATAGGAAATCTGCCACAAAATTTTCTTTTCCTGGTCGATCCTTAATCGTGACATTGAATTCCTACAACAACAATAACCATCGAGGAACCCAACCATTAGTAATGGGTTTATTAGCTAAATATCTAATAACAGAGTGATCAATGTACAGAAAAACTAGATAGCCTGTTATATAATGTCGGAATTTATTGATAACATGTATAACAGATAAAAATTCTTTTTCTGTTACTGTATAGTTTAATTCCATTGGAGTGAGGTTTTTGCTGATATAATAGATAGCATAAGGTTTCTTGTCTTCCTCTTGTCCAAGAACAATGCCTATGGCTGTGTTCGATGCATCCGTGGAGATGTGAAAAGGTAGCTCCTAGTTTGGTCCTCTTAACATTGGTGTTGTCGAAATGAGTTTCTTGAGATCTGCGAATGCAACATCACAATTGTTAGACCATTCAAATTTGACATTTCATGTTAAAGTATATAAAGGTACAACAATCTCTGAAAATTGTTCTATAAATATGTGATAGCACCCTTCATAACCAAGAAAACTTCGTACCTCAGTTTGTGTGTGGGGTGTAGGTAACTTAAGGATTACCTCAATTTTAACTAGATCCACTTGAATCCCTGTACCAGAAATATAGTTCCCTAAAACAACACATTCAGTCATCATCATATGGAATTTTTCATTGCTTAAACGCAATCTTGGAGCAATACATCGTTCAAGGATTTTTTCTAAATTTTGCATAGCTTGATCAAATTCATCCCCAAATGGGGTGAAATCATCCATATACAACTTGAGTCCTTCATTGATTATGTCGGAGAAAATACTCAAGATTTCTCTTTGGAACATTGATGGATAATTGCATAGTCCAAAGGGGAAAGCCCTGTATGTGAATGTACTCCATGGGCAGGTAAATGTGGTTTTATCTTGATCTTCTAGAGCAATCTGAATTTAATTGTAACCACTGAAACTATCTAGAAAAGAAAATAGTTTCTTCCCAGCTAAAGTATCAAGGACTTGGTCTATGAAAAGAAGGGGAAAATGGTCTTTTTGGGTGGATTTGTTGAGTTCCCTATAATCTACACAAATTCTCCATTTTCTGTTTTTCTCAAGGACGACTACTAATAGGGAAACCCACTGGGTATCTGAAATTGGGTATATGAAGTTTGCATCCAGCAATTTCTACAATTCTTGTTTCACAAAATCCCTGAGGTGTGGATTCAATCTCCTATGGGGTTGATGGATAGGATGGGAAAATTTTTCAACATAGATATGATGGGTGCACAACTGCGGGTCAAGACCTTTCATGTCTGAATAGTCCTAGGAAAAAGCTTGCTTGTATTTACAGAGAACCTGAATTAATTTCTGTTACTGATGTTTGTCCAGATCATCATTAATATTAAGGGTTTTTACTGATGCTATTCCATTGGAATGCTATTGTGGACTGCAGTTGTGGGAATATGATTGTCATTTAAATTCTCTAAGGGGGGGTCTCCTTGTGGATCATTATCAAGCAAAGATTTTTGCATCTTGCACGCTGGGTTTCTAATAAAAGCTGGTTTATTGATGAAGTTGTTAATTACATCATCTTCTAATTGATTTTTAAGTCCCAGATCTTCATCTAAAGAAAGGGGAGAGCGCAAATTTTCCTCTTAATATCTAGGTAGGTGTAACTGAAGATTTTTGGTAGGCGGACTAGGTTGAGTAGGAGGATACAAAATAAGATTTTTGACAATGGTTTCTTTCATAATCGTCATGTTTCCAGTTTGACATCCTATATTTCTAATCACTATTGCTAAGCATGGTCTTCCTAGTATTAACGGATGTCCATCTAGTTTGCTTCTTGATTTGATGACCAAGAAGTCTACAGGATACTCCCAAGACTCTACAGAGACAGTAATTTCTTCCAAAGTTCCTTCTGACTTGACCAACGACCTATCAGCTAATTCTAGCAGGGTTTAGGTTGGTTTCAAAGTTGTAATACCCAATACATTACATGTTTTGTAGGTCAACAGGTTAATAGATGCTCCCAATTCTACCAATGTGTTTAGAAAAGTGCAGCCTTGCATTTGGACAGTCACGACTAGACTTCCTGGGTCTTCGTATTTAACGGGAACTTGTTTTCAAATAAGGCTAGATAATGTTCCTATAATGTGAACTATGGGTGGTTCTTTCAGTTTTCTCCCAGAATTTTTCCCACATAATTTCTTAATCAATTTGGCATAAATCAGGATGTCTCGTATAGCCTATAGGAGTGGAATTTTTATACAGATACTTTTAAACTCCCCTACAATATCAAACTCAGGGTAGATGGTTGATTTAGTTATCATGAGTATTTCAGGGAATGGAGGGGAAGTAATTGTGATTTTCTCAGATTCCTATTGCTCGGTTGTGTTTCCTATTGGTTCTATTTCTAAAATAACCATAATCAAATGATTTATCGTAATTTGCTCTTCTTTATTGTTATGTTGTTCCTAATCATTCTAATTTTCTTCAGGAGAAATAAAGTCCAGAACTGAGTCGAAGCTCATTACATCCTAAGGGATTTATTTCATAGGCTAGATTCTCAACAAGTTGCATGTATTGGATAGGTCTATTATTGGGGTTAGGATTTGGCTGAGCTGGCAGTTGAGGACACACTGGAGTTTGAGGATTAGGAGGCAACTGAAATGGAGCCTACAGTATCGGTTGAGGTTGAGGGATCATCCCTATGGGTGGATTTACCAATCCTGTAGGGTGCTGCCATGTTTGAGGCCATATTGGATTCTGCGCAAACATATTCTACCATTGCAAGGGATATGAATTGGTAACTGGATTCTGCGATAATGGGGTAGAATATTGTGAATTTAGCCATCATGATCCAACAAAATATTGATTCGCCCATGATGATGTAGGATATGATTGGGATTTCCAACTGGGATTGAAGGGTGATTGTCCTTGCCATGCATTTCCAATATTTTTTTGTGGAATATACTGCCCAAAATAAAATATGGAGGGATCTTGCATCATACTTGTGGGGTGTGATTTCCATGGTCGATCTTGAGTCATTAGGTATGCAGGTTTTGTTTCCTCCTCATCTTCTTTAAATACAACTTTTAATCCTGGAAGCAACAAACACTGTTCTATCCAATGTTCCTTAGTGGAAATAGCACAAGTTTGAACCATGTCTAGCAGGGATTCCCTTTCAATATTTTTCTTTTAGCAACATGGACATAATATGGATAAAGCTTGATTTACCTCGGCTTGCTTCTGTTTGGCCTACAAAACATCTAACTATGTAAGCAGTGTGCCCAAAATGTTAGTTTTAAAATCTTCTAAAATATTACCATTTTTTGTTCGCGTTACAACACGACCTGTGGTCTTACTGATTCAGGTGAGTGGATCTCGTATTCCAGATTTGGCTTGTGTACTGCCACATGAACACCTAATACACAACTCAACAATATTACCATATTCTTCCTAGTAGATATTTGTGGAGTAGGCAGATTCTCTCTGCGAACAAAGACAATTCCTCTAGCCCAAGGGAGAGGGTCTAGCCACAAACAAGACAATATAATATAAGTTCCCTTAGATTGAAAATGGATAAGATCCTACCTCTTGTATTGCTAATCCTTTTTTGATGAAGTCCTTGTGCCTTTTCTCCAACAATCAGCTCCTTAGTGTCAATCAAGCACCTGAAACAATGAGACAAGAAACCAAAGCACACATGATAGCATACAAAATATTCAATCTACTTAAGAGGCTAAGGAGTCTTAAGCTACCAAATAACATATGCAATTGATATAGGAAACAAAATATTAGTTGTATTATTATGACAAAAGGAAAGTACAACCTTCACCTTAGCGTTGCAGGTTTCCTTCGACATGTCCAAGTTCCAGCACCACTGTTAGCATCTCATGATTCGCCGTCAAAAGAATGGAAGTTCAAGACTTCTTTATCTTTTCTTCAAACTAGAAAAACTACAAGCTTAGTCTCCCTTCACAAACACAAACTAGAAGGCTAGGGCTCTCAAGATGGCTATCAAGATTTGCAGATTATGCCAGCCCTTTCATTATCTTGCAGAGGTTGGAAAAGGAGGAGTTTATATAGCTTGAGAGAGGGGAAATGGATCCTCTTATGATGGGAGATGCCTTATCCCTTTTGGTTTGTTCCATTTTAATAGGGGAAAAGAGCCCAAACAGTCTCTCTCGACTCTATCTTGCCCAACCATTTACCAGACTTCCATTCACGAAGCTTCTAGACATGGAAGCTTTGACTCCATTTTTAAAAACTTTCCAAAATAGGGTCGGTGTGGGTCATGAATGGATTATCAATGCCCTTCGGTGCTAGGACCAGTGTTAGACTCTTTAAATCAGCGCAGGGAAGAAACTAAGTGATAGCGCCGGTCTTAAAAACTGAGTTTGAAGGAATATTCTTGGTAATTGATTTAAGAGGGAAATGTTTTGTAGATGAAGAGGGATGTAAGGACATGTTCTTTATGACAAGGAAACACATGAAGGTCACTATAGAGGTCCTCTAGGATCAAGGAGTGGGGAGTACTGGGATAGTGACAAAATGTTGTGTAATAGATGCCCCCCAAAGCGTGAAGGCCGAACAAGAGTGAGGGGTGAAATGCTTTACGAGTAGATGCATGGAACTGGAAACTGTCATAAAAAAACATGCAAGAAAGCATAGATACATATACATCAATGAAATATCTAATATATGAATCATGGTATGGATGTAGCCATCCAAAAGAAGATCACGTAAATGGCTCCAAGGTATGGGCACAACCATCCAGCAAGAAGGATCATATCTAACCCAAGGTATGGTCGCAACCATCCAATATTGAGAAGGATCACATATAATAGAATCATGGCATGGTTGCAACCATCCATCTAGAAGTGACATGTATGTAAGCATGATCATGTCACAATTCCCTGCAACCTGGACTTTTGTAATTTCAGCCCAGGGTCTTACGCTCCAACACGACCCGATCAAAGAACAAATTCTAGCATGTGAATGGATGTGTTGAAGTTTAACATGCTAGAAAATCACTTGATTACCAGTTAATGATGTGAACCATTAACAAGCATGAGCTAAACCACCAATAATGACAATGGCTCTCAAGGTACCAGCAGCACAATCCATGGAGTGTTAAAAAGGAACTGAATTCGAACACCCGTGAAGTCAGTCAATTGAAAGCCAATGATGAGAACTTGTCATCGAGTGTGAAGAACTTGCCATTAGGGCATGCAAGCTCTAAAGTACGAGAAGGGAGTCTCTCAGCCAACTTCCTGGATAATGAGTTGAAGTCGACAGGAAGTGACCTTGTCGAAGGAGGACCATGATGTATCCCACATCATTGAAGAGAGACAAGGGGATGCAATGATTATGGATGATACAGAGAATCATGAATGAGTGTAAACTACAGAAGGATTAACTCTTAAACATATCGGCAACACGACTCCAGAGTTTGGCAGCTTTTGGATCCATAGAATTAGAGGTCATGATGACATGGCAGAGATCATATGGAAATGAAAAAGTGGAGGCCCAAACCCATGAACCCAACCCAACACGAAGCAGAAGAGTTTCATGTCCAAGAGTGATAAGCTGCCGACACAACTAGTAAAAAAGTTCCATTTCCCCCCACCATTTCTACCAAGTACCCCAATTATTTTTTATCACAAGCTTCAAGGGGATAGCATATGGTTGTAATGTAATTCCATCCTTCGGATAGATCCAACCTAGTAAGATTAACGAGCCCTAGGAAGGAGAATCTCGGTGTCCATCATGGTAATGAATCCGGTGTCATTAATGTTTAACGAGTTCGAGAAATGGAAAACTCGGTATCTTTTTCATGTTTAGAGAGTTTGAAAAAGACATGGAAAAGAAAACTCCAAAAGGTCCCCTTTAGTAAAGTTGTCTCTCGAGCCCGAAAAGGTAGAAAAAATACTCTAAAGAACATATTGACCATGTTAGCCAAGGAGTACCTTTTTCGTAAATAGTTTATCCCAGCCCGAAAAAGGGCTAAACATATATTGGGTAAACAACGTTTCGAAACCATTTACGAGGTCAAAACAACAAGAACTCGGCAATATTTTTGTGTTTTGAGAGTTGGAAAAGGGCTTAAGGCAGACTCCCCACTTTTTTTTTCTTTAATGAGTCAAAAAGGGAAACATACTCGGTAATCTTTTCATTTTATTTTTTTACGAGTTGGGAAAAGAGCTTAAATATGACTCTAGTGTCACATCACCATCAGAAAACCATCACTAGTCGCTGCACAAGAAGCAAATGCATTATCCATTTTTAAGGAAAAATAGCGAAAAATACTTTTTAAAACCCTAAAAAAAATGAAAAATATTATAAAAAGGGAAAAAAGTAAAAAAAAATTACCATTTACCTCATTTGGAGTAATTTTTACCCACTTGTGCCCTAAATCTTCAGGAGCTTGTGCCCTAAATCTTTAGGAGCAGATTGCTGCAGATTCAAGAAGCCAATCATCACACTGTCAATTGCAAGTAAGAGCCGAGGCCCTAATCTTCACATTGATACCTATTTTTTATGCATTTAACCATCTTTTCAGGGATTTTGAGGGATTTTTAGCAAAACAAATTCACCCTCAGTCGGCACGGGATACAAGCATGGGACCGCGCCAATTGGGGGCTTCTAGCATGGGGACTCATGCTAGTGCAAAGAATAGGATTTTTTCAAATTTTTCCAAATTTTAATGCTTTAAACCTGAAATTTCCCTTGCAAAGACTGATGCTAAACCCAATGTGGGATGTTTGTAGGCAAAACAAAGAAAAAATATGTTGATTGAGTGGAAAGAACGAGAGCATGAATGAATAGACCAAATGGCCTTTGAAGATCCAAACTGTCTAGATGCATTGAGGAACTGTGGGCTCCTAAAATTCTTTTTGACTTTTACTTCATTTCTGGGATGTGCCACAGAGGGGAGCTAGTCCAATTATATGGAGGTAGGCCTATTGGGACGAGTGTAATGATGCTTTCCTAACATTGCCCGGGAGCACTGAAATCTACAACTGACAATATTGACATCATGACCATAAAAGATCTTGTATTGAACGTAATACTCTTAACCAACAAATCTCGGTTCCAATATGCTGTGGATCGCATGGTGCCTACGGTTGTTAATTGGGTGCAAGCTATGAAGGTAAATATGAAAAGACAACTATCCAAGTGCAAAGCAGGAAACTTAAGGAAATTTGGATATGGTTCTATCTTAGTGACCTTCTTCTTGGAACGGATCCCACTATTCCACTACAAGATGGCGGAGGTGAATACTCCAGTACCATGAGATCCATGGATGGTCCAATGGAGCGAGTTGATGCCTAGATCTGGAGGCGGCCAACAGATGTCCTATAGGCCTGCCTTCTTTGTATGGCTGAGACGATAGTTCATCGTGGTAGAGGATTTGCCGTACAGTGGGTCTGACTTCCACGATGATCTTGACATACCACTCCCAAAGGGAGAAGATTTAATGATGGAGGTGAACAAAACAATTTTGGTTTTTAATTTTTTTTATTGTTTTTTCATATATGTATTCGTGACATATTGATTTTGTAACTGCAGATGTTTGACCAAAGAGACCAGCAAGGATGTCCCGTATAGCTAGACATGTGGCTCAACAATCCAAGGTCTCTCCTTACCAGGAAGGAGTGGACAATGAAGAGGAGATTGCCCGAAATCTGGAGGGCCTGACCAAAGGAATCCCAGAGTATACACGGATCAAGGACATTCCTCGTTGTTACCAGCCGCACACAATGGGAGTGTCATATCGGATCTGGCGATTACTGACTCATGTAGTATGAGCACTAACATGTTGTCATGATCACCACACAGAGTAGTCCATATTTTGGCATTTATAGTTTTGAGGCCTGTGAGCTACGGATGTATTTGGAGCACATATATTATTTTTTGTATATTGATGTATTACACTCAAACATCATCGAAATATATATGATATATTTCTTGTTTACTATGATACAATTCTTTTTCACATATTGCATAAATGTTTGTCTAAAACGTAATTAGACAATGCATCTATTAATGTATTCATATGCCTAGGAATGTGATGATATGTGATATGATCAAAATTTCTTCCCAATAGAATAATACACAAATACATTCTCAATATCTGAGGTTTTCTAATAGAATATTGCCCATTGAGCTGAAGAACAAGAAGTTGCAAATCAAGGTTAACAACCATTTCTCGAATGTCAAAAGCAATGGCTTTTGACAAGAGTTTGATAACTACGCTATGTTCAACAATGTTATTATTTTTTTTACCCCAACAAATACCTTGAAGATCAATCAGGTCACCATGAGGGGCATAAATAGCCCATGCCGCGGATGATAGATTCTAGGTGCTACGGCAAGCACCATCAGTGAAACAAAAATAAGGAGTCACAGACATCTGCAAAGCAAGTGAAGACATAATAACAAGGAAATCTACTTGAAAAACAAACCAAACCAAACTGTACAAAAATGAATAACACACTTATGTACACAAGTAATCATGCGAGATGACTCATGCATAATACTTTTTGAGCTATAACCCATTGTGAGGCATGCTCAAAGGGTTACCCTCATAATCTATTAGCTCATAGGCCCCTTTTTGTAATACACGCTTAACAATATAGGGCCCATACCACATGGGTTCGAATTTTCTTGCCACTAGCTTATCGTTAGCTTGGTCATATAGCAAGACCAAATCTTCCTTAGAAAAAACACGATGAGAGACCAACTGATCAAAATGGGATTTAACTCGCATTTTATGTGCTTCAATGACAAGAGCAGCAAGACGGCGGGTTTCATGCAGTCGTTCCAAATATAGGAGACGCTCTTCTTGAGGTGAGGTTTCATGGAGTAATTCAACAACAAATTTTAGTGAGGGAATTTCACATTCAATTGGTAGGGTAGCCTCCAGATCATAGACAAGATGGAAAGGTGTAAATCCAGTTGCGTGTTTAATCGAGGTTTGGTAGGCCCACATAGCTGAACAAAGCATGAGATGCCAATTGGATTTGTGCATCCCAATGGTGCACTGAAGCATAGTAACTAAAAATTTGTTTACCACTTCAACTTCGCCATTGGCCTGAGGGTAATATAGAGTTGAGCTGTCGTGATGCAAGCCCAATTTCGAAGTCAGCTCAGCCATCATATAATCACGAAAATGGGAGCCATGGTCAGTGACAATGGATTGAGGCACTCCAAACCTGGAAATCACATGATTGAATAGAAATTGCATCGTTGTTTTACAGTCAGCTGATTATGTAGGCAGCGCTTCAACCCATTTGGTGAAGTAATCCATGACAATGATAATATAACCATGAGCCCTAGTCGAACGAGGGTTACATGTCATAAAATCAATGCCCCATTTGGCAAAGGGACCAACAATAATAACGGGGTGAAGGAGAGTGGGTGGGGCACACATTTTCCGCTCATAAATCTGGCATTGGTGGCATTTGCGGACAACAAGAATGAAATCCTTAAAGATGGAGGGCCAAAAGTAACTAGCACGGAGGATCTTTTGAGAAATGGCATAGCTAGACAGGTGACCACCACATGCACCAGAATGGCAGTCATTTAAGACTCTTTCAGTCTCATCGAGAGTTAAACATCGGTGAAGAATTGAATCAACACCAACGCGGTATAAAGTATCCCTAATGATACGGTAAGGTTGGGATTGATGCTAAATGCATCAGCGATCATCCTTGGACAACGCTGACTTGAAGGTAGAAGTTTGGTGATACATGATGATATCACGGTACCAAGGATCGAGAGTGCTAATCAGAAAGAGAGTCTCATCAGGTAACTACTCATCAACACCAGTAAGAAGAGAAACAGAGGGAAAAGAGTAATTCAAATCGGAAAATACAAGTGATTTCTTCAATTTGGTAGTAGTTAACACTAAATCGAATTCCTGGAGGATGACAGTCCACTTGGAATATTTTCCCCCAAGCAACTGACGAGTTAGAATATATGTCATGGGGTTGCAATAAAAAATCACAGTTGTATTGCAGAGGAGAATATAATGCCGAAAGCATTGAAAAACCTTAACAACGGCCAAAGCCAACTTCTTGGCATGAGCATAATGCGTCTCAACATCAAGGAGATTGTGACTAAGGTAATAAATGACATGTTCATGACCTTCATCGTTGTCTTGCATAGGACCATAGAAATAGTACTAGAAGAGACATTTAGATAGAGGAAATAATCACGATGATAGTTCAGAGGGTGCAATAAAGGAGCATTAATGAGGATAGATTTCAAGTCATCAGAAGACTTTTGGGTAGTCTCATCTCAATGAAATGGAGTTCCTTGCTTAAGAAATCGAGTGAACCCTGAAGCTAGCTCAACATAGTTAGGCACAAAGCAATGAAAGAAATTTGCTTTCCCTTGCAGACTCTGTAATTGATGCAATGAAGAGGGAGGGGGTAGATTAACAATAGCCTCGACTTTGAGAGGATCAAGACAAATACCATCCTTCGAAACAATAAAATCAAGAAGTCGTCCGGACTCAACGCAGAAGACACACTTATGTGGATTAAGCTGAATGTTATAGTGTCGACAATAAAGAAAGATTTGTCGAAGGTGATCGGGATGGTCATGGCACTTACGTGAATGAGTAGGAAGATCATCCAAATAAGGTTGAACGATGTTTTTAATGTCATGAAAAGCATAAGACATCGCTCGTTGGAAAGTAGCCCCAACATTCTTAAGGCCAAAATGGAGGCTTTTATATGAAAATGTTCCCCACGGACAGATAAAAGAGGTCTTGTGTTAATCATATGGAACAATGTTTATCTGGTTATAACCAAAAAAACCATCCATAAAGGAGAAAATCTCACTCCCAGCACATTCATCAATAATCTAGTCTATAAAAGGAGTGGGATAATTGTCCTTCAGACAGGCATGAATAATGTCATGGTAATCAACATAGACCTGAATGGTGCCTTGTTTCTTAATCACGATATGATATTGGACACCCAATTTGTCAGAGGAATAGGATAGATAAATCTAGCTTTAAGAATTTTTCAACTTCCCCCTTAATGGTGGCCGCTTTTCTAGGGTGCACAAGACGAAGCCATTGGTGAACGGGCTTCACGTTAGGATAAGTTGGAATTTCGTGCACGACTATACTTGTGTCAATGCTAGGAATTTCTTCATACAACCATGCAAAAACATCTTGAAACTCTTGAAAAAGATGAGTTTAAAGATTGATCTCAACAGGAGAACAAGTTACCATAATATGTATGTTCTCAATGATACCACGCTTAACAGAAATGTCAATAGGCATCATTTGGGTAATATTACCCATGTTACCTTCCGACCAAACTTCATGGGTCATGATAGGCATTTTAAATGGTTGGGTTGCGAAATGACAAGAGAAATTCTCAAGACAGGTAGACATGGCTCCCTGCTAGGTAAGAACGAGGAACGATGATGAGTATCATTCCAAGGTGCTTCCTCAAGAGACATAATTTCCATGATACTTTCTTCTATAGGAAAAGTCTCGATTAGGGAATTCGAAGAATTCGAAGAACCAAGCCAAGGAGATTGAGAATACGCGTCAAGAGACGTACCCAAATCAGTGTGATCAGTAGATACCGAGGTTGAAGCCGAAACAATCTCCACATAATTAATCTCAGCAGGGCTTAATACCATGAAGTAACCCCATGAATCAACTTGATTGGGAGGAGGAATGACCCAAGGATCATAATTAACCAAGATAATGTTGACTAAGGCAACATGCGGAGGTGGGAGAGGAAAAATACCCATTAAGGTGGGATCCTTGAAAAGTCCAACCCCCAGACTCTCATATGGAGCACCGGTATGCTTCACGTAAGGAACATTGCCATTCGAGGAAGAAGAAGTAAAGAAAGACAATTGGTCGACTGTGAGGATTTTCCCCTGGTGAGGAAAATGGAGCACGCAGAATAGAGAGGAGACTACAATATGCATAACATGGGTCCAACTCCGTCTGAGTAGAAGATTATAGTTAAGATTTGCATCAACAATTTCTACTTCAACATTAACTATCTTACCTTCCAAGGTAATGACAAGATTAGGAAGGACACCGAATGGTCGAGAATCGTGTCCATCAAAGGCTTCCAACATGTTAGGTGACTAGTTCAGGGTAGGAGAACTGATTTCCTTCCAACAAGACACAGATATGATGCAGGTAGAAGAACCTTCATCAATGAGGGTCTTGTGAATTGTCTTTTCGTTAATGATCACTTGAATGAGAAAGGCAATTTGATGACGTAAATGCGGAACATGGTTTTCCAAATCAAAGAAAATAAGATTGGAATCAGATGGATCAACACCTCTAATGGCCAACAGTAATTCTTTCCACTAAGAGGGACAACTTTGAAGGACCTCGAGAGCAGACATAGCTAATGGCACTTGAGCCAAGTCCTCAACAATATTATAGTGCTGAGTGGCTCGAGCATTTGGATTATACGAGGACTTTCGCAGCACACCCTGAGAGGGTGGTCGGATAGCAGAATCAGGATTAGGTCACTCTATATGGAGAGGATCAGAGGTCAGCAAGATAGAGGAGGAAGGGACCGTAATTTTTTTCTCTTTCCTTGCCATCGAGGTTTGGTAATATTTAGATCTAGAAGCCACATTTATTAGTGTGTTCATCATAAACCCTTGGGAACCTGAGGGAGCAGAAGACTAAGGCTGGTCTATCATTTGGGTCTGCTGGGATGGAAATGGTTCTTTTAAGACAGCCGGGGTCCCTTTAAGCAAGCGACTAAATTCATATCATCGGGGACAATCCTTAGTGTAATCACGGGGGCTTCACTTAATGAATCTCTGACATATCGTCTGTATTCGTGGCATACTAAACAATACCCCTAATTTGACTACATAATGGAAAATACCTCTAAAATTCACATTATTTACCCCCCTATAAATATGAATCCAATACATATTCCCATTTTAAAAATCCCCTACTTTCACTAGATATTGTAGGTATCCATTTTTTCATTAACGTTTTTTATACCTGTTTATATTTTTTCATTAATTTTGAGCTCCATTTTTTATACTTGTTAATATGAAAAACCTTTACCCACTATATATCCCCAATATATTAAGTCATTTTTTACTCAATATATATCCCCCGATATGAACACACGTGGTATGGTATTACTCCCCTAGTGAAGCCCCCGTGAGTGTAATGATGCTCCTCACAGATGAGGTGCAAATACTTCGACTTTCTTTGAGAAGCATCGCCAACAGACGACTTAGGAGGGCCCTGTTTTGGGGCATCAGCTTTGGCCTTGCCTTTGCCCTTCTTTTTAACCTTAGAGGATTTGTCTGTTGTGGTAGACTGGACAGTGTGAACCTTAGAGGTTTTACCAGGACCAGGTGAATTTCGAGAGGGATCATTAGAACTAGTGTTCGAAACCAATTTCTACTTGGAAGAATATTTTGCGAGGGTTTGAGACACGAAACCAATCAATCCATCAACAGGTGGTGTAGCTAAACACTTCAATGCTGTCAGAACGGATGATGGTCTTGGAGCATCGGGTAACATCTCGTATAATGTACCAAATTGCGAGTAGAATAGGTCCAAATACTAGGAACGAGCAATGGCTTGCTCCTCAGTAACACACCCATGCATAGCTATGTCCCTAGCAATTGGGCCGATGAATGATTTGGTGAACCATTCTGTCAGCAACTGATCAACAATTTCAAACTTGATCAGGCGATGTCGACGTCTCCATTCATGGATGTGATTGGAGATATGGGTTGTAGTGTCTTTCTTAAGTGACGTAAGTAGATAGGTTCTAGTTTACTAGCAGCTGGAAATGGGTGAGGAAAGCCATTGAGATAGAGTTGAAGTCACTAAAGGTACCTCGAGGCAATTCGATGTACCATTTGGCTACAGCCCCTATGAGATTTCTTTGAAAAAGTCATAGGTAGATAGAATCATCAACGTACGAATTGGAGGAGCACCAGAGGTGATATGTCATCACGTGGGCTTGTGGATCCTCCTTTGATTTTCCCTCAAATTTGGGGCAATCACTTGGAACTTTCATTGGAACTGGAGGCCAATAAGGTGAATGAAGGATAGGATCATTGGTGAGCCTTGACACATTCGAGAGTTCCAACATGGCCAAGAATGGTAATTGTGTATTAAAAGGAATTTGGGGTCTCTGAGTAGACACGAATTGTGGAACCCATCCTTGTTGGTAAGAATTTTTCCCCCACAGTGGAGGATTTTGTCCATATGGAATCTAATTTTGCTCCCATTGTAGATTACCTTACCCATAAGGAGGGTTCTGTCCTGGGTAGACCTGATACTGTCTTGCCATAGGTTGTTGATAGGCATATGGGTTAAAAGGCTGTTGAGCCTGTTGACCTTGGATGTAAGGATTTTGAAATTGTTTACCCTGGACATAAGGATTCTGCACTTGCTACCCTTGGACATAAGGATTTTGAACCTACTGCTGCAAGGGTTGACCTTGACCTTGCAAAGGTTGACTTTGGCCCTGAATGGACTGACCTTGCTGATATGCATATATGGCCTGCTACTACAAAGGCTAGCTCTACTACTGCAAAGGATGACCTTGTGGCTACTGCAAAGGTTGGCTTTGCTGCTACACAGGTTGACCTTGTGGCTACTACAAAGGTTTCCCCTATTGCTGCAAAGGCTGGCCTTGCGAGGATGAAGGCTGGGAGGATTGTTGAAAAAATTGTGTTTGCGGTTGCAAAGGTTGTTGCAACTGTTGCAAAGGTTTCCGTTGCGGTTGTAGTAGTTTTCCTTGCTGCTGCAATGCTTTCCCTTACTACAATGAAGGTTGCCCTTATTGCTGCAAAGGTAGCTGGATAGTTCCCGAATTGAATCTAGTTATACCCACTAGGCACAACGGATTGGCCAATCTAAACATAAGGTATAGCTTGAGGAATGTAAGGTGGGGTAACCAAGTCTTGCGAACCATATGGAACATAAGTTGGTTGAACAGATCCTAAGCAATGCATGGCTATTAGTATTGCATGTTACCTAACCCGGATGGATCAACAAGGTTAGGAATAGCATCGTAGAAAGGTTGATTCCTTCCGACCATGTGAGTTTGTGATCCACTCACATTGGGTTGGCTTGACATCATAGAGATATTTAGATATTCCCCCCCAAGCGGTGGCACAGTTTTTTGACTCACTGGAGGGGTGGAAGAACTTACTGAGATCTTACTTACCGAGGCCGTCAATTGAACCGGAACAATCAGTTGAAATGATGAAATGAGCGGAGAAGGAATGGTAGTTTGAACCAGAACTGAAGTGATTGTAGTTCGTACAATCAGTCGAGAGGTCATGTTCTAAATGAACGGACCAGAGGTAGGCATGGTGCTAGAACACTAAATAGGATTCTGATACAATGATGATGCATTGGGAGTGCTTGAAACCAACTAAGCTAAAGAGGTATAAGCATGTGGCAGTAGAGGCTCACTAAACTGAGGATAAACGTTAGACAGGATGGCTCCTGTATAAAGGAAACCTTCTGGAGGGAACTGATATGGCTGCTCATCACTCACTTGAGGAGTGTGAGTGGCAGAAACTTCCAACTAACTCGGAGAGGAGACTGGGATTTCACCTTTTGACTCCATAGAAAACAACCAATGATGATCTGAAGATGAACGAAGAGACAAATCCAACGGAACACCAGGCTAATCGTACGAACTATAAGGATGTTGTGGAGATACCACAAAGGGTTTATAAACAGTCCTTGTAGACTAACAAAAGTCTGTAGACTGTCGGGAGTTTGAATAGGATTATTAGGGGATTTTGGGCCAAATTCGTAAGGTGACCCAATATCTAACGGAGGCGAACGAGAAGACAAAGGTTGAATATTCAAAACAATTCCCGGTTCAACACCTTGATCCTCAAGCGACTGCAGAAGTTCAGGGAAAGTTTCTCTGGATGACCTTCCAGATGGAGGAGAGGAAGAGGAATGAGGAAAACCTGATGGTGCAGCCACGATGACTTTGTCTCAATCAAAAGAGAAGAGATGTTAATTTCAAGGCCTTAAAAAATATATTAGGGATATACTCATGATGTGGTCTAGAATAAGACTATCAGGAATGTGATTGTGATCGTGGGCAATCTTTTTTTTAAGACATTGAAACAGACTGATGCCTTTTCATGTTTTACGAGGCGATAAAAAGGCAAAGATGACTCTAGTCTCTTTCAGTTTGTACGAGCTTGAAAGGAAAAGTTCTCGATGATATTTTAAATTTAAAGAGTTAAAAAGACCAAAATGACTACTCAGGATAATCTAGGAAAAAGGATTACCAGGTAACCGTGAACTGCAGAATACCTCCCAGCGAACCGATAAGTACGAGCAACCAATGTCCTCGAATGTTGTGTTCGTTGTATCAAATTTACAAGGTGAGAGACTCGACTTCCTATGGATAAAGGATTGAAAACCTAGTGGGGTCTCCTTTTATATACGCGATGATACGAGGAGCAAGGGTCTGTACTAGCGTTGTCTAATGCCGAAGTGAATGACAGATGCTAGGTTTTAAGACGTCGGAACACGTCTCTAGCATAGACCTCTAAATGCGAGTGTTTAGTTTCAAATGAGCCTTAGGTTAATTCAATATATTTTAAAGGTTTGTCTTGAAATTAAGTCTCAGTTTTTAGGCCCTATCGATGTCACCTGAAAAAATCTTATGTGTAGCTATATGAGACAAAACCATTTCAATTCAATGAATGCTTACACTAATTGAGAGAAGAAAAAACAATCAATGCAACAAACAAGCAATCGAAAGTAAGATGACTCTTCACTACTTCGCTTTTCAAAATAAAATAATGAAAATTATTTCCACTTCCTACTCTTCCTATCAGATGCACTTCAACTAGTCCTTTTAACAGAAGTTCATTTCATTTCACATGCTCATGATGATGCAATTCTAGCTTTCAATGATGCTACTCAATGCAACATATTAATTAATCAAACTAGAATGATGTATTTTCTTCAATGGAATGTTAAAATGAATCCTTCACACAAACATTTCAATGAACATTTCCAAACACCTAAACATCAATCAAATGCAAAGCAAGACAAGAAGAACTCATTTCAAATCAAATGCAGAGATTCAACTGAAACAGACCGAGCAATGTGATCCATGCTTGAAAAAGAGACATTAAACAAGAGAAGAGTAAACGAAACTTTTTCACTTGTTCAATTGAAACCAAAGCAAGATAGATGCAAGGACTAAAAAATGAAATGCACGAAGCAGCAAACCAACAAATTGACTTGATGAGTAGACAAATAAATGAATGGAAAATGACCTAGATTCCCTAGGGACACAAACCATTCAAAAAACTCAAAAAATCAAGTAAGGA
Organism: Pinus tabuliformis; assembly: GCA_031772625.1. Classification (NCBI taxonomy): domain Eukaryota; kingdom Viridiplantae; phylum Streptophyta; class Pinopsida; order Pinales; family Pinaceae; genus Pinus; species Pinus tabuliformis. The sequence goes on from CM062807.1 coordinate 977,980,907, forward strand.
AATCCCAAACCAATTAAGCAAACAAATCAAGCTAACTAAGCATTCTAGCTAGGAGAATACACACAAACAAGCCAAGAAACAAAATTTATGAGGACAATACACACTGGCAATGATTTAAGAGAAACCTTGATTTTAACCTACAGGCATCGACATGACTGTCTAACTAGCAATAAGTGCCATAAGGGCTCGTGGTGTGACTGTTCAAAGGGAACTTGTGTTGGTTGGCACTACTATTAGAAAATTAGAAAGAGTGAAACAAGAAAAGTTGTCACAAATCATGAAATGAAAAATATCCAAAGAGAGGGATGGTTCCCTAGTATGGTCGCCAATTTGTGGAGTAGGAAGATTCTATCTATGGACAGAGACAATCCCTCTAGCCCAGGGGAGAGGGTTGAGCCATAATAAAGACAATCTAATATAAGTTCCCTTAGATTGAGAATAGATAAGATCCTACCTCTTGTATCACTAATCCTTGTTTGATGAAGTCCTTGTGCCTTTGCTCTAGCGATCAGCTCCGTAGTGCCAATCAAGCACCTAAAACAATGAGACAAGAAAACAAAGCACACATGATAGAATACAAAAATTTTAACCTACTTAAGAGGCTAAGGAGTCTTAAGCTACCAAATAGCATATGCAATTGATATAGGAAACAAAATATCAGTTGTATTATTATGAAAAAAGGAAAGTACAACCTTAACATTAGCGTTGCAGGTTTCCTTCGGCGTGTACAGGTTCCAGCACCACTATTATCATCTCATGATTCAACTTCAAAACAATGGAAGTTAAAGGCTTCTTCCTCTTTTCTCCAAACCAAACAAACTACATGCTTGTTCTCCCTTCACAAACACAAACTAGAAGGCCAGGGCTCTCAAGATGGCTATCAATATTTTCAAATTATCCCAGCCCTTTCATTAGCTCACAAAGGTTGGAAATGGAGGAGTTTATATAGCTTGAGAGAGGGGGAAATGGATCCTCTTATGATGGGAGAGGCCTCATCCCTTTTGGTTTGTTCCATTTTAATAGGGGAAAAGAGCCCAAACAATCTCTCTCGGATCTATCTTGCCCAACCATTTACTAGACTTCCATTCAAGAAGCTTCTAGACATGGAAGCTTCGACTCATTTTTAAAAACTTTCCAAAAGAGGGTCGGCATAGGTCATGAATGGATTATCAATGCCATTCATCACTAGGACCAGTGTTAGACTCTGCAAATCAGTGTAGGGAACAAACTGAGTGATAGCGTCGATCTTGAAAACCGAGTTCGAAGGAATATTCTTGGTAAATGATGTAACAGGGAAATGTTCTGCAAATGAAGAGGGATGTAAGGACATGTTCTTCATGATAGGGAAACACATGAAGGTCATTGTAGAGGTCCTCCAGGATCGAGGAATGGGGAGTATGGGGACAGTGACAAAATGATGTGTAACAATATCACCTTGACCCATTAAATTCAACGTTTCTATCCATTCATCCTTCATGCATTTTATTAAAGAAATTTTCATTGCTTCATTTGGTAAAGTAGTATAAGGTGATCTTTGTAATTTGTACTGAAATCTCTCAATATATTCTTCTAAGGTTTCATTGTATTTTGGAGTCATTCTAAAAATTTCATCATTTAGGTCCATGGTTCAATAGTAATCATGGTATTTACTGAGAAATGTATTTTTCATAGCATCCCAAGAATTTATAGTGCCTCCTCCTAAGCCCATAAACCATCGTAATGCTTCTCCTTTTAAAGTAGAAGGGAACAATTTCAATTTCTATGGATCGATGGTATAATCATAACCTCTGCACAACACATCAAACTCAAATGAAAAGGTGTCTGGATCCTTTGAGGTCATCCCATTAAAGGTTGGGATATTTTGTAAAGGGATAGCCTTCATTGGGGCATTAGCCACTAGGTTGACAATAGGATATTCCAATATCGAAGTTTGGTTTTGTTGTCCTTGGGTTGCCATATCATAAAAAACATGCCAGTAATTTTCAATGATTTCTTGATCAAGAGGTATTATTTGAGTAGGGAAGTTATGGATATTACTTGGCTCTCTAGGGGTTTTACTATGCTACCTACATATGGGATCTCTAGCAGTTTCTCTTCTATCGAGATCACAGGAGATCCTGGGAGATCCTGAGCCTGAGGATCGTGGATCTACTCCACTGCTTTCTCTTTCTCCTTCTCCTTCTTTCAAATTGCAATAATTTCCCTCTTATGAAGGACTGGAGTGTTGAATAAATGTGCTTTGGAATATTTGCTGAGATCCTTCAGTTTCACTATGAATCTCAGCATGAGCTACAGCTGGTGATTCTGTTGCTTGAGGGATTATGGTAGAGCCCTTCTAAGATATTGTTCGGGGTCCTACTTCTTGATATTTAGCTTTTTGAGTAATTTCATCGATGAAGGTCACTCTCCCAAGGCTCACGGTCCCTAGGTTTTTGATATTGACTTCTATTCTATTACAACCTGATTCCTATTCTTTTTCTTAGTTGTACACACTTACATAGCCTAATCGTATCAACCGAAACTGGGCACTAGGCGCAAGCTTTTTACTTATTGCATGTGTAGGTTCTTACCTTTCGTCTTCAATACCCGACCTCCTAGAGATACAACCTATGATTTGAAAACCTCCCTGGCAATGACGCCAAATGTTGGGCACTAAGATGACTCTTTAAAATCAACTTAATCCTACCTTCATTAATCTTATCAACCTAGGATTCGTCTCTTATTTCAAGGATATCGATACAATATATGCAAGAATAGATTCCTAGATTATGAAAGAGTGTAAAATAATTTCTACAGAAAAGTTACATTAAACATTATCCTAATTAAACCCTTGCAGTGACAAATGATGACAACAAATAATTACTCCTACAATTACAATCATATGAAAGAAGATTATTTTAATTCATCAACCATTCTATCTATCCTTCAACAAATCTTGTTCATAAGGAAGACTAGTAAATCACAGGAATGCTTAAAAATCTTACTTCTTAAAGATAACTTACGGAATTCACAAACTCAAACCTTACATTCATGTAACACTATCCAATCAACAATTTCAGGAGATGCATAACAGAATTACAAGATCCAGAATTCAATCGATTATCTCCCACAAAAGAAAAGGAAAGTGGATAGAAACACAACTAATGCGAATGTGGAAAAGTAACTAAATAATAATGATACATAACAAACAATAGAACCTCCAGTGACTGGGCCCACGGTCTCCAAAAGTATTGTCTTAGATAAATTCGATACTGAGGACTAAGGTAAGATCTTGTGCAAATTCATTAACTTCAAAGAGTTTTACACAATGACCTTGAGAAAGTTCAAATTTAGATTGATGTATGCAATATACAATGAAAAACTAATAATCAAAAATATCCTCTGTCTTTTCACTTGCTGTCTTACATATTACTTTAAAAACTGAATATGGAGCTATATGGAGAATCGACATATTATTAGGATTGGTCTTTTAACCACAATATCTTCGAATAGTAATGATCAGTTTCCTTTGACTTCATTCTTCAATCGCGCTCAGGTGTCGAGCTGCAATTTTCCACAAATAAGACATCAGTTGATCCAAAATCTTGCTCCAATATCTCGAGGGAATAGCAATCATTTGATTGGACTGATCTGCATAACAATTTACTCAAATTATAACCTTTTCGATATCTAAAAGACTAAAACTAAATATACTATCTTCAAATTTCTTTCATTATCCTTTTGCTCTTAAATCATTACAAATTAAAGGCAAACTGCTTAAAACAAAATCGTTTATTTAAGGAAATAAGGAGAAGAATTATACCATTTTCATGGCCCAACACCTAGCCTTGCCATTTCCTAGATAGCCATGGATATTGTGGGTTTATTTTCATTGTTTTTTTTTGGTTGGTTCTCATGTTTTCTTAGCTTGGGTTGAGTTACTAGTCTTGGAGACTTGGTTAGATAAACGCTCTAGAGCCCTGTAACATCATGGGGGTAATTGCTAGCCCCATAGCCTTGGTTGGACAAATTCTTTGGATCCCTTGGTGGGTTGCGTTACTAGTGTTGGAGCCTTGTTTGGAAAAATGCTATGGAGCCCGGTAAAATATGTGGGTTGAGTTACTAGTCCTAGAGCCTTGGTTGAACAAATGTTTTGGGGCCATGGAAGGGTTATATAGAGACCAATCTGATGGTGGTTTTTTGATGTCCGACCGTGAGGTGGAACCATTGTTTGATGGGTTGAAGTGGATGGCCTCTAGAAGCCCTGAATGGTTTTGGATTGATGTGTTCTATGAGATCCCACATTCATGCTCAGAATATGGCACGAGGGTGAATGACTGAAGAGAGATTTGGCTCAACCATTCTACAGTTAGGTGGAACATGGAAGTACCGTCCCAGATTTGGATTTTGCATCATCAATATGATGTTATTTCTCCATGTATTTCTATGAGTATTATACTAGATTATATGTGATTTATATGCCTGTGATTTAATTGGTATTTCTATCCGTATTATGTTGGTTATGTATATGTTTTATGACAACATGTATGTATTTCTCTCATCATGTTTTTACTTGTATTTGAATGAATAATGTATCTATGGTCTAATGGATGAAACTGTAGCTAAAATGATAAGGAAAAAATGCCTCATAACAAATCTCAGATAAGTATGAGACCCCTATGCTCATATCTGTTATTTACACATGTAGATTACATATTCGTGATGTGTTTGAGGAAATTGCTATCGTGGCTAGCAAGGGTCCAGTCAAGGTATTATTTAAGTGGTTACATTAGTCAATGGTGTTTCCATGTTATCTTATTGTTCTAAAGGTGTCACTCAATTCTAGGCAGTGACCTGGGCTCTCGGCATGAAAATGTGGCTTAATTATCAAGGGACGCTGGCACAGAACTGAGCAAAATAGTGCTTGGACATTGGCTTGTAGGCCCGTGAGAGCGTCCAGAGATCACGTTGTCCAAAGGTTTAGCAGGACCCAAGGAAAAGCTTCTTGAAGCATTGGATTGCTTCTAAAGGGTCCTAATGTTGATGTTGTGTGTCTGTATGGTGTGTTTCCGTCAGCTCCACTTCCTTAGCGTGACTTAGGAGGTCAAATCATATCATAGTGGCCTCTCATCACATGTTTACCCTGACTAACCGTTTTCTTGGGTGAATGTGGGAGGAGGGTGTTATAGAAATTGTCATATGTGCTGACACCAAAAAATTGGTTACGAGGATTATGCCAAGGGTAAACTGGACCTGCAAAGGTGAACAATTCATATGAACATTCAAGATGAACTCTGAAGAGTTACACAACCTAAATTGTGTCTTCAATTTAAATTAAAGTTTCAATGTTGTGAGTTATCCCTGCTAAACCCTCTAGAGATGGTAATAATTGATAAGGAACTAAAAACATAACAAAATGAGATAATTAGTATTACACAAGAATATTTTTCCTACAAATTCAAAGGCAAGACATCATATGAAGGGGAGTGACTATTAGAATAATGTAGAAATGGAAGAGTCTAGAAATGGGATAGGTTTGTTGAGGTACCTTCTTAGGTATCAAGAAATGCTTAGATAGATCTATGTGTATTACACGATTTTCTAGAAGTCATTGTTTTCCAATGTAAGTGAGTTGTAGCTAAGTTATAGTCTCTATCTTCTACAGTTTTATGTCCATTGAGTCTAGTGATCCCATAGTTATATAATGGGACACATTGTGATGTATTTGCAGTGAGAAAGTGTAAGCATGCTTAGGCCTGAATTAATAAAATTATTCTGTGATATTGTTAATAAAATTTATGTTTTCTATTTTGGTATCAGAGATAAAAAGGGAGATCTAGTGAGGCTTTAGATCTGAGAGAAGAAGGGCCCAGATCTGTGAGGTACGTGAGATCAAGGGTTGTGAGATCTTGTTGTTACGATGCTTCTCCCATATGCATATTGACTATGATAATTATGGATTACGTTATTGTGACAATGGTTTAGGACCAGTATAATGGGAGCATTACTCTCTATTGTTAATATTAGTAAGGTGTTGTGCTCTACAACAACCCCCCATTTCATATCATTTTTATTCACAAAACTATAATATGAAATGGGTCCCTTTTTGTTTTACTTGGTATTAACTTTGTATTATTCAAAAAGATCCGAAAACAAAGTGAAAACATTACAAAACCTTTTTGACAAACCAATTATTTGGTCTTATAATATAATTGATTAATCTTTTATCATTGCGATAAAACGATCGCAAGATCGCATATCGCAATGACAAAGGAGGCATAACTTAAAGACCCATAGGTTTGCTCCGACGCGATAACATGCAATAGGCTATCGGATATCGGCAATAATAAGTTCCCATAACAAAAGCCCCTTTCGCTCCGATGCGATGCGATAAAGTTCATTTCGCTCCGATGCGATGCGATATCGTAATCGACAATCGCGGATACACAAATGCATGATTTTTGATGTGCTCAGTTAATACTCCCGATGCAATGCGATATCGCTATCGGCGATCGGGGATTCCAAAAGGAACCAATATAACGATTTAAGTTTTCCCCCGACGCCCGATTGCGATAAAGCCAAAAGCGCAAACTTCAAAAATTGTTAAAGCGGGGATATTACGATTAATTCGTATTAAAGGCCTTATCTTTCAAACAGTGATTCACCTGCGCTCAACCGCCAAAACATCCAAGGCACGCTTAAACAAATCATTCGGCTGGTAAACGATATGATGGGCATTTAAAGGATTGGCAGGTTTTAACGACCATTTAATGAAATAGTAAGCTTAAAAATCTTTTCACAGATTGTATCCGCGGCCACTTTAAGTTAATCCTTCATCGTGCATTGATCAATATATCTCGCTCGTATTTGGTTTTCGCTACCAATTCTCTATGTTACGCTCATTTTCACTCCTGTGCAGAACTCTTCCGAAGTAATAGATTCAAGCAGAATGGGGAAGAAGTCTAAGAAAATTGCAGTCGCTTCCGCTTCACTAGCCCCAGCACAACCTGTCGCTGATCCAGGAACTAAAAAGAAAGGGTTGATATCTGATACTACATGTTCAGGACTCGGCAGAACTACTTGGCAAAGTACCTATAATTTGATTGAGGCCGAAGAACCAGAGGTGACAGCAGTACAAGCCACAGCAGATACCAATCGAAAATCCGATGCTACTTTAAAGGACTTAGCCGACTCTTTCCTTCATCGGATAGTAGCTCGGGAACAAATTCTTCCATATACGGATGTAGTGAGGTGGGCAATTGAGGAAATCCCAATCACAGACAGAACCTTCTGCACCAGAGATGGGAGAATCTTCGGTTCATTTCAGGCTAATGATTTGAGGCAAATGTATCATTTTCCTGCACCAGAGAAGAAGTACAACAAGGCATTTCTGGAGAAATTCCGAAATGAGAACGAAACTGAATCCGAACCCATTCGGGATAGGAGGCAAAATCTAGCAAAACACAAGCATGAAACTTCCAGTAAGTACTCTGTTGATTCACTATGTTCTCCTTATTGTTATGCTGGGATAATGATGTGTAGATTGTGGGGGTTGCACGATTCTGCTAATTTCACTATAGAAATGGTTCCCTTGATGGAAGCGGCGTGTAATAGTGAAATAATGGATTGGGCAGCTATACTGTCAGATAAGCTAGCAACAGCAGTTCTTGATTTTAGAACCAAAACTCGCGTCACTGAAAGGCTTATTCCCCCATTTTACTACAGTGCTTATATACTAGACACTCTGTGTTTTAATTCTGAATTTCCCGTGCTCGGCTGGAGGTGGACTTCACAAGACCCCATGCCTATTCACATATACCATCAGAAATTGTGGAAAACTTCCTATAAGCACCATTTATACCAAGTCTGCAATGGCTTCATGTTACCCATTCATTACTCTATTTTTGATAAACCTGCTCCCAAAATTTCTTACCAAGCAGGGATTGATTTGACATCAATAGGAAGATGGTTCGGAGAGGAAAAATTTACTTATATAAGAATTTTCGGCAGCCAAGCCGAACCTCATGTCCTTCCTTTGTACATACCTGATAAACTGCTGGCGAGGGAGATAGCCTATCAGATTATCTTCGATGGAGTTACACAAACTCTAAAGACAAATAAGAAGCAAGTCTGGCCCTCTTTTCCCCTGAGATGTTGTGTCTACACGTTGCATGATTTCAAACATGTAGAGAAAGAATCTACAAAGATGAAGTCATTAACTCTAGCAACTCTCCCTTATAGGCGATTTGATCCCAACAAAGTCGCCTATAATGCACTTGAACAGGCCAAATTGACAAAGTTTGATCATAAAGAAGATAAGTTTGATGACCTGTTCTCCTCAGCTGAGTCAATGTCCCAAGTTAAATCGCTGGCCATAATGAAATGCAAAGATGAAGGGTTAGTTGAATTCAACAGACTTAGAGAACAGAGGTTGCAAACTCTGCCTCTAGATCTGTTAGCAACAACCCCAGCAATAGAATGAAACGAGCCTGAACAACGACATACTAGGGAACCTCCGGTTACATCAAAAGAACAGGAGAAAGTGCAAGAGGAAACCTAGACTAAAGAGCGGGAACAGAGCAGCATAGAGGTGAATGTAGATACTCAAATTGACCCAAAATTGCTCCAGGAATGGCAGCAATTCGATTCAATTATCAGTAATCTTGAGTGCTCAAAGGACACCGAAACATCAAAAGCAGCAGATACATATGAGACCACTTCAAAATAGGTTCCAAGTGGAACCAACGGCCTACCCAGTTCGAAAGAAGTAGAGATAATCCCAAAAGATCCCTCTGATCAAATTATTTTGCAAATAGAAGAAATTCCTCCCTTGGGTGTCTTCTATAACCCAAGATACAAAGCTGTGGTAAAACGACAGAGGAAGAGGAGAAGGACTGATCAACCTTCCCTATTCCCAGAACAAACGGTGACGGGCAATGTGGTTTGGAAGGAGGAATTTGACCCCTCTGACGACCTTACAAAACTATCACAATATGTTGGAGCATATTCGGCAGCAACAATAGACAAGGCATCAAAGGTGAGTCTTTTATTAAAAACAAAAGGCCAGGAGATCTTTTCATTGCAAGCGCAACTATCAGAAGCACAGCAGAAGGCGGAGCAGGCAGAATGGCAATTATTAACACAACAACAAATAAATAATCAATTAACTCAACAATTGCAGGAAGAGAAACAGAGGATCGACCATAGCGCAGTCCAAAAGCAGAAAGAGTTGTCTGAGGCATTGGCACAACTGAAGGCAGCGAATGAACAAATGCTGAAGTTAAAAGATGAGCATATTGCTCAACTATCAGCCCAGCTTGAGAAGACAGAATCTTCCAGAGATAGCCGAATTCAAATCAGAAGCATTACATATAAATAAGGCATTAATAACACAGATCAAGCTTTTATGTCAACAAATTGCCTAGGCGGAACCATTATGCGATTTGATGACATCAATAAGTAAAAAATTAGAAAAAGCTAGAACAAATTTGGATCAAGCTGATGAAACATTAACTGATTTTCTTGAGTGGCAAGATACCGATCAGGGACAGGCGGCTAATTTACCAAAGATTTTAGAATCACATAAGGAAATATTATTTACAGAATGGCAGTCCCAGTTAATGAAAGCAGAAAGGGCAATTTCAAGATGCAAATCAACCACAAGTAATTTGGTTGAATTGGTTAATAATACTCTCTACTTTTCTAACATGATTTCCCAATGCACTCCAGGTAAATTGACAGTGGCGAAAACATTGGAGCAGTCATGTTATCTAGAACTAGAGAAAAATGGGAGATTAATCGCAGGAATTAACAGTTTAACATGGGATGCCTATTGGTTCTTCTTAGTCAAACCACACAGCCAGAGAGCCGCCCTAAAATGCCTTACAGATGCAATCGGGTATATTATTCCCGATATTCAGGATGCCACCTATGCTGCCCAACTCAACTCTCGCCTCAACAGACCGCCCGAAGTGGAGCCAATGCTTGTGATATGTCAGCTCAGGTTTAAAGGCAAAGAGCCTACATGATGATTCATGCCACCGACTGCTAGATTGCTGTGAAGGAGATATTCAAGATCAATTGATACCAATTAAGTAGGATTTCAGTTTCATAGATAGTTAGCTTAATTAATTATTTATAGACCCTTTCATTGTATTTGGAAAGGGTTGTAAGTTTTGTACCTGACTTAAAGCCTGAAGTTGCACTACTGTACTTCAGGCATATTCTTTTATAAAACTGGACCAATTATTCTGATTTTGACAAGGAAGCTTTTATGCGATTGTGCACTACTGTCTTTGTTTGAAAGTATTTCTGAGTCGGAAGAAGAATCTCAAATAGCGATTGATATTGGGAGTGACCCGCAGCTCATATGGTACTATTATCTATGTTTGAATTCATTCTTTTTATATGAATTGTCATTTGATCGCCTTTGCTATTATCGGATATATGTATGTGTTTTAACAACATTCTTTATTCCCTCCACTATTGGATGTTTATAGTATGCTTTTCTTTTGATCATATGTGTATCGATGATATAAATGATAAGTGTAGCAATATTGTGTTAATCACTTTGTTTAACTATTTAAGCAAAGTAATCCTTGAATGAATAAATGTCCATGTCTATTAGATGGAGTCATCTATATGCCTGTCAATAGACATAGATCATCAAGTGCTACATTTCAAAGTACAATAGTTCCCGGGATTAGTAGTAGTTCTTTTATTTTGCTGATAGATTAAGTTATTCGCTTATCATTAGATTAGACAATCAATCATTCATCCATCCCTTTTATTACTGGGAAACTGGTCCCATTATCCCCAGTCGGAGCCACCATTCCAAACGGAAAAGGAGCTGTATTAAGGTCCGGACCGGGTGGTTATCCCCCAATGTTGATACAACGATTTTCGGGGCATCAACATTTTTGGTGCTAGAAGGAGGGCCATCAACTGTGAATGGCAAGCAAACCTAAATCTACATACCATTCTAAGAGTAATTCTCCCTCCGTATCCCCTCGTACTTCCTAATTGGATGCTGGTTCTCCAGTATCCAAACAAGAAGAAGAGGAATCAACTACCACTGCTCAAACCCATCATACTCCAGAACAACTAAGTCTTGAATCTCCTGAAGTCTAGTCTCTTATCCACAAACTTTAGAGTTTCTTGTTATCACCACAAAAATCTGAGGTATCTCAAAGCAGTGCGACTTCGCAGTTCAATTTACCTCACCCTCTTACCATACTTCAGAGTGGAAAGCTCGGTATTGAACCTATTGAGTTCCCTTTACCCAAAAGGAAAAAGGCGAAGAAAAACACTGAAGGATCTGACAGTGAAGAACTTTCATCCACATCCTCCATCTCACCTTCCCCAGTGCGAAGTCAACCATCCACTCCCTCATCACATATTGTTGTTCATCAGGGATTAGCAACTTCAACATCCCAAACTGCGCAATCCTTAATATCAACTCCTTCCCAGACTTCTGGAAGTTCAACAGTAATATCATCCACTACTGTAGTTACAATGGCAGATCCATGGACCAGGCCTGGTGTAGTCAATATGCCTGCTCCATTGCATGCATTACCTAATGCACCTGAGAAATGGCTACCCAAGTTTAATCCAGATGATGGAACACAAGCTGAGGAACATATTAATAACTTCATGTTGGCAGTTAATTTGAAGGGAGTAACAGAGCAAGATGTTGTCATTAGGCTTTTCCCTTATACCTTGCAAGGATCAGCAGGATCCTGGTATTTTTCTTTACCTTCTGGTTCCATTACCAGTTGGACGACTTGCGAAGAACAGTTTCTTACTAAGTATGGTGATGATAGGTCTTTGGCTACACTAATAAATGATCTCTCCAATCTTAGGATAGAGAATAGGGAACCAATTAAAGAATTTAATGCACGATTCAATAAACTCTTGAATAAAATCCCAACGGCCTCCAAACCAAGTGAGCAAATCCGAAGCGAGTGGTATATAACTACCCTACCTGCCAATATAGCTATTTTTGTAGACAGGGCTGGAAAACCAACTTTAGCTGAAAACATGAAAGAAGCACTTGCTGTGGAGAAATGTATTAATGCTCTAGAGAAGAAAGCTTCCCTTGAAGATAGAAAAACAAAAAAAGTTTCTTTTAAAGATGATTCAAAGAAGAAAACCCCTAAAGATCCATATGACATGGAGGGTCTACAAAAGGTCCTCAAAACTATGTCAAATGAAATGGTTGAAATCAAAAAACAGGTAGCTGAAACCTCAACCAAAAGACCTTTTAGGAATTACAAGAAAACTGAATCAAAACCACCAAATGTTATATCTAATGCAGATTCAGATCTTGAAGAAGGAGAAGAAGAAACAGCTTCACCAACTGATGAAGAAGAGGAAGTTGTTGAATGTCATGGAATGTGGGATTTTATATTGCCTAACTCCGATACAGAAAATGAAGAAGAAGCGTTTCCTGTCACTACCAGGAGTAAAGGTACCTCCGAACCTGTCCAGACAACTTCGAAGAAAAGAAGTGCATGTGCTGCTACAATAAAGGAAAAGGTTCCCCCGAAGAAGCCACCTGTAATGGTTCCACAAAACCAACCTTCAACCTCAACAATCCCATCAACATCTAAGACATTGGTAGTGTCCGATTCAATGGAATACAATATTGTTGATGACATGAAAAGGACTAAGGCAAACATTACCATGTTTGAACTTAGTAAATTGAAACATCAGCAAAAATTTCTTCTCAAAGAATTAAATGATGTTCCTACTTCACCCCTTCCAAGTGCTAAAGCTGCAAATGATACAGGTCAACCACCTTCTAGTATGGTCGAAGCTACTGATGCAGTTCTGATAGGAGATAGATCAAATTCTCATACTCCACCTTTCCTTCTAACCTACGAGATCTACAATAGAAACCTGTACAACTGTTTAATTGACTCAGGGGCGTCCTCTAATATAATGCCAGCTTCAGTTTGTTCCAAACTGAACATTGAACCCCAAAAGTCCGCTATTCATATTGTGCAGTTAGACAGGACTAAAGTACAGGTTTTGGGAGAAATCAACTCCGTAACTATCAGGCTATCTGTTGATCCTAGAGTAGTACAAAGAATTGATATCTTGATCGCCGATATACCTGAATTTTATGGTTTGATCTTGAGTAGGGATTGGTTTGAAAAACCACATGGGTATATTTCTACCAATTGGTCCCATATGTGGCTTCCCTATAAGGGTAAGCCAAATCAAATACAAATCGATCGGGAAAAGCATATGACCCATACAGTTACAGAATTTGAACAAGAAAACCAACCAATAGAATTTAATAACAACATTTTGGGGAATTATTCATCAGAGTCATTCTTTGGCAACTTCGCTGCCCAACCATCTCCTTTCTCAGTAAACCATTCTACATCTCAGATCGAAAATTATTCACAAACAGATAGGTCAAGATGTTTTAACGATACTGAGGAAACTGTAAATAAAATTGTTAATACTTCTTTATTTTGGTCATTATATTTCGATGGGTCCAAGTCTAGTGAGGGCTCAGGAGCATGATGTATTTTGATTAGCCCGCAAGGAGAAAAAACAATGCTGTCTTGTAGGTTAGAGTTTGAATGCACGAATAATACAACAGAGTACAAAGCCTTAGTCCAAGGACTATATAAAGCTATTAGCCTCAAGGTCCAATATTTGAAAGTGTTTGGAGATTCTAAAATTATTATTAAACAGGTAAGGAATACAATTCATTGTCTTTCTAGCCATCTCAAACATTATCAGTCGCTGGTCCAGGAACTCACCTCCCACTTTTCGGCATTCAATATTTCTCCCATTCCCAGGTCTCAAAATTCGGCAGCCGACCTGCTAGCCAATGTTGCTTCTAAGCTCCTACCTTCCGAAGACTATAGCCCAGATAGATTTTCAGTAGAATTACTTTTTAGGCCATCAATTCCTGACAATGTCACTAATTGGAGAGTATTCAACCACGATGAAGACATTTTACAGTTTTTAACTTCCGAAAAGTCCTATGATGATCAAATCATTGAGGAAAACGAGCATGACCTTCAAATGAGAGGTAAACACGAGGAGAATTCAATCCCAAAGCCTGTGGTGAAGCTTGAGGATCTTTATGATATTAAAGACAGGTTTAAACCTGTGACCAATACAAAGCTTCAAAGTTCTACCTTAAGGTTTGAATTGATAAACCTTGGCACTGAGCAAACTCCTCAAAACATTAATTTAGGATTAGGACTTTCCATAGAAGAAAAAGAAGCATTCATTAGATTGTTACGGAAAAATAAACATGTTTTTGCTTGGAAATATGACGATTTAAAGACATATGATACATCCATCATCCAGCATACCATTCCAATGCTTCCCGAACAGAAACCAATTCAGCAGAAGTTGAGGAAAATACATCCGAACTTAGAGAGTCAAATAAAATCTGAACTCAATAAACTCTTGAAAGCTAAGATTATTTTTCCCGTTCGGCACTCAAACTGGGTCTCCAATATGGTGCCAGTCAGAAAGAAAAATGGTGACATCAGGATTTATATAGATTTCAGAAATTTGAATAAGGCGAGCCTAAAAGATAATTTCCCATTACCTACTATGGAGCAGATACTCCAATCAGTGGCAGGCTCTGAATTAATGTCCTTTTTAGACGGTTTTTCAGGATATAACCAAGTTTTGGTCCATCCTGATGACCAACTCAAAACCACATTCAGAACAAAATGGGGAACATATGCGTATCAGAAAATGCCTTTCGGACTTATTAATGCAGAAGCCACGTTCCAAAGAGCGATGGATATAGCTTTTAAAGGGTTGATTAACAAAATAGTAGTCGTCTACTTAGACGATATTACTGTATCTTCTAAAGAGAAATCCAATCATTTGCATGATTTAAATCAAATCTTTCAATGCTGCAAAAGGTATGGTATTTCACTTAACCCTAAAAAATCTTTCTTCGCTCTTGACCAAGGAAAGCTCTTAGGCTTTATTGTTTCTAAAGATGGCATTTATATTGATCCCGACAGGATCAAAGAAATCTCTGAAATCCCTTTCCCTCATAATAAAAAATCCATGCAGTCATTTTTAGGCCAAATCAATTTTGTCAAAAGATTCATTCCAGACTTTTCTCAAATCATTTTGCCACTTCAAACTATGATTAAGAAAAATTCACTCTTTAAGTGGGGATCAGCAGAAAAGGAAGCATTTGATTTAATCAAACAATCAATAATTAATGCCCCTGCCTTAAATACCCCTAATTTTTCTAATCATTTCACATTGTATACTATCGCATCTGATTTGTCTTATGCAGCAGTACTCACACAGATTAACGATCACAATTTGGAAGCACCCATTTCATTCTATAGTTCAAATCTTCAGGGTGCTGAATTGAATTACTCCGAAGTAGAAAAACAAGCCTTTGTTGTATATAAAGCTGTCAAACATTACAGACCCTTCCTTTTAAAAGCCCATACAAAAGTTATAGTTCCTTTCCCTGCAGTAAGGCAACTATTAATCCAAAGGGAACTAGGTGAACAAAGGGCATATTGGGTTACAGCACTTCATGAATATGATTTAGAAATTAAACCAGCAAAGATTGTTAGAGGCCAAGGTTTTTGCAGGTTATTGGCAGGAGCATCCAACATTCTAGAATCAGGTGATACAGATCAAACCGAAGAAATCAACCAGATAAGTATTACTGATTCTGAATCACAATATGCTGACTTAATATTTTATTTGAATAATGGATATGCACCTCCTAACCTGTCTTACAAAAACAAAAGGGCCATTAGATTAAAAGCAAAAAATTTCACAATTATTGATGATGTGCTTTTTAGGCAAAATTATGATTCAATCTTATTAAGATGCTTAGAAAAACCTGAAGCACAAAAGGTTTTGCAGGAATTACATGATGGACCAGCAGGAGGACATTTTGGAGCTGATACAACAGCCCACAAAATCATTCATGCTGGATATTATTGGCCCACTTTGTTTAAAGATGCTCATGAATATGTAAGGAAATGCCGAAATTGCCAAACTTCTAGTGGAAGACAAAGAAAACCAGCTTTCCCTTTGCAACCAGTCAACATTGAACAACCATTTGAGCAATGGGGATTGGATATCATTGGAGAAATTACTCCACATTCTTCCAAACAGCATAAGTATATCCTTACCGCTACTGATTATTTTACTAAGTGGGTTGAAGCAATACCTTTGAAGACAACAAATTCTGAGGCAATTATTGAATTCATAGATCAATTCATCATTACCAGGTTTGGTGTCCCAAATGCTCTTGTTTTTGATAATGAATCTTACTTCTCAAGAAATGCTATGTTTGATTTCGCTATTAAAAGATGATTTAAAATAAATATTCTACTAATTACTATCCTCAGCGTAATGGTTTAGCGGAGTCTACAAATAAAAATCTGATTAAAATTATTAAGCGAACTATCGAACAGAATCATAAAAAATGGCACAAATCCTTAATATTCGCACTATGGGCTGATAGGATAACGCAGAAGGCTTCCATAGGTTCTTCTCCATTCAACCTCGTGTATGGAAAAGAAGCGGTGCTACCAACAAATCTTGTCCTTCCTTCTCTAGCCCTAGTTCAGTTTATTGAGGAAAGCCCTTCTTCTTATATTCAACTTAGACATGACCAAATTTTAAAATTAGAAGAGGAAAGAGAAAAAGCCAAGGTTATTCATGCAAAACATCAGCAAATCATCAAGTCATCCTTTGATTCAGTCTCATCCGGTTCAAAACAATTTCAAGTCGGTGATTTAGTTCTGAAATGGGACAAAGCCCATGAGGACAAGGGAAAACACACCAAGTTCCAGAAGATGTGGCTTGGGCCATTTCAGATCTGTGAGAAGATAGGCCATTCGACCTTCATATTACAAGATTTATCAGGTTTGAGAGATTCTCTCCCTGTTAATGGCCTTATCTTAAAGAAATTCTTCAATTGAGAAGGTAACCCCTTCTCCTTTTTTTAGAATTTTGTAGTTTGTAGGATCATTAGAAAATAAAGTTGTGAAGTATCTTCCATTGACCTTTGTTGTACTTGAAAGTTGCTCAAAACAAGTAGGGTTGATATTTACTTTTAAAATAATAGAAGTCTTAAACAAAAGGGATAATTTCTAGGAAACTAGGTGTAATTGCATTCTGAAACCACACTTCAATTTTTGTGAACGCTTCTCAAAGTTTAGAAATATTGTAAATCATTTTATGTTTTCAAATTGGTCACAAAAAGAGTTATCAATATCAAAATAGGAACTAATCCAACTTCAACATTTTTAACTCTTACCTTGTCATCCATTTACTCTTAAGGAGAAAATTGTCCATCCCACTCACCAAAGCTTATGATTATTCAGAGTGTAATTCTAAAATATTTGATATAAAAGATAAGAGGTCTTATTACAAGCCTGCTTACCATGATCATAGGGAAATAGTTTAACCGACATTACCAATACTACATACCAAAATAGGGTAATGGCTTAGAATTATAAGACAAGGGGTCTCATCACGAGCCAGCTTGTTCGGTTAAATTACTACCAGTGAATGGCATTGTCACTCAGCTGGTCACCAAACTAGGACAATGGCTTTTTATCTTACAAAATAACAGAAAAGTAGAAAAGAAATGCAAAATATGAAAAGCATGTTTTGAATTCATTCTGTTAATCATACTCTGAAATGAATGGGACAATGGACAATAGCTTGGTTAAAAGGTATCCCTGTCGAAACTATGAACGTTTGCTGGCAGCAGAGGCTCTACCTATGACAAAGGAGTCAATTCTAAAAGCTGATTTGGAAAGGTTTTCTGTTTTATCATTATCAACCAATAAAGGCCAATTTAAAACTTAGAATGTATCTAATTTTAAACAAGATAGGAAATTAGCAAAGATAGTTTCATTTTATTTGGAATACATATATACCTAGTTATATTAGAATTTTCCCCTTTGATGAGAACTCTATTTTGAAAAAGTTTAAGTATTTCCATACTTTTCAGAGATAACTGTTTCTTCCAGCGAATCGCCAATTGTTGTGCTCTACAACAACCCCCCATTTCATATCATTTTTATTCACAAAACTATAATATGAAATGGGTCCCTTTTTGTTTTAATTAGTATCAACTTTGTATTATTCAAAAAGATCCAAAAACAAAGTGAAAACATTACAAAACCTTTTTGACAAACCAATTATTTGGTCTTATAATATAAATGATTAATCTTTTATCATTGCGATAAAGCGATCGCAAGATCGCATATCGCAATGACAAATGAGGCATAACTTAAAGACCCATTGGTTTGCTCCGACGCGATAACATGCAATAGGCTATCGGATATCGGCGATAATAAGTTCCCATAACAAAAGCCCCTTTCACTCCGATGCGATGTGATAAAGTTCATTTCACTCCGATGCGATGCGATATCGCAATCGACGATCGCGGATACACAAATGCATGCTTTTTGATGTGCTCAGTTAATACTCCCGATGCGATGCGATATCGCTATCGGCGATCGGGGATTCCAAAAGGAACCAATATAACGATTTAAGTTTTCCCCCGACGCCCGATTGCGATAAAGCCAAAAGCGCAAACTTCAAAAATTGTTAAAGCGGGGATATTACGATTAATTCGTATTAAAGGCCTTATCTTTCAAACAGTGATTCACCTGCGCTCAACCGCCAAAACATCCAAGGCATGCTTAAACAAATCATTCAGCCGATAAACGATATGATGGGAATTTAAAGGATTGGCAGGTTTTAACGGCCATTTAATGAAATAGTAAGCTTAAAAATCTTTTCACAGATTGTATCCGCGACCACTTTAAGTTAATCCTTCATCGTGCATTGATCAATATATCTCGCTTGTATTTGGTTTTCGCTACCAATTATCTGTGTTACGCTCATTTTCACTCCTGTGTAGAACTCTTCCGAAGTAATAGATTCAAGCAGAATGGGGAAGAAGTCTACGAAAACTGCAGTCACTTCCGCTTCACCAGCCCCAGGACAACCCGTCGCTGATCCAGGAACTAAAAAGAAAGGGTTGATATCTAATACTGCATGTTCAGGACTCGGCAGAACTACTTGGCAAAGTACCTATAATTTGATTGAGGCCGAAGAACCAGAGGTGACAGCAGTACAAGCCACAACAGATACCAATCGAAAATCCGATGCTACTTTAAAGGACTTAGCCGACACTTTCCTTCATCGGATAGCAGCTCGGGAAAAAATTCTCCCATATACGGATGTAGTGAGGTGGGAAATTGAGGAAATCCCAATCACAGATAGAACTTTCTGCACCAGAGATGGGAGAATCTTCGGTTCATTTCAGGCTAATGATTTGAGGCAAATGTATCATTTTCCTGTGCCAGAGAAGAAGTACAACAAGGCATTTCTGGAGAAATTCCGAAATGAGAACGAAACTGAATCCAAACCCATTCGGGATTGGAGGCAAAATCCGGCAAAACACAAGCATGAAACTTCGGGTAAGTACTTTGTTGATTCACTATGTTCTCCTTATTGTTATGCTGGGATAATGATGTGTAGATTGTGGGGGTTGCACGATTCTGCTAATTTCACTATAGAAATGGTTCCCTTGATGGAAGCGGCATGTAATAGTGAAATAATGGATTGGGCAACTATACTGTCAGATAAGCTAGCAACGACAGTTCTTGATTTTAGAACCAAAACCCACGTCACTGAAAGGCTTATTCCCCCATTTTACTACAGTGCTTATATACTAGACACCCTGTGTTTTAATTCTGAATTTCCCGTGCTTGGCTGGAGGTGGACTTCACAAGACCCCATGCCTATTCACATATACCATCAGAAATTGTGGAAAACTTCCTATAAGCACCATTTATACCAAGTCTACAATGGCTTCATGTTACCCATTCATTACTCTATTTTTGATAAACCTGCTCCCAAAATTTCTTACCAAGCAGGGATTGATTTGACATCAATAGGAAGATGGTTCGGAGAGGAAAAATTTACTTATATAAGAATTTTCGGCAGCCAAGCCGAACCTCATGTCCTTCCTTTGTACATACCTGATAAACTTCTGGCGAGGGAGATAGCCTATCAGATTATCTCTGATGGAGTTACACAAACTCTAAAGAAAAATAAGAAGCAGGTCTGGCCCTCTTTTCCCCTGAGATGTGGTGTCTACACGTTGCATGATTTCAAACATGTAGAGAAAGAATCTACAAAGATGAAGTCATTAACTCTAGCAACTCTCCCTAATAGGCGATTTGATCCCAACAAAGTCGCCTATAATGCACTTGAACAGGCCAAATTGACAAAGTTTGATGACCTGTTCTCCTCAGCTGAGTCGATGTCCCAAGTCAAATCGCTGGCCATAATGGAATACAAAGATGAAGGGTTAGTTGAATTCAACAGACTTAGAGAACAGAGGCTACAAACTCTGCCTCTAGATCTGTTAGCAACAACCCCAGCAACAGAATCAAGTGAGCCTGAATAGCGACATACTAGGGAACCTCCAGTTACATCAAAATAACAGGAGAAAGTGCAAGAGGAAACCCAGACTAAAGAGCGGGAACAGAGTAGCATAGAGGTGAATGTAGATACTCAAATTGACCCGAAATTGCTCCAGGAATGGCAGCAATTCGATTCAATTATCAGTAATCTTGAGTGCTCAAAGGACACCGAAACATCAAAAGCAGCAGATACACAAGAGACCACTTCAAAACAGGTTCTAAGTGGAACCAACGGCCTACCCAATTCGAAAGAAGTAGAGATAATCCCAAAAGATCCCTCTGATCAAATTATTTTGCAAATAGAAGAAATTCCTCCCTTGGATGTCTTCTATAGCCCAAGACACAAAGCTGTGGTAAAACGACAGAGGAAGAGGAGAAGGACTGATCAACCTTCCCTATTCCCAGAACAAACAGTGATGGGCAATGTGGTTTGGAAGGAGGAATTTGGCCCCTCTGACGACCTTACAAAACTATCACAATATGCTGGAGCCTATTCGGCAGCAACAATAGACAAGGCATCAGAGGTGAGTCTTTTATTAAAAACAAAAGACCAGGAGATCTTTTCATTGCAAGCGCAACTATCAGAAGCACAGCAGAAGGCGGAGCAGGCAGAACGGCAATTGTTAACTCAACAACAAATAAATAATCAATTAACTCAAAAATTGCAGGAAGAGAAACAAAGGATCGACCACAGTGCAGTCCAAAAGCAGAAAGAGTTGTTTGAGGCATTGGCACAACTGAAGGCAGCGAATGAACAAATGTTGAAGTTAAAAGATGAGCAGATTGCTCAACTATCAGCCCAGCTTGAGAAGACAAAGAATCTTCCACAGATAGCCGAATTCAAATCAGAAGCATTACAGATAAATAAGGCATTAATAACACAGATCAAGATTTTATGTCAACAAATCGCCCAGGTGGAACCATTATGCGATTTGACGACATCAATAAGTAAAAAATCAGAAAAAGCTAGAACAGATTTGGATCAAGCCGATAAAACATTAAATGATTTTCTTGAGTGGCAAGATACCGATCAGGGACAGGCGGCTAATTTACCAAAGATTTTAGAATCACATAAGGAAATATTATTTACAGAATGGCAGTCCTAGTTAATGAAAGCAGAAAGGGCAATTTCAAGATGCAAATCAACCACAAGTAATTTGGTTGAATTGGTTAATAATACTCTCTACTTGTCTAACATGATTTCCCAATGCACTCCAGGTAAATTGATAGTGGCGAAAATATTGGAGCATTCATGTTATCCAGAACTAGAGAAAAATGGGAGATTAATCGCAGGAATTAACAGTTTAACATGGGATGCCTATTGGTTCTTCTTAGTCAAACCACACAGCCAGAGAGCCGCCCTAAAATGCCTTACAGATGCAATCGGGTATATTATTCCCGATATTCAGGATGCCACCTATGCCGCCCAACTCAACTCTCGCCTCAACAGACCGCCCGAAGTGGAGCCAATGCTTGCGATATGTCAACTCAGGTTTAAAGGCAAAGAGCCTACATGATGATTCATGCCACCGACTGCCAGATTGCTGTGAAGGAGATATTCAAGATCAATTGATACCAATTAAGTAGGATTTCAGTTTCATAGATAGTTAGCTTAATTATGTATTTATAGACCCTTTCATTGTATTTGGAAAGGGTCGTAAGTTTTGCACCTGACTTAAAGCCTGAAGTTGCACTACTATACTTCAGGCATATTCTTTTATAAAACTGGACCAATCATTCTGATTTTGACAAGGAAGCTTTTATGCGATTGTGCACTACTGTCTTTGTTTGAAAGTATTTCTGAGTCGGAAGAAGAATATCGAATAGCGATTGATATTGGGAGTGACCCGCAGCTCATATGGTACTATTATCTATGTCTGAATTCATTCTTTTTATATGAATTGTCATTTGATCGCCTTTGCTATTATCGGATATATGTATGTGTTTTAACAGCATTCTTTATTCCCTCCACTATTGGATGTTTATAGTATGCTTTTCTTTTGATCATATGTGTATCGATGATATAAATGATAAGTGTAGCAATATTGTGTTAATCACTTTGTTTAACTATTTAAGCAAAGTAATCCTTGAATGAATAAATGTCCATGTCTATTAGATGGAGTCATCTATATGCCTGTCAAGAGACATAGATCATCAAGCGCTACATTTCAAAGTACAATAGTTCCCGGGATTAGTAGTAGTTCTTTTATTTTGCTGATAGATTAAGTTATTCGCCTATCATTAGATTAGACAATCAATCATTCATCCATCCCTTTTATTTTTGGGAAACTGGTCCCATTATCCCCAGTCGGAGCCACCATTCCAAACGGAAAAGGAGCTGTATTAAGGTCCGGACCGGGTGGTTATCCCCCAATGTTGATACAACGATTTTCGGGGCATCAACATAAGGAAAAAGGAAGAAATAGTCATATGTGCAGACACCAAAAAATTGGTTAGGAGGCTTATGCCAAGGCTAAATTGGAACTACAAAGGTGAATAATTCATTATGAACATTCAAGATGAACTATTAAGAGTTGCACAATCTAAATTGTGGTTTAAATTTAAATTAAAGTTCCAATGTAGTGAGTTATCTTTGCTAAACCCTCTAGATATCGTAATAGTTGATAAGCAACTAAAAACATAACAAAATGAGATAATTGGTATTGCAAAAGAAGAGTATTCCTAGAAATTCAAAGCCAAGACATCATACCAAGGGGAGTAACTGCTGACAAAATATCATCCACTTATGACAGAAAATAATCATGGGTAGATGCCTTGATGACTATCTTTTCCCAGTTCCAAATTACATGGATATTGAAGATCCATATTGGTAAGAGTGTTATAACTTTTATAAGGGTTGTAGTTTAGAAACACGTGATTATGGCCTTAAAACATACCATCATTCCAGTTTAATATGTCAAAAAATATGTGACCATAATCATAATGTTTTAAAAAATTAAAATATTATTTTAATAAAAGTGAGAGTATTCAATAAAATATTATTGAATTATGAATATTTTTTTTTTATTGTCATTCAGTCAAAATGGATGAATATAGACCTTCTAAGAGATTGAGGATGGTTGTTTGTGCAAGTGTAATAGAATATTTTTGGTGTTGCAATTTAACAACAAGGATTTTTAATGGAGGACTCATCCATAACTATTATAGGATACTCTGAAAAATTCCACATAACAGTGTACAATTGAATTAGAGGAAGTGTTGTTTACCTTTGCAAGATTTGTTCTTTAGTATATGTATTTCATTAATGAAAATGTAGAATACGACAATCCATATTGGACAACAGTGCTTCAAGTTACAGTGAATCACATCACCTGTGAGATATTATTTGTGCTTTTTTGTACCAGATGCATGTCAAATGACACATGGGAAATGTTTGCAGTGTAGGTGGCAGTGTGGAAGATTTCTCACATGTCATACTGTTTGTAGCTTTAGATTTTGTTTCAAGTAGAAGATGGTGATTAGTCAAATTCCTTCAGATTTTATTTTTCTAGATGATGATGATTGCTTAACTATTTGGGATAGAACATGAAATGTTTCTTCAACCATGGCCCATCTAGGTTTGTCTTTTAGCATGTCACAAAACATTTTGTCACATGACTTTCTGTTGAGAAGAGAAAATATTTCTCAGGTTTAGAAATGTCCACTTCAAGGATCCCTTCTAAAGTACTCATATCAATCTCAATTTCATCATACAATATTTAAATAGAATAATTATAATCTAGGTGGAAGAATGCCCACGTCCATTGTCCACCTCCAACACCTAGAAAATTAAATCTTGCTCTGAACCAATTATGAGGTAGTATACTTGCAACTCTTTGGAAATGTGTGAAGTTACTACAACTAGGCCTACATATAACAAACTCACAAGGGACATACCTCATGCCGAAAAATAGTGCTTCAAGTTACAGTGAATGACATTCCTGTGAGATATTCCTTGTGTTTTTTGTACTGGATGTATTTCAAATGACACATGGGAATTTTTTGTAGTGTTGGTGGAAGACTGGCAGATTTGTCACATGTCATCTTGTTTGTAGGGTCAGATTTTATTTCAAGTCAAAGATGGTGATTAGTCGAATGCCTTCAATTTTCTTCTCTTTCCCAGTGAATATTGCTTAACCATTTTGGGGCTGAAAATGAAGTGTTTCTTCAACCATGGCCCATTTAGGTTTGTCTTTTACTAGGTCACAAAACATCTTGTAGCATGCTTTTCTGTTGAGAAGATAAAAGATCTCTCTAGTGAAGAAAATCCCACTTCTAGGATCCCCTCTAAATAAGTCATCTCAATATCAATGTCATCATGAAAAGAATAAAATATTTAAACAAAATAATTATAATCTTTGTGAAAAAAATCCCAAAATCCATTGGCCACCTCCAATAGGTAGAAAAAATAAATTTTTCTTTAAACCAGTTATTAGGTAGTATATATGTAACTCTAGGGAAATTTGTGAAGTTAGTGCGACTAGACCTATCATATAACTCGCTCACATGGCACTTACCTCATGAAATTCGGGGTCTTCATTGTAATAAATTAATTTAATATATTACCTATTGTTAGAAGCAGTGATTTATATTGCAAAGGAAACAATAGCGAACTAGACAACATCTAGATTGAATAGCATATCACATCTCTCTTCATCTATGCTCTTCTTTCATATGCTACCGACTTATGACATTTCCTTTGCAACATTTGGTGCAATTTCTAGTAATTTTATTTTTTTAATTTTGAATAATTAAATAAAAAAACATATTTGTGATTATTAATTTATAATAATATTGATGATAAATAGATTTCCCTTCTAGATAAGTACCAACTTCTAATTTTTTTTGTTATAAAATGTGATGAATTAAGCAAATTCGATGTACCAACTTCTAGTTCTCTGTTATAATATGTGATGACTTACGCAAGTTGAATGTAAATATGTAAATATGGAAGTGAATAGACCTTATTTCTCTTTTTTCCTTTTTCTTTTAATTCCATAAAATTTAGATATAATCTAGTAGTGCACATGTTTAAATTATTTAATTTATTAAAATGCAAACAGCCCACTGCCTCCAAGACAGTTATCCGAGACAGTGAATAACTTGAAGCCAGAACGTGCAATTAAATATTAACTTCATCCACCCCAATAATCCAAATGTAAATTTTTGGCAAGTCCTCACAATGGCACTTTCCATTCTTTATTAAACAAGTTCTCATTTCCATTATCTCTAATGAATGATTAGATTCCCATTAATACAAATATATATATATATATATATATATATATATATATATATATATATATATATATATATATAGATATACATGATGTGTGTCAAAAAAGAAAAATAGACACTCATAATTTGTATTTTTTCTAATTAATTGAAAACGGGAAATTGTTATACAGGCTAGTTCGCAGGAACATGTCCAAATCAACTTTCTCACTTTCTACTTTCTCTCCATTTTAACTTTTCGTTGGTATCAAGTTTGCGTGGAATTACAAACAAGGATATATTTAGTGTGATTGACACTTCAAATGTCAAGTTGTCAACTGATTCCATTTCCGATTATAGATATGTAGGTCGACAATGTCATGACAAATTACCATCAATCATGACTGAATGAAATCAAGTGATTCAGTGAATACTGACAAAATGTATTATGGTAGTTACAAGAGGATTATTTAAAGGAAATGCATGTCAAACTGATCTTCATGATAAAGATCAAAGGATGTCAATCTCTCAATGTTCACAATAATAAATTCCAAAAACAAAGTGCATTGATAAAATCTACATGAACTATCCAACCTACAAGTTAACCCTTAGTTCTGCAAGATTTCTTTGTGAATGTAACCTAATATTTTTTCCTCACTTCTCTGGAACCACCTAGTGAACTCTCGAGTCTCGAATCCATAATATCAAATTGAAAATTGACAAGGTGCGGTATTATTGCATCAACATCGAATTGAAAGGTTGTGATAGATCAGATCAAATTGAGAGGTTGTAACAATTGGAAGTCACAACTTCCTCTTCGCTTCAGAGAACTTCACACTAATAAATTTGGTTTATTTCCGTAGAGGGAACTCTTTGTAATGTACATATCAGCGCTCTTTGAAAGATTTTATCATTTTATATTGTAAAACAAAAAAATCATATAGATGTGTTGTAGGATATGTTGTAGGAATTATAAACACTATCTATACAAACTTCAAACATACAAAAATTCTATTTATATTATAGGAAATGTTAAGTGTGAAGCCAAATTCACGTAGGATTCTAGATCCTTCTAGATCAGATCTTTCTAGATCTTAACACCGCCATTAGTTTCTAGATCATTCCATATCTCCATCTCAATCACATACAGGATTCTAGATCCTTCTTCTGCCTCTATAAATTTGTAATTTCTCTGGCCAAGGAAAGAAAGCCAAGGCCCAAGCCTGTTATGTAATGCAAAGTGATTTCTGTTCTCCAATGATTGTTTTATCTAGTCCGTTGTTTCTGACTAAGTAATCATGTTGTTTCTCCATTTGTCTGTCTTTGTGAATTATTCTCTGTTATTGCTGTCTAAGTCTCTGAGTATGAATCCGTTGTGTGTTATGTATGCTTTGCTCTAACAACTGGTATCAGAGCTAGGGTTGAATATCCACTATGCAAGCTGCTTAGTGCCATCACCTTACTCTGGCAACATTCGTTAAAACGTTGGTTGTTACCCCTAGAGCTATTGAAGGATCTGTCAGTTGCTACAAGAAAAACAAGGTCATGGACCTATGTTGAAACGTGTT
Source organism: Pinus tabuliformis (assembly GCA_031772625.1). NCBI lineage: Eukaryota > Viridiplantae > Streptophyta > Pinopsida > Pinales > Pinaceae > Pinus > Pinus tabuliformis. The sequence goes on from CM062807.1 coordinate 978,008,154, forward strand.
GCTGGAGTTTGAAACATGGAGATCCATGGAGTTTGGAGTTGAAAGGTGGTGTTCGTAAGTTTCTTTTTCACATCAAGCTTGCATGTATATGTCAATTTTTTTCTAAAACCAACATATGTATGTGTGAAATGTGAAAAGGTTAAAAAATTATATATGTTTTTATATTCATTATGAAACAGATAATTATATGTTGGAATTTTGAAAAGTATATTTTAAAAAGGAGCAGGAATTTTGAAAGGGGTATTTTGAAAGGAGGAAGGTCATTATTACTAAATTTTAAAGAGTAATAATTAAAGTTTTATTTTTAAGTGGAGTTTTTATGTTTGGGGCATGAATTTGATTGAAAATGGAGACAACAGTTACAGATATGGAGAAGTTGAGCAGGGCTAATTTTTCCCTATGGAAATCACAGATGGAGGATATACTGATTTTAAAGGATCAGTATTTGCCGATTGAGGTCACAACAAAGAAACCCTCTTCGATGACAAATGAAGAGTTGAATAAGCTAGATAGAAAGGTGATTGCAACAATCTGCCAATATTTAGCAAAGAATGTGTATTTCAATGTGTCCGGAGAAAAGACAGCTGAAGGATTATGGAAGAAGCTCCATGATCTATATGAGAAGAACACGACATCAAACAAAGTGTTCTTGATGAAGAAGCTTTATAATCTCAAAATGAAGGAGGGTGCTTCAATTGCTGAGCACTTGAATGCATTTAATATTATTACTAATCAGCTTGCCTCTGTTAAAATCATTTTAGATGATGAAATTAGAGCTATTTTGCTAATGTGTTCTATGCCAGATAGCTGGGAAAATTTAATTGTAGCTATGAGCACTTCAACAACTGCAGGGACCCTGAAGTTTGATGATGTCAGCAGTAGTTTAATGAATGAGGAACTACGACGCAAGTCAATTGCAGAAAACCAGGGAGGAGAAGCTCTAGCTCTAGCTGATCGTGGTAGGAGAATGGATCGAGGCCGACAAGGGCGATCAAGATCGAGAGGCCAATCAAAATCAAGGAGAGGAAGGATCATCTGCTTTCATTGTGGCAAACCCGGGCACATGAAGAAAGAATGTCGATTTTGGAAGAAAGGACAAAAGGATCAGAGACCATCTAATACAAATCACAAGTCATCCAGCACAAATGAAGGTGAGACCATTGTTATAGCCATAGATGGTGATGTGTTGTTTACTGTTTCAGTAGAGGATGCATGTGTATATACATCTAGCAGTAGCTTTGATTGGATCCTTGACTCTGAGGCATCTCACCATGTAACCCCATGCAAAGATAGTTTTGTTTCATATAATCCTAGTGATTATGGTAGAGTGCATTTGGGGAATAATCATTTTTGCAGTATTGTTGGAGTGGGATATGTCCAGATCAAGATGAAAGATGGACAAGATATATTGTTGAAATAGGTCAGGAATGTACCAGAAATGCGCATGAGTTTAATCTCTATGGGATGACTGGATGATGAAGGCTATTCGATAAGCTTTGGAAAAGGAGGCTGGAAAATTAGCAAAGGTGCATTGGTCGTGGCCAAAGGACCCAAGACAGGAACATTATACACATTGAAGACACTGATAGGAAAATCAGATTTGGCTGCTGTCACAAAAGAAGGAAATTCAGCAGATCTGTGGCATAAGCGTTTGGGTCACATGAGCGAGAAGGGCTTAAAAATCCTTCTTGGTAAAAATTTATTGCCAGGTTTGAAATCCTACAATATTGATCTTTGTGAGCATTGTATATATGGTAGACAAAGAAGGGTTTCATTCCTTAGAGGTGGCCATGACAAAAAGAAAAATGTGTTAGAATTGGTACACTCAGATGTGTTTGGGCCTGTTAACATCAAATCATTAGGAGGAAAATCATATTTTGTAACATTTATAGATGATGCATCTAGGAAGGTTTGGGCATATCCTATTAAAAGTAAAAGTGAAGTGTTTGGAATATTTCAAAAATTCCATGTTGCTGTTGAAAGAGATACTAACAAATTGCTAAAGTGCTTAAGAATAGATAATGGTGGAGAATATTGCTCAAATGCATTTAAGGAATATTGTAACAGGTTTGGCATAAAGCGTGAGAAGATTGTGCCTGGTACTCCTCAACGGAATGGTCTTGCAGAAAGGATGAATCACACCATTATGCAAAAGGTGCGAAATATGTTGTCCAATTCCGGTTTGGAGAAGAATTTTTGGGCTGAAGCAGTCAAGACCACTTGCTACCTCATAAATAGATCTCCAATTACAGCCTTGGATGGCAGTATCCCTGAAGAAGTTTGGACTGGTAAGAATTTATTGGATGTGAAGCATTCATACATATTCCCAAAGAAAATAGAACTAAGCTAGATGATAAATCTATGAAATGCATTTTTTTGGGATATGCGGATGAAGATTTTGGTTATCGTCTATGGGATCCAATAAAACATAAAATTATTAGAAGCAGGGATGTTATATTTAATGAGTCAGAAATGTTCAAGAGGACTGTAGGTGAGTTGGAGGTCAAGAAGGTTATTGACAAGTTTGAAGAGCAGTAGGAAAACATACCACCAATACAAGAAAATGAACAGAAAAGTCAGGAGCATGAAGAAAAACAATTGGAAAATGATGAACAACAAGAAGAAGGAATCTTGCAGGAACCTTTACAAGAGAGTCAACATGATAATGCACTGCCACAGTTGATTCACAGTTCTTCTAGGCCTCATAAGCCTTCACAAAGGTATCCTCCTTCAAACTATATTTTGTTGACTGATGAAGGTGAACCTAATTGTTTTCAAGAAGCTTGTAAAGTCGATCACAGTAAAGAATGGAAGAAAGCAATGGAAGAAGAAATGAACTCTTTGCACGAAAATAAAACTTGGGAGTTGGTAAACCTCCCAAAAGGTGGAAAGGCTCTACAAAACAAATGGGTTTACAGAATTAAGCATGAAGGTGACGAAAAGAAGGAGAGGTATAAAGAAAGGTTGGTGGTGAAAGGTTTTTCCCAAAAAGAAGGTATTGACTTCATTGAAATTTTCTCACCTGTTGTTAAAATGTCATCCATTAGAGTCATTCTTGGTCTAGTTGCTACTTTAGACCTAGAATGTAAATAGTTAGATGTAAAAACTGCATTCCTTCATGGTGAATTGGAGGAAGAAATTTATATGGAGCAGTCAGAAGGCTTCATAGAAAAAGGAAAAGAAGGCCTTGTTTGTAGGTTGAAGAAGAGTCTCTATGGGTTGAAACAGGCACCTCGACAATGGTATAAGAAATTTGATTCATTCATGTTGGAACATGGTTTTCAGAGGTTGGAAGCTGACCATTGTGTTTATATCAAGAGGTATGATCAAGGAAAGTATATCACATTATTGTTATATGTGGATGACATGTTGATTGTTGGGCAAGATAAGAATAAGATTAATAGGTTGAAGAAAGATCTGTGTAGCAAATTTGCAATGAAGGAATTGGGACCAGCACAACAGATATTGGGCATGTGGATTATGTGTGATAGAAAAAACAAAAGTTTGTGGTTGTCACAAGAAAAATATATCAAGAAGGTGCTTGACAGGTTTAATATGAATGATGCCAAGCCAGTTGGTACACCCCTTGCAGCCCACTTCAAGCTAAGCACTGAATTATGTCCTAGTGATGACAAGGAGAAGGAAGAGATGAGCAGGATTCCTTATGCTTCAGCAGTTAGCAGTTTGATGTATGCCATGGTATGCACACGACCAAACATTGCATATTCAATGGGAGTAGTGAGTAGGTTCCTTGCCAATCCAAGCAAACAACATTGGCAAGCAGTAAAATGGATTTTGAGGTATCTCAAGGGTACTAGTCATTATTGTTTTTGTTTTGGTCATGATGAGATTATGCTTGAAGGATTTATAGATGCGGATATGTGTTGTTGGGAAAAGTATCTATTCAGAATGCCCCTATCCCACTCTAAGGTGTGATAGTGCCTTAGCAACAAACGAGGAAAAACTACTTGAGTGTTCTTCTTTATGAGATGTAAATGAAGAGGAAGGATGCAACTAACCTGTGTCTTTCGCTAGTTTGTTGATCCAATCGCTCCTCTCTTCAATAGCTCTCAGCTCCCTGCTCCCTTACTGGCCCAGCTTCACCAAATTCCTGCAAGATCACAAGAGAGAGAAACTACACGAAGATATAGATATACATTCATAAAAAGCTCAGGATCAGATTAAGCTAAACATGCAAGTATAACAAAACATCATTGATACACAGCATGTAGGAGAAACTCAAATAATTTTATTGATATGATAAGAAAGTCCAAGAGGAGATACAACCAAGTGAGTCCCGATCCAGCATCTACCTCCCAGCAAAGGAATCCCTTCCTCTCCTCCAACAAAGCATAAATCACCCAATGTACTAATCTCTATCTCAAACCAACAGCAATTCTCTGTAAAGTACAAAATTCTAGCCTCCGAATCTCTGGGATGAGGGATCCATATATAGATGTAAGCAGAGAGGATGAGTCAGCTTATGTTTTGACTTGTGGCTTCTCTCTGTCAGTTCTTGCTTCCACTTGGAGACTGAGAGCCTCTTACTCATCACTTGGTCGAATTCAGTGAGGCAAGTGTCATTGGAGAAGATTCTGGAAGCTTCCATGGTCTTTCCACCCCGTTGAATGACTCTGCCACTTGTCATTTGCCGCTCAACGCACCCTGGTAGTGCATTCACCTGCGTTGCAACACACCTAGCCAGTGTATTTGGGTGCTTTGCAACGCAGGCAGCTAGTGGAGCCTCTGAAATGATCCTGATTTGACTAGTTTTGAGTAGTTTTTGGTGGAGAACTTCTGGGAGAAGCTGTCATTGGTTGACCTTGTTCCTTTAGGAGCTAAAGATTTTGTTACAGCTCCTAAAGGAACAAGGTCAACCAATGACAGCTTCTCCCAGAAGTTCTCCACCAAAAACTACTCAAAACTAGTCAAATCAGGATCAATTCAGAGGCTCCACTAGCTGCCTACGTTGTAAAGCACCCAAATACACTGGCTAGGTGCGTTGCAACGCAGGTGAATGCACTACTAGGGTGCGTTGAGCGGGAAATGACAAGTGGCAGAGTCATTCAACGAGGTGGAAAGACCATGGAAGCTTCCAGAATCTTCTCCAATGACACTTGCCTCACTGAATTCGACCAAGTGATGAGTAAGAGGCTCTCAGTCTCAAAGTGGAAGCAAGAACTAACAGAGAGAAGCCACAAATCAAAACATAAGCTGACTCATCCTCTCTGCTTACATCTATATATGGATCCCTCATCCAGAGATCCAGAGGCTGGAATTTTGTACTTTGCAGAGAATTGTTGTTGGTTTGAGATAGAGATTAGTACATTGGGTGATTTATGCTTTGTTGGAGGAGAGGAAGGGATTCCTTTGCTGGGAGGTAGATGCTGGATCGGGACTCACTTGGTTGTATCTCCTCTTGGACTTTCTTATCATATCAATAAAATTATTTGAGTTTCTCCTACATGCTGTGTATCAATGATGTTTTGTTATACTTGCATGTTTAGCTTAATCTGATCCTAAGCTTTTTATGAATGTATATCTATATCTTCGTGTAGTTTCTCTCTCTTGTGATCTTGCAGGAATTCGGTGAAGCTGGGCCGGTAAGGGAGCAGGGAGCTGAGAGCTATTGAAGAGAGGAGCGATTGGATCAACAAACTAGCGAAAGACACAGGTTAGTTACATCCTTCCTCTTCATTTACATCTCATAAAGAAGAACACTCAAGTAGTTTTTCCTCGTTTGTTGCTAAGGCACTATCACACCTTAGAGTGGGATAGGGGCATTCTGAATAGATACTTTTCCCAACAACAAAATGGCAACTCCGCTGGGGATCGTATCTAGTTAGTTTATTTGTGTTTCTATTGTTGTTCTTCTCATAAACTTAGGAGTGGCGAATCAAACTGCATTTGCCATTTACAAATGCAAAGTAGAGATCTGCTACTCTAGTCCATTCACTGGGCCTATTTATGATCTGAACAGCTGATCCACAAATGCTCTAATTGCCCTTTGTGATAGCTTTTAGTCCTCCTTTAAATCATCCCTCTAATTGTACCTTGTTGATAGCTTTTATCCGGCCAAAAACCTTAGATCAAACTGCAAACCGTGACCCAGAACCCGGAGACAATTCTCGTTTCTGCTTCAGCGCAGGCTCTGTGAAGAGACTCTGCATTTCAACGCAGGTCCCGAGAGGGCTACCTGCGCTGCAATTCAGTTTCTCTGTGCAACAGGTGCGCTGATCAGCCTTTGCCCTGTGCAGCTGTGGTTCTTTGCTTCTTTTTGTTCAGTTTTATCTTTGATTTTTGCAGCCTGTTATCAGTGAGTGTACCTATCTGAAAACCCCTTTTCTTTGCCTTAATTCCGCCTCAGTTGTATAAAAGAAACTGTATTTGTTTTTTTGTATTTGTTACATCATTTGCAATTTCCCATTACAAAAGTAAACTAGTCATACTGTCGCCCTTAGATCTAGACCTGTCGTAAGTGTCGTTTTGATCTTAGGAGTGAGTTTGTTTGCTGTTGACAGTTGATTCCGCTTTTACTTTTGTCTTTTGGTTTGAATTTATGAATTTCTAGTGTCGAAACAAGTGTTTATTTCAAAATCATAAAGTGTCGTAATCGTCTCTACTTTGTTGATTTCGAAAAAGAAGCTTGTTTGTGTTTTTCACCTGAAATCGAATTCAAATTTGTACAACAACTTTCTTTTTAGGCATCAATATTAAGAAAGTGAAAACAAATACATTCACAAGTGCATTTGTATTTTGACAGTTTGTATGGATTGATTTAGGAAAAGTGCATTTACAGTGTGCTCTTTGCTCTTTGAGAAAAGATTGTGTCTTTCTTTTCCCCTTGTAGCTAGGATTTTCATTGTTGAAAAGAGATAAATGCTTGCTTATCATCTTTAGACTGCATTTAGGAATTGTATCTACATCTCGTGGTGATCCAAAAAGGCAAACTTCTAAGAAAGATCAACCTAAAATAAATTGAATGAACTTAACAATGCTTTGTAACTTAACGCACAACATAGAGGTCTAGGCTAGAGACGTGTTCCGGCGTTGTAAAACCTGGTAATTGTTGCCTCACTGATGGTTGGGTGATTCCTCCTGAGAGACAACAAGTGCCAGTACGGATTGTGCTCCCACGTACCATCGAGTATATATTGGGAGACCCCTATAGGCATAAAACCTTTATCCATAGGAAGCTGTGTCAGCCGCCCTACTGATCGCAATGCACTGAACACAGCATTCGAGAAGATTGACCGCCCGTACCTTAAAAAGTATTCTGCAGTTTTGCGAAAAGTTTGGCACACCCTCTACCTAGAACTCCAGAGCAGTCCCTTTCGTTCCTTTTCAGACTCCTTAACGGAAAAGGTCCATCTGAGCACTTGTCACTTCAGGCTCATTAAAAATCGAAGGAGACTAGAGTCATCTTTTGCTTTTTCTCGACTCTTTAAAATTGAAAAAGCAAGTTGTGTCCAAGCATCGTTAAAATTTATTTTAAACGGAATATTCATGTACCCTTTTCCTGCGTTGATCTTTAGGTTGAGAAAATGGAGCCTACCAACCAAGGAATTTCCCTTGGTGGAAATCCTAGTCCCTTCTCCTCTTGGGGAGATGTTGGTGCACCCCATATGGCCACATTGTCGCTTCCAGGACTGACAATTGGCTTGCCGGTCTGGCTCTTCTCAACCAATGTCGTTCAGAACACCACTATTCCTGAACAGTCGAATCAGCAGTTAGACTAGTCCAGAGTTACCCACCAGCCTTCTACTTCCTCTAATTCTTCCTCTCCTCCTTCCTCTTCGTTTGATGGGGCTGGCAAAGCCAAAAGTCAAGTTCCTAAGGAGAAGGAGGAAAAGAAGAAGAAAGAGAAGAAGAAGAAGGAGCCAAAAGCGACTGGGGGCAAATGAGTGTCGTCTAACGAAAATCCACACACTGCACTGACCAGGCCTAAATCGCCATGTGTCATTTGCAAGGGAGACCACTTTCACAGAGATTGTCCCTGCATCCCTCGGATACTAAGGGACTGGTCTCCCCGTTTGCACAATCCGGTGGCGTCAACCTCTGATAGCCATGTTGAAAGCACACCGTCAACTAGCGAAAGTGAAGTTCCAAGACAAAAAGGGAGAGCTAGACCTCCCTGTAGACTGTGCGAAGGCGACCATGCCCTCCACCATTGTCCCTTCTTAGACGAGGCTAAAAGAGTCTTGGAAGATCGTCCGGTTTCGCCGTTACGACTTCCTCCTGGATATAAAAAACTCTTGCCGAGTCCTTCGTTAGTTGAGAATCTAGCTGGCCTGCTCAAGTGGTCAGCTGAAGTGTCTATCATTGAAGATAAACCAACTGAATCCATACTAGACGAAAGTCAAAAGGTTGAGACGACAGTTGACCCAGTCTTGCCTTCAGAGGTTTTATCTTTGAATGATACAGTCAATGAAGAGGATAAGGATGACACCGTCCAAATTCTCTTCATCAACACAAACTCCGACGAACACGGGGGCAATCCACCCACTCCTTTATCGCAGGAAGGAAGTTCGTCAGAGCGATACCCGGCCGTCTACTCGGTCCCACCTCCAAGCAACCTAGTTGTCTCCTTCGACTGGAATCAACTAGGCAGACCCCGTTTACTAGCAAGCATACCATTCAGAATTATCGTCCAAATATATAGAATGGTCATGGCTGGTACCATCGTAGATGAGGGGGCATCTGTGAGTATCCTTTCCTCTACTGCTTGGAAAGCGCTCGGTTCGCCATCGCTTTTGCCTGAGATGAGAAATCTGACAGGCTTTGATAAAGGAACCAGTCGACCTTTAGGGATCCTCCCCAATGTTCCCATAACATTGAAAGGGAAGACCATTCAAATGAACGTGATGGTCGTTCAAGGACCCTTGGATTATAACCTACTCCTTGGACGAGACTATATTTATTGCATGGGAGCCATCGTCTCCTCACTCTTTAGAGTAATGTGTTTTCCGCACGAAGGAAGAGTGGTCAAGCTCGTGGACTAGCTTTCATTTCCCGGATCACGCATCGCAAATAGTCATATACCATCCCTAAATGGTCTCTTCACGCAAGAAATGTCTCAACCCACGGTCCGTCCTCCCGATGAGCGCGAGTAATTCAGAGGGATATCACTGGAACCCAGGGGGCATGCGTCCTGGTCTGCTTCGGCAGGAAAACTTTGGGTATAGGGTAGGTTTCCACGGGAAAGTATGACTAGTCCATACCCCGTCCGTGATTGGAAGAGGGGTTGTTCTAGAATAAGATTCTTTTGTCAAAGTTATGTGTTTGGCGCTCGTTGTCACTCACCTTTGTCTATCTCGGTAGACATCGCCGAAGAAGTGTTTTGTTTGAAAGATTAATAGAACAATCTTTGGGTAACCTGAAAGAGGTAGGCCTCTCTCGGTAAAACAATTGTTTTGGCGGAAGTGAAGTAGAGGTAACCTTGAAACTCTGTTTTATACCTGGGGGCATGCAAACCTTTTGGAGTGCACACAAGGGGCGGCTATTTATTTTTTTAAATTTTTAGGTCCTCCCTTTAAACCCGTAGGTCTAACCCTTTAAACTCGTAGGATTAGTCGTTTCCGAACTTGCATAACGAAAGGATGTGGGGCATAGCTTTGTAAGGCGCAAGCTCCATAAAAAATGGCATCTTACATGAGACATTCTTATCATATGACTAGATTATCGAGCAGTTTTAGCACATAGTTCATGCTCGTTAAAAAATAAACATAAGATCGAGCAAGTGTTTCAATCCACGTTTAAGCTCGTTAAAAAATGAACTATCCTCCGGTAAATAACCACCGTGAATGTAACTTTATCAGCCATTAAAGCCTTGGTCGTGTTTGCACTGTCACCTCCACTTTTCCATTGGCCGATCATTCACCTCCATTTGACTGTTTACCCATTTTGAGGAACAGCTGCGAAGAGTGATTTCACTAGCCATCCTTGTGACCTGCCGTGATTGGAAAATTCCAACCCTTACCTGGAATCAGCTGCTACCCGTTTTATCACTCGTTCCTCAAAAGACGAGTCTTCTTTAAGCTCTTTTCATCTGACTGGTAAAATATGAAAAGATTGCCGAGTTTTGGCCTTCCAGCTCGTTAAAGCGACCGGAAGAGCTATCCCTCCTCTAGATTTTAATCTTTTTGGACCTGAGGGATTATTGCACAAAAAGATCGAGCGTTTGTGTTGTTCGGCTCGTTAAAACTATCGAAAATTCATCCCTTCTGTATTGTTTTATACTTTTTCGGACTTAAGGGATTAGATGACGAAAAAGGAATTTTGGAGTTAACTTTACGTACCTTTTCAGACTCTCTAAAAATGAAAAGGACCGAGTTATCTTTGTCGTTAGACTCGTTAAAAACATTAATAGCGACAAACTTGTCTTTAGACGAGAACGAGTTTCACTATCGGTAGGCTCGTTAAAACATAGCGATGGGTTTGCCCGAAGGGCAAATTATAGAACAAGCATATGTTATCCTCCTCAAGCTTGACAAAAATAAAGAGGTACTGGTCAGCAATGACTGGGGAAAAATTGGGAAGAAACTCAAAGAACTTTTATTGGTAGCAAGTCGCTCTTGAACATGACACTTCCACTCCGTGCCTGAGTCGGGTTGGGTTGTTTCATTCACCGGTCACATCACCATGGTCTCGCCATACCATCCACCTTTGGGGTAAATGCTACCAATCCATCATATAAGTGTCGCCGATATGTTCAAGAGAAGTCATGCAGAGAAGTCAACCATGTCCCATCCACTACCATACATTATACTTCATTCTTTCATGACCGCCACCCTGAACCATATATCATCAGATCGTTTTCACCTCCATCAAAATCATTTGCTCCGTTCCATGTCATTGATGTGGGATACATCAAGGCCCTCCTTTGACGGATCGCTTCTTGTCGACATCAGCTCATTATCCAAAAAGTTGATCTAGGAACACCCCTTCAGTACTTTGAAGCTTGCATACCTCAATGGCAAGTTTCTCACTTCCGGTGACAGGTATACCTCAATGACCTTCGACCGAAAGATTTTGAGTGGTGTTCGACGCCAAGTCCTTTATTCACACCACGTGAATTGTACTGCAGTACCTTGAGGGTCATTATCATTATCGGTGATTCCTCTCGCGCTTGTTAACAATTTACATCATTGACTGGTAATCAAGCGATGTCTTTCCATGTTCGACTTCAAAACATTTCTCACATGGATCGACTTGTACTTAGAGTGAAGATGGGACGAGATTGAAGACCCCGGATCTAGTTTCATCCATCCGGGCTGCAATATATATTCAGGAAAAATAAAGACATTGACATGTACATCATTACAGCACAGATAATCATCCTACCAAAAGGATGATGATTTCATCAGAATCATCAGTCTACCATCAGACGATTGTCTGTCCCATGTACATAAAAATGAATTTATAAAGTTGAGCATGGGAATGCCCGCCTCAGCTAGATCATGAAAACAGTATGAAAAATAATGTATTGTATTGTATCTTGTTACAGGTCTCCTCCCAGCATTGAAAGAACTTCAGATCCTCCTAATAAAGCATTTCACCCGATAAACGGCCTCATACTTTAGGGGGCAACTGTTATAGACATTTTTGTGCCTTACAGCTTTGAGCATGAAATGTCCATAATCCAAGGGATCCAAAGTCCCTAAAGATGTTGTTACAGCTCCTAAAGGAACAAGGTCAACCAATGACAGCTTCTCCCAGAAGTTCTCCACCAAAAACTACTCAAAACTAGTCAAATCAGGATCAATTCAGAGGCTCCACTAGCTGCCTGCGTTGCAAAGCACCCAAATACACTGGCTAGGTGCATTGCAACGCAGGTGAATGCACTACTAGGGTGCGTTGAGCGGGAAATGAAAAGTGGCAAATTCATTCAACGAGGTGGAAAGACCATGGAAGCTTCCAGAATCTTCTCCAATGACACTTGCCTCACTGAATTCGACCAAGTGATGAGTAAGAGGCTCTCAGTCTCCAAGTGGAAGCAAGAACTGACAGAGAGAAGCCACAATTCAAAACATAAGCTGACTCATCCTCTCTGCTTACATCTATATATGGATCCCTCATCCCAGAGATCCAGAGGCTCGAATTTTGTACTTTGTAGAGAATTGTTGTTGGTTTGAGATAGAGATTAGTACATTGGGTGATTTATGCTTTGTTGGAGGAGAGGAAGGGATTCCTTTGCTGGGAGGTAGATGCTGGATCGGGACTCACTTGGTTGTATCTCCTCTTGGACTTTCTTATCATATCAATAAAATTATTTGAGTTTCTCCTACATGCTGTGTATCAATGATGTTTTGTTATACTTGCATGTTTAGCTTAATCTGATCCTGAGCTTTTTATGAATGTATATCTATATCTTCGTGTAGTTTCTCTCTCTTGTGATCTTGCAGGAATTCGGTGAAGCTGGGCCGGTAAGGGAGCAGGGAGCTGAGAGCTATTGAAGAGAGGAGCGATTGGATCAACAAACTAGCGAAAGACACAAGTTAGTTACATCCTTCCTCTTCATTTACATCTCATAAAGAAGAACACTCAAGTAGTTTTTCCTCGTTTGTTGCTAAGGCACTATCACATCTTAGAGTGGGATAGGGGCATTCTGAATAGATACTTTTCCCACTCGCTCAGCGCACCCTGGTAGTGCATTTAGGTGCGTTGCAACGCACCTAGCTAGTGTACTGGGGTGCATTGCAACGCAGGCAGCTAGTAGAGCATCTGAATTGACCCTGAATTGACTGATTCTAAGTGGTTTTTGGTGGAGAACTTCTGGGAGAAGCTGTCATTGGTTGACCTTGTTCCTTTAGGGGCAGGAAAAACACTTTTAGGGACTTTGGATCCCTTGGATTATGGACATTTCATGCTCAAAGCTGTAAGGCACAAAAATGTCTATAACAGTTGCCCCCTAAAGTATGAGGTCGTTTATCGGGTGAAATGCTTTATTAGGAGGATCCGAAGTTCTTTCAATGCTAGGAGGAGACCTGTAATAAGATACAATACAATACATTATTTTTCATACTGTTTTCATGATCTAGCTGAGGCGGGCATTCCCATGCTCAGCTTTATAAATTCATTTTTATGTACATGGGACAGACAATCGTCTGATGGTAGACTGATGATTCTGATGAAATCATCATCCTTTTGGTAGGATGATTATCTGTGCTGTAATGTTGTACATGTCAATGTCTTTATTTTTCCTGAATATATATCGCAGCCCGGATGGATGAAACTAGATCTGGGGTCTTCAATCTCGTCCGATCTTCACTCTAAGTACAAGTCGATCCATGTGAGAAATGTTTTGAAGTCGAACATGGAAAGACATCGCTTGATTACCAGTCAATGATGTAAACTGTTAACAAGCGCGAGAGGATTCACCGATAATGATAATGACCCTCAAGGTACTACAATACAATTCACGTGGTGTGAATAAAGGACTTGGTGTCGAACACCACGCAAAATCTTTCGGTCGAAGGTCATTGAGGTATACCTGTCGCCGGAAGTGAGAAACTTGCCATTGAGGTATGCAAGCTTCAAAGTACTGAAGGGGTGTTCCTAGATCAACTTCTTGGATAATGAGCTGATGTCGACAAGAAGCGATTCGTCAAAGGAGGGCCTTGATGTATCCCACATCAATGACACGGAAGGGAGCAAATGATTTTGATGGAGGTGAAAATGATCTGATGATATATGGTTCAGGGTGGCGGTCATGAAAGAATGAAGTATAATGTATGGTAGTGGATGGGACACGGTTGACTTCTCTGGATGACTTCTCTTGAACATATCGGCGACACTTATATGATGGATTGGTAGCATTTACCCCAAAGGTGGATGGTATGGCGAGACCATGGTGATGTGACCGGTGAATGAAACAACCCAACCCGACTCAGGCACGGAGTGGAAGTGTCATGTTCAAGAGCGACTTGCTACCAATAAAGGTTCTTTGAGTTTCTTCCCAATTTTTTCCCAGTCATTACTGACCAGTACCTCTTTATTTTTGTCAAGCTTGAGGAGGATAACATATGCTTGTTCTATAATTTGCCCTTCAGGCAAACCCATCGCTATGTTTTAACGAGCCTAGCGATAGTGAAACTCGTTCTCATCTAAAGACAAGTTTGTCGCTATTAATCTTTTTAACGAGTCTAACGACAAAGATAACTCGGTCCTTTTCATTTTTAGAGAGTCTGAAAAGGTACGTAAAGTTAACTCCGGAATTCCTTTTTCGTCATCTAATCCCTTAAGTCCGAAAAAGTATAAAACAATACAGAAGGGATGAATTTTCGATAATTTTAACGAGCCGAACAAAACAAGCGCTCGATCTTTTTGTGCAATAATCCCTCGGGTCCAAAAAGATTAAAATCTAGAGGAGGGATAGCACTTCCGGTCGCTTTAACAAGCTGGAAGGCCAAAACTCGGTAATCTTTTCATATTTTACGAGTCAGATGAAAAGAGGTTAAAGAAGACTCGTCTTTTGAGGAACGAGTGATAAAATGGGTAGCAGCTGATTCCAGGTAAGGGTTGGAATTTTCCAAGCACGGCAGTGTCACAAGGATGGCTAGTGAAATCACTCTTCGCAGCTGTTCCTCAAAATAGGTAAACAATCAAATGGAGGTGAATGATCGGCCAATGGAAAAGTGGAGGTGACGGTGCAAACACGACCAAGGCTTTAATGGCTGATAATGTTACATTCACGGTGGTTATTTACCGGAGGATAGTTCTTTTTTTAACGAGCTTAAACGCGGGTTGAAACACTTTCTCGATCTTATGTTTATTTTTTAACGAGCATGAACTATGTGCTAAAACTGCTCGATTATCCAGTCATATGATAAGAATGTCTCATGCAAGATGCCATTTTTTATGGAGCTTGCGCCTTACAAAGCTATGCCCCGCATCCTTTCATTATGCAAGTTCGGAAACGACTAATCCTACGAGTTTAAAGGGTTAGACCTACGGGTTTAAAGGGAGGACCTAAAAATTTTAAAAAATAAATAGCCGCCCCTTGCTTGCACTCCAAAAGGTTTGCATGCCCCCAGGTATAAAACAGAGTTTCAAGGTTACCTCTACTTCACTTCCGCCAAAACAATTGTTTTACCGAGAGAGGCCTACCTCTTTCAGGTTACCCAAAGATTGTTCTATTAATCTTTCAAACAAAACACTTCTTCGGCGATGTCTACCGAGATAGACAAAGGTGAGTGACAACGAGCGCCAAACACATAACTTTGACAAAAGAATCTTATTCTAGAACAACCCCTCTTCCAATCACGGATGGGGTACGGACTAGTCATACTCTCCCGCGGAAACCTACCCTATACCCAAAGTTTTCCTGCCGAAGCAGACCAGGACGCATGCCCCCCTGGGTTCCAGTCATATCCCTCCGAATTACTCATGCTCATCGGGAGGACGGACCGTGGGTTGAGACATTTCTTGCGTGAAGAGACCATTTAGGGATGGTATATGACTATTTGCGATGCGTGATCCGGGAAATGAAAGCTGGTCCACGAGCTTGACCACTCTTCCTTCGTGCAGAAAACACATTACTCTAAAGAGTGAGGAGACGATGGCTCCCATGCAATAAATATAGTCTCGTCCAAGGAATAGGTTATAATCCAAGGGTCCTTGAACGACCATCACGTTCATTTGAACGGTCTTCCCTTTCAATGTTATGGGCACATTGGGGAGGATCCCTAAAGGTCGACTGGTTCCTTTATCAAAGCCTGTCAGATTTCTCATCTCAGGCAAAAGCGATGGCGAACCGAGCGCTTTCCAAGCAGTAGAGGAAAGGATACTCACAGATGCCCCCTCATCTACGATGGTACTAGCCATGACCATTCTATATATTTGGACGATAATTCTGAATGGTATGCTTGCTGGTAAACGGGGTCTACCTAGTTGATTCCAGTCGAAGGAGACAAATAGGTTGCTTGGAGGTGGGACCGAGTAGACGGCCGGGTATCGCTCTGACGAACTTCCTTCCTGCGATAAAGGAGTGGGTGGATTACCCCCGTGTTCGTCGGAGTCTGTGTTGATGAAGAGAATTTGGACAGTGTCATCCTTATCCTCTTCAGTGACTGTATCATTCAAAGATAAAACCTCTGAAGGCAAGACCGGGTCAACTGCCGTCTCGACCTTTTGACTTTCGTCTGGTATGGATTCAGTTGGTTTATCTTCAATGATAGACGCTTCAGCTGACCACTTGAGCGGGCCAGCTGGATTCTCAACTAACGAAGGACTCGGCAAGAGTTTTTTATACCCAGGAGGAAGTCGTAACGGCGAAACCGGACGATCTTCCAAGACTCTTTTAGCCTCGTCTAAGAAGGGACAATGGTGGAGGGCATGGTCGCCTTCGCACAGTCTACAGGGAGGTCTAGCTCTCCCTTTTTGTCCTCGAACTTCACTTTCGCTAGTTGACGGTGTGCTTTCAACATGGCTATCAGAGGTTGACGCCACCAGATTGTGCAAACGGGGAGACCAGTCCCTTAGTATCCGAGGGATGCAGGGACAATCTCTGTGAAAGTGGTCTCCCTTGCAAATGACACATGGCGATTTAGGCCTGGTCAGTGCAGTGTGTGGATTTTCGTTAGACGACACTCGTTTGCCCCCAGTCGCTTTTGGCTCCTTCTTCTTCTTCTCTTTCTTCTTCTTTTCCTCCTTCTCCTTAGGAACTTGACTTTTGGCTTTGCCAGCCCCATCAAGTGAAGAGGAAGGAGGAGAGGAAGAATTAGAGGAAGTAGAAGACTGGTGGGTAACTCTGGACTGGTCTAACTGCTGATTCGACTATTCAGGAATAGTGGTGTTCTGAATGACATTGGTTGAGAAGAGCCAGACCAGCAAGCCAATTGTCAGTCCTAGAAGCGACAATGTGGCCATATGGGGCGCACCAACATCTCCCCAAGAGGAGAAGGGACTAGGATTTCCACCAAGGGGAATTCCTTGGTTGGTAGGCTCCATTTTCTCAACCTAAAGATCAACGCAGGAAAAGGGTATGAATATTCCGTTTAAAATAAATTTTAACGACGCTTGGACACAACTTGCTTTTTCAATTTTAAAGAGTTGAGAAAAAGCAAAAGATGACTCTAGTCTCCTTCAATTTTTAATGAGCCTGAAGTGACAAGTGCTCAGATGGACCTTTTCCGTTAAGGAGTCTGAAAAGGAACGAAAGGGACTGCTTTGGAGTTCTAGGTAGAGGGTGTGCCAAACCAATCGCAAAACCGCAGAATAATTTTTAGGGTACGGGCGGTCAGTCTTCTCGAATGCTGTGTTCAGTGCATTGCGATCAGTAGGGCGGCCGACACGGCTTTCTATGGATAAAGGTTTTATGCCTATAGGGGTCTCCCAATATATACTCGACGATACGTGGGAGCACAATCCGTACTGGCACTTATTTTCTCTCAGGAGGAATCACCCAACCATCAGTGAGGCAATAGTTACCAGGTTTTATGACGCCGGAACACGTCTCTAGCCTAGACCTCTATGTTGTGCGTTAAGTTACAAAGCGTTGTTAAGTTCATTCAATTTATTTTAGGTTGATCTTTCTTAGAAGTTTGCCTTTTTGGATCACCACGAGATGTAGATACAATTCCCAAATGCAGTCTAAAGATGATAAGCAAGCCTTTATCTCTTTTCAACAATGAAAATCCTAGCTACAAGGGGAAAAGAAAGACACAATCTTTTCTCAAAGAGCATAGAGCACACTGTAAATGCACTTTTCCTAAATCAATCCATACAAACTGTCAAAATGCCAATGCACATATGCATGTATTTGTTTTCACTTTCTTAATATTGATGCCTAAAAAGAAAGCTGTTGTACAAATTTAAATTCGATTTCAAGTGAAAACACAAACAAGCTTCTTTCGAAATCAAAAAGACGATTACGACACTTTATGATTTTGAAGTAAACACTTGTTTCGACACTAGAAATTCATAAATTCAAACCAAAAGACAAAAGTAAAAGCGTAATCAACTGTCAACAGCAAACAAACTTACTCCTAAGATCAAAACGACACTTACGACAGGTCTAGATCTAAGGGCGACAGTATGACCAGTTTACTTTTGTAATGGGAAACTGCAAATGATGTAGCAAATACACAAAAACAAATACAGTCTCTTTTATAAAATTGAGGTGGAATTAAGGCAAAGAAAAGGGGTTTTCAGATAGGTACACACACTAATAACAGGCTGCAAAAAATAGAGATAAAACTGAGCAAAAAGAAGCAGAGAACCACAGCTGCACAAGGCAAAGGCTGATCAGCGCACCCCTTGCACAGAGAAACTGAATTGCAGCGCAGGTATCCCTCTCGGGACCTGCGTTGAAATGCAGAACCTCTTCACAGAGCCTGCGCTGAAGCAGAAACGAGAATTGTCTCTGGGTTCTGGGTCACGGTTTGCAGTTTAATCTACGGTTTTTGGCCGGATAAAAGCTATCAATAAGGTACAATTAGAGGGATGATTTAAAGGAGGATTAAGAGCTATCACAAAGGGCTGTTAGAGCATTTGTGGATCAGCTGTTCAGATCATAAACAGGCCCAGTAAATGGAATAGAGTAGCAGATCTCTACTTTGCATTTGTAAATGGCAAATGCAGTTCGATTCGGCACTCCTGAGTTTATGAGATGAACAACAATAGAAACACAAATAAACTAACTAGATACGATCCCCAGCGGAGTCGCCAATTTGTTGTTGGGAAAAGTATCTATTCAGAATGCCCCTATCCCACTCTAAGGTGTGATAGTGCCTTAGCAACAAACGAGGAAAAACTACTTGAGTGTTCTTCTTTATGAGATGTAAATGAAGAGGAATGATGTAACTAACCTGTGTCTTTCGCTAGTTTGTTGATCCAATCGCTCCTCTCTTCAATAGCTCTCAGCTCCCTGCTCCCTTACCGGCCCAGCTTCACCGAATTCCTGCAAGATCACAAGAGAGAGAAACTACACGAAGATATAGATATACATTCATAAAAAGCTCAGGATCAGATTAAGCTAAACATGCAAGTATAACAAAACATCATTGATACACAGCATGTAGGAGAAACTCAAATAATTTTATTGATATGATAAGAAAGTCCAAGAGGAGATACAACCAAGTGAGTCCCGATCCAGCATCTACCTCCCAGCAAAGGAATCCCTTCCTCTCCTCCAACAAAGCATAAATCACTCAATGTACTAATCTCTATCTCAAACCAACAGCAATTCTCTGCAAAGTACAAAATTCCAGCCTCCGGATCTCTGGGATGAGGGATCCATATATAGATGTAAGCAAAGAGGATGAGTCAGCTTATGTTTTGACTTGTGGCTTCTCTCTGTCAGTTCTTGCTTCCACTTGGAGACTGAGAGCCTCTTACTCATCACTTGGTCGAATTCAGTGAGGCAAGTGTCATTGGAGAAGATTCTGGAAGCTTCCATGGTCTTTCCACCTCGT
This sequence comes from Pinus tabuliformis, assembly GCA_031772625.1. NCBI lineage: Eukaryota > Viridiplantae > Streptophyta > Pinopsida > Pinales > Pinaceae > Pinus > Pinus tabuliformis. Next base: position 978,027,569 of record CM062807.1, read on the forward strand.
TGAATGACTCTGCCACTTGTCATTTTCCGCTCAACGCACCCTGGTAGTGCATTCACCTGCATTGCAACGCACCTAGCCAGTGTATTTGGGTGCTTTGCAACGCAGGCAGCTAGTGGAGCCTCTGAATTGATCCTGATTTGACTAGTTTTGAGTAGTTTTTGGTGGAGAACTTCTGGGAGAAGCTGTCATTGGTTGACCTTGTTCCTTTAGGAGCTGTAACAACATCTTTAGGGACTTTGGATCCCTTGGATTATGGACATTTCATGCTCAAAGCTGTAAGGCACAAAAATGTCTATAACAATATGGCTGGAGATATGGATACCAGAAAATCCACTACAGGTTATCTGTATACATTTTTAGGTGCAACAGTATCTTGGGTGTCAAGGCTACAAAGAATAGTAGCCCTCTCTATAACAGAAGCAGAGTACATAGCTGCAACAAAAGCTTGTAAAGAGATGTTGTGGATGCAGCAATTCCTAGGAGAGATAGGAATAAAGCAAGACAAGTATGTGTTATATTGTGATAGTCAGAGTGCCATTCACTTGGCGAAAAACCCAGCATTTCATTCAAAAACCAAGCACATTGACTTAAGGTACCATTGGATCTGGCATGTGTTGGAGGAAGAACAGTTATCCTTGGAAAAGATCCATACAGATAGGAACCCTGTTGATATGCTCACTAAGATTCTACCACGAAATAAACATGAGTTATGTAGAGGCATGGTAGGACTCGGTGTGACTTGATTCATGATTCATATTTGGCTTCAAGTGGGAGAATGCTAAGTGTGAAGCCAAATTCACGCAAGATTCTAGATCCTTCTAGATCAAATCTTTCTAGATCTCCACACCGCCATTAGTTTCTAGATATTTCTAGATCTTAACACTGCCATTAGTTTCTAGATCATTCCAGATCTCCATCTGAATCACATACAAGATTCTAGATCCTTCTTCTGCCTCTATAAATTTGTAATTTCTCTGGCCAAGGAAAGAAATCCAAGGCCCAAGCCTGTTATGTAATGCAAAGTGATTTCTGTTCTCCAGTGATTGTTTTATCTATTCTGTTGTTTCTGACTGAGTAATCTTGTTGTTTCTCCATTTGTCTGTCTCTATGAATTATTCTTTGCTATTGTTGTCTAAGTCTCTGAGTATGAATCCACTGTGTGTTATGTATGCTATGATCTAACAGGAAACTGCAATAATTTCAAATCTTCTTTTCGAATTTTCTTCTATAAAAGAGGAGGCACATTCAAGTGTTGTAGATTATGCATCTAGTTGGGTTTTGAATGGGAGGTTGAACTCCAAATCCAATCACATTCTCTTAGATAGTTTACAAAGTTGCACATATTAACCTCCTCTCCCCCTTGAATCATGTGGCTACCAAGTCTTCTTATGAGTGCTACGGTTGGAATAATGTATTCAACTAGACTACAAAAGCAAATTTGTGAAATTTTAATATGTAAATATATTAAGATTATATCATGCATGAATATTATTTACCTATCATAATGAAATTTGGATTATACACAATGGAAATTCTTTTGGATTATGCACAATGGAAATTCTCTAATGATAAGGTTTAGTGAGACACTTCGATGCCATTTAGATATAGGTAAATTGAAATAGGAAAACTATTTTTTTATTTAAAATTATTAAAAACTTACATAATCACATATGGACATTGAGATTTCATAAAGTTGAGAGGTGTTCATTAGTCATCATAGAGCCGCATTGAAAAAAAAAAAAGGATAAATTTCATATGTAATGAATTTATATTATATTAAAGATCATATAGTGTTAATTATAATGTTGGGATACCTAATTTTTTTTATCCAACTCATTATAAGAATGTGGTAATTAATTATCATTTATCATCACATCAAACATATAACATACACTTATAATTGTAGGAGAAGAAATATACACATGCTATGGCATTTGGTTTTAGTTTTCTGAGATTTTATTGTGAGTGTTCCATGCAATTTCAAAATAAGATTCAAGATTTAATAAGTCGTTTGTTGTTATTCTTGTTCTTTTGCGAATTTTTTTAACATAAATCGAATTACTGGTGAAGGGTTAATTTATTATCAAAACTTTACTCTTGAATGACAACATTTTAAAGAAAACATTTCTTGACGAGAAACATAAAGATCCAAAAAAAGACTAAAGAGGAATCCAAATTCCAACCTTCAACACTATGATCTTCACAACAACGTAGGTTCCGAAACTTGTTTCTTTGACCATCTTACAACCCTAGCTACTCCATGAGAATAATACAGCCTACGTTTCTTGGCGAGGGCTAGTTCTGAGGAACATACCCAGTCCTCCGCCTTAGAATGCTGCCAACAATTGTGAGGCCTTGTGAAGTCCTACATGACCATCCTATGGCACTCTAGTGATCGCAATGGCACGTGGTTTTAGATCTGCAGCATGTATGGTCCTTGAGCGCTGAGGGTTATGACCAACTTCGCGTGATATTGTAAGAATAATTATTGCATGTTGTCTTCCTCCGTCGTCACCGCACACCGCCATGACGCTTCAAACTCCAAACAGTCACCATCGCCTGATCACACTCCCTCAACTCATCAAATTTGAAAGGCCAACACTGATTCAAATGCGAAGAGGCAGCACCACCTAGAAAATTATTTGTTTAATTGATGTAACCAACTTAATTTATGCTATAAATAGAAGGGATCAGCGAGGCGGATATCATCCACTCGACTTTCTCATTTGTTGATGGAATTTAGCAGTTCTATCTGCGTTTTAGAGTGTGTCCATCTCTGTTTTTTTAGCATCTGGTATCCGAGCCGAGGTGTTGAGCTGCGAGAATTTGAGAAAGTTCTGATGGTATTTAGTATTTTGACAATGGGCCGCTCTCTGTCCAATTAGGCCATCTCGAAATCTGTGAGAACAATTCCTGGATCCTCCAAGATTTTTGAACTTTCTAAATGTAGTCTATTCACACCATGGATGTCAAAGCTTGCTTGAAATATCTTGAAGATGACAACATCCACCAAGTTTGAAAGTGGTTATTTAATATCTGATTTTTCTCGTGTTGTTAATAGTAGTGGACCGACAAATTATAGGTGGTGAAGGTGACTATAATAGTTGTTATATAGAGCCTCAAGCGTGAAGTATTGGATCATGTAGCTGTAATGAAGTGGTGGTGTGGTTTGAGTATATGCCACTATCTGTCAGCGCTAAGTGGTAGCTAAGGAGCAAGCCACCTGTGTTGGGAAATTCCCGATCATAAAATCCCGATCATAAAACCAAATCTCAGTGCCGCTTGAGTTGAATTTTCATTAAGGTAATATTCCTGCAACATTTTTTCTTGGAAGTTAAGGAATCGAATGTATGCAGGAGGAATATACTGTGTTTTTTTTCAACAAATAAAAGCAACAAAAACACAAGAATTTCTTTATTGATTGTTGTATTGTTCTGAAGTTTTAATCGACAATCTGTTGAAAAGTATTGGGCTCAGTATTGAAGATATTTTGTTTCTCCATCATTTTATATGGTTTATTTTGAAGGATGAGATAGTAATAAAGTAGAATATTGTTTTTTAACATTTAAGTTATTTATAAAAAATGGCTTCAAATACCAATACTCAGTCACTTTCTATTTTAACTAAGAAAAGTTATGATTCCTAGTTTATTTGAATGAGAACATTGTTGTTTTTTTATGATCTTTGGGGATTTCTTACCGATGGGTATCCAAATCCTGCCAATGAGGCAGCAAAGATGGCTCTTACAACTGTTGAATAGATATTGTTGTGAGAGAACAGAAAGAAAGAAAATAAAACTCTTAGCCTTGTTCAACAAGGCTTAGATGACTTGATATTTTAAAAAGTCTCAAATGGAGAATATTTGAAGAAGGCATGGGACACTCTTGAATCCTATTATCAGGGTGTAGTGAAAGTAAAGAATGTCAAGTTGCAGAATTTGAGAAGAGATTTCAAGAATCTGAAAATGAAAGACAGTGAAACTGTGGATGCTTTTATGACTCAAGTCATGAGTGTTGTTAATCAATTGAGACAGTATGGAGAAGACCTCTCAAACAAGAGAGTGATCGAGAAAGTCCTTCGAAGTTTGCCAAAGAAATTTGAAGCGATTTTTGTATCCATAGAAGAGTTCAAGGACACAAGTCAAATGCAAATTGAAGAGTTGACTAGTTTATTTATTGCACATGAATCTAGTATGTCAAGATATGATTATAGCACATTGGAGAATGCCTTTAAAACTTAGCTTCAATTTAATAGAGGAAGAGGTAGAGGAATATTGAGTAATAGAGGAAGAGGCGACAGAGTAGTTGATCAAAGATGTCAGCGATATGAAGCGACTTTTGTATGCATAGAAGAGTTCAAGGACAAAACTCAAATGAAAATTGAAGAGTTGACTGGTTCAATTATTGCACATGAGTCCAGTATGTCAAGATATGATTATAGCACATTGGAGAATGCCTTGAAAACTTAGTTTCAATTTAATAGAGGAAGAGGCAAAGGAAGATCGAGTAATAGAGGAAGAGGCTGTTGGGTTGTGTTATATTCTTTCCACGACTAACCCACGTAGTTAACCGGGGGGTTAGAGGGGAGACGAAGACCCCCTTCGTTGCGCCAATTGTGTAGCAAGGGGTGGGTGGGGGAGAGGGTCAAAAGGGGTTTGAGGCGTACCTGTAACCCCAGAAAATTTTGGTTTTGGACCCTATGTTAGGATGGGCGGACCCACCTATGGTTTCGTGCATGATTTTAGCACATGTTTTTTGACGCGATGGTTTTTAGTCCATGGTATTGGATGCTTCAGCATGTATAAATATGTATTATAACATTGAAAGCAACATAATGAAAAATCAAGCTGGTAGTCCCAGTTTTGGGATCGAGGGGAAATCTCTATGTATATGTGTTTTATGTGTTATGCTCTCGCATTGTTTATTTTCTGTGTTTTAGAATTTGTATGCAGGTAATTTCTGTACGGGGTTAAAACCTACATTTGGTATCAGAGAAGATTTGGCTTTGACGGGATGCCTTTATTGCTAAGGGGTTTCGCTTGGGCTTGTGGTAGACCTTATTCAGTGGGAGATCTACGAGAGCAATTCTGGTGGTGAAAGAAGATGGCAAGAAATGGCAAGATAGAGATCGAGAAATTTAATGGTAAGAGTTTTGAGTTGTGGAAACTCAAGATGGAGGATCTGTTGGTGGATAAAGATCAGTGAATCGCGGTAGATCTGTGTACTAAATCAACGAGAGTGTCCGATGAAGAATAGAAGAAGTTGGATTGGAAGGCAAAGAGCATAATATAATTGTGTGTCTCAAATTTAGTATTGTTGAATGTACCAGGGGAAGCTACAGCAAAGGCTTTGTGGGACAGGTTAGGGACTTTGTACCAATCTAAGTCTCTGGTGAATAAACTGTTCCTGCGGAAAAAGCTGTATAACCTGAGGATGAAAGATGGAGACTCGATGACAGAGTATATGAACGCATTTAATACTGTGGTAAGTCAGTTAGCATCTGTTGATATTAAAATTTCAGATGAAGATAAGTGCATCAGTTTCTTGTGTTCTCTACCAGATTCGTGGGATAGTCTCGTTATTGCAATAGGTAGCAATACAACTGCCTTGCAATTTGATGAAATAGTCTCATCCTTGCTAACGGAGGAGATGAGACGAAAAAATATGGAGAGCCAGAATGGTGATTCCTTGTCTGTACGAGAACGGTCCCAGAACAGAAACAAAAATAAGTCATCGAGTGGGAGATCTAAATCTAGAGGGAGATCTAAATCTCCAGGAAAACCTTTAAAGGTGGTGTGCTGGAAATGCGGAAAGGAAGGGCACTAAAAAAGGAACTGTAAATCTAAAGCTCCTAATAAAGGAAAGGGATCTGATGATGATCCTTCTGCAAAGGCAAAAACCACCTCAAATGAAGGTGGGGATGTGTACTTGGCTTCTTCAAGTACACTTGTAGATCATGAGGCATGGTTGATTGACTCAAGTGCATCATTTCACTTCACTCCCCATAGAGAGTGGTTCTGTGAGTATGAGAAATATTATGGTGCTGATGTCTTCTTGGGGGATGACAAGAAGGCTAGAATCATTGGTTGTGGAAAAGTTAAGTTGAAGCTGCAAGGTGGAATGGTTAGAACACTTCCGGGTGTTCTGCATATTCCTACATTAGTCAGAAATCTGATTTTTGTTAGCAAGCTGGATGATGCAGGTGTAAAAATAATGTTCGAGAAGGATACCTGCAAGATGGTTCGGGGAGCACTGGTATTTATGCGGGGAGTTCGGATTGGAACTCTGTATAATTTGAAAGGTAGCACTGTTGTTGATGGGTGCAATAGTTCTGTGATTCCTGAAAGTGGAGCAGAAAATCTAGTGGTCTGTAGAGAAAAGACCATGTTGTGGCATCATAGGGTTGGACATATTGGAGAAAAGGGCCTTCGAATACTTCATGGTAAAGGTATGGTAGAAGGTATGAGTAATAGCTCTCTGGATTTTGATTTCTGTGAAAATTGTGTATACGAGAAGCAGAATTAGGTGAGTTTCCCCTTTGGTGGTAAAAGGGCAAAACAAATATTAGAGCTTGTGCACAGTGATGTGTTTGGACCTGTGAAGGTTCCATCACTGGGTAAGTCTATGTATTATGTATCATTTATAGATGACATCTCAAGGAATACATGGATATATTTCCTTAAGAAGAAATCTGAAGTCTTTGACAGGTTTAAAGAATTTAAGGCTCTAGTGGAAAACCAGACAAAGAAGAAGATAAAGGTGCTGAGGACAAATAATGGTGGAGAGTTTTGCAGTAAGGAATTTGAAGAATTATGTAAGAAGTGTGGTATATCATGGCAGAAGACTACTCCATATACACCTCAGCAAAATGAAGTTGCAGAAAGAATGAACAAGACATTGATGGAAAGGGCAAGAAGCATGCTCAGTGGTGCTGGGTTAGGACAGGAATTCTGGGTAGAGGTGGTGGATACTGCATGTTACCTGGTCAATAGGTCACCTTCATCAGCGTTGGAGGATAAGACTCCACAAGAGGTATGGACTTTTAAGAAACCCTCTCTTTCACATCTAAGGGTATTTGGATGTGATGCATATGTACATGTTCCAAAGGAGAAACGAACCAAGTTGGATAGTAAATCTGAAAAGTGCATCTTTATTGGGTATAAGGATGGTTTAAAGGGTTATAAGCTTTGAAACCCAGCAACAAGGAAGGTTGTGTACAGCCGAGATGTGGTGTTTAGAGAGGTGAAAGATGTTATTAAACATGAAGTCCAACCAAAGGAACCTGAGAAGATAGAGTTTGAGCTAAAGGAGGAAGAATCAGACTCTACAACAGAGGAGGAATCAGAAGATGAAGAGCCACAAATTCCCAGTGTGAGAATATCAGTTCTAGAAAGAAGGCATTCAGAAAGGTATAGTCCATCTTCTTTCTGTTCAAATTTTGCTTTATCTATTACTAATGATGATCCCAGAACTATGAAGGAAGCAGTAGATTCAGAGGATGGAAAACTCTGGAAAGAGACCATGGTTGATGAAATGGCATCTTTGCACAAAAATGAGGCTTGGGATCTGGTGGAGTTGCCGAATGGAAGGAAACCCATTGGCAGCAAATAGGTGTTCAAAAAGAAAACAAATGTAGAAGGAAAGCTGGAGAAATACAAAGCTTGGTTGGTAGCAAAGGGTTATTCCTAGGTGGCGAGAATTGATTTTGGTGATATTTTTTCTCCTGTTGCCAAGGTAACTTCTATTAGGTTACTTTTATCTGTTGCTTCTGCTTTTGATTTTGAGGTAGAACAGATGGATGTGAAAACAACATTTCTTCATGGGGATCTGGAAGAAGAGATCTACATGAAGCAACCTGAAGGCTTTGCGGTGAAGGGTAAGAAAGAACTGGTATGCAAGTTAAAGAAGTCTCTGTATGGGTTAAAACAGTCACCAAGGATGTGGTATCAGAAATTTGATACATTTATACGGGGACTTGGCTTCATCAGAAGTAAAGCAGATCATTGTGTGTATTTTAAATTAATTGGTGACCGTGTTATTTATCTGGTCTTGTATGTGGATGATATGTTGCTAGTTGGAAATGACAAAGAAATTATCCAGGATTTGAAGACCCAATTGTCCTCCAAATTAAACATGAAAGATCTTGGTGCTGCAAACTATATTTTGGGCATGGAAATTAAAAGAGATTAGGCAAAGAGAAAGCTCTAGTTAAACCAAAGGAACTACGTCGAGACAATATTCATAGGTTTAATATGCAGGATAGTAAACCAATGAAGGTTCCTATTCCTGTAGGTGTGATGTTATCTGTTGAACAGTATCCCGAGACACAAGAAGAGGAAGAGGACATGTCCCGTGTTCCATATGCAAGTGCAGTCAGTAGCCTGATGTATGCAAAGGTCTGTACTAGACCAGACATTGCGCATGTAGTGGGAGTATTGAGAAGGTTTATGTCAAAACCAAGGCAGGAGCATTGGACAGCAGTGAAGCGGGTTTTCAGATATTTGCATGGCACTAGTGATTATGGTTTGTGCTACCAAGGAAGACTAGGATTGAACAAAGTTTTGGATATCCGTGGCTTTGTTGATGCAGACTGGGCTGGAGATCTCGATCAAAGAAGATCTACAAGTGGGTATGTATTTAACCTATTTGGAGGTGCAGCCAGTTGGATGAGTAAGAAACAATCTGTAGTGGCACTATCAAATGTATGTGTTTAACCTATTTGGATGTGCAATCAGTTGGATGAGTAAGAAACAATCTGTAGTGGCATTATCAACTATAGAGGCAGAATACATGGCAGCCACTCATGCAAGCAAGGAAGCAGTTTGGTTGTAGAGATTGTGTTCAAGTATGGGGTTAGTACAGGGAGCTATAAGGATAGAATGTGACAACCAAAGTGCAATTTTCTTGGTAAAGAACCCTGCTTATAATTCAGAGACAAAGCACATTGATGTTCAGTATCAATTTGTGAGGGATATGATAGAAGACAAAAAGGTGTTGCTGGTAAAGGTGGACACTTTGAATAATATTGCAGATGCATTGACAAAATCTGTGAGCTATGAGAAATTCTCCTGGTGTAGAGAAATAATGGGCATTGTAGGGCTGGATAAATGACTAAGATCTCTTGTGCCCCCCCGTGGAAAGAAAAGAACAAGTGGGAGAATGTTGGGTTGTGTTATATTCTTTCCACAACTAGCCCACGTAGTTAACTGGGGGATTAGAGGGGGGGCGCGGCCCCCCTTCGTTGCGCCAATTGTGTAGCAGGGTGGGGGGGGGTCACAGGGGGTTTGAGGCATACCCGTAACCCCACTTTATGGGGTCTGGGTCAGCGGCCCGAAAAATTTTGGTTTTGGACCCTATGTTAGGATGGGCAGAGCCACCTATGGTTTTGTGCATGATTTTCGCACATGTTTTTGGACGCGATGGTTTTCGGTCCATGGTATTGGACATGATGGTTTTCAGTCCATGGTATTGGATGCTTCAACATGTATAAATATGTATTATAACATTGAAAGGAACATAACGAAAAATCAAGCTGGTAGTCCTAGTTTTGGGATCCAGGGGAAATCTCTGTGTATATGTGTTTTATGTGTTATGCTCTCGCATTGTTTATTTTCTATGTTTTAGAATTCGTATGCAGGTAATTTCTGTACGGGGTTAAAACCTACAGAGGTGACAGAGTAGCTGATCAAAGATGTCAGCGATATAAAGATGTCAACAATATACTCCTAATTTAAGGGGGAGTTACAATAGAACCTGTGATTGAGGAAATCAAAGGTATGATATGTTTAAAGTTCAATGTTATTATTACAAAAGATATGGCCATTTTTCTACTAAGTGTTTGAAGAGGCAGGCAGATGTTGGTAAGCAATCTACACACATCTCAGAAGAATTTGAAGATAATCAGAAGCCAATGTTTATGACTTGTAACGTGACTCAAGAATGTTCGAATGATATTTTGTTTTTAGATAGCGGCTGCAACAATCACATGACTAGAAACAAAGATTTGTTTTCCAATCTAGACACCAGTATTCAGTTTGAAGTCAAGTTGGGTAATGATATTAAGGTATGTGTTAAAGGTAAAGGAGTGATTTTTGTTTATACTAGAGATGGTGATAGAAGAACAATTGATGATGTGTATTATGTACCTAGCTTAAAATGAAATTTGTTGAGCATTGGACAATTGATAGAGAAAAGGTATAGAGTGTTCTTCAAGAATAATGTGTACTATCATTGACAAATATCCAAGCAAGAAATTGATAGCAAGAGTAGAAATGACAAAGAATAGGATGTTTCCTCTTATAATGAGAAATGAATTGTCTCCCTCCTTGAATGCTTACAAACTAAGAATTTCGATGAATCGTGGTTATGGCATTTAAGATATGGTCATTTATATTTTGGTGGTCTAGATTTGTTGCAGAAGAAACAGATGGTGAAAGGGTTACCCAATATTCAAAAACCAACAAGCTCATGTGAAATTTGTATACTTGAAAAGCATCATAGACAAAAATTTGTATCTAGAGTTTCATATAGGGTGAAAGCTCCAATGGATATTGTTCACACGAATTTATGTGGACCAATGCAACCACCTTCTTTGGTTGGTAATGTTTACTTTTTAACTTTTATTGATGACTACAATTGAAAAACATGGGTTTATCTTTTGAAACAGAAATCTGAATAATTTTATGTATTTAAAATATTTAAAGCTATGGTTGAAAAGGAAATTGGAAATCATATTAAAATTTTGAGATCAGATAGAGGTGGTGAATATATGCTAAAAAATTTCATTGAGTTTTGTCAATCACATGGAATCAAGAGGCAGTTTACTACATGTTATACTCCACAACAAAATGGAATAGTTGAAAGGAAAAATCAAACTATTATGAATATGGCTTGAAGTATGTTGAAGGAAAAGAATTTTACAAATGAATATTGGGGAGAAGTAGTAGCTTGTGTTGTTTATATTCTTAACATAAGTCTGACTAAGAGCATGAAGGATCAAGTTCCTGAAGAAGCTTGGAATGGTAAGAGTTTTCATATATCTCATTTAAAAAGGAAAAAAGTTGCATTACTTATGCACATGTTCCTAAAGAATTGAGAAGGAAGTTTGATGATTAAAGTGATAAATGTATCTTTATTGGATATAGTGAGGAGTATAAAGCATATACACTTTATAATCCCATCACCAAGAAATATATTATCAGTAGAGATGTTGAGTTCAAGGAAGAAGAAGCTTAGGATGGAAGCATAGATAAATTTGTTGCAGAGACAATTGTATTATCTCATGGAGATGATAATGAAGATGAGCAAGAAGTACAAGGTGGACAACCAATTCCATATACACCTGTTGCAAGCACTTCAACAAGCCAATCACCAAGAGTCAGTCCATTACAATTTAGAACACCAAGAAATCATGAACATGGCAAACCATCAGGTTATGGTGGACAACAGAAAACAAGATCCGAGGTAAGTAGTGAATTTGATCCTACAATACATACATTAAAGAATAGAATTAAAGGTCAGAAGGCTAGAAGTTTAAAGGAATTGTATGAGCATAATGATGAAATAAATCAAGTTTCAAATTTTGCATTACTTACATATGATCCAGTAAATTTTGATGAAGTTGTAAAAGAAAAAGTTTGGATAAAAGCCATGGATGAAGAAATTGATGCTATAGAAAGAAATAATACTTGGGAACTTGTAAATTTTCCTGAAGGTAAAAATACTATAGGTGTTAAATGGATTTACAAAACTAAAGTGAATGTTGAAGGTGAAATTGAAAAGCATAAAGTAAGACTTGTAGCTTAGGGGTTCAGTCAACAACCTGGTATTGATTATAATGAAACTTTTGCACTTGTAGCTAGACTTGACACAATAAGAATGGTATTAGCTATTGTTGCACAAAATAAATGGAAAATATATCAAATGGATGTTAAGTCTGCATTTTTAAATGGTTTTCTGGAAGAAGAGGTTTATGTGAAACAACCTCGTGGATATGAAATTGATGGTTAAGAAGATAAAGTTTACAAATTAAAGAAAGCATTATATGGATTGAAACAAGAACCCTGAGTATGGTATAGTAGAATTGATGAATATCTGAATAACAATGGATTCATCAGGAGTCCAAGTGAGCCAACTTTGTATTCAAAAGTAAACGAGGAAGGTAAAATTTTGATTGTGTGCCTGTATGTTGATGATTTGATTTTCACTAGAGATCTCTCAATAGATGATTTTAAGGCAAGCATGAAAACAGAATTTGATATGACTAATTTAGGCCTAATGAAATATTTTCTTAGTATTGAAGTATGCAGAGGATATATTTTCGTTTTTAAATCCAAGTATGCAAAGGATATATTGAAAATGTTCAGGATGGAAAACTGTAAGCCAGCTGTAACCCCAATTGCAATTTGTACAAAAATCAATAAGGATGATCAAGGTTACAATATTGATCCAACCTTGTTTAAATAATTGGTTGGAATTCTTATGTATTTTACTACAACAAGGCCCGATATAATGTTTGCTATAAGTTTAATTTCCAAATTCATGGAGTCTCCAAAGAGTACCCATTAGCTAGTTGGAAAAATGATTTTAAGATATGTTGTTGGAACAAGAAATTATGGTATCTTGTATACATATGATTCAGATTTTAAACTAACTGGATATACAGATAGTGATTTTGCAGGCAATATTGATGATAGGAAGAGCACATCTGGGTATGTGTTCAGTTTTGGTTCAGGTGCAGTTTCATGGGCATCAGTGAAGCAATCCATTGTGACTCTATCATTAGCTGAAGCAGAGTATGTTGAAACCACAAAAACAACATGTCAAACTGTCTAGATGAGAAATTTTTTTAAAGAGTTGTTGCATGAACAGAAAGAACCAACTCATATTTTTTGTGACAACAAATCTGCTATTGCATTATCAAGAAATCATGTTTTCCATAAGAAGAGTAAACATATTGATACGAGGTATCATTTCATTCGAGAATTAGTAAGAAATAATGAAATATGTATGGAGTTCTGCAGATCAAAAGACCAATTTGCAGACATATTTACAAAACCCTTGGGAAAAGAATTGTTTGAAACTCACAGGGAAAACATAGGGGTATGTATGATGTAACGACATTTTGATGTAATAGCAAAGTTTTGTTTTTTTTTGTGAAATAATTAAGGGGGAGAATGTAAGAATAATTATTTCATGTTGTCTTCCTCTATCGTAGCCGCACCTCGCCATGAAGTTTCAAACTCCAAATAGTCACTGTCGTCTAATCACACCACCTTAGCTCGTCAAATTTGAAAGGCCAACACTGATTCGAATGCAAAGAGGCAACACCACCTAGAAAATTTTTTGTTTAATTGATGTAACTGACTTAATTTCTACTATAAATAGAAGGGATCAGTGAGGCAGATATCATCCACTCATATTTCTCATTTGTTGATGGGATTTTGCAGCTGTAGCTCTGTTTTGGAGTGTGTATATCTTCTTTTTTTATCATATATAATCGACTAGCCTCGTCCAATCCACTGAACAAATGCAATGTTTCTCAGCCTGCTCAAATCACAATTATTTGGCGATTATTCTATGCTCAATGGCCTATCATCCTTGATCATATGGCATATGAAATGCGAACAATTGCTGAGCCTAACTTTTGCACCATAGATGATGCAGTCTCAGCTCTGATGCGATACACAGTGTTGTCACTTTGAACTTTGTCTTTGTGTGATCCCGTCATTGTTAATGTGGCCTCTCACCTTTCAATTTCCTTGCGATAGCCTATTAATCAATATTTTAGCAACCCTTACTTCTCAATTTCGATTTATCAACATAAGACACAAATAATGTGATAATTTCTTTTCTACTGTAGAAATGCAAGGGGCTCAATGTGTTTTTTGTAAGAAGTAGATAGGATTTTTCCAACAACGACCAACATAGATTGAGTTGACTCCCTCCAACGTTTTGCACCTTCTGGAGTATGATGGACTCTTGAGCCTATCACAATAAATAGTTGCGCCCAAAATAAACCCAAGGGACTCTCTAATGAGAATCCATTCATAAATAAAATAAGGAACTTGACCAAATAGGGTGATAAATGATACCACCAAAGTTGGGTTGCCAAATAGGGTCAGATTGAACCCCACAGAAGCTAGTTTGAAGGTCTTGCTTAAAACCTTCACTTTGCAGAAAAATTGCCTTAGATTTTAAAGCAAATACCAAGAGAGAAAATCCAAACTCTGTGTCTTATGCTCAATCCTCCTCCTCCTTTTAAAGCTTGATTGCTTGATAAAATCTAGTAGTAATTACGGTAGGTGAATAATTACCTAGGGAAAATACCATGTGATCCCCACCCTTCATTATATATATATATATATATATATATATATATATATATATATATATATATATATATATATATATATATATATATATATATATATATATATATATATATATATATATATATATATATATATCTATATATATATATATATATATATATATATATATATAGATAGATATATATATATAGATAGATAGATAGATAGATAGATATATACGCAGTCAAATTAGGGTCAATTGGTTGGGGGTATTACACCCTTTGGAAATTTTCTTATAGAAAAGGACCTTTATAGGAGTGGTTCAGGCAATAGGCTCTCCCAAAATTTCAACTAAAACATATCCATCAACAAGAAAAGGATCACCTTGGATATGTCAAGAGTATCGTTGTGACTACCATTATTTGAGCTTGGATTTTCAATTGAATCCTCAAATGAACATGGGATGTTGTAAGGTATTGTTTCTAGAGAATCCAAGCAAAAAATTTAACTCAGTAATGCCTTTACAAAATTTTCAAATTTATTATCTACATTGATGCTTGAAACCACACACTCCAAATCACCTATGCATTCAACATCCTGTGCAATGGTACCTCATCTTGTAACTTTTTGACAAACCAACTGTCAGGAGCGGGATCCCCCAAGGGCAGTTTTGGGGCTAAAAGCCCATGTTTGAGTCAAATTTTGTAATAAAATTGTAAAGACTCCGCATTTTGTGTTCATGGAGCATGAAGGTGTCATGTGTCATAAAGGGTAGTCTGCCCTTAGTTTTGTAAAGTAAATTCAGCTGTAAGAGATCTACCCATGGTCCGCGGACCATGGGATTGTATAAAAAGAGCTAAGCTCTAAGTATTTTTAAGGAGAGACAACAATGTTGAATGATGTAAGAGAGTTGTAACTCTGAAGAAATCTAAGTCTTGGGTCATAGCGTAGGTAGAGGCTCTGCAGCTAAGTGCGTAGAGGCCTAGGGTAGAGTATGCAGCTGAGTGTTTGGAACCTTGCAGTTATGTGCGTAGGGTGGATAGAGTTTGTAAACACTTGAAAGACATTAATAAAGAGAGATATTATGCCATTTTTGTGTGTTTTTTCTATTGATGCATCTCGATATATTATGTATGAATTTCCTTTATTATGCTTATGTGATGCGCAAATGAATGCAATTACATTGAATAACTGAACACATTTACGAATATCTATTTACGCGGTGTTAACTATAATTGTTTGATAAGATAAGCAAGTCACTTAGATTAATTGGGGAATCTGGACAACACACTGCCATAGCAACGTGAAAGGACCTGAGCAGCAGGCTCAGGCTATGCGAAGGTTGATCGTACCATTTTGTGGAGGTATTGAAGGACGGAAAAGAGGGCTTGTCTTGTAAGCCCTAGAGCGAATCAACCTACATGAAGGCAGGGATAGAGGGAATTAAATGACATCACAACCATCACATGGTGCGGAAACTTAGTTCCAACATTGCCCCATACTGCTTCGGGTGAGACCTCGATCCACACTCTGCGGGCTAATGCCGAAAGTGCCAGTAGTGTAGCAATTTGTTTAGCTAATTAATGCTGAACTTGGGTCAGCCCCCCTCAGCAAACAAATGGTTCGTTGTCAGGACTGGGATCTGCATAAGAGATGTTGATGAGCCCCATAAATGGGTAATTATATGGGCTCATTTTTCCTCCTAACTTAGCTTAATCCACCATTCTCATTATTTTTTGCATGTTTTTTATTATATTTATGATAATAGAGTGAGTTGGGTTGGTCATTATGCCATGGAGTTTAATGTGTGCTTAATGCAGATTTTTGGTCAATTTTGGAGACAAAGTCAAAGATTTAATGGACATTTGATAGCAAATATTCAAAGAAAACAAGGGAGAGGATTTACAGGAGGATGTCTCCCTTATTTATGATTCCCTACTTCAAATTCTCCTTCAGGAAGCTTAAAGCACAAGCAACCACATCAATGCACCAAAGAGGCAGTGGAGCAAGTGGAGGATAACTTTTGTCTATCTCAAGTTTTGGGAGCCAAGCCTCCCTGATTTTAAGGAAGCTATTGGGAGCTTCAGTTGTATAACTAGAAAGGCCTAGGGCCTCATTAGGTTGTTGAATATTAGTCAAATTTTCAAACTTTTGTTGTAGTTTTGCTCTGCTCAACTTCGAGCTTACTTTTGTTGACAGTTTCATGTAATGCTATTATTATTTTGATAATGAAGATGAGATCTTGTTCAAGCTAGCACTGAGTTACCTCAGAGGGTTGAAGCTCTTGGGTTAAGGCACAATCCAAGTAGCCAAGCACCTCTTGTTTTGTATTTATATGCTTTGTTTCAGTTTATGAATTAGCTGTAGTTAGATAAATTTCTTTCTTGGTTAACAATATGTTGCTTTTGGTGATTTAGAAGGTTGTTTCCATTTCAATTTTCTGTAGCAGGTTGAACAATGATAGAAAGAAGATACAGAAAGGCCATCAACAGAGCCTTGGCTTCCTTTCATCCCCTTGGGACCATGAACTGAGGCCAAGACCCTCTTGCTACCACAAAAACACAAATTTTCCTTCTCCATAGGATTTCTAGTCTTGCAGTTTGTTAGAAGGTTCATGTTTTGCTGTAGATCTATTTCACCATGCTCATTTCTGTCTTTGCAATAAATTTCCTTCCATGCTTCCTTTCCATATAGCCTTATTCAGCATTTACTTTCCTAGATCAGAATTTATCTTAGCTTGATGCAAAGTTTTGTTTTTTGATGTAGCTAGTTTCTTTGCTTGCTTAATCTTTGATCTAAAAATGGGGCTCTTAGGCTTCTTGTATAACTTACAAGAACCTCTCCCACTTCCAAAGCTTTAAATTTTCCCAAGTCTTAATGATTAACCAATGCGGAAATAAGAAATGCTTGAAAATATGGGTGTATGCTTGTATTCGTTTTCAGCTGATTACTTACTTTAAAATCTGTTGTTTGTGCTGATATGGGAAGGCACTTAAATTGATATATAGATGCACATAACAATAGTTAAAGAAGCAGTAGAAACAAACACGTAAGGCAACAGTATAATATGGAGTTCACCTTGATATCTTGAGCTACGTCTCCTTGAGCTCTAATCAACTCGATTAGGCTCTCTGGGATTATGGCTTCAATTCTTTTACAAGTGCTACACTTAACTCCAATGTTTTATACAGGAACATTGGGCTCAAAACACCATCTTATCCCTTGGCTCTTGGAGCTCTTCGGCTTTCTAGCTCTGGCTCTTGGCTCTGGCTCTGGCTCTTGCTCTGGCTGTGGCTCTGACTCTAGCTCTGGCTCTGTGGCTCAGGCTCTGGTTCTAGTTCTCAACTCTCACTTCTAGTGCTCGCTCTGGCTCTTGGCTCTGGCTTTTCTAAGCTCTTTCGCTCGGCCTTTGCATGCCTCTGTGAATCGCTTGACCTCCAAGCAACTCCAACAACAATATGCTGCTATCAATTGAGCTCTCTGGCTTTTCACTCGACCTCCGAGTGACTCCCTAGACTCTCTATGTATTCAGCATTTTTTTGTCGTTCGCTCTTTGCTCTCTTCTACTTTCCCTCCTCTTTCTCTTCGTTTGTTCGTCTCCCTTCCTTCAGATGTTACAGTCACTACATTACCTCATAGGGAAGCAGCCACTTATTCCGTAACAGATAAGTGTCAGTTTCACCAGAAACACTCGATCGTTTGAAATGGCTGTTATTTCCATTTACTCCAAGAATGCCCGCGAAACACAAATCTCTACCAACTCATCGTCCACGTCGGACTTCAAACCTTTATGTGACGTAGCTTAATTCTCCCTCGAGTCTAGTCTTCTATTGGGTGCAATCTCCATCGTTAGATCTAGGGCCTCCAGATCCTACGGTTATCGCTCTTATCGTGCGGATGACCTGCTCAGACGTTAGCCCGCAATGAGAGCGATTTTCTCTCTCATCCGCTAGACATGCGTCAATCACTGTATGGCATCACTGGGTCCTCTGACAAACCCACTTACCGCCCGAAACACCTCCAATATTCCGCTGATTTTGGATCGTGGGACCCGCCTTCAGTTTTAGCACTTTTCCCATGGTTTTCTGGTTTTCCTTCTGACCGTGCGCTCGGGGATTTTCCTTGCAAGGGGTTTTTTAATCACACATCAAAAACAGCCTCTGTTTTCTGATCTGGACTTCCCAACTACTAGTTTGCACCACTGCGTGGTCTCCACGGGCCTTGGTCAGTGTGCTTTGACTGAGGGTCCCCATGGCTCCATGCTAGCTACAAACTGCCACTGTTCAGAGGTTATTTTTGATAGGATTCAACATCCATAAGACTTTAAACTTGGCATGAGTTTTTACAAAGTTCGAGTAGCTTTACGAGAGTTTAAGGATCTAATTTCGGATCACGCATTCCCACTAAAAGAACTTTTGGTCCACCAAAAGACTGATATATTGATCTGAGCAGTAAATGAGAGTAACAACACCCTCTTCCTTCAGCCTCCCTACACTTGCCTTTGCATAGTGCCTCTAAACCAAAATCTCTGACCACTTCCCTTCTTGGATGGGTTGGTCGTCTCAGGAAGAACTATTTTCCTCCTTGACTTCATGCAGAACTTCTGTTGTGAAGTTTACAGAAGGTAGTTTGAACTTCTTTGTCTTGATCCTTGATCCAAGGTGGCTCAACCAAATGTGAAGTACATCTACTCCACAAAACTTTCATTTGTCCCTGTTTGAAAAGCTGCCACCAACAACTGTTAACAGCAGTAGGCGTACAGACAACAACTGCATGGGCTAACTCCTGCTTCAACAAAGAAATAGATTTCACATCTTGTGAACCCTTCCATGTCTTATATCTACATATAAATGATTAATTAGATAACAAGCCAATAAAACATGCCTTTACAACAAATGACCCTTCAAGTCAAGCATGTAGGAAAAAGACCTTTAGGACTCTTTTCCAAAAGATGAAACACTTCATCCTTATCTCCATTTTAGGAACCAAGTTAACTTCTCCCAAGCCAACATCACATGCATCTCATGCTCAGGCATGCATTCCATCTTTCAACTTTCACTTAAGTATACTATACTTTCGAAACTGAAATGAACATACTATTGCAGCAATAAAGTGAGTTTCCTACTCAATTTCTTTCTATTTACCATTTTGGTAAGATCCTGTGACTTGCATTTATTCCATAAAGAAATGCAAGCATATGCGTCACTAGACATGCAACCTTAATTGGATAAGAATTCTAACCATTTCTTACCAATCCATTTCAAAGGTCCCTCCTTTGCTTGCACATCAGCATCAATATGTGAATCATCTTGAACCACATCAATCATGGAATCTTTATTTCCATCCCTGCCATTTTCTTTTTCCACCTTCTCCTTCACCTTTGGTGGAAGCAGTGCTGGATTCAAAGTCCAACACCTTTCAATAAGATGCCCTTGCTTGTGGTAGTAAGTGCAACACATGTGCATAATTTTGACAGCATGATTTGCCTTGTCCTGTGGACCTTTGGCTGCTTGCTTCTTTTCCTTCAAAAGATTCCTGTATGTGGCCATCCTCTTCCAACATCTAGAAACATAATGGTTATCCAAACAACAAAAGGAACATGGAATTCTTTTTCCATGCTTTACAAAATCAAAATGCATGTCTTTAGAACCAGATTTATACCTGCCTCTTTCACCTTTATTGCCTTCATGAGGAGGTAAGACAAATGAAGAAGTAACTCCCTTTGGAACAATATCACTTTCTTCAAGCCTGTCAAAGTTTTCACAACCCTCTGGTTCAAGTATGTGCTTATGAACACCTGCATCATGCGAATGATGTTTCGAGCTATTGCATTCCTCCTTAATACAATCCTCACACTTATGAGGTAGAGGACCTACAACGAAACTCCTTTTTGGAACTGTTTCAAAGGCCTCCATGGCAGCTTTGGAACTCTCTCCATAAGACTGTCCATAGCCAAGACCCAAATACTTAGGCCTTTCCTCAACCATTATTGGCTCAACAATACCTTGTGCATGTTTTCCCAATCCTTTTCCTTCATACCCCATCTTGGACATTAGCTTGGAACCTATGCCTCTAGTATGTTTTTCAAAAGAACCAATATAAGAATTCTTGGAATAATTTGAAGACAAACAGGAATGGTTTACCTCTTCTTCAAGCTAATACTTGGCCAAGGCTTATTTTGCAATAAAGAGTTGTGACTCCAACTCATGCATCCTTTTCAGGTTCATACTTGCAATATGAAGTTGCCTCTCCATTTCCTGCAATTTGCCAGAAAGCATCTACTTCTCTTCCTCCACGGAATTCAAATGCTCTCTAAGTATGCTGCTCTTCCTTCCATCCTCATACATTTCTCTCACCATATCCATCATGGTGGACAAGTCTTGCTTCATGTCTCCATTAAAGGAACTTCAGGAGTAAGAAGAATTTGATAACTCACTTGTAGAAGTTGTCATTTTCAAAATGCACAAAAGAACTTCAAACAAGATTATTAAAGAGCTTATTCAGTAACCTCTTGCAACAACCTTTTGTGCTTCAAGGATTGCCCTGAGGTCCTTTGGGATAGAAGAATGCCTTCAGCTCTTCTTCCTTCTTGTCCTTCCTAGACTGAGCTATCAATAGCTTTCCCTTCACCTCTGCAAACTCAAACAATAGTCAGTCTGCAATCAAGCATACAATCAATGAGGTAATCAATCCTTGACTATCCAAACACTTTTCAGACAAGCAATCTTTGCCCTGTCAATCCAACATTCTAACACAAACTTCTTTGAAGGTGGGGTTAATCAATCTTAAGCTCTAATACCACCTGATCTGAAAATGGGGCACTTAGGCTTCTTATCTAACTTACAATAACCTCTCCCACTTCCAAAGCTTTAAATTTTCCGAAGTCTTAATGATTAACCAATGCGAAAATAAGAAATGCTTGAAAATATGGGTGTATGCTTGTATTCGTTTGCAGCTGATTACTTACTTTAAAATCTGTTGTTTGTGCTGATATGTGAAGGTACTTAAACTGATATATAAATGCACATAATAGTAGTTAAAGCAGCAGTAAAAACAAACACATAAGGCAACAGTATAATATGAAGTTCACCCTAATATCTTGGGCTACGTCTCCTTGAGCTCTAATCAACTTGATTAGGCTCTCTGGGATTATGGTTTCAATTATTTTACAAGTGCTACACTTAACTCCAATGCTTTATACAGGAACATTGGGCTCAGAACACCATCTTACCCCTTGGCTCTTGGAGCTCTTCAGATTTCTAGCTCTGGCTCTTAGCTCTAGCTCTAGCTCTTGCTCTGGCTGTGGCTCTGACTCTAGCTCTAACTCTATGGCTCAAGCTCTGGTTCTGGCTCTCAGCTCTTGCTTCTGGCACTCGCTTTGGCTCTTGGCTCTGGCTTTTCTAAGCTCTTTCACTCGGCCTTTGCATGCCTTTCTGAATCGCTCGACCTCCAAGCAACTCCAACAACAATATGCTGATGTCAATTGAGATCTATGGATTTTCACTCGACCTCCGAGTGACTCCCCAGACTCTCTGCGTATTCAACATTTTTTCGTCATTCGCTCTTTGCTCTCTTCTATTGTCCCTCCTCTTTCTCTTCATCTGTTCGTCTCCTTTATTTCGGCTTTTACAGTCACTGCATTACCTCACAGGGAAGTGGCCACCTATTCCGTACGGATAAGTGTCAGGTTCACCGGAAACACTCAATCATCTAAGACGGCCGTTATTTCCATTTACTCCAAGAATACCCGCGAAACACGAATCTCTGCCAACTCATCGTCCACGTCAGACTTCAAACGTTTATGCACCATAGCTTAATTCTCCCTTGGGTCCGGTCTTCCATTGAGTGCAATCTCCGCTGTTAGATCTAGGGCCTCCAGATCCTACGATTATCACTCTTATCATGTGGATGACTTGCTCGAACATTAGCCCGCGATGAGAGCGTTTTTCTGTATCATCCGTTGGACACGCATCAATCACTGTATGGCATCGCTGGGTCCTCTGACAAACCCACTTACCACCTGAAATGCCTCCAATATTCCACCAGTTTTGGAGCATGAGACTCGCCTTTGGTTTTAGTGCTTTTCCCATGATTTTTTGGTAATCTTTGTGACCGTGCGCTCAGGGCTTTTCCTTGTCGAGGGGTTTTGCCCAGCGATGCACGATTAGCACTTTGTGCATCAGAAACAACCTCTATTTTTTGATCTGGACTTCCCAACTACTAGTTTGCACCACTGCATGGTCTCCATGGGCCTCGGTCAGTGTGCTTTGACCGATGGTCCCCATGGCTCCGTGCTGGCTACAAATTGCCACTGTTTAGAAGTTATTTCTGATAGGCTTCAACATCCATAAGACTTTAAACTCAGTATGAGTTTTTACAGAGTTCGGGTAGCTTTAAGAGAGTTTAAGGATCCAATTTCGGATCAATCTTAGTGTTTGATTTTCAGTTCTCTGGTAGTACATCTCCGCTCACACTAAGTCAGCCAATCAACCATCACAATCTCTCTTTAATCTATGTTCCACAGGTCATCCAAAGTCCCTCACAAATCTGCGGTCTTAATTTTCTGCACTTTTCTCACAAAATTTCCTCTTTGAACAAGTCCAACCATCTTTCTCTTCCTGAATCCTTCTTGATAAACCCTAGACACCTTAACACATCATCCTAGCCATCAGCTACCCTTTCCACCCATTTTCCTACCTTCAAAACCCTCTAAAATAGCTCTCAGCATCCTCCTGTAGACCTCCTATAGACCTCCTGCAGCCTCCTGTAGATTTTCCTGTGGTGTCTTTTTGAAGTCTGATTGTAGGGAAAGCCACCAAAAGGCCACCTGGGACCTCCTAAGACCCATCCACACCTTCCTACACCTCTGCAAACTCCAAAGTCGCCCTCCATCACCACCTAATCACTTCCACATTTACAAACAAATAAATTACATGCATGACAATTTCACCTAAAAATACATAAAAATCCAAAAAGATATTTTTTTCTCATTTCCTTCTAGAAATAGCTTGAGTAGATGTTTCTTGCTTCCTAGATTAAGTAATAGCATTCATTTCATGGTTTCTCATCTCTCTTTCTGCAAAAATAGGATTAGTTGGTTAATTAGGATTTGCTAGGTTCACTTTTCATTTCAGTCTTCTTTCTCTTTCTACAAGTAGAGTAGCCTCTATAGAGTAAGCTTTCCCTTCTTTCATCACATATAAATCTTCTTCTGAAATTCATAGAAGTTGGGTTGAGCTCCTAGTGATCTTGCACCGACTGACCAAGTGATAGCCTACAGTAAGAACTAGTACTTGTGCATACATCACAGTGGCTTCCAAGTTTGTTACGAACTAGCGGGTTGATAAAAGTAAAGTAGGAAGCCCAGGAGTTGCCATATTATTGCTGCAATACTGGTGCTCACCACTTTTTTGGTGTCATTGCTGGGGAAGCGTCAGATTATTTTGTGATTACTTCTTTTCTTCTATTTCCTACTGCAACATTCTTCTAAGTAGTTTATTTCAACAAAAGTAGAGTAGTTGTTTATTTCAAATTTTGCATTTCCCTGCTTTCATTTTCAATTCTGCAAATTTCATTTCAGCAAAAATAGAATAGTTGTTTCTTTCAGTTTCTGCATTGCCCTGCTTTCATTTTCAATTCTGCAATTTCCATTTCAGCAAAAGTAGATTAGCCATTTCCTTGCTTTAAATTCTATATTTCATTTTCTTTCCTTTTCAATTCTGCAATTTCCATTTCAGCAAAAGTAGATTAGTCATTTCCTTGCTTTAAGTTTTGCATTTCATTTCAGCAAGTTCATTTCAGTTAGTTGCAATTTGTTTGTTCAATCAATTTCAGTTTTGCAGGTACAATCAGTGAAAAACAAAAAAACAAAAACCAACCAAAAATATTTCCTTTCATGCCTCGTAGGAATAGAGATAATTCAGGAAAATGTTTACCCAACACCCCCACTGCTTCACACAGCCAAAATTCTCTCTTCTTTGGTGGCTGCAATCAAGAAAAACCCTTAGGTAACAACCAGACATATTTGAAGAACCTAAAGGGGAAGAAGAAGAAGAAAACATTCCTCTGGAGCCAATGGCTAAAAACATAAATGTTGGGAGCAGTACCTTTTCTTCCAACTCATCCATTAAAGGTGAAATTGGAAACATGCTGGAAGACTTCAAGAGTGAGATGCTGCAGATTCTTGCCATGCATATCAAAAGAAAACAAGAGGAATCAGAGAGGGCTTTGGCCATTTTTTGCCCTAAATGCACCAGGAGGCATCTTAGGAAAGGATGCCCATTGAACTCTATAGAGGTTTGCTCAATCTGTGAAGAAAATCATTCTACAGACAAGTGCCCATCCTTGCCCAGACTTAAAGCTGTATACCAAGGGGCCGAAGGAGTCACTGAACAGATCTATTACATAAACCAAAAGAGGCCGCATGGACCTAGACCATACCAGTAGGGGATGCAAGGGACATCCCAGGCATACTACAACCCCAACCAAGTCACTTCCATACCTTCTTTGGGTCCCCTTGCTTACCCTTCCTAGTCCACACCTCCTCCTTGGTCCTTCACATCTCAATATCATGCCCAACCAGCCACCCATTCATTTCAACCCTATGCTCAGCGGCAACCTCAGTGGAATGCATCTCATCCGAGCTGGAGGCCCCAATATATCTCTCTTCCCACTCTTATGCCTCCACCACCTACCCAACCACAACGCCATCCACATCCATCTCAAATATATACTCCCACTCGATTACCTGTACCACCATTTCCAAACCGACACATTGAATTAGCTCAACCCATTTACAATGCTGAGGCACAACACTTCCAAACAACTCCTCTCGGGCTCAATGGTATTCACCATAGCTCAGGAAGAGTATTGTAAAAAAGAGATTATATTGATATCATCGAAGGACCGCATCTAGCAGAAGAAGATGCAAAAGAAAAGATCAAAGAACCATGGCCTGCACTTGATGAAGAGAAGACATCAAAATCAGAGATCGAGAGAGCTCCCTCATGGTTACCATCAAATCCTCCATGTATTCAAGAGAAAAATCAACAAAAGGAGGAAGATATGAAGGTCATGGTAGAAGAAGACATGAAGAATGATCCAGATCAATAGAAGGGCCAAGGAAATCACAGCTATATTGAGATATGGTTCCAGACATTCACTAAGTTGCAGCATCACTCTCTTCCTCAACTATGCTTGATCCCTTCAAAGTCAAATCATTTGGTCTCTGAAATCAGGATATATGTCAAAGGATACATTTCCAGCCTCCACATCATTTTGTCTAGCATCTTTATGTGCACATGGCTCCATTGGAATTATTCTTATACTTGAAAATGATTTTGTTGTTCAAGTAGGGTAGGGTAGAGAGAAAAAAAAATGAAAAATAAGAGAAAACAATAAAAATCTAAGGTGAAAACCTCCTTGGAGGTGCCTTAGATTGGCTCATTGACTAAAAACCTCCATGAGGTGGTCAATGGGTTGGAAAGACGAAAAGAAGAAAAAGAATAAGATCCCTGGGTGAAAACCTCCCTTAGAGGCACCCAGGGCAGGCAATTAGGGTGAAAACCTCCTTGAGGCGCCCTAGTTGTCTTTCAAAAAAAAAAAAGGAAGAGAAAATTGACTTTTAAAATGCATTGCAAGTTACAGGTGGACCACAGGAAGCAAGAGAAGATGCCACAAAGCCTATTTCACCTCCTCCACACTCTTCTCCATCATTTCTGACCTTTCTTCCACCTCACTGTGTGTTTTTTCTGAACACTGTGTATCCTACAGGAGGCCCTGTGTGTTCTACAGGAGGCTCCTGTAGAAATCACAGAGAGCTTGAAATGGATTTTAAAAATAGTTTGAGGAGCTAGGAAGTTTCATGAAGAGCATGTAGGCCCTCCTATAGCTATCCACCCTCCTGGCTATCCATCCCACACCTGCACCACCTCATCATCATTGATTTCTTTCCTTCCTGCTAAAAAACACAGAAACCAGTTTTTAGAAAAACAAAAAACAAAAAATAAAAGGAACAACACCTCCAAATCTCACCTGCAGCTTACCAAATACCTCTCCATCACCATCAACACCTCTGATAGCATCCTCACAGCTTCCAGCACAAGATTCAGCTAAAAATTTTAAAGGGAGAAGCAGCTACAGGAGCTCCCGTAAGATTTCCTGTAGCAGCTGATCCCCTTAAAATCAAGCCACAACAACAAAATAGGTGCAGTCATAGGATTGAAGAGGATGCCTTGCAGCAGATCCAGCCAGAGGGTACCTGCACAAAGCAAACAAGCCACACATCAGGGAGTAGAAATCATACAATAGAGGAGATACAAGCATGCACCAACTGAAATACGAGCATGCAGCAACAAAGGAGCCAAGATGCACCACAACACAAACATTCGACTTGCAAGTAAGTGTCTAACCCTCTCTTCTCTTGCATCTATGTAATTCAAAAATATGCATAAGTGAATGAGATGGTTAGGATTGAATGAGAAAAGGTGGCCAGTTAACTAGCCACCCTCATCCAGTTGACTGCACCCATCTGAAGATGCCACCACACGTGTGCCTAGTCAACTCATAGAAAATCCAAAGAACAGGTAGTGGAGGTTATACAAAAACCGATGAACTCTGATGCAATGATGGGAAGTGATTACGGGAAAGAGTCATGAATATCCATGATGACAGAGTAGTGGGGGCCAATGGTCTGAATCTGGCAACGTACCTTTTTTCCAGCTCACCCCATCACCGGAAATATCTCAAAGAAGACATAAGTATTCCTCCTTGAAACTCCTTCACCACCTTTTCTTCCATTTCATCCTCATCCACTTAGCTGCAGCAAGCTCTATACCACCTCCATAGCCTCGAAAACATCGTTCTCTATCGATTTCAACCATCCTTCTACTATCGAAGTTCTACAAGAGCAGTAACATGTTCTACAGGAGCACCTATAACCAGTTCTACAAGAGGGGCAGTAAGCAGTTTTTAAGGAGGAAACACGGGGTTTGTGCTCGAATTCTGGCTTGAAGAGGTAGGTTCTGTATAGACTGACCTTGAATATTAATATGTGAAAGAAATGATACAATTTTAAGGAGGAATTAAGCCTGTAGAAGGAGAGGAATTCCATAAAAACATTTCTACCTGTTTTCTTAAAAAAACACAGTTTTTCTCTGTTTCTTGTTTCTTCAAAATTTTTGTCTCCATCTCTACCTGGGGTGTTCCAAAGGGGTATAAGCAAAATGATAGGGGGATTCATGAGGAAGGAACCCACAAATTTAGTTAGGCTCCATGAACATCCCGAGGTGGTAGCCATTTTCAACAAAGCAAATTGGATGCCATTCTTTGAAAAATTTCAAGGATTTGATGAAGAAGTGGCTCAGGAGTTTTCCCTTGCTTTAGTACCTCGCTCAAAGACCCATGATACTATTACTTTCAGAGGTCTTACCATGGAAATCACCCCAGAATTTATCAGTAGAGTGACCAACCTTCCCCTTGGATTACCTTAGAGCAAAGATGAAAATCTAATGGGACAAGTTGCCAAGAAAACCTTCTTCCAACCAAATGAACATCCTGTAGAAGACAAAAATGGCATTAGAAGAACAAGCATACCTTACCCTTGGGATGAGGTCAGTTACCAAATAATCAAGTATATTTCCTGTGAAGGGAGGTATAGCATAGTTTATGGCTACCATTTTATACTTCTCCATGAGCTGAGATATGGCATGGACACTCCCACACCCCAAAAACTCAAAATCCCCTATTTTCTCCTGCAGTCCCTGATAGACTCCAGCATTAAGTTAAAGGCAGGAGGTCCAAATCAGTTGGCTCACCATGGGCTAATTAAACTATTAGTGGAAGAATCCCTCCACACCTTCACAATCCCCATAGCATGGGAAATATTTAGAAATATGACAAGAGAAGATGATATAAAGGCCCTCACATATGACCACATTCCTTCTGAAAGAGAGGGGGAAGAGTAGCAAGGGGAAGAGGGGGAGGAAACTAAAGAACAAACAGAGGAGGAAGACACCAAAATAGAGAAGGAGGAAACTAAACCAGAGGAGGAAGAAACCAAAACAAAGCAAGACGAAACAAAACCAGTAGAGGCAAAGAAGACAAAAGGAGAGGAAAAAGGGGCAGAAAAGACAAAAGTGTCTCCTGAGACCCTAGAAAGGGAGGCAGCAGTTGTTCTTGCTACCCTCAACACCCCAGTTAAACCCAAACAAAAGAGGAAGAGGCGAACATCAATGTATTTCAGGGCTCGGAAAAGCACAAGGATAAAAATAGGGAAACCACAGCTATCTTCAACAGTGCCTATTATCATTGAAGATTCACCCACTGTTAAAGGGGAAGAATCTCCCTCTAAAACCCCCATCACATATGAAAGAGGAAGTCCCAGATCTTCCACCTGGAAGGAAAGAGTGCAACTACAGGACTCAAAAATAGCTCTACAGGAGGCACAGACTGTTCTACAGGAGACCCTAACTAAGCTACAGGAGACCGAAAAACTTGAGAAAAGGGTGGAAGAACAGCCAAAAGGGAAGGAGGAAACAACAGAGACTCAAGAACCTGACCCCCAGCCTAGTTTGGGCTCTTACTACAATCTTCTTGAGGGGGGAAAATCATTCCACAAAAATTTGCAGTCCCACTTTTCTTTGAGTTGGAGAAAGAAAGGATAAGGAGCCATAGATGGATGCAAATCGCCAAATCCAAGGGGGTAGAGGATATTGGCCACATGGAGAACCAACTTAAAGAGATGGGCAGGGAGCTAAGTGCTATAAGAAATAGAGAGGCAATCAGAAGAACTCACTTGGAAACAGAAAATGAGCTGCTAAGAAGACAGCTGCAAGAAAAGGAAACACAATTGGCATGCATGGCCAACTGGTCTATGGAGGCACTACAGTGCAAAACACCAGCAAAATCATATGGAGTATACCTCAAAGACCAGTGGCTACAGTTTCAGATCAAGACTTTGGCACAGAGAGGCACAATGCCTTTTCAGGATTACAGACAGTTCATGGACCTATGTGACCAAAGTTTAGCAGAAGACAAGGCAAAGATAGCAGAGTTCTATTTGCATAACATGGCCCTCACCGATATGAACCTATGGGATCCCAATTCTAGGCTAGGGGACCTGCAGCTAATGGCCATGGCCTCATGGATGAATCATGAGGAGAAAAGGGAAATAGAAATCAAAAAGTTTATGGAAAAAGAGCAAAATGAACCCATAATGATCAGAGCTGAGCCATTAGACCCCATGGCTCCCATCAGTACAAACCAGCTGCTTGCAAATAATCCTCAAAGTGCTCTTAAGTATATCAATGACCAGGCTTAGGCCATTGCACATTTTGAGGACATGGAAAGATTACTTGGAGATGACTGTATTCATGCTTGTATGAGGAGGTGGAATACACTGCCACACAGCTTGTAGATAAGGGAGTATCACTCCCCAACAAGGATGAAAGAAGCATTAAGGAGAGTGCCACTGTACAAGCACTCTATGCAGAGTTTGAAGGTCAATTGGATTGGCCTCAAACTAAGTCCCCCACTACTGCTAGGACTGCTAGAGGGCAGAAAAGAGGAAGAAGAACAACAACAGTGGGAAGAAGTGGATAGAAAGGTAGGATTCCATGATAAAGAAGAGGATCTCACATCAGAAGCATGGGATGTCAGGGAGGCCATCAGGGCCATCAAAGATGAGGAGGTGGACTAGTTGCTCAGAGGATGAGCAACACATTCAGTAGGGGGGTGATGATGAGCCCCATAAATGGGTAATTATATGGGCTCATTTTGCCTCCTAACTTAGCTTAATCCACCATTCTCATTAGTTTATTGCATGTTTTTTATTATATTTATGCTAATAGAGTGAGTTGGGTTGGTCATTATGCCATGGAGTCTAATGTGTGCTTGATGCATATTTTTTTATCAATTTTGGAGACAAAGTCAAATATTTAATGGACATTTGGCAGCAAATATTTGAAGAAAACAAGGGAGAGGATTTATAGGAGGGTGTCACCCTCATTTATGACTCCCTACTTTGAATTCTCCTTCAGGAAGCTCAGAGCACAAGTAGCCACATCAATGCACCAAAGAGACAGTCGAGCAAGTGGAGGATAAATTTTGTCTATCTCAAGTTTTGAGAGCCAAGCCTCCCTGATTTTAAGGAAGTTGTTGGGAGCTTCAGTTGTATAAGTAGAGAGGCCTAGGGCCTCATTAGGTTGTTGAATATTAGTCAAATTTTTGAACTTTTGTTGCAGTTTTTCTCTACTCAACTTTGAGCTTACTTTTGTTGACAGTTTCATGTAATGCTATTATTATTTTGATAATGAAGATGAGATCTTGTTCGTGCTAGCACTGAGTTACCTTTGAGGGCTGAAGCTCTTGGGTTAGGGCCCAATCCAAGCAGCCAAGCACCTCTTGTTTTGTATTTATATACTTTGTTTTAGTTTATGAATTAGTTGCAGTTAGATAAATTTCTTTCTTGGTTAAGAATATGTTGCTTTTTGTGATTTAGAAGGTTGTTTCCATTTCAGTTTTCTGTAGCAGTTGAATAGTGATAGAAATAATATATAGAAAGGCCATCAATAGAGCCTTGGATTCCTTTCATCCCCTTGGGACCATGAACTAAGGCCAAGACCCTCTTGCTGCCACAAAAACACAGATTTTCCTTCTCCATAGGATTTCTAGTGTTGCAGTTTGTTAGAAGGTTCATGTTTTGTTGTAGATCTATTTCACCATGCTCATTTCTATATTTGCAATAAATTCCTTCCATGCTTCCTTTCCATATAGCATTTTTTAGCATTTACTTTCCTAGATCAGAATTTAGCTTAGCTTGATGCAAAGTTTTGTTTTTTGGTGTAGCTAGTTTCTTTGCTTTCTTAATCTTGGTGTTTGATTTTCAGTTCTCTGGCAGTACATCTCCACTCACAATAAGTCAGCAAATCAGCCATCACCATCTCTCTTTGATCTATGTTCCACATGTCATCCAAAGTCCCTCACAAATCTACCTTAATTTTCTGCACTTTTCTCATAAACTATCCTCTCTTTCTTTGAACAAGTCCAACCATCTTTCTCTTCCCTAATCCTTCTTGATGAACCCTAGACACCTTAACACATCCTCCTAGCCATCAGCTACCCTTTCCACCCATTTTCATACCTTCAAAACTCTCTTAAACAGCTCTCAGCGTCCTCCTGTAGACCTCCTGTAGATCCCCTACAGCCTCCTGTAGATTTTCCTGTAAGTGTCTTTTTTAAGTCCGATTGTAGGGAAAGCCTCTAGAAGGCCACCTAGGACCTCCTAGGACCCATCCACACCTTCCTACACCTCTAAAAACTCCAAATTCACCCTCCATTGCCACCTAATCACTACCACATTCGCAAACAAATAAATTACATGCATGACAATTTCACCTAAAAATACATAAAAATCCAAAAAGATGTTTTTTTCTCATTTCCTTCTAGAAATAGCTTGAGTAGATGTTGTTTGCTTCCTAGATTAAGTAATAGCATTCATTTCATGGTTTTTCATCTCTCTTTATTCAAAAATAGGATTAGTTGGTTAATTAGGGTTTGTTAGGTTTACTTTGCATTTCAGTCTTCTTTCTCTTTCTGCAAGTAGAGTAGCCTCTGTAGAGTAAGCTTTCCTTTCTTTCATCACATATAAAGCTTCTTCTGGAATTCATAGAAGTTGGCTTGAGCTCCTAGTGATCTTGCGCCAGCTGACCAAGTGATAGCCTGTAGTAAGAACTAGTACTTGTGCATACAACACCGTCGCTTCCAAGTTTGTTACGAACTACCGGGTTGATAAAAGTAAAGTAGGAAGCCTAAGAGTTGCCACATTATTGCTGCAATACTGGTGCTCACCATATGTGTGATGTCGTATCACTGGAATCCAAATAAGAAGGATATCGGAGACTGCTTGGATAGGAAGATCCACGAATTCACAGCATAGGAGAACAGAAACCTGCGACTAATGAAGGAACAATGGTTGGACATATACCTATATACAGATATCCATGAGATCTTTTTCTTCTCCTTCCCAGTTGAGCTATACGAGTGGATCATGAAGCTAGCAGATAGCCAAGGAAGGTGGAAAGTTTACATTCCTATTGTGTGGATCCTGGAGCTAGTACAAAAATTGGAAGCAGTTGAGGACAAGATCGCCCGCGTTGTTGATCATTGGCTCAATCACGTCATAGGAGGATTTGTGACTGAATTTGTGGTCGACACCTCAGTTAGCTATAGCGAGGAGGAGTGATGCCTTTTCAAAGGACCACAAGGTAAGTACGTGAAATCTTTGAATACTTGGATTAAAATGCTATTGTATGAAAAATGGGTTATGCATCTACCTTGATGTTTGGAACCACATGAAGTGGAAAAACTTACAGGAACGAGGGGAAAAAGGGTCTTGAATATAGTCCATTGGTTTCACCTCCATGAGGTGACAAGGAAGGGATAGTGAAGGTCTCTCTATGAAGTGCTATTCAGTTAATAAGACAAGAATTCCCACGATACCACCTCTACCCACACCACATCCGACTTCACCACCATCACCTGCGACTTCACACATACCACCTCCACCTCCACCACAGTTAAGTATGGCAAATTCAGTGAAGCTACCTTTGTTCAAAGCCTTGGGAAATGAGGACCCGGGACCAATTTTGGTTCATTGTGAAAGCTATATGGGAAGCTCAGGGTGTTACAGATGATCATATAAAGAAGGAAACATTGGTTAGTGCTCTGCAAGATTGTGCACTAACCTAGTATATCAAGTACTCTAATGACAACCCAAATGCTGGAGTGGAATACATCCAGACAATATTAAATAGAGAGTTCAATAGGCCTAAATCTGAGGCACAGTCGATTGTGGGATTCAAGGAGATCACAATGCAACCAAGCGAGATGCCTTGGGAACTAGATGAGAGGCTGAAGTGTACAATCCACGAAACCAACATGAATTTTACAGACGGACAACATTGTGAGTGGTTTGTGGCTTTGCTACTGCCACACTTAAGGGTTGCGCTATCACAACAGAAGATAACGACTCAGGCAGAGGCCTTGGAGATTGCAATGAGACTACATGAAACACCAATGCAAGATCCAAACCTAGGGGTTCAATAGATCCATGTGCAACTGAAGAATCTATGCTTTGAGATGCAAAGTCTGAAGCAAGACAGGACGGTTCGACCAGAGGTGTGTGAGGAAGTATGGTGCTTGAAATGCAAGAGTCAAGGGCATGACAAGGACCATTGCCTAGTGTTTGTGAAATATATTGTAGGAGGAGGACTGATGCCTTTGAGGCCAGTGGCTCAAGCAGGACCGAGCATAGGGCCTGCACTATGGTGCGCTATATATCAGGTAGCAGAAAAACATGCCATGGATAACTGTCATTTTCTGCAGAAATTTGTACAAACACCACAGCAGCTGTTCTTCAACTTTTGTAGTTCGATAGGGCAATATGAGCGTAATTGCAGGAGTTATGAATTGATGATGGATAGAACTCTCACCTATAGGGTTTAGGAAGAAACATGGCCCCCTGACCAGAGCACAAGGATGGCATGAATAGGATTTGAGCGGCGCGGACGAGGCCGAGGTAGAGGAGGACCTAGTAGAGGTCGAGTACAGTTGATCTGCTACAATTGCGGAGGACCAGGACACTATGCCTGTGATTGCACTAACCCAACACGTTTGTCGTGCAAGTATTGCACACTGTTTGATCATGAAACAAAATATTTTCCTACACTGATAGCTAGGATACGTGACAAAGGGGCGTTACCACCTTCGCCGACTCAGAACCTTCAGATGATGAGGTCTGAGCCGTGTGAAGAGGATACAAATGTAAATATAGTGCTCAAAAGTGGAATCGCGACGGGAGATGATAAGGGGAAATAGCCAGAAGACAGTACATGGGTCTGCAAAGTGTTGGCTTATATGGGCCTGACCCAGGTTCAGAAGAATTATTTAGCCAAACAAATCCCGCAGCTACCGGCCTTTTCGACAACATTTCGCAGAGCGCAGACTGAGGTCTCACTCGAGGTAGCAGGGGAGGGTGTTGGAACAAAGTTTCCACACCCTTGGGATGTCTTGATGTGATATAGAGGTTTCGTGCACCATTTCGTGGCTTCGAGCCACTCTACTTAGCGCAGATCCAATCCCAGAATACTCCTTGATACTTATTAATGAGTTTTTTATAGATTCAACCTACTTTTATGGTCTTTAAGAAAAAATTTAACAGAATTAACCAGTTCACGCACTTAGAATAGATACAGATTCACATATATTCATAACATGAGCATACGCGCAAAGATCGAATAATTATATTAACCATGCATTAACCAGATCCGCGATAATTCAGATTTGACACAGAATTTCAAAATCAACTTATCTTTATTTCACTTTTTTCACTAATAGATCCAGATCCGTGCTGCGCACTCAGCTGTAGGGGTCTGCGCACATAGCTACGGACTCTTCTGGGCCTCTTTGCACACAGCTGCAGAGCCTCTATCTAATACCCAAAAACCTCGACTCGGACTTACTGACGCTTCCAGACTTTTCTTCTCAAAAATCCATTATATAACAGATCCAAGATTACATACCAAAGAGCTACCCTCTACCCATAGAGCCCCACTCTATTTATACATTTCCATGGACCGTGATGCATGGGCGGGCCGACTCAACTTACATTTCTTTACATTATTTTTGGGCGGACTACCCTTTGACTCCACTCATTATAAATCGCGCTCCGTACATCCCGTGGAGTCTTTACCCTATCTTTACCCAAAATTTCGGGCTTTGTGCCCCATGAACAATACGTGGGGCTTCTGCTACCCAAAAATCCCCCAACACAATCATCGTGACTCCTCCTAAGTCACTCAATTGGTGCAACAATCCTTGCGCGAAGGTCGGTTAGTAGCCTGTGTGCTTCACTTGTACTGGCAGAAAAACTCTTCCGTCATTCACTGTATCAGTTCCACGCGTGTCGCCAACACATCACTCTCTGTCTCTGCTGGCTCCATGGTGGCATATTCTATCTACGTGTGTGCTACCTTGCACTCTATGGTGGTCGAGGCCGCAAATGTCTCATCCATCCATGGCTGGAGACGGGCTTTGATCACTGCTTCCTCTGTCTAGCGGCATCAACTTGGATTTTCAATTCCTAGGCCTCCCTTATCTTAGCCAAGTGCTGCGTAATAGAAACAATCTGCATGGTTCCTTTAATCGTATCATAGGCTTGCTGGAGCTCCCTGGCCTCGATTTCCAGTCGCTGAAGTGTTGGATCCTCCTGGAGGGAGGTGAGCATAACAATCGACTGGGTTAACAGGTTGGTACATTCCTTCATTGAACGTGTGAGCATCTCGTGCCCAAAGGTAATGATGTTTCTGCGCTGCTCAGTGATCTTTGGGGGCATCAATGGCTGAACCTGCAGTTTTAAGTCCGCGATCTACAAACTGAGCTCCAGCTAGATCCGCGTGGCCTCCTCCTTTGCTTGACGAAACCCAGTAGCTAATTTGTGGATTCGTGTCTCAATAGGCAGCTCAGCCCCAATCTCCAGCTCAGGGGCACTCGAGCAGGCTTCCGCTACTAGTTGTTCCACATGTTGCTTTTGTGTCACTGCTTCATCCTGTTGGAGGCGTAGCTTCTCTATATTAATTTTCTGTTCCCGGAGTACCTGTTCGGCATGGCCTTCCCTAGCGCAGAGCTCCATTGTGGCGTTGTCCTGGAGCTGTTGCAAATTTTCGCGCGGTAGGGAAGCCACGTTTAGTCCCAACCCTGTAAGCCGTCCTAACACAACTTGGTTCTCCGCATTTGTGGTGATCAATGCTCCTACTGGAATCACAATGGCATGAGCCATTTGGGCCTTCAGCAATGGTTCAGTGGTTGTCATACCGAGAACCCCTTGAGTAGCACTGGTGCCCATTGGCGCAATCCTTATCCAAAAGTCTTGTAGCTGCATACGAAGTTCCCCCAACGCAATCTGCTTCTCTGACACGGCCTCGTTGACTACATCCCGAGTGGCATCCCGAACGATGTTTTCTATGTCATTTAGGTTGCCCTCAGTTAAGGTGGTCACTTTGCTGTCCACTTTAGATGCCTTCACCTTCTTTCATGGCTTCAACTGTTTTGTTTGCACTGGCCGCTTCAAAGGTGCACCCGTGGCAGTTGATGGTGGTTCTTTTGTGGCCGTCTTAGTGGGTGCCTTCTGACTGCTTTTGTCCGTTGTCAACGCAACCCCTCCTGGTGGTGTCTTTCCTACTGTCACCTGTGCCGCCTCCCAGGCTTCCCAAACCTCCACAGCATGTTGTTCATTCCGCTTTTGTTGTGCAGCGCACTTAGCTTCCTCCTTTTCTTTCCTGTTCACGACCTCATTGTGCCCTACTACCTCTGGTCCGCGCCATGCTGGTGGCCATGTATCCAAAACTACATCAATAGCTTAATCAATGGCAACAAAAGGGAGTGAGTTCCATGTGCGGTCAGGGTCCTTGCGCGTCCTAATGTAGACAAAGTGCATGTTTGCTTTAAACTTGGAAATCTGCTTCGCGCTTTCATAGATTTCATTGGATAGGTGGGGTTGCACGTTAATCTATTGGTGCACACTTGTGTCCATCAATATCCAAAAGATCTTGATGCTCTGGATTCGTCCAGTGTCCCTTGTCGCCCAAAGGGACGCGTATCTGGCGGCTTCTGGCCAGTCCTGGTCCAAGACAGGAAACTGGCTGTCTTCGGGTAAGTCAGTGGTAACCAACATAATGGATAGCAGTAGCCACGCATAATGGAAGGTCTTGCCCTCCTCCTAGACCTCTCGGCCATTAGTCAGGAACTCTTCACAAAGGAACTGTGACCAATTGAACCATTCTCCAGCTGCGCATTCCTCAACAAGCACAATGACGACTGCTGGAACCTCACTTCCACAGCATTTCCGCATCACTTTCTAGCTAGCAACTAGGTGGCAACATGGACTACGTTATTTGAAATGCTATCAATGACATATCCTCATTGCCCCTTCTCGAGCTTATACTTCTTTTCCAGGTTGTCTATCATCGTTACATCGCCACATCTATCAACTATTTCCCAGGGGTCTCTTCCCTCACAGGGAATCTAGGAGATCTAATGAACAAGTTCAACTGTGATGCAGACAGGTTTGCTGATCCATAGTATGTCCTCATGAACCAAATAGAGCAACTACCTTATGACCAACATTGTGATAGGGAGCTGGAGAAAGTGGGGAATGGAAAATAGATAGAGAAACCTGGCTTTTTCCACCTTCCGCAGCCACTCCTTTCACTGCAGTGTTGTAACTGTCCCTTCTGCACTCTGCTCCATCAGTGCACCAGTCACCAAGTGGGGAAATTTTGTTGTATCGGCCAGGTCCCAGTCTTCAAATTTCATTATCGCAATACCGCCAACCACAGAGCTTTCCACTAGGATTCCTTTTGGAAGAGACGGGGTGATGAGAATAGTGTCGACTTCGTCCAGATTGGTAGGTACCTTCACCTTACCCTTGTTTGGAGACACATACTTGGGTCGTCATACTGGCTGGACGGGGTCCTCTTCAAGGTTTACTTCTTTGACATATGTGGGATAACCCTCTTCTTCCTCGTCTCTTTCAATTGTGACGGTTTTACCCTTTTCCTCCATTGTGAACTTGCTAAAGTGTAGGTGTCGGGGCGACCTCCTTCCTGGTTCTGGAATCTGAGGGTCCTTCCTGTTCTGCGGCTTCCAGGGTGATTTAAGGAGCTCGGTTGTCTGCGGCGTGGCTTTCTGCAGACTATCTGCAGTAGGATTTGTTGACTTGAGGATTTCTTCCTGATAATGTTCTGGCAATGCCTAAAACCACAGACTTTCTTCTAGTTCCTTGTCATTCATCTTGCGCTTGGGTTGGACCCATGATGTCTTATTTTTTGGAATGGTAAAGTGGGGTTGTGTGACACTTACTATGTTTATATATGATTTCAATTTTAAAGTCGATCGTTCGCCCTTGTCATGGCTCATAAATGCGATTTTGGCGATTACTCTTCTGCCTTAATTGCCCGCTTCCTGCTCCACCATGCCTTAAATCGGCCATCATATTGTGAACAATACCTGCAACGGTCGCTTTCCATCCTTTCCCCGCGGCAATGAATCCCCAGGTACACAGGTGTGTTTTCCGTATGTGTGCTGCAGTCATGTCGCGCAACTTCTCGACAGCCTGTTTTATAGTCTCGCGCCCTCTTTCAACTACATGGGGTGCTGGGATTGGGCCTCCTACGGATAGTCAGGTGGGCACACCCGTCATGTGGGCCTTCCGTTTCCCGACTAGCCCAGGCTGCGGGCACCCTTTGCTTTCCCTTGATTCTAATAGCGGATTGTGGTTTATGCATCACGATACTCCAAGGTGAAATCACAACCATGCTAGCGGGGTCACAGCTTGGCGTAGTAGTGTAGGAGAGCTAGCCATGCCCAATCCCTTCATTAGTTCCTTTTCGTAGCCTGTGTGGGTGACCTCTAATTTTAGCTTAAAAATTTCTGCATCCAGCCTCGTACTGTCTTCTCAGAGTCTGGCCCCCGTTTCTTCTAACTTACCAAGTTGTATTTTGCCGCAGCGCACAGCTGCCCAGAGCTTCTGAATCCTTTCATGGATGTTGTTATAGGCAGGATGGACTATAGAGGTACTGGTCGTGGAGAGAGTTCCCTCCCCAGCCCCGCAAGCCATCATTCCTCGTAGCTCTGGTTGGGGTGATAGTCGCGTGATGTGCACCCATACCCTTTGTTGTTGACAGATGACCACTCTGTACCAATGTGGCTACCGTGCACATCCTCCAATCCATAGTTGGAACTGCCTCTTGCATCTCAGCGTCTACGCCCTCCATCTAGGTGCGCTCGGTGCGTCTTCTGACACACTAGGTTGTTCTTGTGATACGAGCTACCCCTCATTCGTTGCACCGTTCTCCGCTGGCCGTTGCCTCTCTTTTGTGGTCACACGTCACAAAGATCGAATCATCATATTACAGTTAAGTGTCGTAACTTCCTACAATCGGTTCTGCCATCTCTCAGTCTCCTCATTTGAATCTGTTCTACAAGTTCTATCATGCTCCCATGAGATTCTTCCATTGTCTACAGGATGCATCCAATCCTGGTCTTGCACTGTTATCTGATAGATGCAATCCAGTTCATCGTCACTCTTCTCATCGCCAAATGGTTCGGTGTAGCGCTCTCCTTCCGCTGGGTCCAACAGAACTACTACCGACAGTGACTTCTTTTCGAACGTCATTTTCCAACTCTTCAAATTAATGATCCCGTTCATGTTCGTGGCCCAATCAATTCTTAGAAATGCAGGGTAAGGATTACTATCATCAACAATTTCTAATACTTCGAAATCGATCTGCGTACCTACGCCTTCGATGTCCACAGTCACCCCTTGCAGTTGGCCCATCAGTAAGATCTTTTGTTGGTTGGCCATTCTTAGTTGGATCAGGGACCATTGCAATGCAGGCTTGCCCATGCGTTCCCATGTTTGCTTAGGCAACACATTCGCATCCGAGCCTAAGTCTAGGATGACCTGATCCATCTCGTATTCACCGATTTGCATTGTCATTCTCATTTCTCGTCTGGTGCATAGAGCATGTCTTCCTATTTTTCGGACTACGCGTGGCTTGCCCAATCCAGTGGATTTAGTGATCAGCTCCTGTAGTCCTTTAACAGCTTGACTATCACACATCAACTTCATGCAGGTTTCGAGAAAGGTAGTAATCATGGAGGGATCCAATCCCGGCTCCATTTGGTCCCTCCTACCTAGAGTAGAGATTTTCGTGAAGCTCTTCTGAGCTTCCTTAGGCGTCTGCATCCCTTGTTCCAGCTCAGAGTCAGGTTCCTTTGTAGGTGCGTCACGCCTCTTCTCGTCTCCTGCAACCTCTTTCCGCGTATCACCTCCTGTGGTTGTGCCACTTCTCAATACCATATTTATACTGGGGTCCGCTTCGCGTGGTTCCAATCACATCATCTGGACATTTTGAGTTGGTGTAGGTTGTAACACTCCCTTCTCACGCATCTGGGCAATTAACGTTAGACAATCTACCATTTCATGATCAAACTGCTCACAATAGGGGCAAGAGATCTTGGTTGGGTTAGTGCAATTGCGAGCGTAGTGTCCTGGCCCTCCACAGTTATAGCAGATTAGCTGTCCACGGCCCCGTCCGGGCCCCATTCCTCTTCCTTGGCCATGTCCTTGAAATCCACCTCACGCTTCACTCTGCACTCGATAAGCTGGGGTTCTTTCCATCATTAAGTCATAAATTCGACACGTCCGCTCATCGTGACCCACTAATCGACAAAAGTTGCAATACAGCTGTTGTGGGGTTTGGGTATACTTCTGTAATAGGTGACAGTTATCTGTTGTGTGTTTTCCACCCACTTGACAAATTGCACACCAAAGTGCAAGTGCGGCACTTGGTCTTGCTTCAACTTTTAACTCCATCGGCCCCCACCCACCAGATAGTTCGTGAAGACAGGGCAGTGTTCCTTATCATGCCCTTGACTCTTACATTTAATACATCCTACCTCTGCACGCGCCTCTGGTTGGGGCACCCTTTCTTGCTTCAAGCTTTGCATTTCTAAACTCAGGTTTTGTAGTTGTGCGTGGATTTACTAAACTCCCAACCCTGGATCTGGTATTGGGGTTTCGTGCAACCTCATTGCTATCTCCAATGCTTCAGCTTGGGTTGAGATCTTTTGTTGTGACAGAGTCGTCCTTAGATGTGGTGTCAATGATGCCACAAACCACGCACAGTGCTGCGCATCCATCAGTGTCATGTTAGCCTTGTGAATAGTGCTTTTTAACCTCTAGTCCAGATCCAAAGGAGTTTCACCAGGCAACATTGTGACCTCCTTGAACCCAATAACTGACTGTGTTTCTAATTTTAGTCGGCCAAACTCCTTGTTTAGCGCCTCTTGGATTTCTACTATTCACTCGTTCGGTTGATCGGTTGAGTATTTTATGTACCACGTCAACACGTGGTCCTATAGTGCACTAACTAGGGTAGCCTTCTTGATGTTTTCCTCTGTTATGCCTTGAGCATCCCACACAGACTTTATCACAAACCAGAATCGGCCTGGTTCCTCATTTCCTACACCCTTAAATATCGGCAGCTTTACTGTGCTCGCCATCCCAACTTTTGGTGGTGGTGGGGTGGGAGGTGGGGTCAGTGTTGGTGTAGGTGGATTTGGTGTAGGTGGCGTGGACGGAGGTGGTATCATTGAGAAGCTCTCCTTGATCAACCGGACTACACTTCGCAGTGAGAACCTCGCAAGCTACTCCTCACTTTCCTGTGAAATAGAAATCAGAGGACTATTCTCTGCCCCTTTCGTTCCGCGGTAACCTCTTCCGCTCCGCGTTACTCCAGACATCAATAAATGCACATAATCTATTTTTCACACAACAGCATCTTAATCCAAGTATTCAATGATTTGATATACTTACCCCATGGTCCTTGGAGAAATAGCCTTTCTGCTTCACTATAGATCATAGTTGTGTCTATCGCGAACTCAGTGATAAATCCTCCTATTACCTGATCGAGCCCATGATCTACTACGCATGTGATTTTATCCTTGGTGGCTTCTAGCCGGCGCACCAGTTCTGGAGTCCACACAATAGGTTGATCTAATTTACACGTTCCCACTCTGTCAGCTAACCTCGCGATCCACTCGTAAAGCTCTACCAGAAACGTCATGAAGAAGACCTCGTGGATATCTGTGTATATATAGTGGTCCAACCAATCTTCCTCTGATATCCACGGATTTCTATTTTCCTGAACTGCGAACTCGTGGACCTTCAGATCCAACCACTCTTCAAGCTCTTTCTTTGTAGGGTGCTAGTGTTCCAACATCAGACACCCCTTAGGCATATCTCGGTCCTAGAAACAGAACCATTTATTGGCTTATATGGGCCTGACCCAGGTTCGGAAGAATTTTTTAGCCAAACAAATCTCGCAGCTACCAGCCCTTTCGGCAACAGTCGGCGGAGCGCGGACTGAGGTCTCACCCGAGGTAGAAAGGGAGGGTGCTGGAACCAGGTTTCCGCATCCTTTGGATGTCTTGATGTGATCTAGAGGTTTCGCGCACCATTCCGTGGCTTTGCACAACTTTTCGTAGCGCAGATCTAGTCCTAGAATACTCCTTGATACTTATTAATGCGTTATTTATAGATTCAACCTACTTTTATGGTCTTTAAGCAAACATTTAACAGAATTAACCAGTTTTCAC
Source organism: Pinus tabuliformis (assembly GCA_031772625.1). Taxonomy (NCBI): domain Eukaryota; kingdom Viridiplantae; phylum Streptophyta; class Pinopsida; order Pinales; family Pinaceae; genus Pinus; species Pinus tabuliformis. The sequence continues at coordinate 978,070,098 of CM062807.1, forward strand.
AGTTAGAATAGATACAGATTCACATATATTCATAACACGAGCATACGCGCAAAGATTGAATAATTATATTAACCATGCATTAACCAGATCCGCGATAATTCAGATTTAACACAGAATTTCAGAATCAACTTATCTTTATTTCACTTTCTTCACTAATACATCCAGATCCGTCCTGCACACCCAGCTACAGGGACCCACGCACACAGTTGCAGACTCTTCCAAGCCTCTGTGCACACAGCTACAAAGCCTCTATCTACTACCCAAAACCCTCGACTCGAACCATTTGACGCTTCCAGACTTTTCTTCTCAAAAACCCATTACATAACAGATCCAAGATTACATGCCAAAGAGCTACCCTCTATCCATAGAGCCTTGCTCTATTCATACATTTCCATGGACCGCTATCCATGGTGGGCTTACTCAAATTACAATTCTTTACACTATTTTTGGCTGAACTACCCTTTGACTCCACTCATTATAAATCTCACTCCGCACATCCCGCGAAGTGTTTACCCTATCTTTACCCAAAATTTTGGGCTTTGTGTCCCATGACTGATACATGGGGCTTCTGCTACTCAGCACAAAGCTCTAGTGAAGGAGGCTGAGTTCGATTTGGAGCGCACATGTGAAACCTTCATGGAAGCTAAGAAGAGCTTCGTTGAGGCTCCACCTCAGGAAGCAAGGATAAGCCTGATCAGGAGATGGACCCCTCTATGCTCACAACTTTCCTAGAGACCTGTATGAAGTTAGTGCACGATAGTAAGGCTATGAAAGGGTTATAAGAGCTCATCAATAGGTGTGCTAGAACCACTCTAGGTGAGCCGTGTGTAGCTCGAAAGATTGGCAATCATAAAACAAGAACATGACGAGAGATGAGACTGACCGCGCCGATAGGAGAGTATGAAATAGATTAGGTTATTTTGGACCTATGGTTAGATGCGAACATCCTACCAAAGAAGACTTGGGAATAGATGGGGAGACCCATGCTGCAATGGTCTCTGATTCAGCTGAGGATGGCAAATCAGTAGAAGATCATCCCCATGGGATCGTTGCAGGGGGTGACTGTGGATATTGAACGTGTGAGCGCACTAGCTGATTTTGAAGTAATAGAGATAGTGGATGAAAACAACCCCTATCCTGCGCTCCTAGGAATTGACCGGGCTACTGATATGAATGGGGTAATCAACCTAAAGAAGCGAAAGATGATATTTGAGAAGAAATCGCTACGCGTAATAGTACCCCTAGATTGTCTTGAAGGATCGCAATATACAAAGCCAATCTGTGATTATGAGAGTGATGACGATTTGGATTGTATCCATAAGATAACATCGTGAGACCAAGATTGGGTGAATCCCACCACGGATGGACGAATTACATGGGATCGCGAGAGTTCCTGCACTTTGGACTCCGACGAAGAGTTAGAACATTGGCAGAATCGGTTACATGAAGTGACTACGCTGAAATGCAACATGATGACCCGATTACTATGCTGTGTGTCCTTAGAGGTAAGAAATCTGCCTACTTACGATGGCCTGAATGAGGTAGATATCTTTTTGGATGCATTTGAAAGGGAGGTACCAGAAAAGTAGCACTTCCAGGCGTTGGACTGGGCATTGCACGTTATGCCTGCAAGATGGTGGGGTACGCATAAGGGAACCTTTGAAGAATAGCGCAAATGTAGGAGGATGATGAGAAGACGATTTGGGAAGCCTAAAATGCAAATGAAAAACAAGTATGATGGGCAGGATGATCTGTGCATGCATTTGGCCAAATGGGCCTAGGCTTATGGAGAAAAGCCCCAACCTAAATGGGTGCACTTATTATGTCACACGCTGGATGTTGTCCCTATGAATTGGTACGTAGAAATAGAGCTCTGCCATGGTATAGGCGAATGGGATATTCTGCACGAGGACTTTGTAATGAAATTTATTTTTGAATATGGGTTTGACTGCATTGTTGAGGCGCTACAAGAAGTGAAAGTAGTCATCTTTCGAATACCACAGGATCCTTTGGACATGATTCAGCCTGAATGGGCTACTCAGCTAAGTCACACACTGGAATGCTATAATGTGACCGCTGAAGAAGAAGATGAGGATCTGCAGAAGATTAACATTCCAAAAATAGAAGGTCACCGCAAGGTTAAAGGACCACAGATTAAGAACCCTGATATAAACGTGTTGTTGAAAACGAAACAAGTAAACATTGGTACAGAGTCAGAACCCAAATTCGCGAAGATTGGAGACTAGTGGGATGATGCAATAGTGGATAAGGTCGCCGAATTGCTCCGTGAATCCCAGGATTTATTTCCTACCAAGTTTACGGATCTGAAGGGGATAATTGGGGACCTAGGAATGATCAATATTACATTGAAGCTCGACGCGAAACCGGTTAAGCAAAGACCTTACCATTTCAATCTGAAATATAAGGAGAAGGTCTGCTTAGAGCTAGACAAGATTATCATGGTAGGCATCATTGAGCCTATGGAAGAATCTGACTAGGTAAGCCCAATGGTGGTATAGGAGAAAAAGCAGAAGGATTAAATAAGGATATGCATGGATATCAAAAAGCTAAATGACACTTGCGTACATGATCCTTTCCCGAATCTGTTCACTGATTAAGTGTTGGACAATGTAGGTGGCCAGGAAGAATATTCCTTCACTGATGGGTTCTCTTGGTACCACCAGATCAAAATCGCATCGGAGGATAGGAGAAAGACAACCTTCTAGACTGAGTGGGTTTGTTTTCAGTACACTATAATGTCGTTTGGATTGAAGAATGCGCCTGCAATCTTCTCGCGTGTAGTGGTTACCATGTTCAAGGAATTTATTCATAAGTTCCTGGAGGTATATTTTGATGATTGGAATGTGTTTGGGCTGGTTAAACACCATGTAGCAAGCCTGCGCCTGATATTGGATACCTATCGAAGATACCAGATTGCGCTCAATCTAAAGAAGTGTTTGTTTTGTGTTTCTTTTCGGAACCTGTTGGGGCATGTGGTTTGTAGATAGGGACTGATGGTAGATCCCACAAATATAGTGGTGATATTGAACTTAGAAGCGCCAAGCAGTGTAAAGAAGCTACGCGCTACCCTGGGACATACGAGATATTAAAAAAAGTTTATCAAAGGTTATGCTTAGATCACCACAACTATGGAAAAGTTGTTGAAGAAGGATGTCGCTTTCTGCTGAAACAAGGATTGTAAGAAGAGCTTGGATATATTGAAAGAAAATATGGTCACCACGCCAATTCTAGTCTTCTCGGATTGGAAGAAGGAGTTTCATGTATATGTCGACGCATCATGCGTAGCGCTGGGAGAAGTACTAACACAGGCTAGCAAAGAAGGCTTGGACCATCCTATCACATTCGCAAGCTGAAGATTATCCAAAGTGGAGAAGAACTATTCCAACACCAAGCGCGAAGGGTTAGCCATGGTGTATGCGCTCCAAAAGTTTAGGCACTACTTGTTGGGAGGTCATTTTAATATGTATATAGATCACTCCGCGCTGAAGTACCTGGTCAATAAGCCTGTGTTAGGGGGGAGAATCTGCAGGTGGCTCTTATTGTTCTAGAAGTATGATTTTGAAGTTATTGTGAAGCCTCGACAACTGAATGCGAGACCAGACCATTTGTCGTGCATCGAAACGGGGGAAGAGCCCACTAATTTGGAGGAGGGATTTCCTGATGCGCAGCTATTTGTAGTGCGCGTCGCGGATGGCCATTTTGAGGATATAATACATTTCCTAACAACGGGTACAACACCGAAAGGATACACTATCCAGCAGAAGAATGAATTAATAGTGCAAGTGACAGATTTCTCTATCATGGTTGGGCATTTGTACAAGATGGGGACTGATGAGATATTGTGACGGTATGTACCTGAGTTTGAAAGAAGATTCTATGTGAAGGGTTGTGGTGGCCAACCCTCCAGCAGGACTCAAAAGCGTATTGCAAGGTGTGTGCTGTGTGTCAAAGGACTTGTTGGGTTATGTTATATTCTTTCCACAACTAGCCCACGTAGTTAACCAGGGGGTTAGAAGGGGGGCGGAGCCCCCCCTTTGTTGCATCAATTGCGTAGCGGGGGGAGTCATAGGGGGTTTGAGGATTGCAGGTAACCTCACTCGGTGACAGAGCATCTGAATGTGTTTAATATTGTGATAAGTTGGTTATCGTCTGTTGATATCAAAATTTTAGATGAAGATAAGTGCATTAGTTTGTTGTGTTCTCTACCAGATTCGTGGGATAGTCTGGTTATTGCAAAAGGTAGTAATGCAACTGCCTTGTAGTTTGATGAAATAGTCTTATCCTTGCTAACAGAGGAGATGAGACGGAAAAATATGGAGAGCCAGAATGGTGATGCCTTGTCTGTATGAGGGCAGTCCCAGAACAGAAACAAAAATAAGTCATCGAGTGGGAGATCTAAATCTAGAGGGTGATCTAAATCTCTAGGAAAACCTATAAAGGTGGTGTACTGGAAATGCAGAAAGGAAGGGCACTACAAAAGGGACTATAAATCTAAAGCTCCTAAACAAGGAAAGGGATCTGATGATGCTCCTTCTGCAGAGGTGAAAACCACCTTAGATGAAGGTGGGGATGTGTACTTGGCTTCTTCAAGTACACATGTAGATCATGAGGCATGGTTGATTGACTTAAGTGCATCCTTTCACTTCACTCCCCATAGAGAGTGGTTCTATGAGTATGAGAAATATAATGGTGGCGATGTCTTCTTAGGGGATGATAGGAAGGCTAGAATCGTTGGTCACAGAAAATTAAAGTTGAAGTTGCAAGGTGGAAGGGTTAGAACACTTCCAGGTGTCCTACATATTCCTGCATTGGCCAAAAATATGATTTCTGTAAGCAAGCTGGATGATGCAGGTGTAAAAATAGTGTTCGAGAAGGATGCTTGCAAGATGGTTTGGGGAGGACTGGTATTGATGTGGGGAGTCTGGATTGGAACTCTGTACAAGCTACAAGGTAGCATTGTTGTTTATGGGTGCAACAGTTCTGTGGTTCCTAAAAGTGGAGCAGAAAATCTATTGGTATCTGGAGAGAAGACCATGTTGTGGCATCAAAGGCTTGGACATATTAGAGAGAAGGGCCTTTGAATACTTCATGGTAAAGGTATGGTAGAAGGTATGAATAATAGCTCTCTGGATTTGGATTTCTGTGAATATTGTGTATATGGGAATCAGAATCAGGTGAGTTTCCCCTCTGGTGGTAAGAGGGCGAAACAGATATTAGAGCTTGTGCATAGTGATGTTTTTGGACCTGTGAAGGTTCCATCACTCGGTAAGTCTGTGTATTATGTATCATTTATAGATGACTTCTCAAGGAATACACGGATATATTTCCTTAAGAATAAATCTGAAGTCTTTGACAGGTTTAAAGAATTTAAGGCTCTGGTGGAAAACCAGACAGAGAAGAAGATAAAGGTGCTAAGGACAGATAATGGTGGAGAGTTTTGCAGTAAGGAATTTGAAGAATTTTGTAAGAAGTGTGGTATAGCACGGTAAAAGACTACTCCATATACACCTCAACAAAATGGAGTTGAAGAAAGAATGAACAAGACTTTGATGGAAAGGGCAAGAAGCATGCTCAGTGGTGCCATGTTAGGACAAGAATTCTAGTCAGAGGCGATGGAGACAACATGTTACCTAGTCAACAAATCACCTTCATCAACGTTGGAGGATAAGACTCCACAAGAGGTATGGACTGTTAAGAAACCCTCTCTTTCACATCTGAGGGTATTTGGATATGATACGTATGTACATGTTCCAAAGGAGAAACGAACCAAGTGTGGATAGTAAATCCGAAAAGTGCATCTTTATTAGGTATAAGGATGGTTTAAAGGGTTATAAGCTTTGGAACCCAGTAACAAGAAAGGTTGTGTATAGCTGAGATGTGGTGTTCAGAGAGGTGAAAGATGTTATTAAACATGAATTCCAACCAAAGGAACTTGAGAAGATAGAGTTTGATCTAAGGAGGAAGAATCATATTCTACAGCAGAGGAGGAATCAGAAGATGAAGAGCCACAAACTCTGGGTTTGAGAAGATCAGTTCGAGAAAGAAGGCATCTAGAAAGGTATAGTCCATCTGCTTTCTGTTCAAATTTTTCTTTATCTATTACTGATGATGATCTCAGAACTGTGAAGCAAGCAATAGATTCAGAGGATGGAAAACTTTGGAAAGAGGCCATGGTTGATGAAATGGCATCTTTGCACAAAAATAAGGCTTGGGATCTAGTGGATTTGTCGGCTGGAAGGAAACTCATTGGCAGCTAATGGGTGTTCAAGAAGAACAAAAATGCAGAAGGAAACGTGGAGAAATACAAAGCTCGGTTGGTAGCAAAAGGTTATTCCTAGGTGCCATGAATTGATTTTGGTGATATTTTTTCTCATGTTGCCAAGGTAACTTCCATTATATTACTTTTATCTATTGCCGCTACTTTTGGTTTTGAGGTAGAACAGATGGATGTGAAGACAACATTTCTTCACGAGGACCTGGAAGAGGAGATCTACATGAAGCAACCTGAAGGCTTTGCGGTGAAGGGTAAGAAAGCACTGGTATGCAAGTTAAAGAAATCTATGTATGGGTTAAAATAGTCACCAAGGATGTGGTATCAGAAATTTGATACATTTATATGGGGACTTGGCTTCACCAGAAGAAAAGAAGATCACTATGTGTTTTTTAAATTAATTGGTGACCGTGTTATTTATCTAGTCTTGTATGTGGATGATATGTTGCTGGTTGGAAATGACAAATAAATTATCCAGGATTTGAAGACCCATTCGTCCTCAAAATTTGACATGAAAGATCTTGGTGCTGCAAACTATATTTTTGGCATGGAAATTAAAAGAGATCGGACAAAGAGGAAGCTCTGGTCAAACCAGAGGAAGTATGTCAAGACAATATTGCAGAGGTTTAATACGTAGGATAGCAAACCAGTGAAGGTTCCTATACCTGTAGGTGTAAACAGATATGCTAAACAGTGTCCCAAGACACAAGAAGAGGAAGAGGACATGTCTCGTGTTCCATATGAAAGTGTAGTCAGTAGCCTGATGCATGCGATGGTCTATACTAGACCAGACATTACACACACAATGGGAGTATTGAGCAGGTTTATGTCAAAACCAGGAAAGGAGCACTAGACAACAGTGAAGCAGGTTTTCAGGTATTTCCGTGGCACTAGTGATTATGGTTTGTGCTACCAAGGAAGACCAGGATTGGACAGAGTGTTGGATATTCATGGCTTTGTTGATGTAGACTGGGTTGGAGATCTAGATTAGAGAAGATCTACAAGTGGGTATGTGTTTAACCTATTTGGAGGTGCAATCAGGGATGAGTAAGAAACAATCTATAGTGGCACTATCAACTACGGAGGAAGAATACATGGCAGCCACTCATGCAAGCAAGGAAGCAGTTTGGTTACAGAGATTGTGTACAAATATGGGGATAGTACAAGGAGCTATAAGGATAGACTGTGACAGCCAAAGTGCAATTTTCTTAGTAAAGAACCCTGCATATCATTCAAATACAAAGCACATTGATGTTCAGTATCACTTTGTGAGGGATATGAGAGAATACAAAAAGGTGTTGCTGGTAAAGGTGGACATTCTGAAAAATACTGCAGATGCATTGACAAAATCTGTGAGCTCTGAGAAGTTCTCTTGGTTTAGAGAAACAATGGGCAATGCAAGTCTGGATGAATGACAAAGCTCTCTTGTGGCCCCCTGTGGAAAGAAAACAACAAGTGGGAGAATGTTGGGTTGTGTTATATTCTTTCCACGACTAGCCCACGTAGTTAACTAGGGGGTTAGAAGGGGGGCGGAGCCCCCCCTTCGTTGCATCGATTTTGTAGCGGGGGAGTCATAGGGGGTTTGAGGGTTGCAGGTAACCCCACTCTATGGGGTCCGGGGCAGTGCCCCGGAAAATTTTGGTTTTGGACCCTATGTTAGGTTGGGCAGACCTACTTATGGTTTTGTGCATGATTTTCACACATGGTTTTGGACACGATGGTTTTCGGTCCATGGTTTTGGACGCGATGGTTTTCAATCCATGGTATTGGATGCTTCGGCATGTATAAATATGTATTGTAACATTGAAATGAACATAGTGAAAAATCAAGCTGGTAGTCCCGATTTTGGGATCCAGGGGAAAATCTCTGTGTATATGTGTTTTATGTGTTATGCTCTCACATTGCTTATTTTCTGTGTTTTATAATTCTTATGCAGGTAATTTTTGTATGGGATTAAAACCTACAGGATTGGCAGTCCATTACAGAGGGATGAGATGCCTTTGAAACCATAGATGACGTTGCAACCCTTTGAGAAGTGGGCAATAGATTTTGTGGGACCCATTCAACCCCAAGGAAAGATAGGAGCAAGGTACATTACCATCGCGATGAAGTATTTGACTTGTTGGGTGGAGGCACAGCTTGTGAAGGATTGCACATGTGCGACCACTGAAAAGTTCCTCTTTGAGCACATACTGACGCGATTTGGCTATCTAAGGATCTTGATGAGTGATTGCGGTATGCACTTCGTGAATGAGATAATCAGTGCACTGACGGAGGAATTTTAGGTATATCACTAAAAGAGCATGCCTTATCACCCATAGGCTAATGGGACGGTGGAAGCATTCAATAACGTGCTCGAAAATGCACTGACCAAGGTTTTCAATTCTCATTGAGGTGATTGGGACCTATGCATACCTACAATATTATGGGCTTATCGAATGACAGACAAAACGTTGGCTCGACAAACCCCCTTTAGGCTCGTCTATGGTGTTGAAGCAGTAATTCCAATGGAATATATCGTGCCTAGTCTGCGCATAGTTGTGCTTACATGTATGACGGATCGCGGAGCCCTAGAAGAGAGGCTCGCACAGCTGGATGAACTTGAGGAAGATATATTTTTAGCTAGATTTCACCAAGAGGTCCAAAAGCATCGAGAAAAGGCATGGCGTGATTGACATATTAAGTTATTCACATTTAAGGTAAATGACCTCGTTTTTCTATATCATAGTAAGTTTGATAAATTTCCAGGGAAATTAAGAATGCACTAGTTAGGGCCCTATGTCATCAAGGAAATTACCGATGAAGGAGTGGTACAGCTAGTCAAATTAAATGGAGAACCCTTCCCAGGAAAGGTGAATGGCAGTCGCTTGAAGCCATACACCAGCAGTCTAGCCATGTGACTAGATGAAGGCAACACAGTCTTGGCGGTCCAGGTAGCTGAAAGGAGGTGCAGGACTATAAACTAGACTTCCCGGGTTAGGGAGCTGAGCGATTGGAGGACGGTGTGAAGTAAGGAAGTGTCACAACATCCGCGGCATCGTGGAGGGAGTTGTGCTACCTAGGAAGAAATCACACAGGTTGGCTGGAAAGTGACTGTTAAAGTCACTGTTCATGATTTGACAGCAGAAGTGAGGCAAAATGGAGCAGGCGGTTGACATTTAAGACGAAATTTATGGCTTAGATCCTTGAAATTTTGCTGCCAATATGACATTAATGAACCGATTTTGGGGGGAACAGTTGGATTTGAATTCAAAATGCCTTATAAATTATAAGTGGTTGTCCAACAAGAAACACTTGGCATTTTGAGTATTGAGTTGTTGATCTCTCAAGCGCATATGAATCGATAGTTCTTTGAGGCTTTTAAAGAGACTCTCACGTTTGCGAACTTGCCAAAGACGTCGCGGGCACTGTTATAAAGTGTTATGTCAGGACCCCCAGAGATTATAAACATAAAACAAGTAGTACATGAGCTGGCACAAGAAATGGAAAGAGAGGCAGAAATAGCTGCTTTGAAAGTGGCCGAAGTATTGGCAAAGGTCCCTAAATCTTTGAGAACATTGAGACTGAAGCCAAACCCACCTAAGGAGACCGTGAAGGATAAGAAGGGCAAGCAACTTGCCATACTGGTGCACACATCGCCACGGAGAAACCCACCAAAACCCACTGCCCAGGAGAAGGGCAAGGCCATAAACCTAGAACCAGAGGAGGAAGATATCGAAGACATCCTGATGGATGATGAGGATGTGGGAGCTGAAGTAGAGGAGGTTGAAGCCCAGGGTGCGGACCCTATTACTTGGTTCACAGAGTATGTCCTTCCATGCAAGCCTAAGTCCAAGGTCCCAAAGGACATTGATGAGAGTAAGACTCCCCTACAAACCCCTCTGCTGCTGGACGAAATTGTTTTCGACGGTCTGCACTTGGCATGAGTGCCCTTACTAAAGCTGGAAGATTGGGACTTGGCGGACGATGAGAAGTTCCCACACCTGGTGACTAAGCATATGATGTGCCACATCAAAGATATGAATGCAGGAATGACTGCCTTGGAGCCGCGGAGGTGGCTCAAGGGAGTAGAAAAGGCAGGGTTTCTCAACCTGCTCTGGGTCTCGCACTACAACTACACCTTGGTGATAGTTTTGGTCATCAAGCAGTTGTTGTGCTTGGTGCATGATGGGTGTTTATGGCTGGAGAAGACGATACCCATCATAGATAAGTTGATTCACCGAATAACATGGTTGTCGTATACAAGTGAGAATCCAGCGATGATCTTTAGCAGAAAGGGTGGCAAGCAGGAGCTCGCAGAGTCAATGAAGGAAAAAATCAAGTTGGTGAAGAAGCCACATGGGTACGCCATATCCAACATCTGCGACCCCAATGTGAAGGTAGCCACACAGATCCTCCCAGGGAAGGTAATGAGGAAGTGTCATGCCGATGAGGTGACGATGCCTATCGTCACGCTTGCATAGCAGTGTGCTGAAGGAGTCCAGTTTAACTGGTCGGACTAATTTCGTGGAGAGTTCCCGGTGAACTGCCACGAAGCACAAGAGCTCAGCAAGACGTTCCACTACACGTGGCTCTTTCTGTCGATTTTGTTGGTAGCATGGAAGCTACGAGAGGATAGCCAGTTCCCTTCGGTCACACCAGACCTCCTTGAAGCAGTGAAATACACTTCGTTTGGGTGACCAAGGATGTGCATCGAGTTAGGGATAACAAGACCTTCTGGATCTTGATGGATATGAACATCAAGATGGCCATCAATCGTAAGCTGCGATTTTTGCCCATGGTGTATGCCAACCTATAGGGCTACGCTAAGTTCAAAGCCGATTTCCATCGAGTATCCATTAGGGCGCGGAAGGACCCTGTGCTGAAGTAGTATGACTTGCTGTATTTGGTCACAGATGACACCATTAATGCGGTTCTTGATCAATGGCCAGTGAAGTGGCGCACTACCACGAACTTGGCGGTCGGCAAGAGCAAGTCTGCTGCGTAGAAGAAGAAGGAAGAGGCCAAGCTAAAGATGGTGTAGCTGGTTGAGAAAGGGAAAAAGGAGGCCACCGATAAGGCCCAGGCGAAGCAGGTAGGTGGAACAGAGTGTGGCTCTAACAAAGGCACGAGTTCGCCCTCACCTGAGACAGAAGAAGAAGAAACAGAACAACATGGTGCGGGCCCTTAGGAGACGTCCACCTGCATTAAGCGCTCAAGAGAACTGGAAAAGGGAGGGTCCAAGAAGAATTCAAAGGTGACCAAGACCTCGCTGGACCCTATAACATTGACTGAGGGAAATTTACATGATATCAGTGACACAATCAAGGATGCCACTGCGGAGGCTCTACAGAAATTTGAACAACAGCAACAAATCATCGTAGGGGCTATCCAGACATGGTTGTAGGAGTTGTAGACCCACATGTTGTAGGCTAGTATGGTGTCTACTAGCTTGTCTATTGGCACTTTAGACGCTACCCATATGCTACGCACAAAGGCTTCTAGTGCGATAGTGCTGCCGGATGGAGCACTGACCACAGAAAATGAGGTTCACAGGCCCACTGTTAGCGACTTGAAGGGAGTTGGGCTGAACCTAGAAGCGCTTCCGCCTGAAGCACTCCACCTCCTGCAGGATGGAGTAATTTCATAACTAAGGGCTCGTGAGCACCGCGCCCTCCACGTAATCAGCGAACAACGGATCAACAATGAGCAGATGGCCCTACAAAGAAATGTTGCCATCGCTGTTGAGACCAAGGCAACCAATCAAAGCAAGAGGATTATTCAGGTCATTTAGGGGGCGTGTCAAATGGTCCTAGAGTTGGCCATTTCAGAGGAGGAGCCAATTGAGGTACACATCTGCAAATTGGCCACAGGGGTGTGCGACACGCAAACTGATATGGCGCATTTTCAGTTGGAGTTGAACCTGAAAACTACAGAGCTACAATTGAGGGTCCAGCCTTCAACACCACCAAAAGTACAGGAACAATGGGCGACCACTATCGTAGAGGTAGTAGTGGCAATGGAGAGTGCAGTAGCCGACTGCACGCAATTGTTCAGGCAATCATTTGAGGTCCTGAGAAGCTTGCAGGAGGACCCCAATATACAAAGGCTAGAGACGAAAGCGTGCAAGCTAAAACAATGCTACGATGAGGTTAAGGGCACAACGTGAACCATCGTGCAAACATAGAGACTAGCCAAGCTATAGGAGGCCAAGCAGCTAAAGGAACATGTGGATGCAGCACTACACAAGGAAGCAGTGCTAAAGCCGAGACTAAAGCCCTGGCTAGAGGAAGCTTACGTAGTTAGAGGAAATATTGAAGGAAAGCTTGCGACTCTGCAAGCGATGCAACAAAAGCTTAAGGCTGATAGCGCAGGAGTAGTGACCAAGAAGACAATGGAAGACGCGAAGCAGACGGCATCTCAGTGCACGTCCAAGGTAGTGGTCATATGGGTCGAGCTGGAAGGGCTTCATGCAAAGATCTCTGAACCTACCAAGTGACTCGAGGGCAAGTCACTGTTTTTATGTTGGGGGCCTACTGGAAGCGGGATCCCCCAAGGGCAGCTTTGGGGCTAAAAGCCCATGTTTGAGACAAATTTTGTAATAAAATTGTAAAGACTCCGCATTTTGTGGTCACGGAGCGCGAAGGTACCATGTGTCATAAAGGGTAGTCTACCCTTAGTTTTGTAAAGTAAAGTTGGTTGTAAGAGATCTACCCATGGTCCACAGACCATGGGATTGTATAAAAAGAGCTAAGATCTAAGTAGTTTTTAAGGAGAGACAACAATGATGAATGATGTAAGAGAGTCATAGCTTTGAAGAAATCTAAGTCTTGGGTCGTAGCGTAGGTAGAGGATTTGTAGCTGAGTGCGCAGAGTCCTAGGGTAGAAGTCTGCAGCTGAGTGTGCGAACCCCTGCAGCTGTGTGCTCAGGGTGGACAGAGTTTGTAAAAACTTGAAAGACATTAATAAAGAGTGATATTCTGCAATTTCTATGTCTTTGTTCTGTTGATGCATCTTGATATGTTATGTATGAATTTACTTTATTATGCTTATGTGATGTGTGAATGAATGCAATTACATTGAATAACTGAACACATTTACGAATATCTGTTTAGGCAGTGTTAACTATAATTGTTTGACAAGATAAGCAAGTCACTTAGATTAGTTGGGGAATCTGCACAACACACTACCATAGCAACGCGAAAGTACCTGAGCAGCACGCTAGCGCTACGCCAAGGTTGATCGTACCCTTTTGCAGAGGTATTGAAGGACGGAATAGAGGGCTTGTCTTGTAAGCCCTAGAATGAAGTGACCCACGCGAAGGCATGGATAGAGGGAATTAAATGACATCACAACCATCTCAGGGTGTGGAAACTTGGTTCTAGCATCTCCCCATACTGCTTCGGGTGAGACCTCGATCTTCGCTCTGTGGGCTAATGCCGAAAGGGCCAGTAGTGTAGGGATTTGTTTGGCTAATTAATGTTGAACCTGGGTTATGCCCCCTCAAGCCAACACCAAAAATGAGTTAGAAAGTGGCTTGTTTGAAGTCCTTTGCCACTTGAAAATCACCACATTAGTAAACTCTCCACTTCTAAATTGGTTTGATTAAGGGGTGGGAGCCATCAAACCACTAAGTGACCATATTGATGATGACTTGAATAATGGAGAGGAATATTTTGAGAATCCATATCCTAAATGAATAAATAATACCCCATTACAGTCTCCAAATAATCTAATAACCCATATCTAGTGTTGATATCCACAAACACATTTGGCATTGAATGGATATGACTGATCTGAAAGGCATCCTCTGCTCATATGGTTTTCCCGAAAATATTTCCAAGATTAGTTAAGAAATCCACCAACCAAAACTAAAGTGGTAAACATGGGACTTTAACCTAAATGGGGACTTAGGATGACTTTTCATATTGTGGATAAAAATGGGGATCCCAAGGTTTGAAAGAAAGATAGATTGTTCGCTAGAATCAACTTCATGTAGGAACATTTTGTTTTAATAATCAAAATGACAAGAAAAACCTCATCTAGAAATTGCTTAAAATATTAAATGAGGGTCTATATCCAACAATAGGGTTCCATTATCATTGCAACCAATCAGTCATCACATCCATCAGAAACCTTTTCCCAATAACAAGACAATTAGGTTGTTCCCAAGGAAAACCATAAATTAATCAACCCTACTGCCCTCCCCAACCACCATATTCACATCATCTTCCTTCTCCCTTAGAACTCTTTGATCCATTTGGCTCTTATTTAAACCATCACCTAAACCTTCTTCTCATTAATAGGCCTAACAACTGAAAGGAAATGTAGATTGAAATCTTGACCAAAAAACCATGGCCCTCACCACTATATCTCCACCAAAAAAAGACCTTAGAATCTAGACATTTCTCCAATATATAGTTCTTTCTTTGGATGAGTGGGCCAAGGAAGAAAGATAAAATTCAAAGAACTAAGTAATTATGGAATTAAATATTGCCACATAACTATCATTACTAGACTTTAAAAAGGAAATTATGTGATGCTTGAACCCCGACAATCGATGATGACTGAAAAATCCCTTTCGGTAACATTTTCGAGTAAATTCTATTCAATAAATTTTGCAAAGAAAATAATAGGATCCACTTTGGGATAATCGAAATTTTTGGCCGAAGAAATTGTTGGATCATGATTTTAATTGCACCAAAACCCACAGGTGTTAGTAAACGGATGCATCGCCAGAGTTAACAGATCCATGCGAGGCAGTTATGTTAGAGTTGATGGACTCAAGAGCTTAAAATTTAATTCCCAAACACAAAGATTTATACATAGATTGAGTCGTAGAAACTACAGCTATTGTCAATATTTCTTACCTAAATTCAATGGCTCCTGCTAACTATTAACTCCCCACGGACTGACACTGATGGCTTGCCATCATATGAATAGGAACAGATGACTTTGTGATTATTATTTTAACACCTCCCCTTAATCACAACCTAAATGTTATATTTCTTGTTGGTAGAAGTCTCATCTAGACTTTAATCGATACATTTGATTTTTTCCTTCTTGCTAAAGTATTGGTGACACTTTTTCTTGAACTTGTTGCTCCAATATTCTTTCTTCTTCTTCTTACTCCATATCCTTTTGGTCACATTTTCCCTGTCATCAATTAGACCTTCAACAAAAGTTTCTTTTATTTATTGTTTACACCCTACCTCATGAACTAATAGCAACTCTTCAATCGTAGGATCTCTTGGAGTAGGCTTTGGCTACTGATCATCAATAGCATCATCATAAATAACATCACATTATTTTTTAGAGATTTCTTCGAACTCAAAAATAATGTCAGACCCAAAAATTCTTCTAAATGGATTCATGAAAAAGTGGTCATCAAAAGGGTCATTATCATAGAAGTCTAAAAGGATATACATATCACCTATGTAGCAAACAAGACACTTTCGACATCTAACCACGCTTCCAAAAAGCTCTTACCACGGCCTTGAAGTCACTCCATAGGGTTTCAACACACAATAGATTTCCCTACCAGCCACTCCTTTACAAATCAACACACTAATTATGGCGGGAAAACTTCTTGAATGTGATCTCTTATTCAACAGGGACAATTTTTCACACATACGGGATAGTACAACCACCGGCAGGTGTGAACTAGCTCCAAAATAACAACAATGTCAACAATATTTCTCCAGTTTTGAGATGGAGCAGAGCTCTTATTGATGGCCTTAAACCATGATGATTCACATCTTGACAGACAGACTCCAGGTCAGACCCATTCCATGCAAATTTCATGCCAATCTACCTCAATACACCATGAATTTAACACCCTATCCCAAATCTTGTCAACTACACACGATCCATAGCTGCACTAGAAGCAACCTTCAAATATAACGGCGGGACAATTGAATGCTTGACACAGTCAAACCTAGGTGGGAATCTCTTACTGGTTCCACATGTGATGGGCTCACTCACATCCCCATGAACAATATATCTTTGTCACAAGAAATCTACCTTGAAAATTTAGGCTTCACAGTCCCACTCAAAACTCTAGTAGCCGAACAAGCTCGCAACATAAATAAAAATCTGACCCAGCTTCACCGATCTTCGATCTGATGATACACTGGCCAAAAATATATATTCACTGCATGACTCAGATTCAAGAATACCAGTGCTTGTTGCAACTCGACACAGCTAAACACAAACTGACAACATTGTCTGAATCGGAATTTCCCTTGGGAAAACTCAAAGCAACCTTGACAACACTTCAGACTTGGTTTAAGTCAACTAATGATGCATGGGAATTCACATGTTGGTAATCAAGGCAGCACACCAATTCTCCTCAGGCCAATGCCTTAAGACCCTTATAATGCTTCTTATATTCCAGAAAGATTGCATCAACAATGTTCAAGCAGCATGTTTGATCCACGCTGAGGCCGAGATCCTGTCTTATGAGAATCTGACCCAAGACCTCGCACTTCATTCATATATTCACAGGCTTTCACTTCACTTAGATAGCTCTATGCCACGCAACAACATATAGTTCCATGGCACAACAAAAATCTCATACACATTTTACTCCTCATGGTGACTGAATAATCTAGGCTTACATGATCTAATTCGGCTTATGCTAAGCACAGCTCCAACACTCCTTTTTTTTTCTTCTTCATAGAGTATGATTCTTCCATCACACACAGTTTCCTCACACGGTGCAATTTCTAAATCGATTAATGTTGGGCTCCCTGACTCTGATTTTAATAACTGATTTAACATCTGATATATGCTTCACCACTTCACTTGTATCACACATCATAACTGAGCAATGACAACATCCACTCACCACTTTAAGACCCTTGGTTCTTGCACTCGACACACAGGTCCAGGCAAACAAAATCCTTTTGTAGATCTAGTCGATCTTCAACACTTTCTCAATGATCCACACCAATTTGTAGCTTTCAATCATTAAACAATGCTCTCTTCTCACATTTGAGTGAATCCACTATTGATCCACTACTCAACAGTCGTGGCCATCCTCCGCACAGCAGACGATTTTTGTACCTCCTTGCCCTTGCTTTGCCTTGAAGCATTCAAAACCTATAATGAATAGTCCTCCAAACGCAATGGGCTCTCCTTGTGGTCATGGATTCATGCCCCTCAATGATCGACACAGTCTTCTCCACACATAAGACTCAGTCACCACACACATAATTGATTTTACTTCTCCCAGTTCTCGAATCAAGCCACATACAGGTCTTAAATCCATGCCACAATTGAAAAACAAATTCACACGCAAGCTTACTAATACCCACGGCTCACACTGACCAACCAATAGATATTTGAATTTCTTCAGTAGGCTCCCACTACTCTTCTATTGTGCTTAAACCAAGTGTAATTTAACCTATGAATAACACTCTTCAACAACGCTATAGGGCATACATAGGCCACGCAAATACTCTGGCACATTCTGCAAGTGACTTAGTGCTCTTATGCTCCCTCACACATCCAAGACACAACTGGTAATCACATGAAACACATTGCACATATACTCCAACACATAAGGTTGGCAACAATCATCTCTCACTACTTATTGGAATTGTTGTCACTCACTGCATATGAGTTTTTAGTTGATCAAAGTTGCCAAAGAGCATTGAATTTTGAAGCCATCTTCCAGGCCACAAAAGCACTCAAAGCCACATCAAATCCTCTCCATTGCATAGTGCTTAGAATAAGATTTTCAACAGTAGGTGGAAGTCCAAAAACACTCCTGGGTAAGAAGTTAGAGAAGGTTAAAGATACCCTTTCAAGGCCACTAAACAAAGGAAAAATGGCTAAGGGTCGATCTCATCACAAATCGTAGATCGGGGCTTACCGAAGTAGCTACAAAGAGGAAGGCACTTGAAGTTGCGATCAGTCAATCGCCGATATCAAAAATAACATATCGACAAGTCAAAGGCAGAGAGAATAAAAGCATATTGGCGATCAGAAAGCCCCGGCTAGAGTAAATCAACGATCGACAATGGCCAATACCTGCATCCAATAGTCCCACAATCTCGCAGTATAGCATCCCATAGGTCCCACATTCCCGCGATCTCACAGTCCTGTAGCCCACAATCTCATGATCCCACACATCAGACCCCATAATACTAGTAAATCAGTGATCAACAGGCCCAAAGGACCATTCTTAATAAATTGTTGGGGGGGGGAACACATCGATAACACAAAATTACCGAGAATTTGGGATTTAATGTTAAAGCATTGGGAGGGGCCAATTTTATTTAACAAAGGAATTCATAGAAAAACTAAGGGCAGATGGGCCCTTTTCTCTCTCCTCGAGGGGGCCACGTGGTAGAATCGTATTGGTCCTAAGAATCCACAAGACAGCTGACGTCAGCATGATGCGGTGGTACGGAGGACATGTGGCATGCAAATTCGAATTTTTCAGGGGTCCTATGCAGGTATTTCTGGGTGACATGTGTCACCACCCATGAAGTTCCACATGACACTGATGATGTCATCAATCCTGCAATCAACAATCACACAAAACAAAGATTCCTCCTCCGTCGAAGTTCTTCCAAGCTTACGATTGTGATATGCATAGATCCTCTTAGACGCAATCTTCTATGTAATGGAATTTAAAAGCTAATGGGTCCATGTTACAGGTATATTTGGGCACATCACTCCCAATGATCATATCAGTGTAAACAGGGTCTATCAAACCCTAATTCAGTTGCTACATGCCACTTCATTGAGTGCTTGCATCTATAAAAGTTTCCTAGTTTGAAACCTTGTTGAAATGCCTCCTTGGGACACCAACGCAGCCTTGGTCAGGGGCAACTATGCATAGTAGGTAGTCCCATTCATACCTGCACTGCATAGCACTTAAGCCCACTTAAGCCTGTGCTACATGAGGATGAGAAAAATTGGAATAGGATTATGGGAATATTCCTTGATTCTAGAACATTCTAGAGGATGCCCAGCTCTTATCTCATCCTATGAGCTCAACTTTGGATAGGCTATGGATCATCTAATCCTCTATCCTCTCATCCCTTTCTCCATGGAAACTAACTATCCAATTATGAAAACCACTTGCATTCCCTATAAATTGGCCACTCATCATAGTGATCAGGGGGCTGGAGCTTGGATATTATAGAGAAATATTGTTGGTTTAAATACTTGAAATCATTTTCAAATAATGTTATGCCACTAGATTGATGTTTCTATTGGTATGATGATGGTTTGGACTCAGTTAGATGAGTGACATGAGATCGAACCACATTGGGTGTAACTTCTCCTTATATCAATCAATAAAGTTGTTTGTTCCTTTTCCAATCATTTTTCTATATCTATGATGAATGTATATTTGAATGTTGTTGATTCCATTTGTTTAGAATAAATAGATCATATGCTTTGATTGTTTTCGTCTTCTATTTATGTTGGCGAGTACCAATTGAGCGAATTCAGTTTGGGTGGGAGCAATGGGAGCAACTCAAAAGAGATCAAAGGAAGCGAAGGATCACAAGTAGGTTCCTTTATCTTATCTGTCTATTGTAGGAAAAGGTTAAACATCTTTACCTCTGTTGCTCTAAGTGTAACTACCCACTTAGGGAAGATGTACTTATCCGTAGGTATAAATTCCGTATAACAAATTGGCGAATCTTCTCGGGGCAATGTAACTAGAATCGAGTCATAATGCTGAGGGCATGTAAACCAATCTCAAACATAGTTTTTCCATTGTTCAAGATTGTGTAAAAATGAACCCATCTCCATTTTAACCCTCGTGATTTCCATTCTATCAACCTCTTCCGTCAAATGAGCCTTGGTTGTTTCATTCCATTGTCACTATCTTCTTGGTTGATCATACACTTTCACTTGGTTGTTTTACTCTTTTTGAGGAACAATTGCAATGAGTGGTCTTATTAGCCAACCTCTTCACATAAATCAACATGTTTTGAGAAGTTCCAACATCACTGGAACCAGTTTCTATCCTAGATACCACTCGTTCCTCTAAGTGGAGTCCTCTTCAAGCTCTTTTTCCGACTCTTTAAACTTGAAAATATTGTCGAGCGCTTGTCCTTTTCAACTCATAAACAAATTGGAAATGACATCTACTTACTATAAGTTTAAACCTTTTTCGGACTGAGATAGATTACTTATGAAAACGAAATATGTTGATCGAACATGGTCAATAGGTTCTCTCTTGTATTATTTTACGCTTTTTCAGACTTGAGAGAAAAATTTATGGAAAAGAACTTATGGAGCTTTCTTTTTGTCCTTTTCAAACTCTCTAAATCTGAAAAGGACCAAGTTCTCATTGTTATTAAACTCATTAAAGCATCAAATAGTGACAAACTTTCCATCATGATAAGACTGAGTTTCACCTTCGATAGACTCGTTAAAACATCACATAGCGATGAATTCACCCAAAGGGTAGAATTATACATCAAGCATATGTTATCCTCCTCAAGCTTGTTAATAAAAATAAAGAGGTACTGGTCAGCAATGACTAGGGAAAATGGGAAAAGGGATAAATCACTTTATGGTAGCAAATCACTCTTGAACATGACACTTTCACTTCATCTCTGTGACTATTTAGGTTGGGTTATCTGCTTGATGGTTATCAATCCTATGGTCTATCATACCATCCATCACTTTGGTTTTAGGTCAATGTTGCCAATTCATTCAATGTCGCTAACATGTTCAAGAGAATTCACTCAGTAAACTTCATCCTTTGCAATACTCATAAACCTTCATTTTCATGACCGCCATTCCTGAACATTGTGTCATCAGTCACATTATGTCTTCAAAATCATTACACTTGTTTCGTGTTGTTGATGGGGGATAAATCAAGGCCCTCTTGTGACGAGTCGCTTCTTGTTGACATCAACACATTATCTAGGAAGTGTACTTATAAATACCCTTCTAGTACCTTGAGGCTTGCATACATCAATGGCCAACTTCTCGCTTCCAATGACAAGTTGAGATCACAGGCCTTTGACCGAAATACTTTGTATGGTGTTCAACATCAAAATTCACACCATGCAGATTGTACTGTAGTACCTTGTGAATCATTATCATTATTAGTGATTTATCTCGCGTCTGTTAATAGCTTACGTCATTGGCTGGTAATCAGACGGTGTCTTCCCATGTTCGACTTCAGATCAAATTTTTACATGGCTAGACTCGTACTTGAACAAAAGGTTGGAGGAGATAGAAGACCTCGGATCTAGTTTCATCCATCTAGGCTACAATTTTAGGAGAGTACTAAATCATATGTACGATGGCTTTACACAGATAGTGATGGATCCATATTTGTAGATGATTATTTGATTTATGTACATGTAATAGAAAAGTTTATATGTTTAGCATGGGTATGCCTTCCCTCAACAATTCATGAAAAATTCAAAAATATCATGATATTGCGTGGTGTAATTGATGCATGTCACGGTCAACTTTAGATCCTCCTCATTACATCATAAAGCATATCACTCAACATTATCATTTTTGACTTCATGCTTTAGGGGAAATTGTTACAAGTCTATTTGGTCACATCATTCCCGACGATTAGATCAGTGTAAATATAGTCTATAAAACCCTAATTCAGTTGCAACATGCCCTAGACATGCCACTACATTGAGTGCTTTCATCCATAAAAGTTTCCTAGCTTGAAACCTTGTTGAAATGCCTCCTTGGGACACCAATGCAGCCTTGGTCAGGGTAAACTGCTCTGCATATTAGGTAGGCCCATTCAGACATGTGTTGCATAGAACTTAGGCCCACTTAAGCTGCACTGGTCGAGGATGAGCGAAATTGGCATATGATTATGGGAATATTCCTTAATTCTAGAACATTCTAGAGAATGCCCAACTCTTATCTCATGATATGAGCTCAACTTTGTATAGGCAATGGATCATGTAATCCTCTATCCTCTCATCCCTTTCTCCATGGAAACTAACTATCCAATTATGGAAAACCATTCAATACCCTATTTATGACAAAACCACTTACATTTCCCTATAAATTGACCACTCATCATAGTGATCAGGGTGCTGCAGCTTAGATATTATAGATAAATACTATTGGTTTAGAGACTTGAAATCATTGTCAAGTAATGTTATGCCACTGGATTGATGTTTCTATTGGTGTGATGAGGGTTTTGACTAAGCTAGATGAGTGACACGAGATCGAACAACATTGGGTGTAACTTCTCCTTCTATCAATCAATAAAGTTGTTTGTTCCTTTTCCAATACTTTTGTCTATATCTATGATGAATGTATATTTGAATGTTGTCGATTCCATTTGTTTACAATAAATAGATCGTATGATTTGATTGTTGTCGTCTTCTGTTTATGTTGGTAGGTACCAATTGAGAAAATTCAGTTTGAGCGGGAGCAATGAGAGCAACTCAAAGGAGATTAAAGGAAGCAAAGGATCACAAGTAGGTTCCTTTATCTTATCTGTCTATTCTAGGAAAAGGTTAAACATCTTTACTTCTGTTGTTCTAAGTGTAACTACCCACTTTTGGGAGATGTACTTATCCGTAGGTATAAATTTCGTATAACAAATTGGTGAATCCGCTCGGGACAATGTACCTAGAATTGAGTCATCATGCTGGGGGCATGTAAACCAATCTCAAGCATAGTTTTTTCATGGTTCAAGTTTGTGTAAAAATGAACCCATATCCATTTTAACCCTCATGATTGTCATTCTATCAGCCTCTTCCATCAGATGAGCCTTGGTTGTTTCATTCCATCGTCACTATCTACTTGGCCAATCATATTCTTTCACTTGGTTGTTTTACTTTCACTTAGCTATTTTACCCTTTTTGAGGAACAATTGCAATGAGTGGTCTTATTAGCCATCCTCTTCACATAAATCAACATGTTTTGAGAAGTTCCAACATCACCAAAACCAGTTTCTATCCTATAAACCACTCGTTCCTCTAAGTGGAGTCCTCTTTAAGCTCTTTTCCAACTCTTTAAACATGAAAAGATTGTTGGGCGCTTGTCCTTTTCAGCTCGTAAATGGATTGGAAATTACATCTACTCAGTATTAGTTTAACCATTTTCCGAACTAAGATAGATTACTTACGAAAAAGGAATACATTGATCGAACATGGTGAATAGGTTCTCTCTTGTATTAGTTTACACTTTTTTGGACTTGAGAGACAAATTTACTCCAAAGAACTTGTGGAGTTTTTTTTTTGTCCCTTTTCAAACTCTCTAAATATGAAAAGTACTGAGTTCTCATTGTCGTTAAACTCGTTAAAGCATCAAATAGTGACAAACTTTTCATCATGAAAAGACCGAATTTCACCTTCGCTAGACTCGTTAAAACATCACATAGCGATGGATTCACCCGAAGGGTAGAATTATACGTCAATCATATGTTATCCTCCTCAAGCTTGTTAAAAAAAATAAAGGGGTATTGGTCAGCAATGACCAGGGAAAATGGGAAAAGGGATAAATCACTTTATGGTAGCAAGTATCTCTTGAACATGACAATTTCACTTCATCTCTGTGACTGTTTGGGTTGGGTTATCTACTTGATGGTTATCATATGTATGGTCTATCATACCAACCATCACTTTGGTTTTGGGTCAACGCTGCTAATTCATTCAGTGTCTTCGACATGTTCAAGATAAGTCACTCAGTAAACTTCATCCTTTGCAATAGTCATAAACCTTCATTTTCATGACCACCATTCCTAAACATTGTGTCATCAATCACATTTTGTCTTCAAAATCGTTACGCTCATTTCGTGTTGTTGATGGGGGATACATCAAGGCCCTCCTCCGACAAGTCACTTCTTGTCGACATCAGCACATTATCTAGGAAGTTGGCTTAGAAACACCCTTGTAGTACCTTGAGGCTTGCATACATCAATGGCATGTTTCACGCTTCTGGCGACAGATTGACATCATAGGCCTTCAACTGAAAGACTTCGTATGGTTTTCAACAGCAAAACATCTATTCAAACCATGCAGATTGTACTATAGTACCTTGAGAATCATTATCATTATTGGTGATTTCTCTCACGTCTGTTAACAACTTACATCATTGGATGGTAATGAAACGATGTCTTCCCATGTTCAACTTCAGATCACATTTTCACATGGTTAGACTCGTACTTGAGCAAATGGTTGGACGAGATAGAAGACCCCAGATCTAGTTTCATCCATCTAGGCTGCGATTTCAGGAGAGTACTAAATCATCTATATGATGGATTTACATAGATAGTCATGGATCTATATGTGTAGATGACTATCTGATCTATGTACATGTAATGAAAAGTTTATATGTTGAGCATGGGTATGCCTTACCTCAACAATTCATGAAAAATTCAAAAATATCATGATGTTGTGTATTGTAATTGATGTCGGTCACCGTCTACTTTAGATCCTCCCCATAACATCATAAAGCATATCACTCAACATTATCATTTTTAACTTCATGCTTTAGTGGTAGCTGTTACAGGTCTATTTGGGCACATCACTCCCGACAATCAGATCGGTGTAAATAGGGTCTATCAAACCCCAATTCAATTGCTACATGCCCTAGACATGCCACTTCATTGACTGCTTTCATCCATAAACGTTTCCTAGTTTGAAAACCTTCTTAAATGCCTCCTTGGGACACCAACGCAGCCTTATTCAAGCAACTACTCTGCATAGAAGGTAGGCCCATTCAAACCTACACTGCATAGAACTTAGGCCCACTTAAGCCTGTGCTAGGTGAGGATGAGTGAAATTGGCATAGGATTTGGGAATATTCCTTGATTCTAGAACATTCTAGAGGATGCTCAGCTCTTATCTCATCTTATGAGCTCGACTTTGGATAGGCTATGGATCATCTAATCTTCTATCCTCTCATCCCTTTCTCCATGGAAACTTACTATCCAATTATGGAAAACCATTCAAAACCCTATTTAAGACAAAATCACTTGCATTTCCCTATAAATTGACCGCTCATCATAATGATTAGGGGGTTGGAGCTTGGATATTATAAAGAAATATTATTGGTTTAGAGACTTGAAATCATTTCAAGTAATGGTATTCTGCTGGATTGATGTTTCTATTGGTGTGATAAGGGTTTGGACTAAGCTAAATGAGTGACACGAGATCGAACCACATTGGGTGTAACTTCTCCTTCTATCAATCAATAAAGTTGTTTGTTCCTTTTCCAATACTTTTTTCTATATCTATGATGAATGTATATTTGAATATTGTCGATTCCATTTGTTTACAATAAATAGATCATATGCTTTGATTGTTGTCGTCTTCTTTTTATGTTGGAAGGTACCAATTGAGAAAATTCAGTTTAAGCGGGAGCAACGGGAGCAACTCAAAGGAGATCAAAGGAAGTGAAGGATCACAAGTAGGTTCCTTTATCTTATCTGTCTATTATAGGAATAGGTTAAACATGTTTACTTCTATATAAATTCCATATAATAGTCCATCCCCTTTCATTGAACAACCCCCCATCTTTGCACACTCCAGATTGACTTCGCCTAGATCAATGGCTCCCAGGCCTTTTCAGCCCCCTCGCCATGTTTCCCTTTATCAGCGGGGGGGGGGGGGTTCCGAAAAGTAGTTTCCCCACCAAGACCTTCTGCTACGTGTCCCTCTCATATCATTTCGCACCCCCCCACCTCACTTACTACTTGCTTCTCATTCCCCCCTCTGAAAACCACTCTTCCTCAACTCTCTCTCCTGTGTTGTGATTACGAGACCCCGGGTGGGCCCGATCCCGCAAATCAACGATCGCAAGGTTCAAGGGGAGACATCAAAGGAAAGTGTTATAAATCGTCGATATGTGGGATTTAGTATAACAAAGGAGGAAGCCCCCATGCAGGAAGTCCCATGGCGCTAGCACCCGAGCCTAAGCCCCCACCTATATACCCCGGTCATATGAAGATAATTACAGGAAGAGGGTCAAAGTAAGAGGGCTTAAAGGGGATTGAAACTTGCATTTTTCACAATTTTTTAGTGATAGGGATAGACAAAGGAAAGTCCCCCATATTACACCATAAGCACATTATCAGGCATAACGGAGCGTCGATAGTGCAGTGTATGACTTTAAAGGCGTAATGGGTCAATAGTTGGGGCTTTTAAGAAACCACATGGTGCATTCAAACTCAACATGGGATGACCCAGAAAGACCCATTGTGACACGGAACCAGGGTCGCGCTAACAGGAGTAAAAAGGGACTTAGTAACTCGGGAGGATTTAATGATCCGACATGGTCTCCCATACAGAGGGGAAACGAAGTACCACCAAGGGGTCTTCTACTCTAGTACTATGGCATGAAACTATTGGTGCCCAATACCATATTTAAAGGATAAACGATTCAAGTAGTGAAGGATGAAATGACAAGTGTCGATTGAGCAACACAGGAGGCCATACAAAAAGTGAACTACAACTTGAAGTAGTGGAGATCATAGGGATGGGCACGGAGATATTTCATTTACTTTTATGTCTAATTATTTACTTATTTGTCATCTTGTAATGCACCTCCATTCAATGAGGAAATTAATTCCAGAATGTTTTTGGGCCACAGAGCCATCCAGGCTGAGATAGCTAGTGAACCTGACAGCTGAGACTCAGCCAAAGATATTTTATTGTAATGAATGTCCATGCTCCTCTCCAAATAAATAGGAGGAAGCAACACTTAACAAAGGTTCAGGAATTATAAAGAAAACTCTACATGTTATTTTCAGACTGTATGGTGTTGTAATACATATCTTTTAGAATATCAAGGAAATGGTGGTGATTCCCCCTTCAATTATTACAATATGTTATTCCTCTGTTAAAACCCATTATTTTTATGTTTCTTCTCTGAATTCATGCAATCATAGCTTCTAAGAAATATTTCAAACTCCCTTACAGATTCATTTGTATCGATATGTTAATGCATGTGCCTGTAACTTCCTCACAGATTCATTTGTATCGACATTGTTAATGCATGTTCCGGTATGGATTATTGAAACTATATCTTTAAATATTCGCTACATGAATCATATCATTCATTCCCTCTTTTATCCATTATATCTACCTATAACTCAAATAAGTCTAGAAATTCTTAATGCCTCAAGCTCTATGTGTTAAGTGTATAATTCTTGAAGCTTTATGCTCTATGTGATGATTTCCTCTTTCTCCTTATCTTCTCCCATTTTCTCTACAAAAAAATATTAATCTGTAAGTCCTTGAACTACTTGGCCTCCACTATTTTATGCATATATTGCTGCGATTTGTACATGTGAAGAAATACCATAAATTCATGTCTTACTCCTTTAGATGAATGAAACAACCCATTCCATTTTATATATACATATATAATATATGTGAGGTCTCCATTTTATTGGGAATCATTTGAGACACACAAAACCTAGATGTTCCCAGGCACTGGTCTTGTAAATAGTCCAAGGCTGTCTCTAGGAGCTACAACATGTTTTGGCACCGTTTTCGGGGAACGTATTGAAGGATTTTCCCCCTGGGATGCGACAAATTGAGCACTCTTTGTGTAGTTTAGCAAAGACGCTCTGATTGCTTCCACATCACCTTGGTGACTCCACACACCCCATCATCATTCATCATCTTGGCTTTTAATAAGCCTCACACTCGCTCAGATACCTCTTAGCAGAAAGCCCCATTTGTATATGACCCAGAGAAAATAATTTTTAGAAAAGTCTGGAAAGAGAAAAAGCCTACTGCCTGCACTATTGTCCCATCAGTCTTTGAAGCCTCCTCATCCATCTCTCAACCTAATGTTACTCATTACTCAGGAATTACTCTAAAAACCCTTACATACCCTGCTTTCAGTCTAGGCCACTCCTACCACTATGTTTTTGGGCCAAGTTCCTCATACAAGTCTCAATATCCCTCCATTAATACACATGGCTCTTCCAGGTTTTTTGCTAAATAAATATTCACCTCTTAATTTACCTCAGTCTCTAAGTGTTATGCCCCAATAAAAACTAAATCTTCTACCTAGGTTAATGGGGAGGAAAATAATATAGCACAAAGACACATAGAAACCTTTTGTGCCTTTGCTGAGAACCTAAACGTGGAAAAATTGGGTGTGGTCATGAGAATTTTTGTACAATCCCTCGATGGAGAGCCCACAAAGTGGTTCAAAGCCCTACCCAATTCCTCCATCACTATGCGGGAGGAACTTGAAACCTCTTTCACATAGAAATGGGGTGAAAATAGAAATCATGAGTACCTCATCATAGATTTTAACACCATAAAGAAGAAGCCAAAAGAGAATATCTCAGAATTTATAAAAAGGTTCGACAAGTAGTACAATAACCTGCCAAATAAGATAAAGCCTCCTCCAGTTGCTGCTCTAGTAGCTTTTTTGGGAGCCTTTGAATGTGATTTTGACTTTACTCCGAGGGAAAGGAACTCTTTCTCTTGATCAACTCCAAATCAATGCACTTGAGGTGGAAGTGAATTTCACCTCAGCAGGAAAGTCAAGAGGAAAGAAAGAACCTACTGAGAATAAAAGATGGAAAGAAGAGGCATCCTCCTCTGGTTGAGATAGAGAATCACCAGACATGAAGTGGGATGAATTGGACAATCTCACCAGGAGTTTATCACATAAGGTTGGAAATATTGAACTTGAGAACAAGAATCTCTCCAAAAAAATTCTCAAGTCAACAACCGAGGTTATAACTTGAAGTATAGAAGACCTCCATTGCAAATACTTCCAAGGGAGAGAAAGGAACAACTCGACCAGATCCCTCATCCTCTATATCTAGAAGATGATCGCAATGAGCAATCATCGGATACACACGAGATGCAGGGAAACTTGTATTCTGATTTCTTCGAAGAAGAACATGAAAATACGGCTCACCAGGAGACCTGCCATCATAGAGAAGCAACAATAGATGAGGAAGATATATATTATTATTGTAAACAGTTTGCATATTTCATGCAAGAACAACCACAATGTAAGTATGAGATAAGATCTTCAAAGACGAGGTCAAGAAAACCGAAAAAACAAGAGGGAACTCCTCCCCAAGTTATTCCTCCATTACCAAACAAAGGGAAAGGTAAGCTAAATCCTAACCCTTCCAAGATAAAAGTCTCTACAAATAAGGGAAGAAATAGTTCCAAGGGACACGCAAGAAACAAGGCACCATTTCTGCAAAAAACTTCCAGTGGTAAGGAAGGACAAACAGAGCCAGAAGGTATAGAAAAGGTCCAACCTGCATTCAATCTTCATAGGGAGCTTGAAAAGGTAAAGATTCATGTCCCCCTCACTAAGCTTCTAAAGCAACCTACTTATAAAGCTCAAATCTCTCAATTCATGCATCCATATACCTCAATGCCAGCTCATGATAGTTTAAACCTCCAAGATAAAAGGCCAATGGTTGTTTCTGGTCCGCATGTGGAAGAGTTGGATCCTTCTACTTCACCCTGCTACATGACCCTACTAATCCACAACATCTTATTGCATAATTTCATGTTGGATTCTGGAGCCCCTCACAACCTCATGCCATTAACAATGATTGAACATTTGGGCTTGGACATCACCAGACCATACAAGGCCATGTACTCCTTTGAATCTAAGAGAATCAAGTGCTTAGGGATGAGAAAGGATCTGATGGTAAACCTAGCTTAGATCCTTGTGAAGAGTGTGGTAATGGACATAGTGTTGGCCGATATTCCTCCTCGGTTCGCCATGCTATTATCTATATCATTGGGTTCCAAGGTGGGAGGGTATATCAAGTTATATCTAACTTATGCAACTATTCCCACTTTTGGAGGAGAGAAAAGGAGGTTGTACAAAGAGTCTAGGTTTGTAAAAACTATGACCCCAGCGAAAGGCTTAGAAAATTCCCCAGTGCATGGGAAAGAAAGTGACCTCTCGTGCCTATTCCTAGAAGAAGATGAGACCTTCTTAAAGGAAACATCAATTTACCTAACAAGGAAGTTAGAGCACCAACGCGCAAATGAAAGTGAAGTATGGAAATTATACTTCGACAGAGAAAACTCAAAAGATGGAAATGGAGCTGGAATATTATTAGTATCTCTGGAGGGCAGCCTGATACTCCTCTTGTTCAAGCTGGAGCTTGAGGTGATCAACAACGTTGTGGAGTATGAAGCATTTCTCCTTGGGTTACAAATGAAAAAACATATGAATATTGAATGCCTAACGATCTATGGAGACTCTGGGCTGGTGGTAAGGAAGATTCAAAATCAATGCCAAGCCAAACACCCCAGACTGAGGACATACTAGAATGAAGTTTGGGATCTAATTGATAATTTCTTCCTGGCCTTTAATATCCAATTTTTTTCCCAGGGCAGGAACGAAATGGTTGATTCCCTTACTATAGTTGCAATCAATTTCAAGCCCCCTCAAAACCTGCTCCTCAGGTATGAGGTAGAAGTTAGATACAAACCCTCAATACCTGATAATGTCAAGCACTGGAAGGTATATGAGGATGAGGAGCAAGTGAGATGATTCATAAAAGTAGTTTTGGAGTTCACCCACTCAACCATCGATCAAGAATAAGAAGAAGAAAATCAAGAAGCCATTTCGTGGAAAGACAGTGGCTAGGCATAAAATTTTGCAACTGAAAGGGAATACCATCCCTCGCAGACTTGTCCCAATGGAAAGGATTTTTAATAAGGATGACGTAGTCTGCAAAATAATAGCCCCAGAAATAGACAATCAAGTAGAATACTGCAACATCGACTCAGAGGAGGAACCCTAGAGGATCAGGGTATCGAAAGGAATCCCCTTGCAATACAAACAAAGCTAATTAAATCTATTCAAAATTTACAAAGACGTATTTTCTTAGTCTTATGAGGATCTGAAAGAATTTGATACTAACATCATTCAGCATTCGATTCCTTTGAAGAGTGGAATAAATCCATGCAAACAAGAACTCAGGCAAATAAATCCACTCTTACTCCCCTGCATTGAGAAAGAGGTGAGAAAGCTGCTACAGGAAAATATCATAGTGCCCTAAAGGTACTCTGAGTGGGTGGCTAACCTGGTCCCTGACCAGAAAAAGAGCGAAGAAATAAGGTTGTGTGTAGATTTTCGTAATCTAAACATGGCGTGTCACTGAAAGAAAACTACTTGCTACCCAAGATGGATTATTTATTGCAGAAGGTGGTTGGATCAGCCAAAATGTCCATGATGAATGCGTTCTCTAGTTACAACCAGGTGGCAGTCCACCCCAATGATCAAAAGAAAACTACTTTCACCACCCCATGGGGATCATTCATGTATGCTTGCATGCCCTTCGGTCTTGTTAATGCAAGGACCACATTTCATAGATCCATGGACATAGCTTTCATACGGGAGAAAGACAAATTCATGGTGGTTTAGTCTTTTCTAAGACTGATGAAGACAACATCCTCCACTTAAATCTCACCTTTGAGAAATGTAGAAGGTATGGTCTTTCTTTGAATTCGAAGAAATCTCAGTTCACCCTGAGTGAGGTGAAGCTACTAGGACACATAGTAGCATAGGAAGGTGTGAATATTGATCCTAAATAAGTCAAAGCCATCATCCATATTCCTATGCCCAGGAATAAACAAGAGGTCCAAGCCTTTTTGGGGAGAATAAATTTTTTGAGGAGGTTCATACCCAACTACGCAGAAATTGTCAGGGGTATTATGGAGATGCTTAAGAAGGAAAATGAAGTCAAGTGGAGCCCTGCCCCTCAAGATTCTTTCATTAGAATTAAAGAATATTTGGCTGAAGCTCTAGTACTAGTCAGCCCCGACTATTCAATGCCTTTCTACATATTTTCTTTCACCTCTCCACATACTATTGGTGCAACGCTGCTACAAAAAACTAAAGATGGTTATGAACACCCCATCGCCTTCACCAGCCAAGTCCTAAGGGATGTTGAGCTAAAATATAACATATTGGAGAAACAAGCCTATGCACTAGAGGTACCTGTCTTACACTCATTGTAAATACCAGTGTGTGTATTGTAATTGTTATATGAAATTTCAAGTTTATGTTGAAAAGTCCATTTTCACAGAATTATAGTTTATTTAAAAATGACTCCATGCCCAATGAAAGGAAGGTTGTTGGTCTGCAAGTTCTCAACACCTTGCCAATAAGGCAGTGTCCCCAGTTGATGCCAATGTTGTCACTCATTGCATTATGAGTTTTTAGTTGATCAAAGTTGCCAAAAAGCAATGAATTTGGAAGCCATATTCCAGGCCACCGAAGCACTCAAATCCACATCGGATCCTCTCCAGTACATAGTGCTCAGAATAAGCTTTCCAAACAGTGGGTGGAAGTCCAAAAAAAGACTGTTGGGTCAGAAGTTAGAGCAGGTTAAAGATACCCTTTCAAGGACACTGAACAAAGGAAAAATGGCTAAGGGTCAGGCTCATCGCAAATCATAGATCGACGCTTTCCTGAAGTAGCTACAAAGAGGAAGGCACCTAAAGTTGCAATCAGCTGATCACAGAAATTGCAGGTCGCATATCAGGGGGTCCGAGGAAGAGCAAATAAAAGCATATCGACCATCGGATGGCCACGGGCATAGTAAATTAGCGATTGGCGACAAGCAAGTCCCGCATCCCACAATCTTGTAGTCTTGCATCCTGTAGGTCCCACATTCCCACAATATCGCAGTCCCACGATCCCACACATCAAACCCTGCAATACTGGAGAATCGACGATCGGCGGGCCCAAATGACCATTCTTAAGTAATTGCAGGTGGGGGGGGGGGGGGGGTGTGAATACGCTGATAGCACAAAATCGCTGAGAATTTGGGCTTTAGTGTTAAAATGTTGGGACGAGCCAATTTTATTTAACGAAGGAATTCACAGAAAAACCGAAAGGTGGATGGGCCCTTTTCTCTCTCCTCCATGGGGCCACGTGGCAGAATCCTATTGGACCTAAGAATCGATGAGGCAATGGACGTCAGCATGACGTGGCAATACGGAGGACACATGGCACGAAAATTCACCTTTTTCAGGGTCCTGTGGGGGAATTTATGGGTGACACGTGTCACCACCTAGGAAGTGCTATGTGGGACTGATGACATCATCAATCATGCAATTCGCAATAACACAAAGCAAAGTTTCTTCCTCCACCGAAGTTCTTCCCAGCTTGCGATTGCGATATGCGAAGATCCTCTCAGACACGATATTTTATGCAATGGAGTTTAAAAGTTGATGGGTCCTTCCCCTTTCAAAGGTCGTATGCTCATTCAAAAATACTCCATCTCTAGATGGTCTAGATTGACTCCGCCCAGATCAACTACTCTGAGGTCCTCCCCCCCCCCCCCCCACCACCATGTTTCCCTTTATCAGTGGGCGGGGGGGGGGGTTTGAAAAGTGGGTTCCCTGCAAAGCCCCTCCGCTACATGTCCCTCTCATATCATTTTGCACCCACCCCCTCACTTACTGCCTAGTGCTCATGCCCCCCTCCGAAAACCACTTGTCCTTAACTCCCTCTCTCATGTTGCGATTGCGAGGCCCAGGTGGGCCCGATCCCGAGAATTGACGATTGCAAGGTTCAAGGGGAGACATCAAAGGAAAGTGTTATAAATCGCCTCTATGCGAGAGTTCATATAACAAAGGAAGAAGCCCCCTGAAAAGAAGTCCAATGGCCTAGTGCCCGAGCCTAAGCCCCCAACTCTATACCTCGGCATATGAAGAGAATTACAGGAAGAGGGCCGAAGTAAGATGGCTTTAAGGAGATCGGAACTTGCATGTTTCACAATGTCTTAGTGATAGGGTCCAACAACAGAAATTCTCCCATATTACACCATAAGCACATCACCAGGAATATCAGAGCGCCGATAGTGTAGTGCAGGACTTTAAAAGCATAATGGATCAGCAGTTGAGGCTTCTAAGAAAATAAATGGTACATTCAAACTTGGCATGGGCTGATCCAGAAAGACCCATTGTGACATGAAACCAGTGTCGATGCTGACAGGTGTAAAAATGGACTTAGTAGCTTGGGAGGATTTAGTGATTTGGCATGGTATCCCATATAGAGGGGAAACGAAGTACCACCCAGGGTTCCTCTCCTCCAATACTATGGCATGAAACTGATGGTACCCACTCCCAGCTTTAAAGGATAAATGGTTCAAGCAATAAAGGCTGAAACGATGGGAGTCGGTTGAGCAACATAGGAGGCCATACAAAGAGTGAACTACAACCTGAAGCAGAGGCAATCACAAGGATGGGCATGAAGATATTTCATTTACTTTTCTGCCTAATTGTTTACTTATTTGTTGTCCTGTAATGTGCCTCCCTTCAATGAGGAAATTAATTCCGTAATGTTTTTGGGCCACAGAGCCATCCCGGCCAAGACAGCTAGTCAACCTGATAGCTGAGACTCAGCTAAAGATATTTTGTTGTAACGAATGTCCATGCTCCTCTCAAGATAAATAGGAGGAAACAACATTTAACAAAGGTTCAAAAATTCTAAAGAAAACACTACATGTTATTTTCAGACTGTATGGCTTTGTAATGCAAATCTTTCAAAATTTCAAGGAACTAGTGGTGATTCCCCATTCAAGTATTACAATGTGTTATTCCTCTGTTAAAACCCATTATGCTTATGTTTCTTCTCTGGATTCATGCATAGATGCTAAGAAATATTTCAAACTCCCTTACAAATTCATTTGTATCGATATGTTAATGCATATGCCTGTAACTTCCTCACAGATTCATTTGTATCGATATTGTTAATGCATGTGCATGTATGGATTATTGAAACTATATCTTTAAATCTATGCTACATGAATCATAGCATTCAATCCCTCTTTTATCCATTATATCTACGTAGTCTAGAAATTGTTAATGCATGAAGCTCTTTGTGTTAAGTGTAGAATTCTTGGAGCTTTATGCTCTATGTGATGAGTTTTTCTTTCTCCTTACTTTCTCTCATTTGCTGTACAAAAACTTATTAAGCTGTAAGTCCCTGAACTACTTGGCCTCCACTCTTTTATACATATATTTATGCGATTTGTACCAAAAATTCATGTCTTACTCCTTTAGATGAAAGAACCAACCCATTCCATTTTATATATACATATATAATATATGTGAAGTCTCCATTTTATCATTGAGACACACAAAATCTAAATGTGTCCAAGCAATCCAAAGTTGTCTCAGCACTACAACAGAAATCATGATTGTTGTTACACCAAAACCTCACAATGTTAATAAACTGATATAGATTCATAGAGGTCATTTAGGGTACACCACAAAACAAAAAAAAACACTGGTTTATCCAATATCCAAAAACATATTCAACCTTTGTAAAACATATTCAACATTTGTCCATCGGCAATATCAAAACCCTAGTCCAGAAGTTGATACCCCAACTCCTCAATGTTTAGGGGTTTTTACTACCCCTTACTATTTCCAAAAACACCATTCTGTAGCTTAACGCATCACTCTTGGATGTGATTCCCAACACTGAAAGCCACTCTGTTGCCATGTATCCGAGCGTCCCTCTCACCTGCCTCACCACACAACTTTCCAGATCTGTGTTGAAAGACCTCAAAATGCCCAAATCAGAGACTTTCGGCTTGAAATTCTTATCCAGAAGAATGGTCTGAGGTTTGACATCAAAATGCAAAATGCAAAGTCTGGACTCCTCGCGCAAGTACGCAATTCCCGGGGAACTGCTCAGCAATCGAATATCTGGTCTTCCAATCCAGAAGCTTGTTTGAGTCTAACAACCATCTATCAAGAGACCCGTTTGCCATGAATTCGTACACCAGAATACGATGGGCCCCCATCATATATACTATCAAACTCGTGCCATCCATTATAATTCCTTTGTATACATTCCCTAATCCTCCCTTTCCGATATCTTTGCTGAAGCTGCCGGTGGCCATCTCCATTTCCTGAAACTAAATATAACTGGAAGACCCGTCAGATTTCTCAGATAATCTCCATCGAATTCATCGACACCTTCATTCAATCGTATCCGATGTAGAAATCTCACGTTCAATATCATTGGGAAGAGATTGCTATTTTTGTCGCTTGCACCGTGAAATCAATCTCCGTGTCACGAACATGAATACTAAGCTGCCGAAGACTATGTAAATGACATAATACGCCATACAAATGGTTTGTACAAACAAAGAGAACAAGAAAACGAAAGCAGGCGGAGAAGCCGCAGAGCAAGTTTCCTACAATATATTTTCATGGTTATGCCGCCTGAATTCTGATATAAAGACGCATGTCACGTTCAATTTTTTTATTTTTATTTTTAAATAGAAAATGATTTCCAAATCCACAATTTCATTGCTCTTGATATTACTTAATCCGGTTTCACATGATTCATATTGAATTTTAGAAATATTTTGAAATTTCATCACAATAACTAAGCCAATTGTTTCATGTTATTGGACATTAGAGATATATTTATACTATACTACCGTAGCTATAAAAATTAAATGGTTAATAAATGTGTATTAATTTATAATAAACATGATTTTTTTTTAAATTTATTGTAATTTAATTATCAATCATTAGTGGAACAGTCATCATTGATTGCTATTAGTTAATGTGGTCGATTCATCATTGTTATTCAAAAAAAATCACACCACTTATAGTTATCTGTACTAGTTAATGGGTAGGCTTTCACCCTTGTCAAATGTCTTTGGGTCTTAGATGTTAACATGTTTCCTTCAATCCAAGAAAGACAAGCTCTTATCCAAGTGGAAACAATTTTAAGTCATACTCCATACCCAATAAACATCAAAACACTTACTGCATCATACATATCAAATTCATAAGAAAAAAAACTAATTTAAAATTATTATTATTATTATTACTATTGATAAAATGAATTAATATATAAATTAAGCATACATAAATATTTTTTAAAAAGACAAAAAAAACATACAACAAATTATTAACCATGAAAATTTATTTCCACATAACAATAAAAAATTTAATTTATAAATAGACTTTATTTGGGGTTGTTATATTGCCAAAAATAAAAATAATATAACTCCTTTAAAAATAAATCTTAACTTTTATTTATACATACTGTTAAAAATATTTAAATTTATTTATGAAAATTAAATTTTTACTATTTTCACCTAAACATTATTTTTAATTAAATTAATTTTTTTAACACATATCTATCCATATAATATAATTACTATATTTTGAGATATGAAACCTCACTCCTATTTCAAAAACTACCATCAAATTAAGAATGAACGTTTTACAACAGAACTATGACCAACACTGTAAATTCATATAGTAAGCATAAAAATGAACAAAACAGCATGAGCCATGGGATACCATATAAATTCAGATAATAAGCATTCGTGCACGTTGAGAAGGTCGTCGTAGATCAAATGCTGCCTAAACCATAACATAAAATGTCAGTATGAATTTCGAGTACGATACGCATCTCGACTTTCAGAAAACTACAAGTTGCGGGGTTCACAAAAAAATAGTGCGACAATGATAAGATTGTTGGCTTCGACTATGTTTATCCAACACGGTATTAGCCCAAATACTAATATATACAAATTTGCGTAAAAAAATGTAAATGATTGTCGATGATACCTTACCAAAGAAGTTGTCATCTCAGCCAGATAATCCTAAGCAAGTTGTCCAAAGTCGGAGTATTCTTTATTACATAAATGATAATAATAAATTAAATTCATCTAGTTTTTATGATGAATCCTATTTGTTGGTTAGAAATGTGTTAGCGAAAAATTTCTCTTATATAATTTCTATCTAAAAATTTAACTTAATAAATTGATTTTATTTTATTTTAATATTATAGAGATAAAACAAATACTTTTTTGAAAAATTAATATTTATAATTAAAAAAATATTATTTCAGTTAAGAAATAATTTAATTGGTAATTACCGTACACTTTTTATAGCCATTTCTTGCATTTTTTCATAGTGAGATAATGATTTACAAAGCTCTAACATGAGTACACTTTTTATAGCCATTTCTTGTTTCATCATCATTCTTCCACCCTGATGATGGATCCCACTTGGGATTTGAAACGTTGGTATAAAGATGTTCAAAGTGTGGATTCTCCGATCACTGATTCAAATGAGTAAAAGAAATTTAGAATCAAAGAGCATTAATATAATCAGAGTGTATAGAAGTGTTTTTATCATCTTCCAAATCTAATTTTCAAATTTTATTGTATGATTAGGAGATTATCTTTCATAATCCTTGTTTTATAGTCCTCGTTCTTATAAATATGTTTAAAGAGGTGTAAGAGAAAGCTAATTTAGAAATAAAACATCATGAAAAATAAATTGTAATGTGAAGTTGTGCAAATTGAATTTTTCTAACACAACCATATTTACCAATGTGGTTGATATACGCAATAGACATATATCAACCACATTAATAATTATTATGTGTATTTTTTTAAATACCAACTATTTATGATTATTAATAACTATATAAATAATAACAAATATATTCTTATATATTTATGATTATTATATTATATATTAAAATAATAGTAAATTACTATATAAGCTAGCTTTAAATTCTAGCCAAAACCACCTAAGGCTCAAACGAGGTTGGTATAAAGACACTAGGGCCTGGTTAAATCATTAGGAGATCGACGAGAATGTTGCATTGCAAAACATTAATAACATTAAAAATATAGCTACTTCTAAGCTCAAAGAAAAAATGTGGTGTGAGAAAGATTTAGCAGCTAAAAGAAAATTAAGATATTATAAGGAGGTCATCAACCCCACCCTAGAAGATTAAAAATATCTCTCTGTTTTAACTAGCTCAAAGAAGAAAATTAATATAGCCAAGATTAGAACGAACTCTTATGAGCTCCATAGTGAAACGGGTCGTTGGGCAATTCCTAAAACACCATGGATGGAAAGGTTCTGTCATCTCTGTGAGAATACGAACATCGAGGATGAAAACAACTTCCTCTTAGAGTGCCCCGCGTACAACCACATTAGATCTTAGTTTCAAAATCTTTGTTGCAATACTGACCTTCGTAGCCTTTTACGTTGTCAGAATTACAGTGAGCTCAGGAGGCTTCTCTCCAAGCTTTTTAAGCATAGGAATAAAATCTTAAATCAAACTAAATAATTCATTTTTTTAGGTCCAATAGACCAAAATTTGGTCTCAGTGGACGTTAACCATCATCATTAATTTTAAATTATTTAATATAATTAAAATATTTAATAATAATATTAACTCATAATAACATTAGCAATATTAATTAACAATCATAATCTTAATAACAATAATTATTTAATATTAATATTTCTATCTATGACACAAACCATTGATAAATATATAATAAAAATAAAAAATAAATTATTATTCATTTTTATAAACAATAAATAAATAATTACTTATTTTATTTAAAAAATAAATTAATATTGCTTTTAGAAAAAATATAAATATTTTTATTTTATTTTATTTTATAAGTTATACTAATAATAATATTAATGAGACAGAAACCCTAAGCTATGGCTATCGCTGCAACTCGCATCCAGAGATCGAAGACCTGCTCCGCAAAATCCCCAAATCTGGTGATTCGGCGCACAAATGTTTCTCCCGCAGCTAAAGAAAAAGAGAGCGATGCCAGGAAACCGCTCCGCAACTATTGTCCGGCGACAAATGGGGCTGATTTTAATTTCCGAAGCAACAGGCCAAGGATTCAGCCATGGATCTCTGTCTCCATCTCAACCCAATGCCGCGGCGGGAATGCTCCAGATTTCATCTCTGCCGAAAGCAAGCAGCGGATCTGCTTCTCGATCTCGCCAAATATGCTTGCAGAGGTATTAAGGTTAGCAGTACACAACAAATGCGCCCCTCATCCAG
The DNA here is from genome assembly GCA_031772625.1 of Pinus tabuliformis. Classification (NCBI taxonomy): domain Eukaryota; kingdom Viridiplantae; phylum Streptophyta; class Pinopsida; order Pinales; family Pinaceae; genus Pinus; species Pinus tabuliformis. The sequence continues at coordinate 978,110,176 of CM062807.1, forward strand.
CTTTGGTCAATGCTCAAAGACTGGCGAATCTGGACAAGGATCTATCTCTGTTTTTAAGTGACTGACTTTTTTCGCAAGAGAAATCCCCTCCCTATCATCGCCATGGTAGATCTGCTCTCGGACGCTCAAGAGGCCCTGGCACTATGTCTAGGCACTTCTTAGATTCCTTTCAGATCCAAATTTCTCAACCTACTGCCAGAACCATCCTGCAATGGGTCAGTTCTTCAGATTTGGTGCAGGATCTCAAATTGGATCTAGAACGGAGGATCGGGCTCCCTTTAAGCCTTCAGATACTTCTCTTTCAAGGTAAACAACTTGAAGACCTTCTTCCCCTCTCTTATTACAACATTACCAGAAACAGCTCTTTGGTGTTAACCCTTCGTTTGAGAGGAGGTGCAGCGGGACAGTCATCCTCTGCTCCTCCTTTCTCTTACAAAGATGCAGTACATTCTGAGAACCCCAAACCCCCGGAAGCCCTTAAACCTAGGCCTTTTTTGGTTGACAAGATTGAGGAAGTTCCCTCTGTTGAAATCACCCATGAAGGTCTTGCAAACCAGCTTCAAGAATTTGCAGAAAGAGCCATCATTTGCAGATTTAACGGACTGTGGCTGCGATCTCAGGACCTCTATGCATGGATCCATGCAAATTGGACTCATCATTGTAAGATCAGTTTCTGTTCAAAAGGATACTTCATTGTTCTATTTGAGGATAGTAAGCATTATGAAAAGGCTTTAGAAGAAGGCCCTTGGTTCATGGGAACTGCAGGGCTCTTCTTGACTCCTTGGTTCCCAGATTTTGATCCAGCAACTGCTGTCATTACCAGGACACCTGTATGGATCAGGCTTCCAAACTTACCTGCCCACTTATGGCATTGTGCAGTCTATAAAGCTATAGGCAACACCTTGGGCAGTTTCCTTATGGGAGATTACTGGCGGGAAAGTAAAGGTCTCTACACATATGCCAGAATATGTGTGGAGTTAGATTTGAGCAAAGGACTTCCAGAACAAATCAATCTCAAGATAAACGACTTTGTCTGGACCCAGACTCTGGATTACGAAAACACTGCATTCTGTTGCCGCCATTGCCACCAATCAGGGCATCTGCAGAACTCCTGCCCATCTCTGCCGGCAAAAAAGAATAAGGATAACCTCTCCAAGCCCAAGTCCAAATGATGGGCTCCTTGCTCTCCACCTCCAGTTGTGGATTCTGATTCCTCTAGCTCTGAAGATGAAGATAGCGATGCAGATTTGGATCAAGCCCCTCCTTCCATGGTCCCTTCCACCGATGGTCCGGCGCATCCCTCCGATTCAACCATCGCCCAGAAACGCGTCCATATGACCTCCTCCTCTGATTCAGAAAAGGAGGGCCTCCCTATGGAGATCCCCAATCTTCAAGTTGTTATTGCTCATTCACCCCAGGATGGTTGGGTCGAAGTCAAAAAAGAAAAGGGAAAAAGCTTCGTGTTGAGGCTTCTGCCCATTCTGGGCAGAAGTCAGTGTTTTTGCTTCCAGCCATTTTTTGGAGCTTCTTGCTTGTTTCACTCCTTCTTCGGAACCGAGGTTGATAGTCCTATCATTTCCGGTTGCCGGTTTTCTGTCTCTCTTGATTGTATAATCTTGTACCATATTTTTGATCAATAGAATTAGTCTAAATTTAGAAAAAAATAAATAAATAAATAAATAAAATAAAATAAAATAAAAAATAAAATAAAAAATAAATAAATAAATAAAAATAAAAATAAAAATAAATAAATAAAAATATACATATATATATAAAATAAATAAAATAAAATAATAATAATAATAATAATTAATAAACCATAGTTAATTAATTAATAATTGTTAAATAATAATAACAATTTTTAAACTAAATACTATTAAATAATAATAATAATAATAATTAAATAAAAATAACAATAATTAATTCATTTTTATATAACTATAATTAATAATGATAATTATTAATAATAATAATTAATTTTTTGTCACAATGTGACGTTGGACCATGGTTGATCGTGGTTGATTTTCATATTTAGACAATCTTTATCACGAAACAACACTTAAGCATGGTTGACCATGGTTGGCTATGATTCACCATGTTTGACCCAAAGGAATAACAAACGATTTGGATTAATACTAAAAACCAAAGAACTATAAACATAAGAGAATAATATTAAACCCTAGGAATGTGAACCCTTAGATCAAAAAACCCAAGCCACTGTTATTATAAACGAAAGGGAATAGTAAACCCAAGGGATAAAAATTATAAACCCAATGTATATAAACCCTAACATGAATATTATAAACCCTAAAATAAACATGGTTGACCATGGTTGATTTCCATATATAGACTATCCTTGTCACCACGCAACATTGGACCATGGTTGTTGGACCATGGTTAACCATGGTTGACCATGATTGATTTTCATATCGAGACAATCTTTGTCAGAACGCGACGTTGGACCATGGTTGATTTCCATATCCATATGGTTTGACCAGGATTGAACATGGTTGGCTATGATTGACCGTGGTTGACCATGATTAATATTATAAACCCAAGGGATTGATATTATAAACCCGAGGGATTAATACTAAAAGCTCAATGTATTATGAACCCAAGAGAACAATATTAAACCCAAGGGACTAATATTATAAACCCAACATATATGAACCCTAAGATAAATATTATAAACATTAAAATAAACATGATTGACCATGGTTGATTTTCATATTGAGACAATCCTTATCACAATGCTATGTTGGACCATGGTTGACCATGGTTGATTTTTATATCGAGACAATCTTTGTCACAATGCGACGTTGGACCATGGTTGATCATGGTTCATTTTCATATGGAGACAATATTAGTCACAACGCGATGTTCAAACATGTTTGAACACGATTGGCCATGGTTGACCATTTTTTATTCTATAAAACATGGTTGACCATCATCAACCATGGCTGAATATGGTTGACCATGATTGTCCATGATTTTCCATGATTATCCATGATTTTTATATGGAGACAATTTTTGTCATAATGTGAGATCTGACCATGATTGACCATGGTTGACCATGGTTGGTTATGGTTGATCATGGTTGACCATCATTAATATTATAAACCCAAGTTAATAATAAACTCAAGGGATTGATATTATTAACCCAAAGGAAAAATAAACCCAAGGGATTAATACTAAAACCCCAAGGGATTATGAACCCAAGGGACTAATATTATAAACCTCATATTGATAAACCCTAATATAAATATTACCAAAACTATAATAAACATGGTTTATTTTCATGGTGAGACAATCCTTGTCACAATGCGACATTCAACCATGGTTAACCAGGTTTCCTATGATTGACAATGGGTGACCATCATTAATATTATAAACCTAAGGGAATATTCAACCCAAGGGATTGATATTATAAAACCAAAGGAATAATAAAACCAAGGGATTAATACTAATACCCCAAGGGATTATGAACCCAAGGGAATAATATTAAACCTGAGAGACTAATATTATAAACCCAAGGTATAAAAATACTAAAATTTACATGGTTGAGCACATTTGATTTTCATATTGAGACAATCATTGTCACATTGCAACGTTGGATCATGGTTGAACATGGTTGATTATGGTTGATCATTGGTGAATAATATTAAACTCTAAGAATATGAAACCTTAGATCAATAAACCCAAGGGATTGATATTAAAAAGACAAGGGAACAATAAACCTAATGGATAAAAATTATAAACCCAATGTATATAAACCCTAACATGACTATTATAAACCCTAAAATAAACATGGTTGACCATGGTTGATTTCCATATTAGATTAATCTATTATGATATTGACATAATGATAAATAGTTGGTCTAATATTTAACCCTTAATATTGGGGTTTTATAAAACTAAGGGATTATTAATATTATAAATACAAGAGATCAATAATCCCAAGGCATTATTAATATTAAAAACCCAAGACATTAACATTATAAAAGCAAATGATTAATAAACCCAATCAATCAATATACCCAAGGAATCAATAAACCCAACAAACTAATATTAAAAACCCAAACAATTAATAAACCTTAGGAATTAATATTTTAAACCCAAGTCAATAATAAACCCCAGGGATTGATATTATGAACCAAAGGGAAAAATAAACACAAGGGATTTATACTAAAACCCCATGATTGGCCATGGTTGACAATGGTTGACCATGATTGATATTATAAACCTAAGTGAATAATAAACCCAAGGGATTGATATAATAAACCCAAAGGAACAATAAACCCATGGGATTAATACTAAAACCCCAAGGGATTAATACTAAAACCCCAAGGGATTATGAAACCAAGGGAATATTATTAAACCCAAGGGACTAATATTATAAACCCAAGGTATAAAAACCCTAGGATAAATATTAAAAATACTAAAATAAACATGGTTGAACACGATTGATTGAGACAATCCTTGTCACAATGTGACATTGGACCATGGTTAGCCATGGTTCAACATGGTTGATTATGGTTGGCCATTGTTGAATAATATAAACCCTAGGAATATGAACCCATAGATCAATAAACCCAAGGGAATAATAAACCCAAGGGATAAAAATTATAAACCCAAGGTATATAAACCCTAACATGAATATTATAAACCCTAAAATAAACATGGTTGACCATGGTTGATTTCCATATACATACAATCCTTGTCACAACGCAACATTAGACCATGGTTGTTTGACCATGGTTAACCATTGTTGACCATGATTGATTTTCATATCGAGACAATCCTTGTTCGAACGCAACGTTCGGCCATGATTGACCATGGCTGATTTCCATATCCATATGGTTTGGCCATGGTTGAACATGGTTGGCTATGATTGATCATGGTTGAACATGATTAATATTATAAACCCAATGGATTGATATTATAAACCCAAGGGAATAACAAACCCAAGAAATTAATACTAAAACCCCAAGGGAATAATATTAAACCCAAAGGACTAATATTATAAACCCACCATATATAAACCCTAAGATAAATATTATAAACACTAAAATAAACATGATTGACCATGGTTGATTTTCATATTGAGACAATCCATATCACAATTCCATGTTAGACCATGGTTGACCATGGTTGATTTTTAAATCGAGTCATTCTTTGTCACAATGCGATGTTTGACCATGGTTGATCATGGTTTATTTTCATATCAAGAAAATCTTTGTCACAACGCGACGTTCAAACATGTTTGACCACGATTGACCATGGTTGACCATGTTTGATTCTATAAAACATGGTTGACCATCATCAACCATGGCTGACCATGGTTGACCATGATTGTCCATGATTGTCCATGATTTTTATATGGAGACAATTTTTGTCATAATGCAACATCTGACCATGATTGACCATGGTTGACGATGGTTGGTTATGGTTGATAATGGTTGACAATGATTGATATTATAAACACAAGTTAACAATAAACCCAAGGGGTTGATATTATGAACACAAGGGAAAAATAAACCCACAGTTAATATTAAAACCCCAAGGGATTATGAACCCAAGGGAATAATATTAAACCCAAGGGACTAATATTATAAACCCAACATTGGTAAACCCTAATATAAATATTACAAACACTAAAATAAACATGGTTTATTTTCATGGTGAGACAATCCTTGTCACAATGCAACATTCAACCATGTTTAACCATGGTTGGCTATGATTGACAATGGTTGACTATGATTGATATTATAAACCTAAGGGAATAATAAATCCAAGGGATCAATATTATAAATCCAAATGAATAATAAATCCAAGGGATTAATGTTAAAACACCAAGGGATTATGAACCCAAGGGAATAATATTAAACCCAAGGGACTAATATTATAAACCCAAAGTATAAACACCCTAAGATAAATATTAAAATACTAAAATAAACATGGTTGAGCTTGGTGGATTTCCATATTGAGACAATCTTTGTCACAATGCGACATTGGACCATGGTTGACCATGGTTGAACATGGTTGATTATGGTTGAGCATTGTTGAATAATATTAAACCTTAGGAATATGAACCATTAGATCAATAAACCCAAGGGAATAATAAAGCTACGGGATAAAAATTATAAACCCAAGTTATATAAACCCTAACATGACTATTATAAACCCTAAAATGAACATGGTTGATTTCCATATTAGATTAATCTATTGTGATATTGATATAATCATAAATAGTTGGACTAATATTTAACCCTTAATATTGGGGTTTCGTAAAACCAATGGATTATTAATATTATAAATACAATAGGTCAATAAACCCAAGGCAATATTTTTTTTTGTAAGCCTTGTTGGACTATATCTTCATTATGTCCAACTTTTCACCCCGATCGAGGGGATAGCACAAAGAGACTAATATTATAAATCCAAGGTATAAACACCCTAAGATAAATATTAAAAATACTAAAATAAACATGGTTGAGCACGGTTGATTTTCATATTGAGACAATCCTTGTCACAATGCGACGCTGGACCATGGTTGAACATGGTTGATTATGGTTGAGCATTGTTGAATAATATTACACGTTAGGAATATAAACCCTTAGATCAATAAACCGAAGGGATTGATATTAAAAACCCAAAGGAATAATAAACCTAAGGGATAAAAATTATAAACCCGTGGTATATAAACCCTAACATGACTATTATAAACCCTAAAATAAACATGGTTGACCATGGTTGATTTCCATATTAGATTAATCTATTGTGATATTGACATAACCATAAATAGTTGGACTAATATTTAACCCTTAATATTGGGGTTTTATAAAACCAAGGGATTATTAATATTATAAATACAAGAGATCAATAAACCCAAGGCATTAATTTTTTTGTAAGCTTGGTAGGACTACATCTTCATCATGTCCAACTTTTCACCCTCAATCAGGGGGATAACACAAGATTTGAACCCAAGGCTTTAGGTTCAATGAGACTTCATTTCCATGGTCATTGCCAATTGAGCTACCCCAAGTGGACAATAAACCCAAGGCATTATTAATATTACAAACCCCAAGGCATTAATATTATAAAAACAAATGATTAATAAGCACAAGCAATCAATATACCCAAGGAATCAATATACCCAACAAACTAATATTAAAATCCTAAATAATTAATAAACCTTATGAATTAGTATTTTAAACTTAGGGGATTAATAAACCAAGGGATTAAATGATAAACCAAAGGAATTATTAATATTATAAACTAGAAGAACGAAAAAACCCAAGAATTTAATATTGTAAACCCAAGGGAAAAATATTAGAAACCCAAGGGATCAAAAAATGGAAGGGATAAATATTAAAAACATAAGGGATTAATAAAGCCTAGGAATTAATATTTTAAACCGAGAGGATTGATAAACCCATATGACTATGAATATTATAAACCCAAGGGATCAATTAACCCTAGGAATTGTTAATATTATAAACCCAACAGATTAATAAACTGAAGGGATAAACATTATAAACCTAAGGGATTAATATTAAACATTATGACTATTGTTTAACCCTTAATATTGGGGATTAATCAACCCAAGGGATTAAATGATAAACCCAAGGAATTATAAACCTAAGCGTTTAATATTATAAACCCAAGAAAATACTAAACCCAAGGGAAACAATGAACACAACAAAGGATTAATAAATCTAAACAATTAATAAACCTGACCAATCAATAAACTGAATAAACTAATATAAAAAATCGAAGATATTAATAAACCCTAAGAATTAAAATTTTAAACTCAAGGGATTATTAATGTTATAAACCCAAGGAACTAATAAACCAATGGTTTAATATTATAAACCCAAGGAATTAGTGAACCCAAAGCATAAATATTAAAAACCAAGGGATCAATATTAAAAACACAAGAGATTAATAAAGCCTTGGAATTAATATTCTAAATACAAAATATTGATAAACTCGCATGATTATTAATATTATAAACCAAAGCGATCAATTAATCTTAGAGATTCTTAGTATTATAAACTCAAAGAATAAATAAACTAAAAGGATAAACAATATAAACCTAACGGATTAAACCCTTAATATTGGGGTTTAATAAACCGAAGGGATTATTAATATTATAAATACAGGGGATGAATAAACCCAATGCATTATTAATATTATAAACCCAAGGCATTAATATTATAAAAACAAATGATTAATAAACCCAAGCAATCAGTAAACTCAAGGAATCAATAAACCCAACAAACTGATATTAAGAACCCAAACGATTAATAAAACCTAACAAGTAATGTTTTAAAGTCAAGATATTAATAAACCCAAGGGATAAAATAATAAACCAAAGGAATTAGTAAACCCAAGAGAAAAATATTATAAACCTAGTGGATCATAAAATGAAAGGGGTCAATATTAAAAATATGAAGGATTGATATTTTATCCCCAATGGATTAATATTATAAACCTAAGTTGTTTAAACCCTAAGATAAATATTATAAATCGAAAAATAAACATCAATGACCATACTTAACCATCGTTGATTTTCATATTGAGACAACCTTTGTTACAATGTGACATTGGGCCATGGTTGACTGTGATTCACCATGGTTAGTTATGGTTTTCATCTGAAGAGAATCTTCATTATAACACAGCATTCGACAAGGCTCACGATGGTTAGTTTTAAAAATGATATGTCATATTAAATATTTTAAACCCCCTAAGCCCTAAATCCATGGCATCAATATTATAAATGTAAATAATGCAATAATACAAAACAATAATAATAAACATAAACCACAATCAATATAAGAACCACCCTGTAAACCATTAAGACATCAATACAAAAAGTTAATATGAATACATTAATAATAATACACTATAAACCATTAAAACATGATAAATCGTCAACACATTTATATCAACATTGGCTAAATTTATTGGCTATTGAAAGAGGCTATGGACTATGTTTGAGTAATGGTTGACTTGATTTGAATATGTTTGTCTATATTTGACTAATGTGGTTGAATATGTTTGATTATTAATATTAATCAATAATATTAAAAGGAGATTATGTTTGAACAACATTAGTAAATGTAGTCTCCTAATATTTCAATGTTTCATTGCAACATTTGATAAATTGCAATGTAATATAACATTGCGACAATGTTAGTCATAGTGCAACAATGTTTGCCACATTGCGATGTTGGATATATTTATCTATCATTCCAACATCACAATATGTTGAATTATTAATATTAATCAATAATATTAATAGGTGATTATGTTTGACTATGACTATGACTATGACCTTAGTGAACCACATCACATTGTTAGTTTTGTAATGCCACATAGCAACAAAGATATTTGTCAAAAAAAATATGACATCGGATTTCCTTTTTCATTGCATGTTCATGTCATTCTATTTGCACAACTACATTGTCGTGATTCTTAATGTTCATCAAAAGGAAATGTCTTTTTCTTGTGCCAATTGTGATGTTGGTTTGTTTGTCACTATATTACGTTGGTGTTTTTTATCACATTGTCCTTGCATTTGTTTCATGATATTTTGATACCATTTTTTTCAGGCAACAACATCGAGATAGTTAGCTTTGTTAAGTGATATTTTAATGGTTTTTTCCTCAAAATCTAGTGCCTACTTTTGTTACTTTAGATGTTATTTTTGTAAAGTGACATTTCAATGATTATTTTCATTCACCAAAATAAAATGAGTATTTTTTGTTGTTGGAAAGAAGTATTATACTTATAATTTTGTATAACAATATTAGTACTATATTAATATTAATTTCAAAATCGTTATATTGATTAATATTTAAAAAATATTTTTCTGTTATATTAATTACATTAAAGCTTGAACACAATACATGATCACTGCCATTGATACTCATAAATTACACCTTAATACATTAGTAAATGATCAAAGTACTAATACTTCATGTGACTTAATACATTAATAAATCATTAATTATGGCTTATTATATTAACTATTGATAAATAGCATTGACAATAATCAATTATAATTAACTATGTTTAATCATTAACGATCATGTTAGTTTCATTAACATTTTTCTTTTGTTGGTTGAAAAAATATATTGCATTATTACATCTAATAATATTATTAAATAAATAATTATTCTATTAAGTTATTAATAATGTATTAATGATATTATTAATAATGTTGTTGTTATTATTATTAAACCCAATATGAAATCATAAAATTTAATATTAAAATATTTTATTTGTAAATTTTTTTAGTATATTAAAATCTAAAATTAATATTAAAATATTAACTCTCAAACTAGTTTTAAAATATTAGTTTTATAACCCATATTAAAATTAAAATCTAAAACTAATATTAAAATACTAGTTTTAAAACTAGATTTTTAATATTAATTTTAAAATATTATCTTTTAAATTAATAACCATAAATAATGAGTGGGTTAACATATTGAAAACTTTTAAATGAGTGGGGTATAGTATTTCAAATAAAAAATGTTGAATCAACAACAAAAAAATTAAATGTATGGTGTAATTGTTTCTAACAAATAGAATAATTTTATTTACCAAACAAGAAATGAATGGGTTAACTTAATGAAGATCTTTGAATGACTTATCTATAATTTTATAATTAGATAATTCTTAGTTTACAAAAGGAAAAAAATTTAAATATGTGATGTATATTTTTTTAAGAAAATGTTGAGTTAAATTCAAGGAAAAACATACAAAGAGTGTAAAACTTATTTATTTTAAAGTTAATTAGTTGAGATATGCTTTGTGATATGAATAACTAATAAATATAATTTATTTGTCACCTTGTCTTTGCATTTGTTTCATGGTATTTTGATACCATTTTTTTCACGCAACAACATCCAGATAGTTAATTTTGTTAGGTGATATTTTGATGGTTTTTTTCCTCAAAATCTAGTGCCTAGTTTTGTTACTTTAAATGTTATTTTTGTAAAGTGACATTTCAATGATTACTTTTGTTCACCAAAATAAAATGTTTATTTTTTGTTGCTAGAAAGAAGTATTATACTTATAATTTTGTATAACAATATTGTTAGGATATTCCGACACATAGGAAATAGTTAAGTATAAATTGGTTTAGTGTAGAGTTAGGTAAAGTGTGTTTCTTTACTATGTACTTTTGTAACTTACAATCTGACGATCACGATATGTTCTAGACATGAAGTGATCTGACGGTTCATTCTCTCCTCGGTATTACCAACACTTGATCCGTGGCTTAACACCTGATTGGTCAATGATGTCTATTTAAAGAGCATGGAGGGTCATTTGTAGGGGTAACCTTTCATGAGAGAAGCTTATGTAAATTTTCATTCTTTTATTAATAAATTGCATGAAGTGGCCGCGTTGGCTCAGGCCATGGACTACTTCCCTCTTTGACAGTTTTAACCACATCAAGAATACTAGTGTATTGATCTGTGATCTATTTGTGAGCGGTATCCTTTGGTGTTCTGTCTAAGAAAGTTACCCTGTAAATTCCTACATGGTATCAGAGCTATTTGAGGGCCGCATCCGTTGGTGATCCAAATCCGAAGCCAATACAACTGCATCCGAATGTCGTTTCCTAGATCTAATATTTTTTACTACTTTCGGGCCAAGAGGACTGATCTATTGTGTTAGGAGCATCTGTTCCAGTGAGGAACCCCTTTTGTTTCACACGAAAAGCTTTCCGGTAACGATAGCTATGTCATTTTTAAGATCTAGAGGTATACAGTCTTTATTTGCAGTTTTAGTTTTTCATCTCTATCTTTATTTCGGTTTATTTAGCTATCAATTTTTTATTACCGGATCTATACCTTTCATTTCTGTGTATGCTCTTTGCCCCGCGACTTTATGTGACCTAGGCAAATCAAAAACAGAAAGGAAGAATTTTTCTCATGCATATTCTCTTTTTCGTCGCGGCTTAGTGTGATCTCGGAAAATCAGAAACATTGAGAAAAATATATAGTTTCCGGCGAAGCTAACTTCAAGCCATAAGGTTTGGCTTTTTTGGTATGTCCATGTTGGGTTGTGTGATTTTTTGTTTTGTAGGAAAAAAGAGCTTTTTCAAGTAAGCACACACCCCAAAGCTTCACTGACAAAAAAAACCCCTTCCTCTTTTCCAAAAATTATTAACCTTTTAAACTAGCTCACTTGGTCCAAAGTTACTTTATGAGAATAGAGGTCTTGGGTTCAAGCATTTCTTTTTGTTGAGTTGTTTTTTCAAAAAACACATTTCACTTATGTTTTAAAGTTACTCTATGTAAAAGTGTTCTCACTCATTATAAAAAGTGAGTCACTTATAATTCTAAAGTCTCTTTATCTTTTATTTAAGTTACAATTTAGTGAGTAGCTCATAAAGTACCATTGTAAAATTGAATCTCACTTATTTATGAAAGTGGGACACATATTTTTTTATTTTTTTAAAGTGAGCTAAGTAGATTAAGTTTGGAAAGGGGGGGTGATTTTTTTTAAATATAGCATTATCATTCACTTCCGCACATTCACGCACTTCGTCGGAATCTTAAACAACTTTTCTTTAAAAAGCCATAACTTCTTCATCCGAAAGTCGTTTTCAGAGCCTTTTTTTTAATTAGCCTAATTTTTCGAGATATCTCTATTGGAACACTTAGTTTCAACATCTACAGCTTCAATTTCTGTTAAAATGGAAAATCCATGCCAAGTTATTATTGACAGCACCAACTACTTCTAATGGTGGTCCTACATTGTGGATTTACTTAGAAGTAAACGTCCTTACAGAATAGTCTCAGGCCAAGAAACCAAACCTAAAGATGAAGATAAGGCAGGCAAATTGGAAAATAGGCAAGATCAAGCACGTGGGTTGATAGGGATGTCTATTTCTCCATACCTTAGATTCCTTATCGCAGAACTTGATACCCCTAATGAAGCAATGAAACAACTCACTAAATTTTTTGGAATTAAAAATGAAATTAGAGCCCATCAGCTCGAAAATGAGTTGCTTACATTGGACCCCAATAATTTTTCTTCCATTGAAGATTTTCTGTCCAAGTTCAAGACCCTTAGACTTCTCTTGGAAGGTGTTAAGGTTAAGAAATAAGATGGTAGCCTTATTGTTATGAAACCAGCTCACAAAAAGAAAGAAAAGATAGTTGAATGCCTTAGAATTCAGCCTCTTCGAGGGGGCAACCTCCTTTACATTACACAAATGAACAATTCTTGGATGATACAAATGACAAGACCTCCTTTCTATATATAGGAGTCTAAGGAGTCATAATATAATCAGAGCCGACATAACAATAATAATGTAAGGGCACAATAATAACAATAGTGGGTTTCTATGGGGCACAATAGTAATAATATGGGGACTACATGGGTACACAAATATAATAAGGGGGTTGTACTAATAACAATAAGGGGTTACACTAGTAGTATAGGGGCCTAAAAATTATTTATTCCATTCTTACTAAGTTGGAACCAACCTACTCTGTGTTTGTTTCCACCTTCCATTCTACAAGAGAATCATTTATTTCTCAATGACAAGACTACAAGTCCCCCTCTTTTGATGTCTTTTGTGATTCTTTAATAAGAGAACAAGAAAAGCTCTTATATCTTGGTCTTCTTAATCTTGAAAACTCTTTTAAGAAAGCCTTAGCCGCCCAGCAGCAACCAAATTCAAAGAATCCCAAGAAGCAGTATCCTAAAAAGAATGGTCCTAAACCAAACAAGGGTCATAGGCAATTTCAGTCTCAAAATGAAAAATCATTTCAACAAAATGATAAGGCAAATAAAAACAAAGGGAAGAAGACTGATAGACATTGCCACTTTTGTAATCGAGATGGCCACATAGAATCCAAATGCTTTAAGAATATGGAAGCCTTGGAAGCAGCAATGAAGAAGCATAACATCCATTTGGAGCACTCTTCGACTTCAACTTCATCTTCATCTTCAATAATAATGCTTTTTGCATGTAGTTGTCAAGCATATCGGTTTAGTTATGCACTAAATGTATCTTCTTCTTCTTCTCATTCTCATGAGTGGCTCATTGATTCTGGAGCTTCTTATCACATGGCCAAAAACAAAGCCATGTTTTCTTCTTTAAATGATTGTAACACCAAAAATATATATGTTGGTGATGATAGATCTCTTAGTGTTGAAGGGACTGGAACTGTTCCTCTAGAAAATGGTCAATTTAATGATGTATTATGTGTTCCAACCTTATCCTGTAACCTTCTATCTGTATATCAGATAACTCATTCAGGTGAAGGTAAAATCATTGAATTTTTACCTCACGATGTTGTAATTAAGGACCTAATGGATCCTAGATAGATTTTAGCTACTAGCATTGCTAATGATTCTACAAGGTTGTATAAGTTTAAAACTTTGGATCATCAAATCTTCCCTCGGTATTTGTTGCTCATAATGATGATGTGAGCAAAATTTGGCATGAGCGATTTGATCACTTAAACTATCGCTCCCTTCAGAATCTATGTAAATAAAATATGGTGACAGGTCTTCCAATGGTATCTTGCAGAGATGGTGTTTGTTCTGGATGTGTACTCGGAAAACATCATCGGGATAGTTTTGAAAAACGTGCCTCTTGGCACGCCTCAGCCCCTTTACAGCTTGTGCATAGTGATTTATGTGGTCCACTTCCAGTTGTTTCATTCTCTGGCTACAAGTATTTCTTAACTTTCATTGATGATTTCTCCAGACGCACTTGGGTATACTTCTTAAAAATCAAGAGTGAAGTATTTAAAATTTTCTCGGCCTGTTGTGGGGAAAAGTATCCGATGCGGATGACACTAACCCTTTCTAAAGGTGACAGACTTTAGCAACAACTGAATGACAAAGTTTTCATGTTCATCTTTATGAAAGCACAGAGAGAATAGAAAGAGGATCAACCAACCTGGTGTCTTGCACTTAGTCGATCCTTGTCCTTCTCGCTTTGTATCCCGTTCCCAGCTCTTTACTCTCCAAGCCGATCCAGCTACACACAGAATCTGCACAACAAAAGGGAGCAAACTACGAGATACAAGCAATCATAATTGAAGCATGGATTAGGTTGCATCAAATATACATGTAAACACAAAAGCATCTATGTAAAACAAGTATATAGAAGAACATGCAAACTTTATTGATAGAAAGTAACAGGGTTCCAGAGGAAGTTACAACCAATGATGTTGGCCTCAATCCAGCAGCACCTCCTCGGCAGCAAGAACTCTCTTCTTCACCTCTAGTAAAACAATCACCCAATAATCCTGGCAGTATACCAACAGCACCTCCTTGCTTATACAAAATTCCAGCCTCCTTAGACCTCATAGAAGAGCTCTATATATAGGAGAGAAGAAGAAAGGATGAGTCAGCTTGAGACTGACATGAAGCTGCCTTGTGTCCTCTCCCTCTTTAGTTAATCTTCAGTTCTTGAGTCCACTTGGAGATCCTTGGTTACACATGGTGATCAAGTACCTCTTACTCATCACAAGGCGAATCTGATGAACCAAGTGTCAGTTTGGAAGCTTCCTGGGCAATTGACACCTTGCAGGAGGACTGTGCCACTTGGCCAATCTCGCCCAGCGCAGGTAGCCTTCATTGTTTTTGACTTCCAGCGCAGGTACAGAGTGGGACAGTTGCAATACAGCGCAGAAGCTCAGTTAAGCAGCTGACATGATCCAAAATAAGCCTGTTCTGAAGTGTTTTCAGGTGGAGAACTGATTGGAAGTGCTGTTGATTGATGACCTTGTTCTTTTAGGGGTAAGAACAACATGTTTAGGGACTGAGGATCCCTGTAATTATCGACATTTCCTGCTCCTTGACGCGAGGCACAAAAATGTCTATAACAGTTGCCCCCTAAAGTATGAGGCCGTTAATCGGGTGAAATGCTTTAGCTAGAGGGTCCGAAGTTCGTTCCAGTGCTGAGGAGAGTGCCCTGTAATACAATACAATACAATACATTATCTTTCATTCATCATTATTCTCATGATCTAGCTGAGGCGGGTATTCCCATGCTCAGCTTTCTATAAATACATTTTGGTACATACGACAGACGATCGTCTGAAGACAGACTGATAATCTTCCGCTAAAATTATCATCCTTTGAGGAGGATGATCATCTGCTGCAATGATGTACATGGTAAATGCTTTTATATTTCCTGAATATATATCGCAGCCCGGATGGATGAAACTAGATCCGGGGTCTTCAAACTCGTTCGATCTTCACTCTAAGTACAAGTCGATCCATGTGAGAATTACGCTGAAGTCGAACATGGAAAGACATCGCTTGATTACCGGTCAATAATGAAAACCGTTAACAAGCGCAAGAGGAATCACCAATAAGGACGATGACCCTCAAGGTACGGCAGTACAATTCACGTGGCGTGAATAAAGGACTTGGCGTCGAACGCCACGCAAAATCTTCTGGTCGAAGGTCATTGATGTATACCTGTCGCCGGAAGTGAGAAACTTGCCATTGAGGCATGCAAGCTTCAAAGTACTGATGGGGGTGTTCCTAGATCGACTTCTTGGATAATGAGCTGATGTCGACAAGAAGCGATCCGTCAAAGGAGGGCCTTAATGAATCCCACATCAATGACACGGAACGGAGCTAATGATTTAGTGGAGGTGGAAACAAACTGTGACATATGATTCAGGGTGGCGATCGTGAAATGGATGAAGGATAATGTATGGTAGTGGATGGGACACGGTTGACACTTTCTGAATGACCCCTCTTGAACATATAACGACACTGATGCGATGGATCGGTAGCATTACCCCGAATGGATGGTGTGGCGAGGACCATGGTGATGAAACCGGTGAATGAGACAACCCAACCCGATGTGATACGGAGGAAAAGTGTCATGTTCAAGAGTGACTTGCTACCTCTAAACTTTGATGTTCTCCCAATTTTTCCCCAGTCATTTCTGACCAGTACCTCTTTATTTTTGTCAAGCTTGAGGAGGATAACATATGCTTGTTCTATAACCTGCCCTTCGGGCAAGCCCATCGCTAAGATTTAACGAGCCTAGCGATAGGGAAACTCGTTCTCGTCTAAAGACAAGTTTGTCACTATTTAATTATTTTAACGAGTCTAACGACAAGGAAAACTCGGTCCTTTTCATTTTTAGAGAGTCTAAAAAGGTACAGAAAGTCAACTCCATAATTCCTTTTTCGTCAGCTAATCCCTTAAGTCCGAAAAAGTATAAAACAATACAGAAGGGATGGCTGTTCGGTATTTTTAACGAGCTGAACCAGGCAAGCGCTCGATCCTTCAATAATCCCTTAAGTCCAAAAAGATTAAAATTTAGAGGAGGGATAGCGTTCCGGTCATTTTAACGAGCTGGAAGGCCAAAACTCGGCAAACTTTTCATATTTTACGAGTCAGTGAAAAGAGCTGAAAGAAGACTCGTCTTTTGAGGAACGAGTGATAAACAGGGATAGCTACAGATTCCAGGTACAGATTGGAATTTCCAATCACGGCAGTGTCACAAGGATGGCTAGGTGAAATCACTCTTCGCAGCTGTTTCTCAAAAGAGGTAAACACACCAATGGAAGTGAATGATCGGCCAAATGAACGGTGGAGGTGGTGGATGAAAACACGATCAAGGTTCTTATGGCTAATGAATTTACGATCTCAAAAGGTTATTTACCGGTTCATTTTTTCCATGAGCTTGAACTCTGGGGGAAACATTTGCTCACACTTTTCTATTTTTTAACGAGCATAAATTCAGGCCTAAAACTGCTCGAATTTCGCGTTTATTTTTTAACGAGCATGAACTATATGCTAAAACTGCTCGATATACCAGTCCTAAGAATGCCTCCTATAAGGACCAATTTTTATAGAGCTTATGCCTTACTACAGCTATGCTCTTATTTTGGCAAATTTTACTTCTGCCCCACAGGCTTTCTTTCATGCAAGTTTGGAAACGGCTAATCTTAAAACCAGATAAATAACCGCCCCTAGCTTGCACTCCAGAAAGTTTGCATGCCCCCAGGTATAGGATAGAATTTCGAGGTTGCCCCTCCTCTCTCCTACTTCTGCTTTTCTTTGGGTGTTCACAGTTATTTGTCATCTTGCTAATCTAATGCTAACGACACTTGTCTTCTCGTTATTTTAAGGGGTCTTACGCAGTACTCAGACTTCCTGTCGGCCCACTTTTAACAAACAGCTATTGTGACAATAGAAGAACACTACTCAAAGATAAAACATTGGTATTATCGAGGGAGGCTTGCCTCTTTCTTATTATCCGAAGAGTGGTTCTATTCGCTGCCGCAAATCAATCTCTTTCTTCGGCGGTGTCTATCATTGGGTTGTCCAAAGATGGTTACCCTCTGTCACAACAATACGGTCTCCTTCTTAGTTTACTGCCCCTGCTTATCCTTCAAAACATATGTTTCGATGGGCGAGGCTTGAATTTAAAGATGGTGACTACTTGTTACAATAAGGGAATTCCTACTTGGGCATTGCCCACTTTTTTAGACAAAGGTGAATGATTCCCAAACACATAACTTTAACAAAAGATCATTATTCCAGAACAACCCCACTTCCTTCGGACGGGGTACGGACTAGTCATGTTCTCCTGCGGAAATTCTTCCTTATACCCGGAGTTTCTTCTGCCCGAAGCAGACCAGGGTGCATGCCCCCTGGGTCCTAGTCTTTCTTTCCGAATTACTCGCGCTCATCGGGAAGGAGGACTGGGGGCGGAGGCGAATCTTGAGTGAACAGACCATTTAGGATTGGTATTTGACTATTTGCGATGCGAGATCCCGGAAATGAAAGCTGGTCTACGAGCTTGACCACCCTTCCTTCGTGTGGAAAACACATTACTCTAAAGAGTGAGGAGACTATCGCTCCCATGCAATAAATATAGTCGCGTCCAAGGAGTAGGTTATAATCCAAGGGTCCTTGAACTACCAACACGTTCATCCTGACGGTCTTCCCCTTCAATGTAACAGGTACATCAGGGAGGATTCCTAATGGTCGACTGGTTCCTTTATCAAAACCTGAGAGATTTCTCAACTCAGGTAAAAGCGCTGGGGAACCCAGTGCTTTCCAAGCAATAGAGGAAAGGATACTCACAGACGCCCCTTCATCAATGATAGTACCAGCCATAACCATTCTATAGATCTGGACAATGATTCTAAATGGTGTACTGGCTGGTAACCGGGGTCTGCCTAGTTGATTCCAATCAAAGGATACAACCAGGTTGCTTGGTGGTGGGACCGAATATACGGCCAGATACGACTCAGATGATGTTCCTTCCTGCGATAAAGGAATGGGCGCATTGCCCGGATGCTCGTCGGAGTCGGTGCTGATAAAGAGAACCTGGATGGTGTCATCCTTGTTCTCATCAGTGAGGGTGTCACATGAAGACGACACTTCGGTGACGGTGTCATTTGAAGACGGGTCTTCAATGACGGAGTCATTGGACGATAGAACCTTTGAAGGAAGAACCGGGTCAACTGCCGTTTCGACCTTTAGACTTTCGTCTGGTCTAGATTCGGTAGGTTCATTCTCAATGACTGACACATCAGCTGACCACTTGAGTGGTTCAACTAGATTTTCAACTATCGAGGGATTAGGCGCGAGTTTTCGGTATCCAGGCGGAAGTTGCACCGGTGACACCGGGCGATCTTCCAAAACTCTCTTTGCCTCATCTAAGAATGGACATTTGTGGATGGCATGGTGACCTTCACACAATAGACAGGGTGATCTTGGTCCCCTTCTTCGTCCTTCACTCTCGCTAGTTGAGGGAATGCAATCAACTTGACAACCAGAGGTTGATGCTACCGGATTGTGCAACCTCGGGGACCAGTCCCTTAGTATCCGGGGAATACAAGGACAATCACGATGGAAATGGATCCCTTTGCAAATGACACATGGCGATTTAGGCCCGGTCGGTGCAGTGTGTGGGTTTTTGTCAGTTTTCTTCTGCTTGCCCCCAGTCGCCTTCGCCAGAGGCTCCTTCTGCTTCTTCCCTTTCTTCTTCTTTTCCTTCTTCTCCTTGGGAGGCTGACTCTTGCCGGCTCTACCCTGCGAAGATGAAGGATCAGAGGAAGTATCACAAGAGGTAGAAGGCTGGTGGGTAGTTCTAGATTGTTCTGACAGTTGATTCGACTGCTCAGGATTAGTGGCGATTTGGACAACATTAGTTGAAAAGAGCCAAACAGGAAGGCCGATTGTCAATCCTGGAAGTGACAATGTAGCCATATGAGGCGCACCAACATCTCCCCAAGAGGAGAAGGGATTTGGACTTCCGCCAAGGTTACTTCCTTGGTTGGTGGGCTCCATACTTTTCAACTGAAAGATCAACGTGGGAATAACAGGTGATTATGTTCCGCTTTAAAATAAGTTTTATTTACGACGCTTTTAGACACAAACTTGCTTTTTCATGTTTTAAGAGTCGAGAAAAAGCTAAAGATGACTCTAGTCGCCTTCGATGTATTAACGAGCCCGAACTGACAAATGCTCGGTTGGACCTTTTCAGTTATAGAGTTTGAAAAGGGCCAAAAGAAACTGCTCTGGAGATCTAGGCAGAGGGTGTGCCAAACCTTTCGCGAAACCACAGAATACGTTTTACGGTACGGGTGGTCGATCTTCGTGAATGCTGTGTTCACTGCATCGCGATCAGTAGGGCGGCCGACACGGTTTCCTAAGGATAAAGGATAAAAGCCTATAGGGGTCTCCCAATATACGCGACGGTACGCGGGAGCTCAAATCCGTGTTAGTGCCACCGACTCTCAGGAGGAATCACCCACCTTCGTAGAGATCGACAGTCACTATGTTTAACGACGCCAGAACACGTCTCTACCTAGACCTCTAGATGTTTGCGTTAAATTCCAAAGCGTTGTTATGTAAATTGAGTTTATTTTAATGTTGATCTTCCTTAACAGTTTGCCTTTCAGGTTCGCCACGAGATGTATATATACAACTTCCTATATGCAATCTAAGAATGAGAAGCAAAATCTTTTCAATCTTTCAACTTTGAAAACCTTAATCTACTTGAGGAAAGAGCAAGACACAACTTTTTCCACAGATCAAAGAACACACACTAAAATGCACATTTTCCCAAATCGTCAAGCATACAGTCAAATGCAAAATGCACAATGCATGTATTTCTTTTCGTTATCCTTAATGTTGATGCTTAACAAAAGGAAACTGTTGTATGATTTTTGAATCAACTTTCAAGTAAAAATAAACAAGCTTGTCCACAATCAAAAGAACACCTTATGAAAGACTTGTTTTAAATACAGGAAAAGTATAGATTCAAACCATAAAGTGAGAAGCAAACCAATCCAAAACAGCTATGAACAGCAATAACACTAACTCATAAGATCGCAATCTAAGAGGCCACAGCTACTAGGTTCGCTTTTCACAATGGGAAATTGTAACTGAAACAAGAAATACTGAAAGAACGTTTACAATTTCATCACACAACTGAGGCGGAATAATGTCAAGGAGAAGTGGTCTACAACAAATACAATAACCAGCAAGCAATCAGCCAAAAACAAGTGCAAACAGGGCCAAGACACAAAGGAAGAGCTGAGCTAGACTAAGGCCAACTGGACCAGCGCAGGCACTGGTCTGCCAGTTTCACTCTCAGCGCAGTTCCCGAAGGGAGCACCTGCGCTGTAATGCAGACTGCCTGTGGACAGCCTGCACTGACTTACGAAAGTTACGTCTGCTAAGAATTCCGGGTCATAAAAAGCTCAAAAATGTACTGTTTTGACTGAAATAAAATGCTATGGGTTAAGTACAGGCTAAGGGATGATCAAGAGGATAAAGATCTATCACTAAGAGTAAGGATTCATCTGTAGATTAGCTCTTTAAATCTTGAATTTGCTCAGCAAAGGAGCAAGAGTAGCAAAACCCTCTACTTCGCTTTTGATAGAGTCAAAAGCTTTTCGATTCGGTACTCCTTTCTTCAAGAAATGAATAGCAAAATACTACAACAACAAGATACTAGGATCTCCCCAGCGGAGTCGCCAGTTTGTTGTGGGGAAAAGTATCCGATGCGGATGACACTAACCCTTTCTAAAGGTGACAGACTTTAGCAACAACTGAATGATAAAGTTTTCATGTTCATCTTTATGAAAGCACAGAGAGAATAGAAAGAGGATCAACCAACCTGGTGTCTTGCGCTTAGTCGATCCTTGTCCTTCTCGCTTTGTATCCCGTTCCCAGCTCTTTACTCTCCAAGCCGATCCAGCTACACACAGAATCTGCACAACAAAAGGGAGCAAACTACGAGATACAAGCAATCATAATTGAAGCATGGATTAGGTTGCATCAAATATACATGTAAACACAAAAGCATCTATGTAAAACAAGTATATAGAAGAACATGCAAACTTTATTGATAGAAAGTAACAGGGTTCCAGAGGAAGTTACAACCAATGATGTTGGCCCCAATCCAGCAGCACCTCCTCGGCAGCAAGAACTCTCTTCTTCACCTCTAGTAAAACAATCACCCAATAATCCTGGCAGTATACCAACAGCACCTCCTTGCTTATACAAAATTCCAGCCTCCTTAGACCTCATAGAAGAGCTCTATATATAGGAGAGAAGAAGAAAGGATGAGTCAGCTTGAGACTGACATGAAGCTGCCTTGTGTCCTCTCCCTCTTCAGTTAATCTTCAGTTCTTGAGTCCACTTGGAGATCCTTGGTTACACATGGTGATCAAGTACCTCTTACTCATCACAAGGCGAATCTGATGAACCAAGTGTCAGTTTGGAAGCTTCCTGGGCAATTGACACCTTGCAGGAGGACTGTGCCACTTGGCCAATCTCGCCCAGCGCAGGTAGCCTTCATTGTTTTTGACTTCCAGCGCAGGTACAGAGTGGGACAGTTGCAATACAGCGCAGAAGCTCAGTTAAGCAGCTGACATGATCCAAAATAAGCCTGTTCTGAAGTGTTTTCAGGTGGAGAACTGATTGGAAGTGCTGTTGATTGATGACCTTGTTCTTTTAGGGGTAAGAACAACATGTTTAGGGACTGAGGATCCCTGTAATTATCGACATTTCCTGCTCCTTGACGCGAGGCACAAAAATGTCTATAACACGGCCCTTAAGGCCTTTGTTGAGAAACAATATGGACATCAAATTCTTAAGCTATGATCCGATAATGGCGGCGAATATGTTAACAACAATTTCATAAACTTTTGCACTGAGCATGGAATTCAAATGCAACACATTGTTCCATATACTCCACAAAAAAATGGTGTAGCTGAAAGGAAGAATCACACCTTAAAGGAAATGGCTAATTGTATGCTTCAATCTAAAGAACTTAGTCTTAATTTTTGGGCAGAAGCAATTAACTGTGCAAATTATATAGTAAATCGTGCTCCTACTAAGGTTTTAAAGAATATCACTCTAGAAGAAGCATGGAGCTCAATTAAACCTCATGTAAGTCACTTTCGTATTTTTGGAAGTGAAGCATGGGCCCATATTCCAGATGAGAAGCATAAAGCTCTAGAACCTAAGAGTGAAAAATGTATTTTTTTGGATATTCTGAAGATGTCAAAGGATATAGACTTATTCCACTTAAGTCCAAAAATGCTATCATTAGAAGAGATGTAAAGTTTGCTGAAAATATATCGGCCTACGAGCCTAGTTCGGCAGATGTGCCACCTCTCTCTATCCCTTCTACTTCTGAAAATATTTCTTCTTCAGATGATGATAGCCAGGATGACAATCCTCCCCCGCCTTCTTAGGATTCTCCTTCAGCTCCTCAGCTTCCAAAATGGGTACCAGCTACTCGGGATGCAACAGGTGCTCTTGCAGGTGATCCTACAGATCAGGGATGTCCACGTTCTCAGTTAGATAGAGCCTCTTCTTTACTAGCTCAAGCTTCAGCGAATTATGATCCTGACACCTTTGTAGAAGCTTCAGGCCATCCAGATTGGGACGCAACTATGAATGAAGAATATTGTTCATTATTGGCAAATGATACATGGGATCTTGTTCCTCTTCTAAAGGGACGAAAACTTGTTAGATGTAAATGGGTTTACAGAACCAAGTTTGGACCATATGGAAAAGTTGATAAACATAAAGCTCGTCTTGTTGCTAAGGGTTTTTCACAAGTTGAAGGCATTGACTATACTAAAACCTTCTCTCCCTTGTTGCCAAAATGAACTCTATCTGCCTTGTTCTTTCCTTTGTTGCCTCTTTCAAATGGGAAGTCCATCAGATGGATGTTAAATCTGTCTTCTTGCATGGGGACTTGCATGAAGAAATATATATGGAACAACCTCTTGAGTATATACAAACAGACTCCAGCCTTGTGTGTCAACTTAAGAAATCCCTTTATGGTCTCAGGCAAGCCCCTTGGGCTTGGTATGCCAAAATGGATAGCTTTCTTTTAGATACTGTCTTTTCTAGGTGTCATTGTAACAATACTGTCTACACCAACAAAGTGGGTAAGTCTCTTATCATTCTTGTTCTTTATGTTGATGATCTTATCCTTACTGGTAGTGATCCCAACCTTATAAACCATGTGAATTCTAGCCTTAAAAAGAAGTTTGAAATGAAAGACTTAGGACACTTGCATTATTTTCTTGGTCTTCAAGTCTTACAAACCAAGGTAGGTATTTCCCTTTCCCAATCCAGGTATGCCTGTGATCTTCTATGCCACTTTCACATGGAAGACTGTAAGCTAGCCTCTTCTCCCTTTTAGTCTGGAGCCAAACTTTCAGTCACTTGTA